>CM039677.1:32625248-33225248 GCA_022496015.1 Hordeum marinum
GACTAGATTACTTTTGTCCTTTGGGTTGATTGAGGATCTAGATTGGTTTGAGTTGTATATTTATTTTGGTGATGTCCTATGGTGCCTTCCATGTAATGCACACGTGAAGGATTCCCGTTGTAGGATGTTGCAATACGTTCATGATTCGCTTATAGTGGGTTGCTTGAGTGACAGATGCATAAACCCGAGTAAGGGGGGTGCTGCGTATGGGATAAAGGGGACTTGATGCTTTAATGCTATGGTTGGGTTTTACCTTAATGATCTTTAGTAGTTGCGGATGCTTGCTAGAGTTCCAATCCTAAGTGCATATGATACAAGTAGAGAAAGTATGTTAGCTTATGCCTCTCCCTCATATAAAATTGCAATTATGATTTCCGATCTTGTTAACAATTGCCTAGGATAATCACGCACACCGACCCATCATTATTCCACACTTGCTATTTGTAATATATTGTAATATTATGATAACAGCACCTATATTTATATTTTAGTACTTCGTTATCATGCAAAGCTATCCTCTTCATACCCACAACGTAGTTTATTTCTTGTTTCTAGTTGGAAGCAAACGTTCGATGTACGTAGAGTCGTATCGGTGGCAGATAGGACTTGAGAAAATATTGATCTTACCTTTAGCTCCTGTGGGTTCGACACTCCATACTTATCACTTCCACCTTTGGAAATTGCTACGATGATTCCTTGCACTTGGGGATTATCAGCAGGTCGCCACCATCGAGGAGCACGAGCCGGCTGCCCAGCCTTCCAGTCAGCGCTAGCGCACTAGCAAGGCTGCCTGGCAGCCCAAGCTCACGTTCAAGCAGATGCTCGACCTTCCCTGCAAAAACCACTCTGGGGCTAAGCCCTCTGCACACACACGCTCCAGCAGTGCGGCTTTTCACCACGATTGGCCCGGGGGGATGGCCTTTCGGCTCCCCCCGCGCCGCCGGCTCCGGCCCAGAATGATGGTCACCTACACGACTAGTTGCCCAACCAGGACGGCTGCTATGTCATCTTCACCAATGAAGAGATGGGCAAACATGCTCAACGTCGGCTCCATCGTGAGGTGAATGCCACTATGCCAGCAACTCCCCAGTTCATGCACTGGTCGGAAAAGCTAGTCACCTGGAGCCGGACAGACCACCCAGCTATGATGCCGAGTCCTGGCAGTTACGCCCTAGTCCTTGACCCCACCATCGCCACCGAGAAGCGCACCTGCCACTTCGCGTGGGTGCTGATTGGCGATGGCAGTAGCATCAACATCCTCTACCTCGACATGATGCGCAAGCTGGGGCTCAAAATAGAAGACATGTAGGCGAGCCGGACGGTTTTCCACGGCATCGTGTCGGGAAAGTCTTGCTCCCCTATCGGCAAGATCATGCTTGACATCCTCTTCGGCAGCCCCGATCACTTTTGCCGTGAGCCAGTATGGTTCGAGGTAGTGGACCTCGAGAGTCCCTACCACGCGCTGCTGGGACGACCGGCCCTTGTCAAGTTCATGGCGGTCCCCCATTACGCCTACCTCAAGCTTAAGATGTCGTGCCCCAAGGGAATCATCACCATCACGGGTGACTACAAGATGTCGCTCGAATGCGCTCAGGACGGCAGTCGGCTGGTTGAGGCCCTGGAGATAGCCGAGGAAAAGCGGCAGCTCGACCGGCTCGTGGCCCTTGCTGCCAACCAGCTGGCCGTGCTGGCTCCTCCCTCACAGTCGGTCGGCGAGGTCTCCTTCCAGCCGTCCAAGGACACCAAGCAGATCCTGCTCGACCCAGCCAACCCCGCGCAGTGCGTCACCATCGGCTCCCGCCTCGACAGCAAATAGGAAGGCGAGCTTGTTGACTTCCTCCATGAGAATCGAGACATGTTTGCATGGTCCCCCAAAGACATGTCGGGTGTTCCGAGGAAGTTCGCCGAGCACAAACTTCACGTCCAGCTGGCCGCTAAACCAGTCAAGCAACCCCCGCGCCGTTTCTCTGAGGAGAAGCGACATACTATAGGAGAAGTGATTGCCTGGCTGCTCGCAGCCGGCTTCATCATGGAAGTTTTCCACCCGGACTGGCTAGCCAACCCTATCCTGGTGCTAAAGAAGAACAAGACCTAGTGCATGCGCATCGACTACACTAGCCTGAACAAGGCCTGCCCTAAGGATCCATTCGCCCTGCCGCGGATCGATCAAGTCATCGACTCCACGGTCGGCTGCGATTTGCTGTCTTTCTTGGACGCCTACTCCAGCTACCACCAGATCAAGCTGGACCTAGACGATCGGCTCAAGACCTCCTTCATCACGCCCTTCGGGGCCTACTGCTACATCACCATGTCCTTCGGCCTGAAGAATGCAGGCGCTACCTTCCAGCGATGCATGCAGAAGTGCCTCCTGCCTCAGATAGGCAAGAACATCCATGTCTACGTCGACGACATCGTCGTCAAGACCAAGAAGCACTTCAGCCTCCTTGACGATCTCCGGGAAACCTTCGCGAACTTGTGCGAATACAAGATCAAGCTCAACCCGGAGAAGTGTGTCTTCGGCATCCTAGTTGGCAAGCTCTTGGTTTTCTTCGTGTCCGCTCGCAGCATCGAAGCCAACCCGGAGAAGATCAGCGCGATCGAGCGCATGCCCAAGCTGACCCGGCTCCGTGACGTCCAGAAGTTCACCGACTGCCTCGCCTCCCTTAGTCGTTCATCAGCCGACTGGGGGAAAAGCTTTGCCCCTCTACGGGCTCCTCCGCAAGACGGATCTGGTAGAGCCGGGCCACACGAAGAAGCCGGGCATGTTCATCTGGACCGACGGGGCTGACAAGGCCTTCTATGGACTCAAGCGAGCCCTCACCAACGTGCCCATCCTGGCCGTGCCATCTTAGAAGGAGCCATTGCACGCCTACATCACAGCAACCACGCGCGTCATCAGCGTCGTCCTTGTGGTCGAGCGGCCGGAGGAAGGCAAGTCCTCGTCGGTCCAATGCCCCGTCTACTACCTCAGCAAGGTCCTCTCCGCCTCCAAGCAGAACTACCCTACCAGAAGATGTGCTACGGCATCTACTTTGCTACCAAGAAGGTCAAGCAGTACTTCCAGGAGCACACCATCACCATGGTGAGATCGGCCCCACTCGGCGAGATCATGAGCGATCGGGATTCCACCGGCCGGATCGCCAAATGGGTCATCGCCCTCGCCGACCACGAAATCCGTTACGAGCCGCGTACTGCCATCAAGTCGCAGGCGATGGCCGACTTCCTCGTCGACTGGGCGGAGACTGAATTTGTGCTCCTCCTCCAGACTCCACGCATTGGCGCATGCATTTCGACGGCTCAAAGATGAGGACCGGCCTGGGGGCCGGCATAGTCCTCTCCTCTCCAAAAGGTGACCAACTCAAGTATGCACTCCAGATTCATTTCGTCGCCTCCAACAATGTGGCCGAGTACGAAGCGCTCGTCCATGGCCTCCGGCTCGCCAAGGAAATTGGCATCAGGCGCGTCCTGTGCTTCGGCAACTCTGACCTCGTGGTGAAGCAGGTCTCTGGCGAATGGGACGCTAGAGACGCCAACATGGCCAGCTATCGCTTCCTCGTCCAGCAACTCATCGGATCCTTCGAGGGCTGTGAGTTCCACCACATCCCGCGAGCAGACAACGAGGCGGCTGATACGCTGGCAAAGATCGGCTCCACCAGGTAGGCCATCCCGGCCGACGTCTCCCTCGAGCGGTTGCTCAACCAATCGATCAAGCCCTCCTCAGAATCGGAGTCCATCTTCGTGTCGGCTAACGCTGCTGACGTGGCAGTAGCTCCAGCTGCTCCCCCGGCATCTTCGTCGTCAGCTCCATCAACCTCGGCTGCCTTGCCGGCACCGGCTCCACTGGTCCAGCCGGCTCCGACGCCACAATGGTCATGATGACGATCGACGCTCCTCCCACTGCCTCCAATCTGAGGGCTGGTGAGACGGTCTTAGGGACTGGCAAGCCGGTCCCAGGGGCTGATCACCCAGGCGCGGGGGCTCCAGCGTCGGCCCCCGTCTCGGCTCCCTCAATGGCCCAGCCCATCCTGGCGTTCCTTTTGCGCGACGACCTCCCATCGGACGAGGCCGCAACAGGACAAATCCAGCACCGGGCTCCGGCCTACAGCATCATCAACCGCGAGCTCGTCCACCGTAGCATCACCGGCGTCAAGCCCAAAAAGGGTCAGGAGATCCTCCTCGACATCCACCAGGGCGAGTGCGGGCACCAGGCCAGCTCCAGGACCCTAGTGGCCAAGGCCTTCCACCACGGTTTCTACTAGCCGACCGCCCTGGAGTAGGCAAAGAAGTTGGTCGATGAGTGCGAGGGCTGCGAGCACTTCAGCACATAGAGCCAGCTACTGGCTTCAGCCCTCCAGACCATCCCCCTCTTCTGGCCTTCGCCATCTAGGGGCTGGACATGGTGTGTCCCTTCAAGACCGCAAGAGGTGGCATGACGCACCTGTTGGTGGCCGTTGACAAATTCACCAAGTGGATTGAGGCTAGGCCGATCAAGAAACTGGACGGCCCCACGGTCGTCCGGTTCATCGAAGATATCACGGTTTGTTGTGGCGTCCTGAAAGTGCGTTATATCGACTAGAGGGGGGTGAATAGGCGATTTTTACAAATTCATCACTTGAGGAATTTGAAATGTGATGAATAACTAGCAGCGGAATAAGTAATCAAGTGCATGAGGAACACTGTGACGGCATAATCATCGTGATGAAATAAAACATGCACAGATTACAAGTAGAGTGATACAGGATAAGTAGGTGAGGAACAAGGTAACTTGAAGAATTTGAGGAGAGGAAATTGTGAAAGTCTTCAGTCAAATTCTTCAAACAGTAATGATCAATTTCATCAACAAGTATACAAGGAATAGAGGGGTTGAGGAAATAGAACCAGGTAGCTCGATGAAGACAATGGTTTGATGACCCAGTTCCAACTGATGTGACAGTCGTACGTCTGGTTTGGAGCGGCATGGTATTTAAACCAGAGGACACACAGTCCTTACCATATTCTCCTTGAGCTAAGCTCACAAAGTCCTCGCCCAACACTCGTGGTAAGTCTTCAGGGTAGACTTCCAAAAACCCTCACAAACTGGTCACCCGACGATCCACAATTCACTGCTGGATGCTCTAGACCAAGGTCACTCCGTGATCCCCAATTGACTGCAGGATGCACTAGACCATGACGCCTAACCATCTGGAGGATACATAGTCCTCAAAGGTAAGAAGCGTCGGTTCCACACAGGAACAATTTCTTCAATGATGCTCAATCACTTTGGGTTTGGTGGTTTTGGTTTTTCCTCACTGATGATTTTCTCTCAAAGTCCTCGGAGGATGGGTTGCTCTCAAATGACAAGTGGCAGTTCTCTCTCGGAACAGCCAACCAACTAGTGGTTGTGGGGGTGGCTATTTATAGCCAGGGTGCAACCTAACATTATAAGACAAAAATGCCCCCAATGATATGACCGTTATGTGGATAAGATGATTGGGGACAGCTAGCGCTAAGCACGGCACGGTCGTAATTTCGAACTATGAAAGTCCTCAGGCTTATCATATTCCCCACTTGTAGGCAATTTGCACTGGCGAAATCCTAACTCCTCAGTCAGATCAATTTCATCAGAGACCAGAAGAACTTCGTCTCTGTCATGGAAGAACTTGACTGAACCACAAGAGATTTCCAAAAGGTTTCACTCGAAGGATTGGATAGGTTGAGGCTTTTGGAGTTGAGCATCAGTTGGAAATTTTCCTTAGTATTACCTCGGCCCCCTCTAACAGTATGGTGGTTCCTATGACTCAAGGAAAGGAAAGGAAACTATGAAAACAAAAGTCTTCATGCTTCATAGTCCTCGTTCATATCTTCATGGTCACACCAACTTCTTCATTCTCAAAGTCTTCAGGGAATACCAAAGTCTTCAGCAACGTCGTCACAAAAGTCTTCACCAAGTCTTTAGTTGAAGACATACATTTTTAGGGGTCGGTAATCTCCGATATGTCAAACTCCTCATCGACTTATAGAGCCTGTGTACACTCACAAACATATTAGTTCCTTAACCTATAAGTCTTCAATACACCAAAATCACTAAGGGGCACTAGATGCACTTACAATCTCCCCCTTTTTGGTGATTGATGACAAATAAGTTAAGTTTTCAACGGGGATCAAAATATGGAATGTAAGTACTAAGTTTGAGGAATTTGATTGAAAGATATAGAAGAACTCCCCCTAAAGATGTGCATATTTGAGGAATTTGCTTTGGACTGCAAATGCACATGGCAGGTTAAAAACATGAAGAACTCCCCCTATATCTTGTAATTCATACACGGATTTAACATATGATATGAAGAATTTGAAATGCATGATGAAAATGGTGTCCGACGAAATTCAGCATGCATGCATTAAGGTGCTTGAGGAAATAAACATGTGGAAAGCGGTTAAAAAGAGTCACACCACCATCAGACTTAAGTTTACAACTCAAACAACAAAAGCTTCAGAAGAGCGAGAGTTGTAACTTAAACAAAATAGCCCATATATAGAGACCCGCTTGAAGACTAACTCAAATTTTCTCCCCCTTTGTCATGGAAGACCAAAAGGGATGAAAAAGTGAGGACTAACGCCCTTGAAGAATTTTATCTTGTTGGTGAAGAAGGAGCACCAGTGGTGTCGGGGTCGTTTGTCGGTGCAGGGCCTGGCGTACTGTCGTCAATGTCCTCAGCTTCATTCATCTCAGGCAATGAAGAATATGAACTTGTAGCCTTCAAAGGAACTTGAACCTTCTTGAATTTCTTTTGAGGAGGATGAGACTAGTCAAAGTTTTGCTGAAAGTGCATTTCCTTGAGTTCCTCAGGAGTTTTGAGGTGTGCGAGAATGGCCCATGCGCGATCAAAGATTTCATGCACATAGTAGTGATTTTTCCTCATAGAGTTCTACGTCATAGTCATGTTCGGAACAATGGAAGCCAATTGACGCTTTACCCACTTGTTATTGCGATCAACCTTCTGATGAAAACTTATGAGAAGCTCACGATCAGTCATGACATGAGGGGTAGACTCTTGAGGCTTTTGCGCTAAGGCCTTTGCAGCAGAATCCTGGGTTGCAGTGTCATCATTGGTGGAGAAAGATGCAGCTTTGCGAAACTGACCATCCAATGGACGAGTGCCTTCATCAATGATAGCTTTGCCTTTTCCTTCAACTGAGGCAATTTTGCTCTTGAGGACTTCATTCGGGGGTAAGAAGCCGAAGTGATTCTGGAAGTCTACCTTGAAGGGAACTGAAGACATTGATCTGAAGAACTTCATGATCTAGGGAGCATAAGGCTTAAATTCAAATGGGGCGAGTGCTGCATTCGCCAATGTCCTCGTGAAGAAATCATGGAAGTTGATGGAATCCCATGAATAATGTTGAATAGCATGTTATTCATCACTCCCTCCACTTCTTCTTCTTCAGAGTTGTGGCCCTTCTGAGGACATAGGGTGTTGGTGATAATGCCATAGACCGTCCTGGGTGTTGGAAATATGCCCTAGAGGCAATAAATGAAGTTTTTATTATTATATTTCCTTGTTCATGATAATCGTTTATTATCCATGCTATAATTGTATTAATTGGAAACACATTACATGTGTGGGTAAATAGACAATGCTTTGTCCCTAGTATGCCTCTAGTGAACTAGCTCATTGATCAAAGATGGTCAAGGTTTCCTAGCCATTGACATGAGATGTCATTTGATAATGGGATCACATCATTAGGAGAATGATGTGATGGACAAGACCCGAACTACAAACGTAGCATTTGATCGTGTTAGTTTATTGCTACTGTTTTCCGCATGTCAAGTATATGTTCCTACGACAATGAGATCATGCAACTCACGGATACCGGAGGAGTGCCTTGTGTGTACCAAACGTCGCAACATAACTAGGTGACTATAAAGGTGCTCTACAGGTATCTCCGAGGGTGTCTGTTGAGTTGGCATGGATCAAGACTGGGATTTGTTACTCCGTGTGACGGAGAGGTATCTAAGGGCCCACTCGGTAATACAACATCACGATAAGCCTTGCAAGAAATGTGACTAATTGTTAGTTGCGGGATCTTGTATTACGGAACGAGTAAAGAGACTTGCCAGTAACGAGATTGAACTAGGTATGAAGATACCGACGATCGAATCTCGGGCAAGTAACATACTGAAGAACAAAGGGAACATCATACGGGATTAACTGAATCCTTAACATAGAGGTTCGACCGATAAAGATATTTGTAGAATATGTAGTAACCAATATGGGCATCTAGGTCCCTCTATTGGTTATTCACCTTAGAGGTGTCTCGGTCATGTCTACATAGTTCTCGAACCCGCAGGGTCTGCACACTTAAGGTTTGGTGACGTTTCGGTAGTATAGAGTTATGTATGGTGGTGACCGAAGGTCATTCGGAGTCCCGGATGAGATCCCGGACATCACGAGGAGCTCCGGAATGGTCCGTAGGTAAAGATTCATATATAGGAAGTCCTGTTTTGGTCGCCCGAAAAGTTTCGGGCTCATCGGTAGTGTGCCGGGAGTGCCCGTACTGTACCGGGAGACCATCGGGAGGGGTATTTCGACCCAAGAGGCTCCGTGGGCTGTGGGAGAGTTTTTACCATCCCTTAGTGGGCTCGTGGAAGTCCCACACAAGGCCCATGCGATTTGGGGAAAAGGCCTAAAGAGAAAAGGTGGGAAAAGGCAAAAATAGGGTGAATCCTAGTCCTACTAGGATTGGAGGTGGAGTCCACCTCCTCCACCTGGTTCGGCCGACTCCTTAGAGGCTTGGCCCTTGTGCAAAGCCTCCTCCTCTCTTCCTATTATATATACTAGAGGTTTTAGGGTTTTTGCACAGAATTTTCAGCCACGTGCTGCCAGTTCCTCCAGTGCATAGTTTCTCCTCTAGATCGATTTTCTGCAACGCTTAGGCGAAGCCCTATCGGAATAGCTCCACCACCATCGCCGGAGCACCGTCACGTTGCCGGAGAACTCTTCTTACTCTCCGCTCCTTCTTGCTAGATCAAGACGGCGGAGATCGTCACCAAGTTGTACGTGTGTTGAACGCGGAGGTGTCGTCCGTTCGGCGCTAGATCGGAAGGATCGTGATCAAGTTTGTGGGACGAATCGTAATCAAGTTCATGGGACAGATCGTGATTGGATTGCGGGACGGGTCATGATTGGATCGTGTGACGCACGGCGATTTGGATCACGAAGACGTTCAACTACACCAACCGCGTTTCTTAACGTTCCCGCTTAGCGATCTACAAGGGTACGTAGATCCACTCTCCCTCTCATAGATGCTCATCACCATGGATAGATTTGCGTGTGCGTAGGAAAATTTTTGTTTCCCATGCAACGTTCCCCAATAGTGGCATCATGAGCTAGGTCTATGTGTAGATGAGATCTCGAGTAGAACACAAAAGGTTTGTGGGCGTTGATGCTTAGATTGCTTCCTCCCTTGGTCGGATTTTGGTTCAGCGGTATTGTGAGATGAAGCGGCCCGGACCAACATTACCCGTACGCTTACGAGAGACCGGTTCCCTTGACCGCAACTTGTTGCATAGATGGCTTGCGGGTGCCAGTTTCTCTCACTTTAGTTGGATCGTATTCGACAAAGGCGGTCCTTGAGAAGGTTGAAAAGCAACTAGTGTATCACCGTTGTGGTTTATACGTAGATGAGAATTGTTCTTGCTAGATACCCGTAGAAGCCACGTAAAACATGCAACAACAATTAGAGGATGTCTAACTTGTTTTTGCAGGGTATGTTGTGATGTTATATGGCCAATTACATGATGTGATATATGTGATGTATGAGATGATCATGTGATGTATATATTATCACTACTTGCATGTTGATGAGTACGGCAACCGGCAGGAGCCATAGGGTTGTCTTTAATTATTGTATGACCTCCGTGTCAATCATTAAGCGCTATGTAATGCTTTACTTTATCGCTAAACGATAGCAATAGTAGTGGAAGCATGTTGGGCACGACAACCCCGATAGCGACACGTTGATGGAGATCAAGATGATGAAGATCATGGTGTCATGCCGGTGACGATGGAGATCATGCCGGTGCTTTCTAGATGGAGATGAAAAGCACAAGTTCATGGCCATATCATGTCACTTATGAATTGCATGTGATATTAATCCTTTTATACACCTTGTTTTGCTTAGGACGACGGTAGCATTATAAGGTGATCCCTCACTTAATTTCAAGATAAATTGTGTTCTCCCTGAGTGTGCACCATTGCGAAAGTACTCCCTGAATTCTAATGCGTTCCTAGAGAAAGCTAAGTCGAAAGATTATGGAAGTAACTTTGTTGACTGGGCCCGTAATCTGAGGATTATCCTCACAGCTTCCCATAAATCATATGTCCTTGATGCACCGCTTGGTGACCAACCAGAAGACATGACCTCCGAAGACGCTAAGAACGCTTGGGAGGCACGTACTTGATATTACTCAATAGTTCAGTGTGCAATATTGTATGGCTTAGAACCGGGACTTCAAAGACGTTTTGAACATCATGGAGTATATGAGATGTTCCAGGAGTTGAAGTTTATGTTTCAGAAGAACGCCCAGATCGAGAGGTATGAAACCTCCGATAAGTTCTATGCTTGCAAGATGGAGGAGACCGGGTCTATCAGTGAACATATACTAAGAATGTCTGGGTATTCAACCCTTCTAGCGGAGTTGGGAATTGCCCTTCCGCCAAAGGCGATCAATGACAGAGTTCTTCAATCATTGCCAACTAGTTACAAGAGCTTTGTGATGAGCTATAACATGCACGGGATGAACAAGTCAGTCGCTGAGCTGTTTGCGATGCTAAAAGTCGCTGAGTCTGAAATCTAGAAAGAACATCAAGTCTTGATGGTCAATAAAACCACTAGTTTCAAGAAAAATGGCAAGGTCAAGGGCAAGGGCAAGAAGGGTAAAGCCAAGAAGGATGGCAAAGCAGTTGCTACTCCTATAAAGAAGCCCAAGCATGGACCCAAGCCAGAAACTGAGTGCTTTCATTGCAAGGGAACTGGTCACTGAAAGCGGAACTGCCGCAAGTACCTGGCTGACAAGAAGGCGGCTAACGACAAACAAGGTATATATGATATACATGTTATTGATGTGTACCCTACTAGCTCTCGTATTAGTGCCTGGGTATTTGATATCGGTTCGGTTGCTCACATTTGCAACTCAAAGCAGGAACTACGGAATAAACGAAGGCTGGCGAAGGACAAAGTGATGATGCGCGTGGGAAATGGTTCCAAGGTTGATGTGATCGCCGTCGGCACGCTCTCTCTTTGATTACCATCGGGATTAGTGATGAACCTGAATAATTGTTATTTAGTGCCTGCGTTAAGCATGAACATTATATCTGGATCTTGTTTATTGCGAGACGATTACTCATTTAAATCAGAGAATAAAGGTTGTTCTATTTATATGAGTAATATATTTTATGGTCATGCACCCAATGTTAGGGGTTTATTCATATTGAATCTTGATAGTGATGACACACATGTTCATAACATTGATGCCAAAAGATGTAGAGTTGATAATGATAGTACCACTTTCTTGTGGCACTGCCGTTTAGGTCATATTGGTGTAAAACGCATGAAGAAGCTCCATGATGATGGACTTTTGGAGTCACTTGATTTTGAATCACTTGACACATGTGAACCATGCCTCATGGGCAAGATGACTAAAACGTCGTTCTCTGGAACAATGGAACGGACAAGTGACTTATTGGAAATCATACATACTGATGTGTGTGGTCCAATGAATGTTACAGCGCGTGGTGGATATCATTATTTTCTCACCTTCACTGATGACTTAAGTAGATATGGATATATTTACTTAACGAAACACAAGTATGAAACGTTCGAAAAGTTCAAGAAATTTCATATTGAAGTCGAGAATCATCGTAACAAGAAGATTAAGTTCCTGCAATCTGATCGAGGAGGTGAATATCTGAGTTATGAGTTTGGCAGTCACTTAAGACAGTGTGGAATTGTTTCACAGTTGACACCGCCCGGAACACCATAGCGTAATGGTGTGTCCGAGCGTCGTAATCGAACCTTATTAGATATGGTGCGTTCTATGATGTCTCTTGCTGATTTGCCACTATCGTTTTGGGGTTATGCATTAGAGACAGCTGTATTCACTTTAAATAGGGCACCATCAAAATCCGTTGGGACGACGCCATATGAACTATGGTTTGGCAAGAAGCCAAAGTTGTCGTTTCTTAAAGTTTGGGAATGTGATGCTTATGTCAAAAAGCTTCAGCCTGAAAAGCTGGAACCCAAAGCGGAGAAATTTCTTGAGAATGGAACATTTCTTGAGAAAGAGTTTCTCTCGAAAGAATTGAGTGGGAGGAAAATAGAGCTTGATGAGGTTATTGAACCTTTACTTCAACCAGAAAGTAGCGCAGCGCAGAAAGATGTTTCTGTGGAAACTACGACGGTAGAAGAGGAAGTTAATGATGATGATCATGAAGCTTCGGATCAAGCTACTATTGAACATCGTAGGTCGACAAGGCCGCGTACTACTCCTGAGTGGTGCGGCAAACCTATCTTGGAGGTCATGCTGTTGGACAACAGTGAACCTATGAGCTATGGAGGAGCAGTGATGGGCCCAGATTCCGAGAAATGGTTAGAGGCCATGAAATCCGAGATGGGATCCGTGTATGAAAATAAAGTATGGACTTTGGAAGTATTACCTGAAGGGCGAAAAGCCATTCAGAACAAATGGATCTTTAAGAAGAAGACAGACGCGGACCGTAATGTCACCGTCTATAAAGCTTGACTTGTGGCAAAGGGTTTTTCACAAGTTCAAGGAGTTGACTACGATGAGACATTCTCACCCGTTGCAATGCTTAAGTCTGTCAGAATCATTTTGGCAATAGCTGCTTATTTCGACTATGAAATTTGGCAGATGGATGTCAAAATGGCGTTCCTCAACGGTTTCCTTGAGTAAGACTTGTATATGATGCAACCCGAAGGTTTTGTCGATCCAGAGAATGCTGACAAAGTTTGCAAACTCTAGCAATCCATTTATGGTCTGGTGCAAGCATCTCGGAGTTGGAATAAGCGCTTTGATGAGGTGATCAAGGCGTTTGAGTTTATACAAGTTTATGGAGAAGCTTGTATTTACAAGAAAGTGAGTGGGAGCTCTATAGCGTTTCTAATATTATATGTGGATGACATATTGCTGAGTGGAAACAATATAGAAATGCTGGAAAGCGTGAAGGAATATTTGAACAAAACGTTTTTCAATGAAGGACCTAGGAGAACCTGCTTTCATGTTAGGCATTAAGATCTATAGAAATAGATCGAGACGGTTAATAGCACTTTCACAGAGCACATACCTTGACAAAGTTTTGAAGAAGTTCAAAATGGATCAGTCCAAGAAGGGGTTCTTGCCTGTGTTACAAGGTGTGAAGTTGAGTAACACTCAATGCCCAGTGACTGCAGAAGATAGAGAAAAGATGAGTGTCATCCCCTATGCTTCAGCCATATGCTCTATCATGTATGCAATGTTGTGCATAAGACCGGATGTCAGCCTTGCCATAAGTATGGCCGAAAGGTTTCAAAGTGATCCTGGAATGGAACACTGGGCGGCGGTCAAAAATATTCTTAAGTACTTGAAATGGACTAAGGAAATGTTTCTCGTTTATGGAGGTGATGAAGAGCTCGTCGTAAAGGGTTACGTCGATGCAAGCTTTGACACTGATCCGGATGACTCTAAGTCACAAACCGGATACGTATTTATTATTAACGGGGGAGCGGTAAGCTAGTGCAGTTCCAAGCAAAGCGTGGTAGCCAATTCTACATGTGAAGCGGAGTACATCACAGCCTCGGAGGCGGCAAAGGAAGGTGTCTGGATTAAGCAGTTCATGACAGAACTTGGAGTAGTGCCCAGTGCACTGAATCCAATGAACCTGTTCTGTGACAACACTGGTGCCATTGCTCCGGCCAAGGAACCAAGGTTTCACAAGAGGACAAGACACATAAAGCGACACTTCAACTCCATCCGCGATTACATCGAGGAGAAGGACATAAATATTTGCAAAGTGCACATGGATCTGAATGTTGCAGACCCGTTGACTAAACCTCTTCCAAGGGCTAAACATGATCAACACCAGAATTGCATGGGTGTTCGATTCATTACAATGTAAATCACATAGTGATGTGAGCTAGATTATTGACTCTAGTGCAAGTGGGAGACTGTTGGAAATATGCCCTAGAGGCAATAAATAAAGTGTTTATTATTATATTTCCTTGTTCATGATAATCGTTTATTATCCATGCTATAATTGTATTAATTGGAAACACATTACATGTGTGGGTAGATAGACAATGCTTTGTCCCTAGTATGCCTCTAGTGAACTAGCTCGTTGATCAAAGATGGTCAAGGTTTCCTAGCCATTGACATGAGATGTCATTTGATAACGGGCTCACATCATTAGGAGAATGATGTGATGGACAAGACCCGAACTACAAACGTAGCATTTGATCGTGTTAGTTTATTGCTACTGTTTTCCGCATGTCAGGTATATGTTCCTATGACCATGAGATCATGCAACTCACGGATATCAGAGGAGTGCCTTGTGTGTATCAAAAGTCGTAACGTAACTGGGTGACTATAAAGGTGCTCTATAGGTATCTCCGAGGGTGTCTGTTGAGTTGGCATGGATCAAGACTGGGATTTGTTACTCCATGTGACGGAGAGGTATCTTAGGGCCCACTCGGTAATACAACATCATGATAAGCCTTGCAAGCAATGTGACTAACTTTTAGTTGCAGGATCTTGTATTACAGAACGAGTAAAGAGACTTGCCAGTAACAAGATTGAACTAGGTATGAAGATACCAACGAGCGAATCTCGGGCGAAGCCCTGTCGGAATAGCTCCACCACCATCGCCGGAGCACCGTCACGTTGCCGGAGAACTCCTCTTCCTCTCCTCTCCTTCTTTCTAGATCAAGACGGTGGAGACCGTCATCAAGCTATACGTGTGCTGAACGCGGAGGTGCCGTCCGTTCAGCGCTACATCGGAAGGATCGTGATCAAGTTTGTGGGACGGATCGTGATCAAGTTCGTGGGACGAATCGTGATTGGATCGCAAGACGGATCATGATTGGATCTCGGGACGGATCCTGATTGGATCGCGGGACGCACGGCGATTTGGATCGCGAAGATGTTCGACTACACCAACCACGTTTCTTAACGCTTCCCGCTTAGCGATCTACAAGGGTACATAGATCCGCTCTCCCTCTCATAGATGCTCATCACCATGGATAGATCTGCGTGTGCGTAGGAAAATTTTTGTTTCCCATGCAACGTTCCCCAACACTGGGCACATATAGCAAATCCTTCACAAGGAAGGTTGTCCGTTGAGGTTTTCCAGGAGCCAATGGTTTCATCAGCACTTGCATCAGTTGATTGGGTATAGCAGGTTCATCAAACAAGCGGTGAGCTTCTTCTGAAGGAATTGAAACTGGGACAGACTGAAGCAATTCAGATGCTGGAGCAGTGAGGTGAGTAGATCCGGTCTTCCAGTCCAAGACCTAGGAGTTGATGTCAGAAGCATCACCTGTGATGTGCAAAGTGGCATAGAATTGAAGAATTAGCTCTTCATTCCAATCGCAAATGTCCATAGAGAAAGGAAGAATTCGTGCATCATGAAGAACTGCGAGCACCAGTGGGAAAGAAGGGATTGTCTCCATATCTGCATGAGGAATTTGGTGATGCTCGAAGACTTTCTTCTTGTCAAACAATACTCAAGCATAATAGTTCATATGTGTTGGAGTCCAGAATCTAGTTCGCTCTCCCCTTGCTGAGTCATATCGATTGGGTCCTGTGAAGAAAATATGCTCATTGAAGAAATTGGACTTGAGGAATTTGGGGCGCTTTGAGCCTTTGAATGGCATCCTCGGCTTCGGCTGAAGGTTTGGCTTGAAGCAGCCCTTAATCTCCTTTGTCATAGGAGGAATTTCTTCAGACTGAGGAATTTGTAGAGAAGTTTCCTCAGTGGTAGTTGGAGCAGCAATGTCATCAGCTGATGCAGCTGGAATTTCTTCAGTGGCTGGAGCAGCCATGTCATCAGATCCTTCATGAATTTCTTCAGTCTAGGCTGGGGACTGAGGAATCTGTGACAGAGGAGTGGTCATTGGGGAGTTTGGGTGAGAAGCTTCCCGATATTCATCATTGATGATAGGATTTTTATTGCCAGTGTCCACATCCTCATTAATTTCTTCAACACCGGCCTCTTCAGCACATAACTGAGGCTGGGGCGATGATACCTCTGAAGTTGAAGCTTTTGCTTCCACTTTGATCTCTTCATCAATCCGCTCTGAGGTAGCAGCAGATTGATCCTTTTCTTATTGATCATCATTCAGGATGACGTAGTCAACACCGAATGGCACTATTTCATAGGCTGGTGCTGAGGAAATTGGGTAGCATCAACTGGTTCTTTTGAAAAACTTGGCAGTGTCTTCAATTTCTTCGCAGGTGAGGAATCTGAAGTTGATGCTTTCTGTTTTAGTGCCTTGTTCACAGCAGCCTTGGTCTTCTTGGCTTCTGATGCAGAAGGAAGGTTGATTGTCTTCATCCTTGAAGATTTTGGGATTTCAGAGGAAGGTAAAGGGGCAGCAGTTTCCTCAGGTACGACTGATGCAGTCGTCCTTGAGGGTTCAGTTTCATCAGAGGCAGTAGGGGAGGTTGCCCTGGCAGGTTCCTCTGCGGTCTGACTTTCTTCAGCAGCGCTGGTAGTTTCATCGGTAGGCTGGGCAGTTTCTTCAGCCTGAGGAATTTTTGGTTGTGATCAAGCTGCAACCCTTGAGTTGTGATCATTGATTACTTTATCAGCTACATTGATTAAGTGAACCTTGGCGCCTTGCCAATCAGCATAGTATCTATTGAATTCCTCACTGAGGTTTTTTATCTCAGACTGCATGTTTACAAGTTCCTTAGGAGAAAGCTTCAGAACATTGTTCTTCAAGAAATGCTCTTTCTTGTAGTGAGCCTTCTTGGTTTGTCTGGCCTTCTCATACTTCCATTTTTCTTCAGCTATGAAAGCAGTGAGGACATGATCAGGACCAAGAGGCAGCTTCAAGTCATCAATTGGCGTTTTGGGATCCTTGTGCCAGATATCAATGAAGTTCAGCACTATTTTTGGATCAAGCAAAAGAGGAATTTGAGTGCCCTTTGCTTGAGCCACTCGTTCTTGCTTGTTTCTGATGATTGCCTCAAGTTCCTCATCATCAGCTTCATCTGAAGAATCTGATGGTATTGTGAACGCCACCTTTTAGGGTTGAGGACTTGATCGAATGCCTCATCCAGCACTTGCTTTCATTTTCATCAGTGATGGACTGGTTGAGGACTGTGCTTGGGTAGAGGAACTTGCAGAAACCCCTGAAGCAATTGAAAAACCCTTGGTCCTTTGACATGATGCAAGGTGCACTGGCGTTGAGGATTTTGTGGCAGTGGCTGATGATTGAGCGGCTATAGAGCCCATAGCTGAGGCCTTTGATGACTTTGCCTGAGGAATTTGCTATGAGGATTTTGAAGTTGAGGACTTTGTCTTTTCAGCAGACTTCTTCATAGTGATTTTCTTCAGAGCACTGGCAGAGGCTCCTGTAGAGGCAGCAGTGGCAGAGTCTTCATTGAATTTCCTCACAGCTTCCTTTGCTTTCTTGGCTAGATTGGCTTGTTGTTTCTCCCATTCATGAGGAAAGTCATTACCAGTTTTTAAACTAGTGGGATCAGAAATTTGATTGGGAGCCAAGGGTGGCCTGGTGCATGGAGGTTTGACCGCAAAGTTCTTCATGTACTTGGGAGTGACATAACAATACTCTTTCCACTCCCGTGCCCATCTCCTCTCTATGTTGGAAATATGCCCTAGAGGCAATAATAAATTAGTTATTATCATATTTCCTTGTTCATTATAATCATTTATCATCCATTCTATAATTGTATTGATAGGAAACTCAGATACATGTGTGGATACATAGACAACACCATGTCCCTGCTAGTATGCCTCTAATAGACTAGCTCGTTGATCAAAGATGACTAAGGTTTCCTAGCCATTGACATCAGATGTCATTTGATAATGGGATCACATCATTAGGAGAATGATGGGATGGACAAGACCCACACTACAAACATAGCATATGATTGTGACAGTTTATTGCTACTGTTTTCTGATTCTCAAGTATTTGTTCCTATGACCATGAGATCATGCAACTCATTGACACCGGAGGAGTGCCTTGTGTGTATCAAACGTCGCAACATAACTGGGTGACTATAAAGGTACTTTACAGGTATCTCCGAGGGTGTCTGTTTGGTTGGCATGGATCAAGACTAGGATTTGTTACTCCGTGTGATGGAAAGGTATCTCAGAGCCCACTCAGTAATACAACATCACAACAAGCCTTGCAAGCAATGTGACTGAGTTTTAGTCACGAGATCTTGTATTACGGAACGAGTAAAGAGACTTGTCGGTAACGAGGTTGAACTAGGTATGGAGATACCGACGATCAAATCTCGGGCAAGTAACATACCGAAGAACAAAAGGAACATCATACGGGATTAACTGAACCCTTGACATAGAGGTTCGACCGATAAAGATCTTCATAGAATATGCAGGAACCAATATGGGCATCCAGGTCTCGCTATTGGTTATTGACTGTAGAGGTGTCTCGGTCATGTCTACATAGTTCTCGAACCCGCCGGGTCTGCACACTTAAGGTTCGGTGACGTTTCGGTAGTATAGAGTTATGTATGCTGGTTACCGAAGGTTATTTGGAGTCCCGGATGAGGTCCCGGATGTCAGGAGGAGCTCCGGAATGGTCCGGAGGTAAAGATTGATATATAGGAAGTCCTATTTTGGTCATCGGAAAAGTTTCGAGCTCATCGGTAGTGTACTGGGAGTGCTGGTAGTGTACCGAGAGACCATCGGGAGGGGTATTTCGACCCAAGAGGCTACATGGGCTGTGGGAGAGTGAATACCAGCCCTTAGTGGGCTGGTGGAAGTCCCACACAAGGCCCATGTGGCTGGGAGATAAAAGCCCAAAGAGAAAAGGTGGAAAAAGGTAAAAAAGGCAAAAAAGGAAGGAGTCCTAGTCCTACTAGGATTGGAGGAGGATTCCTCCTCTCCTCCTTGGTTCGGCCGAAGCCTAGGGCTGGCCCCTTGAGGGCCAAGCCTCCTCCTCTCTTCCTCTTATATATACTAGAGGTTTTAGGGTTTTTACACTAGATTTTCTGCCACGTGCTACCCTCTCCTCTAGTGCATGGTTTCTCCTCTAGATCGGTTTTCTCCAGTGCTTAGGCGAAGCCCTGCCGGAATAGCTCCACCACCATCACCGCAGCACCGTCGCGCTGTTGGAGAACTCTTCTACCTCTCTGCTCCCTCTTGCTGGATCAAGAAGGCGGAGATCGTCATCGAGCTGTGCGTGTGCTAAACACGGAGGTGTCGTCCGTTCGGCGCTAGATCAGAAGGACCGTGTTCAAGATCGCGAGATGGATCATGATAGGATCACGGGACGGATCTTGATGAGTTCATGGGACGGATCGTGATTGGATCGCGGGACAGATCGTGATGAGATCGCGGGACGCTCGGCGGTTTGGATCGCGAAGACGTTCAACTACACCAACCGCGTTTCTTAACGCTTCCCGCTTAGCGATCTACAAGGGTATGGAGATCCACTCTCCCTCTTGTAGATGCTCATCACCATGGATAGATCTTGCGTGTGCGTAGGAATTTTTTTCTTTCCCATGCAACGTTACCCAACAGTGGCATCATGAGCTAGGTCTATGTGTAGATGAGATCTCGAGTAGAACACAAAGAGTTTGTGGGCATTGATGCTTAGATTGCTTCCTCCCTTGGTCGTGTTTTGGTTCAGCGGTATTGTGGGATGAAGCGGGCCGGACCAACCTTACTCGTATGCTTACGAGAGACCAGTTCCATCAGCTGACGTGTAACCTCGTTGCACAAAGATGGCTGGCGGGTGCCTGTTTCTCTTACTTTAGTTGGATCGGATTCGACAAAGGCGGTCCTTGAGATGGTTGAAAAGAAACTTATGTATCACTGTTGTGGTTTATGCATAGGTGAGAATTGTTATTGCTAGATACCCGTAGCTGCCACGTAAAACATGCAACAACAATTAGAGGACGTCTAACTTGTTTTTGCAGGGTATTTTGTGATGTGATATGGCCAATTACATGATGCGATATATGTGATGTATGAGATGATCATGTGTTGTATAGACTATCACGACTTGCATGTCGATGAGTACAGCAACCGGCAGGAGCCATAGGGTTGTCTTTAATTATTATATGACCTGCGTTTCAATCATTAAGCGCTATGTAATGCTTTACTTTATCTCTAAATGGTAGCAATAGTAGTAGAAGCATGATGGGCGCGACAACCCCGATGGCGACACGTTGAAGGAGATCAAGATGATGGAGATCATGGGGTCGTGCCGGTGATGATGGAAATCATGCCAGTGCTTTCAAGATGGAGATCAAAAGCACAAGTTCATGGCCATATCATGTCACTTATGATTTGCATGTGATGTTAATCCTCTTATGCACCTTGTTTTGCTTAGGACGACGATAGCATTATAAGGTGATCCCTCACTTAATTTCAAGATAAATTGTGTTCTCCCCGAGTGTGCACCATTGTGAAAGTTCGTCGTGTCGAGACACCACGTGATGATCGGGTGTGATAGACTCTACGTTCACATACAATGGGTGCAAGCCAGTGTTGCACATGTAGAACACTCGGGTTAAACTTGACGAGCCTAGCATGTACAGACATGGCCTCGGAACACAAGAGACCGAAAGGTCGAACATGAGTCATATAGTAGATATGATAAACATGATGATGTTCACCATTGAAACCACCTCCACTCACGTGATGATCGGACTTGAGTTGGTGAATTTGTATCATGTGTCACTCGAATGACCGGAGGGATGTCAATTTGAGTGGGAGTTCTTAAGTAATATGATTAATTGAACTCATCATCATGAACATAGTCAGTAGTGTCTTTGCAATTTATGTTGTAGATTACTTGCTCGCGTTGTATCTCCCTTGAATTTTTATATATTCCTAGAGAAATAGTGTTGAAACATGATGGTAGAAATATTGCGGACGGGGTCCGTGATCTGAGGATTGTCCTCACTGCTGCACAGAAGGCTTATGTTCTTGATGCACCACTCGGTGCGCCAACCCCTCTAGCGTTATCTGTAGATGTTGTGAACATCTGACAAGCATGTTTTGATGACTACTTGATAGTCTAGTGCGTCATGCATTACGGCTTAGAATTGAGGCTCCAAAACGTTTTGAACGTCACGGAACATATGAGATGTTCTAAGAGCTGAAATTAGGATCTCAGGCTCATGCCCGTGTTGCGAGATATGAGATCTCCAACAAGATTCTTTGCCTGCAAGATGAAAGAGAATAGGTCAATCGTTGAGCATGTGCTCAGATTGTCTGGGTGCTACAATCGCTTGAATCGAGTGGGAGTTGATCTTCCAGATAAGATAGTGATTGATATAGTTCTCCAAGTCACTGTCACTAACATACTAGAACTTGGTGATGAACTATAAAATGCCAGGGATAGAAATAATTGTCCCTGAGCTGTTCGCGATGTTTGACACCGCGAAGGTAGAAATCAAGGAGCGTCAAGTGTTGATGGTTAGTAAAATCACTAGTTTCAAGAAGGGCAAGGGTAAGGAGGGAAACTTTATGGATGGCAAGTCAGTTGCTGCTCCACTGAAGCAACCCAAAGTTGAACCCAAACCCGAGAATAAGTGCTTTGATTATGAGGAGAGCAGACGCTGAAGCGGAACAACCCTAGATACTTGGTAGATAAGAAGGCTGGCAATGTCGATAGAAGTATATTTGATATACGTGTTATTGACGTGTACCTTGCTAGTACTCCTAGTAGCACCTGGGTATTGGATACCATTTCGGTTGCTAAATGTTAGTAACTCGAAATAAAAGCTACGGAATAAACGAAGAACTAGCTAAGGGTGAGGTGACGATGTGTGTTGGAAATGTTTCCAAGGTTGATGTGATCAACATCGCATGCTCTCTCTACCTTCGGGATTAGTGATGAACCTAAATAAATGTTATTTGGTGTTTTGCATTGAGCATGAACGTGATTAGATCGTGTTTGTTGCAACACGGTTATTCATTTAAGATAGAGAATAATGGTTATTTTGTTTACATGAATAATACCTTCAATGGTCATGCACCCAGTGAGAATGGGTTCTTGAATCTTGATCGTAGTAATACACATGTTCACAACATTGATGCCAAAAGATACAAAGTTAATAATGATAGTACCACATACTTGTGGAACTGCCGCTAAATGTCATATTGGTATAAAGCGCGTGAAGAAACTCCATGCTGATGGATCTTTGGACTCATTCGATTTCGAATCGGTTGAGACATGCGAACCATGCCTCTTAGGCAAGATGACTAAGGACCCCGTTTTCCGGATTGATGGAGGGGGCAAGTGATTTATTGGAAATGATACATGTTGATGTATGCAATCCAATGAGTCTTGTAGCATGCGGTGGATATCGTTATTTTCTTACCTTCACTGATGATTTGAGTAGATATAGTGTATATTTACTTAATGAAACACAAGTCTGAATCGTTTGAAAGGTTCAAGAAAATTCAGAGTGAAGTTTAAAGATCATCGTGACAAGAAGATAAAAATGTCTGCGATATGATCGTGGAGGTGAATATCTGAGTTACGAGTTTGGCATACAACTTTAGACAATGTGAAAGTTGTTTCACAACTCATGCCACCTAGAAGACCATAGTGTGATGGTGTGTCCGAATGTCATAGTCGTGCTCTATTGGATATGGTGCGTGCTATGATGTCTTTTATTGTTTTGCTACTATAATTTTGGGGTTATGCATGAGAGACAACTACATTCACTTTAAATAGGGCACCATCTAAATCTGTTGAGATGACACCATATGGTTTGATAGAAACCTAAGTTGTCATTTCTTAATGTTTGGGGCTGCAACACTTATGTGAAAAAGGTTTTCACCTAATGAGCTCGAACCCAAAGCGAACAAATGCATCTTCCTAGAATACCCTAAGAACAGTTGGGTAAACCTTCTATCTCAGATCCAAGCATAAAGTGTTTGTTGCTAAAACTGGGTCCCTTCTCGAGAAAGAGTTTCTCTCGAAAGAATTGAGTGGGAGGAAGATAGAACTGATGAGGTTGTTGAACCTTTGTTTCAATGAGAGAGTAGCGCAGCGCAGGAAGATGTTTCTGTGAAGCCTACGTTAGTTAGGAGGAAGTTAATGATGATGATCATGAAGCTTCAGATCAAGTTACTATCGAACCTCGTAGGTCGACAAGGACGTGTACTGCTCTTGAGTGGTACGGTAACCCTGTCTTAGAGGTCATGTTGTTGGACAACGATGAACCTACGAGCTATGGAGAAGCAATGATGGGCCCGAATTTCGATAAATGGTTAGAGGCCATGAAATCCGAGATAGGATCCATGTATGAAAACCATGTATAGACTTTGGTAGACTTGCTCGTTGGACGACAGGTCATCGAGTACAAATGGACCTTTGAGATGAAGACAGACGCTGATGGTAAATGTTACCATTTATAAAGCTCGACTTGTCACAAAGGAGTTTCCGACAAGTTCAAAGAGTTGACTACGATGATACTTTCTCACTCGTAGCAATGCTAAAGTCTGTTGGAATTATGTTAGCAGTTGCTGCATTTTTCAATTATGAAATCTGGCAGATGGATGACAAAACATTGTTTCCTTAACAGTTTACTTGAGGAAAGGTTGTATGTGATACAACTAGAAGGTTTTGTCAGTCCTGAGGATTCTAAAAGGTGTGCGAGCTCCAGCAATCCATCTAAGGGCTTGAGCAAGCATCTCGGAGTTTGGAATACACACATTGATGAGGTGATCAAAGTTTTGTAGTTTATACAAAGTTTACGAGAAACTTGTATTTACAATAAAGTGAGTGGGAGCACTATAGAATTTCTGATAAGTATATGTGGATGACATATTGTTGATCGAAAATAATGTAGAATTTCTGGAAAGCATGAACGGTTGTTTGAAAAGTGATTTTCAAAGGAAGACCTGGATAAAGCTACCTAATTGTTGAACATCAAGATCTATAGAGATAGATCAAGATGCTAGATGAGACTTTCAATGAGTACATACCTTGACAAGATTTTGAAAGAGTTCAAAATGGATCAGTCAGAGAAAGAGTTCTTGCCTGATTTGTAAGGTGTGAAGTTGAGTGAGACTAAAAGCTCGACAACGGCAGAAGAAATAGAAAGGACGAATGTCGTCCCCTATGCCTTAGCCATAGGCTCTGTATAGTATGCCATGATGTGTACCGCACCTGTGTTTGCCTTGCCATGAGTCCGTCAAGGGATACAAGAGTGATCCAGAAGTGGATTACTGGACATCGGTCAATATTATCCTTAGTGACTAAAAGACTAAGGAAATGTTTCTTGATTATGGAGGTGATAAAGGGTTCATCGTAAAGAGTTACGTCGATGCAAGCTTTAACACTAATGTGGATGACTTTTAGTAGCAATCCGGATACGTATAGTGGAGCAGCCATTTGGAATAGTACCAAGTGGAGTGTGGTAGCAGTGTTTACAGTTTGACATAGAGATTTTCAAAGTACACATGGATTGGAATGTCACAGACCCGTTTACTATCAGACCTCTCTCACATGCAAAGCATGATCGAGCCGCAGAACTCATTGGGTGTTAGATTCATAACAATGCGAATCACATCATGATGTGAACTAGATTATTGACTCTAGTGCAAGTGGGAGACTATTGGAAATATGCCCTAGAGGCAATAGTAAATTATTTATTATCATATTTCCTTGTTCATGATAATCGTTTATTATCCATGCTATAATTGTATTGATCGGAAACTCAGATACATGTGTGGATACATAGACAACACCATATCCCTAGATGCCTCTAACAGACTAGCTCGTTGATCAAAGATGACTAAGGTTTTCTAGCCATTGACATGAGATGCCATTTGATAATGGGATCACATCATTAGGAGAATGATGGGATGGACAAGACCCAAACTACAAATGTATCATATGATCGTGTTAGTTTATTGCTACTGTTTTCTACATGTCAAGTATCTGTTCCTATGACCATGAGATCATGCAACTCACTAACACCGGAGGAGTGCCTTGTGTGTATCAAATGTCACAACGTAACTGGGTGACTATAAAGGTACTCTACAGGTATCTCCGAGGGTGTCTGTTGGGTTGGCATTGATCGAGACTGGGATTTGTTACTCCGTGTGACGGAGAGGTATCTCAGGGCCCACTCGGTAATACAACATCAAAAAAATCCTTGCAAGCAATGTGACTAAGTGTTAGTCATGGGATCTTGTACTCCCTCCATTCCAGAATATAAGGTGTATTGTTTTCCATGCAAGTCAACCATTTGAATATTTGACCAAGATTATAGAATAAACTAATGACATCTACAATACCAAATAGATAAAATATGAAACTATTTTTTATGATGGGTCGAATGGTATAAATTTTGTATTTTGGATATTGATACATTTTTCTAAAATCTCGGTCAAACATGCTCTCGTTTGACTTTTCAAAAAACAAATACACCTTACATTAAGGAACGAAGGGAGTATTATGGAACGAGTAAAGATACTTGCCGGTAACGAGGTTGAACTAGGTATGGAGATACCGACGATCGAATCTCGGGCAAGTAACATACCGAAGAACAAAAGGAACATCATACGAGATTAATTGAATCCTTGACATAGAGGTTCGACCGATAAAGATCTTCGTAGAATACATAGAAACCAATATGGTCATCCAGATCCCACTATTTGTTATTGACCGTAGAGGTGTCTCGGTCATGTCTACATAGTTCTCGAACCCGCAGGGTCTGCACACTTAAGGTTCGGTGACGTTTCGGTAGTATAGAGTTATGTATGCTGGTTACCGAAGGTTAGTCGGAGTTCTGGATGGGATCCCGGACGTCACGAGGAGCTCCGGAATGGTCCGGAGGTTAATATTCATATATAGGAAGTCCTATTTTGCTCGCCGGAAAAGTTTTGGGCTCATCGGTAGTGTACCGGGAGTGCCGGGAGACCATCGGGAGGGGTATTTCGACCCAAGAGGCTACGTGGGCTGTGGGAGAGTGAATACCAGCCCTTAGTGGGCTGGTGGAAGTCCCACACAAGGCCCATGCTGATGGGAGAGAAAATCCCAAAGAGAAAAGGTGGAAAAAGGCAAAAAAGGCAAAAAAGGAAGGAGTCCTAGTCCTACTAGGATTGGAGGAGGATTCCTGCTCTCCTCCTTGGTTCAGCCGAAGCCTAGGGCTGGCCCCTTCAGGGCCAAGCCTCCTCCTCTCTTCCTCTTATATATAATAGTGGTTTTAGGGTTTTTGCACTAGATTTTCTGCCACGTGCTACCCTCTTCTCTAGTGCATAGTTTCTTCTCTAGATCGGTTTTCTATACTGCTTAGGCGAAGCCCTGCCGGAATAGCTCCACCACCATCGCCGCAGCACCATCGCGCTGCCGGAGAACTCTTGTACCTCTCTGCTCCTTCTTGCTGGATCAAGAAGATGGAGATCGTCATCGAGCTGTACGTGTGCTCAATGCGGAGGTGCCGTCCGTTCGGCGCTAGATCGGAAGGACCGTGATCAAGATCGCGAGACGGATCGTGATGAGATTGTGGGACGGATCGTGATTGGATTGCGGGACGGATCGTGATGAGATCACGGGACACTCGGCGATTTGGACCGCGAAGACGTTCAACTACACCAACCGCGTTTCTTAACGCTTCCCGCTTAGCGATCTACAAGGGTATGTAGATCCACTCTCCCTCTTGTAGATGCTCATCACCATGGATAGATCTTGCATGTGCGTAGGAATTTTTTTGTTTCCCATGCAACGTTACCCAACACTCTATTCTCTGTATGTGGATTTTTCTCTGCTTTGTTGTTTCTTTGCCGTGAATTTCTTCATGAGGCGTGCAATATTCCTCATAGAGGTCTTCAGGTATCTCAAAAGTTGTCTGCACATCGGGTTTCTTTCCACCTTTCTGTGGCTTCTTCCCATCTACCATTTTCTTCGGCTGAGGATTCTGAAGTCGTGAAGATTCTAAAGAAGTGCACAGTTTTTTCTCAAGGAACGCTGCAAATGAGTGACGTTGATGGGAACCTAGTGATTCATCAGCGGACATATTTGTACCTGTGAACAGAGTATAGGTGCGAGGAATTTGAAGAGGTCATATGCGTTCTCAGAAGTTTTTCAATAAAATCAAGTGTGAGGAATTTGACCATGGGTGTCTTGAGGAATTTCACTAAGTGTTCTTTGTCTTAGGTTCTAGAGTTGTGCAAATTTTGAGGATTCACACAATTGAGGAATCTTGAAGAAAGTCATAACTTAGGGAAAAACATCAAGTGTATGAACATGTAAGGTGCTTTAGAATGAGATTCCTGAAGAATAAACACCTTTGTGAAGATTTAGGAAAACTTGAAGATCAAACAAGGGTAGTAAAAATAGATTTTATTTACCCTAATGAAGAACACGACGAACTATGAGATGAGATTAAAGAAGTTTGTCAGTCCAGATCTCCCACGCCCTACCTTGGCTGAGGGAGATAGCTACAGCGGCGGCGGGATGAGGACTTCCGCGGCCGATGCGGGTATGGCGATGGCGATCTCGAGGCAGTGAAGCTCTTCCACACCGGCGGCGATGATTTTAGCGGCGGTGCTAGGTCGGAGCTCGGGAGGGAGTAGGAGGGAGGAGTAACCAAGCACAGTGAAAGGGAAGGGCTATTTATAGCGGAGATGAAAACCAATCTGTCCGAAGATTTTGGACAAGATTGCCCCTGACCCTTGCTCTCCTCACGACATGTGTCACCCACGTACTGAGAAGTGGCGATAGTGGGGGATCGTGGGTTATCCGGTCGTGGGAATCGGAACCGTTTGAGCGGGAAAAGACGAAAATTTTGATACTGGAAATTTTGAAGTTTTATGTTCGCAAATTCTTCAGTTGTCAAGGACATAGTGAAGACTTTGAACGAGTTTCAAAGTAGAACGCATATGAAAAATTTGTGAACAAATTGGGTTGAGTTTAGCATAGACAGGGAAAGGGTCCGATCACATTCACTTAGATGAAAATCAACTTCAAGAATTAGCAATAAGTGAATGCTATTGAGGACATTGAAAACTCCAATATATATGTATATAGTCAATGAAGCACATGACTTCCATAGTTTGAAGAATTTGACAAGTTGAGGAATTTGAAAGTTGAGAAATTTGCAAACTTGAGGAATTTGAAAATTTGAAGAATTTGCAAAATGACGAAAAACTCAACTTTGAAGAATTTCAACTATTGTTGGTGGCGTGACCCATCGTATAAGAATGATGACTTCAAACACTGCGTACAATTGTTGTAGGGTTCTGAGAATCAAATTCTTCATTAATTTCTTCACACTTAAAGGGTTATTCTTCATTGATTGAAGAAAAACGTTACTTCGTGTGTTGCACATCTAAGTCATCAATTTTGCATAAGTGTTAGGATGTGTGTCCTTTTTCAAAGAACATTCGAAGATTCTGAGATATTTAGCTCACACCGCAACTTGCAAAATATCTTTTCATCCAAGGGCTTTGTGAAGATGTCGGTCAATTGTTCTTCAGTAGGGATGTGGTCGATGGTGATGTCGCCCTTGAGTACATGATCTCGAAGAAAGTGATGACGAATCTGGATGTGCTTGGTCTTGGAATGCTGAACTGGGTTGTAAGCAATCTTGATGGCACTCTCATTGTCGCGGTAGAGAGGCACATTCTTAAACTTGATGCCATAGTTCTTGAGGGTTTGCTTCATCCATAGCAACCGAGCGCAGCATGAACCAACAGCAATGTACTCAGCTTCAGCAGTAGATAGTGACATGCAGTTTTGCTTCTTCGAGGACCAAAAGACTAAGGATCGTCCGAGGAAATGACATGTGCCTGAGGTTGACTTGCAATCCACACGATCTCCAGCATAGTCAGCATCAGAGTATCCGACGAGGTGAAGATTTGAGCCCTTGGGATACCATAATCCAAGCGTTGGTGTGTGAGCTAAGTATCGAAGAATATGTTTCACAACCTTATGGTGTGATTCCTTCGGTGTTGCTTGGAATCGGGCGCACATGCAAACACTCAGAATAATATCAGGCCTAGATGCACATAGATACAATAATGAGCCAATCATGGAGCGATATACCTTCTGATCGAAGTCTTTACCATTTTCGTCAGTGCAGAGGTGGCCTTTTGAGGGCATTGGAGTTTTGACGCCTTTGCAATCTTGCATGTCGGATTTCCTCAGTACATCCTTGAGATATTTCTCTTGGGAGATGAAGATGCCATTGTCTTGCTGACGAATTTCAAGACCTAAGAAGAATTTTAACTCTCCCATCATAGACATTTGATATTCTTCACTCATCATATAGGCAAATTCATCACTGTAACGTTTGTCAGTACAACCAAAGATTATATCGTCTACGTATATTTGGCATATGAATAGTTCATTGTCATAGGATTTTGTGAAAAGAGTTGGGTCGAATGAACCAGGTTTGAAGCCTTTCTTCTTGAGAAATTCCTTCAGAGTGTCATACCATGCCCGAGGGGCCTGCTTGAGGCCATAGAGGGCCTTGTTGAGTCTGAAGACTTTGTCGGGATGCTTAGGGTCTTGAAAATCTGGGGGTTGAGCAACATATACTTCTTCCTCAAGCTTACCATTGAGGAATGCACTTTTCACATCCATTTGATATAAGATGATATCATGATGGTTAGCATAAGCAAGCAATATGCGAATAGCTTCAAGTATAGCAACATGTGCAAAAGTTTCATCAAAGTCAATTCCTTCAACCTGTGTGTAGCCTTGAGCTACAAGACGAGCCTTATTTCTTACCACAAGGCCATTTTCATCTTGCTTGTTGCGGTAGATCCACTTGGTACCTATGATGTTATGCTTGCGAGGATAGGGCCGCTTGACAAGTTCCCAGACGTTGTTGAGCTTGAATTGATGCAATTCCTCTTGCATAGCTTGAATCCACTCAGGCTCCTTGAATGCTTCATCAACTTTGGTGGGCTCTATGATTGAGACAAAAGCAAAGTGCCCACAAAAGTTAGTCAAATGTGAAGCTCTTGAGCGAGTGAGGGGACCTGGTGCATTGATGTCATCGATGATTTTGTCAATCTGCACTTCATTTGCAACTCTTAGATGAGTAGGTTGACGTGGCTGAGGATTTTCTTTGGCACCATTTTCTTCAGGTGTATCAGCATGAATGTCTTCATTCGTTGGAATGACTTCCTCAGTGGGTATGATGTCTTCAGTAGCCTTCAGCTTAATGGATTCCTCAGGAGACTCTTCATCTAGCACAAAAGGCAGGTGCTCTCTTTGCGAGCCGTCAATTTCATCGAACCGCACATCTACAGTTTCAACAACCTTGTGGTGGTGGGTGTTGAAGACTCTGTAGGTGTGCGAGTCCTTTTCGTAACCAAGCATAAAACCTTCATGTGCTTTCGGTGCAAATTTAGAACTATGGTGAGGATCTCTAATCCAGCCATTTTGCACCGAAGACTTCGAGATAACTTACATTGGGTTTCTTGGCAGTCATAAGTCCATATGAAGTCTTCTTGAAGAATATGTGAAGATATACCCTGTTGATGATGTGGCATGCAGTATCAATTGCCCCAGGCTAAAAGCGACGAGGAGTCTTGTATTCATCAAGCATGGTGCAAGCCATCTCAACAAGATTCCTATTCTTGCGCTCCACGACGCAGCTCTACTGAGGAGTATAAGGGGCAGATAACTCATGAGTAATACCAAGTTCATAAAGATATTCATCAAGATTTGTGTTCTTGAACTCAGTCCCATTATCACTCCTGATATGCTTGATCTTCCGAAGTTCGTGGAGGGCCTTGAAGCGAATCGTCTGAAGACATCCTGCACTTTAGACTTGTACAGAATAATATGCACCCAAGTGTAACGAGAGTAATCATCAATAATGACAAAGCCATACAAACTTGAAGAATTTGTTAGTGTCGAGTAATGAGTGGGGCCAAAGAGATCCATGTGAAGCAATTCAAAGGGTTGAGTCATGGTCATGATTGTCTTCGAGGGATGCTTGGATCTGGTCATCTTCCCAGACTCACATGCACCACAAAGGTGTTCCTTGAGGAATTTGACACCTTCAATGCCAATGACGTGTTTTTTCTTCACAAGCGTGTGCAAGTTCCTCATACCAGCATGTCCAAGTCGTCGATGCCATAGCCAGCCTTCTAAGGACTTTGCAAGTAGGCATGTGGCAGGCTGAGGACCTGTAGAGAAATCAACAATATACAAGTCTCCTCTCCTAAAGCCTTCGAAGACTTTGGAATTGTCAGATTCCATGATGACAACACAATGATATTTTTAAAATACGACAACCATATCAAGATCACAAAGCATTGAGACGGCATAAGGTTGAACCCGAGGGATTCAACTAACATGACCTTATCCATGGTTTGGTCCTTTGAGATTGCAACCTTACCTAGACCCAATACCTTGCTTTTTTCCTTTGTCAGCATAGGTGATATGCTTCAGATGAGATGGCACAAGTGGCAAATTCATCAGTAGATTCTTGTCACTAGCCATGTGGTTTGTGCATCCACTATCGAGGACCCACTCAGTAGCTTTTGGAGGTTCATCCTGCAGATGAATTAGTACAACTTACGAACTCATATGATTCAGAGTGAAGAATATGACATCAAATTCATCAGACAGAATTTCATCACACAACATAGTATGTAAAGTAGTGTGAGGACGTGAGAAATGAGGAATTCATTTCTACATGGTTAACTTGCGTCCTTTCAAGCATTTCCTCAAGTCTCTAGAAAATTCATCAGACGTTCAAGTTCATCTGGAGACCTGACCCTGCATAAGAAATTAGTTCAATTTCTTCAACACCCACATCTACAGGGGTGGCAAAGAGTTCATCATTCTGCGAGCACCATATGAGAAGGGAGACATTGAAGCAAATGCACTTTGTTTCACAGGGCGAGGGTTAGAGTACTCATATGAATAAGCAAAGAAATTCTTCGAGGACTTATGAACATAATGATTTGAATAATAATGCACATATTCAGAACTCTTAGATTTTCTTTGCGAAACAGATGCATTAGCACGAGAATGATATTTTTGACCATTTGAGGAATTTGGTCCAAATGAAGACTTTGGTCCATATGAGGAATTTGATCTGGGTTTCCTATTCTTCATGAGTGGTGACGTGAGGACATTCACTTGAAGATTTTGTAGGTAGCTCTTGGGAACCCGGATTTTCTTCATAGGACATTCACTTGAAGATTTTGTAGGTAGCTCTTGGGAACCCGGATCCACTTCCTCATTCAACAGATCGTCGCTTTTGTCTAGCATTTTTTGAAGCTTTTCAAGTGCACTTTGTTGCCTAGTGTCAATGTTAGCAAGTTTGGCATAGCTAGGTTTCACATATTCATCAGCTTCACAATCACTTGATTCAGAGAGGAGTGATGCTTATGTACCTTGGAACCTTTTGCCATAAGACAAAGTGAGGAATATGAATCCGGAACTGATTCCTGGGTTTTGAGGATTTTCTTGAGTTTGATGAACATGGGGTCTTGACGAGTGTGATATCCTTCATTGATGTCCATGATCCTATCCCAGATGAGCTTGGCATTTAGAAGATTATAGATGCCCTTGAACATGACACTTGATAGGCTTGAGCGGATGATGTTCCTCTTTTGAGCATAAAGTTGAGTGTACTTACGAATTTCCTCAGCATTTTCCATCTTGCAAAGTTCAGTCAGTCCAAGTTCTATAACAGTCCATATCTCACTGTTTATAGACATCACATGCTTCTTCATCAGAACCTTCCACTTAGGATATTCAATCTCATCAAGATTGGGACATTCTGTGACTGACTTGACGCCTTTTGCCATGAAACATTAAGTAGGAGCATAGTCATCATTGACTCCGTCAGAGTCATTGGAGTAGTCATTTTCTTCGTCGTTGAAAATGGACTTGCTAACGAAGGTAGTAGCGAGAGCAAGGCTAGCGACACCAGATTCAGATTCACCTCAGATTCTTCCTCTTCTTCATATTCTTCAGATTCTCCTTCTGAGTCCATTTCCTTGCCAATGAAAGCCCGAGCCTTCTGGAACCATTCTTCTTGTGCATTGAGGACTTTGTAGATGAGGACTTTGAAGATTTCTTCTTTTTCTTCGAGACATCGGAACTGTCGTCCTTGTACTTCTTCTTCTTCTTCTTTGATTCTTTTTCCCAGAGAGGACAGTCAGAGATGAAGTGACCAGATTTCTTGCATTTGTGACAAGTTCTTTTCTTGTAGTCATCTGAGGAATCTGATTTCCTCGAACAACTTTTTGATGACTTTCCAAATCCACCTCTCCTTGAGAACTTCTGGAATTTCCTCACGAGCATTGCTAGCTCCTGACTCAGTTCTTCAGGATCACCAAGACTACTATCAGAATCTTCGCCTTCGGATGAGGAAATTGCTTTTGCCTTCAGAGCATGAGATCTTCCATAGCTTGGCCCATAGAGGTCTCTCTTCTTAGCTTGTTGGAATTCATGAGTATTGAGTCTCTCAAGAATATCAGCAGGAACAAGTGACTTGTAGTCTCCACGCTCTTGATTCATCAAAGCTAGAGTATCGATTGAGGAATCAAGAGATCTTAGCAGTTTCTTCACCACTTCATGGTCAGTGATATCAGTGGCCCCTAGTGCTTGAAGCTCATTGGAGATATCAGTGAGACGATCAAAAGTTTGATGAACATTTTTATTGTCGAGTCTCTTGAAGGGTTGAAGAGATTGCGAAGAACATCAACACGAGAGTCACGTTGAGTGGAAACACTTCATTGACTTTGGAAAGCATATCCCAGATAAGCTTAGCAGACTCCAAAGCACTCACACTACCATACTAACCTTTGCTCAGATGGCCACAGATGATATTCTTCGCATGAGAATCGAGTTGCTTGAATTTCTTCGTATTAGCAGTAGTGACAGTCGAAGAAATGCGGGGAACACCATTTTCCACAACGTACCAGAGATCGTTGTCAATTGCCTCAAGATGCATGCGCATCTTGTTCTTCCAATAGGGATAGTCCGTCCCATCGAAGGTAGGACATCCTGCGGAAACCTTGATCATACCTGTAGTCAACATAACTAGAACTCCAGGTGGTTAAACCAAAATGACACAGAACAAGGGAGTACCTTGCTCTAATACCAATTGAAAGTGCGTTATATCGACTAGAGGGGGGTGAATAGGCGACTTTTACAAATTCATCACTTGAGGAATTTGAAATGTGATGAATAACTAGCAGCGGAATAAGTACTCAAGTGCATGAGGAACACTGTGACGGCATAATCATCATGATGAAATAAAACATGCACAGATTACAAGTAGCGTGATACAGGGTAAGCAGGTGAGGAACAAGGTAACTTGAAGAATTTGAGGTGAGGAAATTGTGAAAGTATTCATTTAAATTCTTCAAACAGTAACGATCAATTTCATCAACAAGTATACAAGGAATAGAGGGGTTGAGGAAATAGAACTAGGTAGCTCGATGAAGACAATGATTTGATGACCCAGTTCCAACTATTGTGACAGTCGTACGTCTGGTTTGGAGCGGCCTGGTATTTAAACCAGAGGACACACAGTCCCAGGACACAGTCCTTACCGTATCCTCCTTGAGCTAAGGTCACAAAGTCCTCGCCCAACACTCGTGGTAAGTCTTCAGGGTAGACTTCCAAAAACCCTCACAAACTGGTCACCCGGCGATCCACAATTGACTGTTGGATGCTCTAGACCAAGGTCACTCCGTGATCCCCAATTGACTGCAGGATGCACTAGACCATGATGCCTAACCGTCTGGAGGATACACAGTCCTCAAAGGTAACAAGCGTCGGTTCCACACAGGAACAATTTCTTCAGTGATGCTCAATCACTTTGGGTTTGGGGGTTCGGGTTTTTCCTCACTGATGATTTTCTCTCAAAGTCCTCGGAGGATGGGTTTCTCTCAAACAACAAGTGTCAGTTCTCTCTCGGAGCAGCCAACCAACTAGTGGTTGCGGGTGGTGGCTATTTATAGCAAGGGTGCAACCTCACATGTTAAGACATAAATGCCGCCCAATGATATGATCGTTATGTGGATAAGATGATTGGGGACAGCTGGCGCTAAGCACATCAACGGTCGGAATTCCGAACTATGAAAGTCCTCACGCTTATCATATTCCTCACTTGTAGGCAATTCGCACTAGCGAAATCCTAACTCCTCAGTCAGACCAATTTCATCAGAGACCAGAAGAACTTCATCTCTGTCACTGAAGAACTTGACTGAACTGCAAGAGATTTCCAAAAGACTTCACTCGAAGGATTGGATAGTTTGAGGCTTTTCGAGTTGAGCATCATATGGAAATTTTCCATAGTATTACCTCGCCCCCCTTTAATAGTATGGTGTTTCCTATGACTAAAGGAAAGGAAATCAAACTACGAAAACAAAAGTCTTCGCGCTTTATAGTCCTTGTTCATATCTTCAAGGTCACACCAACTTCTTCATTCTCAAAGTCTTCACCAAAGTCTTCAGTTGAAGACATACATTTTTAGAGATTGGTAATCTCTGAATATATCAAACTCCTCATTGACTTATAGAGCATGTGTACACTCACAAACACATTAGTTCCTTAACCTATAAGTCTTCAATACACCAAAATCACTAAGCGGCTCTAGATGCACTTACAATCAAACGGCCAGGTCGAGAGAGAAAACGGCCTAATCCTGTCCTGCATCAAGTACCGGCTTGTAACGCCACTGGTTAGGTCAGCCGGCTGCTAGATCGACGAATTATTGGCTGTCCTTTGGAGCCTCAGGACCACGCCCAACCGGTCGACCGGCTACACACCCTTCTTTCTCGTGTATGGGTCTGAGGCGATCATCCCCACTGATATCGAGTTCGACTCGCCTCGGGTCGCCCTGTACACGGAGAAGGACGCAAGGGAGGCAAGAGAAGACGGTGTTGACTTACTCGAAGAAGCACTCGAGTTGGCCTTGAGCCGGACGGCCATCTACCAGCAAAAGCTCCAGCACTACCACAGCAAGCGGATCTGACCACTCTTCTTTCGCGAAGGGGATCTGGTGCTCAGGTGGATCCAGCGAACAGCCAGCCAACACAAACTGTCCTACCCATGGGAGGGCCCGTTCATCGTCAGCAAGGCACTACCCAACAACGCATACTACCTAATAGATGCCCAAAAGTCGCAGAAGCACAAGAAAGACGCCTCCGGCGAGGAGACGGAGCACCCATGGAACGCGGCGCTCCTCCGCCCATTATACTGCTGAAAAACCAGTGTATATATGTATATTTCCCTATTCGGAGCTTATGAATGGAATGGGTGCCCCAGGCCGGCTATTCGAGCATGCCGTTTTCGTTTCCATCCAAGGTTTTCCTCACTCACCGGCTCCCGGACCTGACTCCCGGGCCCGGGGGCTCTCCGGCTGGTCCTGGGCCTCCTCCCCCGAAACTGACCAAGTAGTGTGAGCTAAACAAGCCCTCCCACCCCTCCTAGCTACAGGCCGGCTCCCGGCTGTCCAGCTGACGGGGCCTCGGGACGGCAAAACTTAGCACACACGAAAAATCGATCGCAACGGGGTTGCCGGCTAAGTATAGCCGGACCACCTCCTTGCCTCTGCCACTCAACTTACCCACAAAAATCACGGTTCCTAAGCTCCGAACCGGCTCCCTCCCTCGAGGTGGACGCCCCAATCCAGCTACAGACTGGCTTCCGGCTGGTGGGCTGGCGACGTCGCAACCAAGGGGGCAAATGAGGCGCGGTAACCTCCGCCCCTTGCCTTCTCCCCCTTTTAAAACAAGGAGTCCATGGCCGGGGGAGGTGGGGATTAACCGCACCCACTCCCTCGAAATCTCCGCGCGCGCGTGGGCATCCTAGGCTACAACCGCCGCATCGATGCATAGAAGATCTCGGCCTATGCCCCGAGGCCTACTGGGCTACGCCCGTGGCCTGGCGGGCTAGGCCCATGGCGACATCCCATATGCCCGCGTGCGCGGGCCTCATGGCATCATTACTCACCGCGTGGCACACTGTGGGTCGGCCCGGGCCCCTAAGCGACGCGTCAGAACCCGAGGCGTCGGGGGTGGCCGCCGACCCGGCTGGTTGTTCAGCTTCATGCCGGAGGCGGATACCGCGAGGAGGAAGCCGACGGCTCCCCTCCGTCTGGTGGACGCGGGCCCCCGCCAGCTTTGGGGACTACTGACGGGGTTATTACCCCTAGGCAGGCCAAAGAAACGGGGTTCTCTCCCCTGCTTCAAGAAAAAACACATGGCCGGCTGCTTCCCGGCCGGCTGGCGTGCAGCCGGCAGGCCCATTGCCAGCTAGCTCGAGGAGCGGCTGCCCAAGGAGCCGGCCCGACCCCGATCGGCCAGGCATGGCCGGTTTCCTTCGAACCAGCTCCTCCGTTGACCCTTGGACAGAGAAGATCCCATCCCATCCCTCTACACGCGAGTACGGCGACAAGACAAGACCCCCATGACAGGACCAACGTGGCCACACTGACCGCTGACGCGCGGGTGTGCATGGCTATAGTTCAGCCAGTCGTACCGCTGACCTTGGCCAACCACGACTAGGCGGAGCAATAGTGTCTGCACGCCTCCGCCCACTCGTTTACCTGCCCCGGCATGGCTACAGTGCAGTCGGTCGTACCAGAGACTTTGGCCGGCTGGCGCAAGACGACGCCTCCCGGGCGGCCCGTGCCGTAGCAGGTGGGAACAGCCCAAACGCGGAGCCGGCTGGCGAGCTCCAGTGGGCGATGGGACCGCGCAGCCGGTTGACCCTACGGACGACAAGACGGCTCAAGGAGCGGGACCCCCTGGCCATCCGGAGAGGTTGCCAGACGCCCCCCACTCTGTACCTTAAGGATATTGTAAGTCGGGGGGTTGGCCTATAAAACCCACCGAGCCCCCATGCAACAAGGACGGATTCACACACATACACCCACGGGCCACTTCCCACACATTCACCCACGTAGCGAGGAAGGCGAGCCGGCTGCTCCCTCTTCCACCTCTAGACAACAGCTCCAGGGGCAACCTTGTAACCATACCCATCTATCAACTAGACCAAGCAGGACTAGGGGTATTACCTCCCATGGAGGGCCCTGAACCTGGGTACATCGTGTGTCATTACCACTTGTGCCTAATCTCGCACCCGGAGCCCGTCGGCGTCCTCCGACCCCAACCACTTTCGACAACCCTACCCATCGCATATGTCGTGAGAAAACGACGATAGTTGGCGCCCACCGTGGCGCCCTACGCAGCGCCGGCCGGAGTCACGCTCCGGGAGGGACCCTTCACAACCTCCCTCGTCCGCCGCGCGTCCGGGCAGAACCACAGGCTCGTGAGACTTGCTTCGGCAGGCCCTGCGGGCAGCGCTGTCGACCCCAGGCTCGACATCGACTCGCTCGTCGAGCGCGTCGGTAGGCTGAGCCTCGCCGACGCACCGGTGGCCGGCGAGTACCCTGGTCGGGTGCTCGACTGCGTCGACCCTCCCACGGCTGTCGAGTCCAATGGCCCTCGTGTCGTGCTAATGGTCATCACTTCCACCACCTCGTCTGGTCGAGCGCAGGTCGAGGCCGACGCTGCCGCGGCCCACGTCGATACCTCCAGCCGCTCGGCCCGGCCCTTCGGGGCCTCAGGACCCCCATTGCTCCGACAGCGAACCCCGATATCGCCACGGCTGAGCTGGAGGCGGCTCGCCGCCTCCTGTTCGAGGACGCCAGCACCCTCGTAGCCGGGCGACGCCGCATGGAGGCTGCTCAGTGGGAGTACGCCTCCGCCTACGGTCTCACCCCGGCTAGCACCGAGCCCAGCCGGCGTGGGGCTGTGCGCGACCGCAATCGCGTGGTCACCGAAATCTTGGGCGGCAACATGCCTGTCTACGCCACCCCCGTGGCCAACCTACGGGCCGCCAAGGTAGCCTACGAAGATCTGGTTACCTTGGAGGGCGAAGCACATGCCGCCCATGAGCGTCACATCAAAGACCTCATTGACGCCGCCGACGCATAGCAGCACCAGCTCACGGCAGGCAGAGTCGCCTCCGAAGACCCTCGGCCCAAGGGCGAGGGCACTAGGACAGTTGGCCGTCAGCCGACTCAGCACTCCTGCTTCCCTCGCGCCTCCGGCCGGCGGGTCGAGGCAAGCAACCCTTGATGCTCCCAACTATCGGGGAACGAGCAGTCGGCTGTTAACAGTTGGCGCACCAACCACCTGGCTCGCAGCAACCGCCATAGCGAGGTGCCGGCTGCTGGCAATCAGTGCAGCCGCGACCACACACCGCCTCTGCGGCACGAGCCGGCGCGATCGATCCCACCTGCCATCTGCCCCAAACTCTCGGCCCGGCTCTGACCGCGGGTCCCCCACAGTGATAATGACGCCTGCCTCTGCATCGACCGGCTCGCGCAGTCGGCCCTCCTCAAGGAGGAGGGCTCGATTGGCCCGGATCGTTTCGGCCCTCTGATCCGCAACAAGCCGTTCCCGAACGGCTTCACGCTCCCCTGGGACACCTCGAAGTACAACAAGGCCGCAAAACCCAAAGACTGGCTGATCGACTACACCATCGCAGTCGGCATCGCAAGGGGAAACAAGAGCGTAGCCGTCCTCTATGCTCCCCTCATGTTGACCGGCGGCCCGCACCTGGCTCAACAGCTTGGAGGCCGACAGCATCAACACCTTGACGGACTTTGAGGAAGAGTTTTTCCGCAACTTCATCGGCACCTACAAGCGGCCCGGCCGCCCCCGTGAGCTAGCCATGTGCGTTTAGGGGCTGGACGAGTCCCTCCGCGACTACCTCACCTGGTGGACCAAGCTCCGCAACTCCTGCGAGGGGGTGCACGAGGTGCAAGCCATACAATACTTCATCAAAGGCTGTTGCTACGACACTCCCCTCAAACACAAGCTCTTATGCTCTGAGCCAGCTATGCTAGCCAAGCTCATGACCAAGGCGAACAAATGCGCCATGGCTGACTCCGCCATTTGGGTCAAGACGACCCCGCCTGCCAAGGCAACACCAACGCCGGCGGCGTTCCGGCCGGATGCCGACAACTGGCAGTCGCCAAACAACAAGCACAAGAATGACCAGCATGACTCCCATTATGGGAGCCGGCAGGTCACCACCATCGAGGAGCAGGAGCCGGCTACCCAGCCTTCCAGTCAGCACCAGCGCACTGGCAATGCTACCTGGCAGCCCAAGCTCACGTTCGAGCAGATGCTCGACCCACCCTGCAAGAACCACTCTGAGGCTAAGCCCTCTATGCACACACTTCGGCAGTGCAGCTTTTCACAGCGAGTGGCCCGGAGGGACGGCCTTCTGGCTCCCCCCGTGTCGCGTGCCCATGCGCCGGCCCCGGCACCAGCTGTCGCCCCGACACCGGCTCTGGCTCCGGCCCAGAATGACGGTCGCCTACATGACCAGTTCCCCAACCAGGATGGCTGCTACGTCGTCTTCACCAGCGAAGAGACGAGCAAACATGCTTAGCGCTGACTCCATCGTGAGGTGAATGCCACTATGTCGTCAACTCCCCAGTTCATGCACTGGTCGGAAAAGCTGGTCACATGGAGCTGGGCAGACCACTCGGTTGTGATGCCGAGTTCTGGTAGTTAAGCCCTGGTCCTCGACCCCACCATCGCCACCGAGAAGCGCACCTACCGCTTCACGCGGGTGCTGATTGACGCTGGCAGCATCATCGACATCCTCTACCTCGACACGATGCGCAAGCTGGGGCTGAAAATAGAAGACGTGCAGGCGAGTCGGACGGTTTTCCACGACATCATGCCGGGAAAGTCCTGCTCCCCTGTCGGCAAGATCAAGCTTCACGTCCTCTTCGGCGGCCCCGTTCACTTTTGCCATGAGCCGGTATGGTTTGAGGTAGTGGACCTCAAGAGTCCCTACCACGCGCTGCTGGGCCGACCGGCCCTCGCCAAGTTCGTGGTGGTCCCCCATTACGCCTCCCTCAAGCTCAAGATGCCGGGCCCCAAGGGAATCATCACCATCGCGGGTGACTACAAGATGTTGCTCGAGTGCGCTCGGGACGGCAGCCGACTGGCTGAGGCCCTGGAGATAGCCGAGGAAAAGCGGCAGCTCGACCGGCTCATGGCCCTTGCTGCTAGCCAGTCGGTCTTGCCGGCTCCTCCCTCGTAGTCGGTCGGCGAGGCCTCCTTCTAGCCGTCCATGGTCACCAAGAAGATCCCACTCGACCCGAACAACCCCGCGCGATGCGTCACCATCGGCTCCCACCTCGACAGCAAATAGGAAGGCAAGCTCGTTGACTTCCTCCGTGATAATTGGGACATCTTTGCATGGTCCCCCAAAGACATGTCGGGTGTTCTAAGGAAGTTTGCCGAGCACAAACTTCACATTCGTCCGGACGCTAAAACAGTCAAGCAACCCCTGTGCCGTTTCTCCAAGGAGAAGCGGTGTACTATAGGAGAAGAGATCGCTCGGCTGCTTGTAGTCGGCTTTATCATGGAAGTTTTCAACCCGGACTGGCTAGCCAACCCAGTCTTGGTGCTGAAGAAGTACAAGACCTGGCGCATGTGCATCGACTACACTAGCCTGAACAAGGCATGCCCCAAGGACCCATTCGCCCTGCCGTGGATCGATCAAGTCATTGACTCCATGGCCGGTTGCGATTTGGTGTCTTTCTTGGATGCCTACTCTGGCTACCACCAGATCAAGCTGGACCCGGACGATCGGCTCAAGACCTCCTTCATCACGCCCTTCGCGGCCTACTACTACATCACCATGTCCTTCAGCCTGAAGAATGCAGGCGCTACCTTCCAGCGATGCATGCAGAAGCGCCTCCTACCTCAGATAGGTAGGAACGTCCACGTCTACGTCAATGACATCGTCATCAAGACCAAGAAGCACTTCAGCCTCCTCGACGATCCCCGAGAAACCTTCGCGAACCTACGTGAATACAAGATCAAGCTCAACCCAGAGAAGTGTGTCTTCGGCATCCCAGCCAGCCAGCTCTTGGGGTTCTTCGTGTCCGCTCGCGGCATCGAAGCCAACTCGGAGAAGATCAGCACGATCAAGTGCATGCCCAAGCCGACCTGGCTCCGTGACGTCCAGAATTTCACTGGCTGCCTCGCCTCCCTCAACCGGTTCATCAGCTGGCTGGGGAAAAAAGCTTTACCCCTCTACGGGATCCTCTGCAAGATGGCTCTAGTAGAGCTGGGCCACACAAAGAAGCTGGCCATGTTCGACTGGCCCAACGGGGCAGACGAGGCCCTCCGCGGCCTCAAGCGAGCCCTCACCAACGCGCCCATCCTGGCCACGCCGGCCGAGAAGGAGCCATTGCTCGCCTATATCATGGCAACCACGCGCGTCATCAGCGTCGTCCTGGTGGTCGAGCGGCCGGAGGAAGGAAAGTCCCTGCCGGTCCAACGCCCCGTCTGCTACCTCAACGAGGTCCTCTCCGCCTCCAAGCAGAACTACCCCCACTAACAGAAGATGTGCTACGACATCTACTTTGCCGCCAAGAAGGTTAAGCAGTACTTCCAGGAGCACACCATCACCGTGGTGAGAACGGCCCCGCTCGGCGAGATCATGAGTGGCCGGGATTCCACTAGCCGGATCGCTAAATGGGTCATTGCCCTCGCCGACCACGAAATCTGGTACGAGCACCGCCATCAAGTCGCAGGCGATGGCCGACTTCCTCGTCGACTAGGCGGAGACCGTGTTCGTGTCGCCTCCTCCAGACTCCACGCATTGGCGCATGCATTTCGATGGCTCGAAGATGAGGACCGGCCTGGGTGCTAGCATAGCTTCTCCTCTCCAAAAGGTGACCAACTCAAGTATGCACTCCAGATTTATTTCACCGCCTCCAACAACGTGGCCGAGTACGATGCGCTCATCCACAACCTTCGGATCACCAAGGAAATTGGCATCAGGCGCATCCTGTGCTTCGGCAACTCCGACCTCGTGGTGCAGCCGATCTCTGGCGAATGGGACACCAGAGACGCCAACATGGCCAGCTATCGCTTCCTCGTCTAGCAGCTCACTAGCTCCTTTGAGGGTTGTGAGTTCCATCACATCCCGCGGGCGGACAACGAGGCGGCCGATACACTAGCAAAGATTGGCTCCACCCGGCAGGCCATCCCAGTCGACGTCTCCCTCGAGCGGCTGCTCAAACCATCGATCAAGCCCTCCCTGTAATCGGAGTCCGTCTTCGTGTCGGCTGATGTTGCGGCTCGGCAGCAACTCCGGCTGCTCCCCCGGCATCTTCACCGCCAGCTCAATCTACCTCGGCTACCTTGCCGGCACCAGCTCCATCAGTCCAGCCCGCTGCATCGGATGTAGACGGCTTCGACGCCACGACGGTCATGATGACGATCGGCACCCCTCCCACTATCTCCCACCCAGGGGCTGGCGAGCCGGTCCCGAGGGCCGGTAACCCAAGTGTGGGGGCTCCAGCGCCGACCCCCTTCTTGACTCCCTCATGGGCCCAGCCCATCCTAGCTTTCCTTCTGTGCGGCGAGCACCCACCGGACGAGGCCGTAGCAAGACAAATCCAATGCCGGGCTCCGGCCTATAGCATCATCAACCGCGAGCTCATCCACCGGAGCACCACCGGCATCTTCCAATGGTGCATCGAGCTAGAAAAGAGTCAGGAGATCCTCCTCGACATCCATCAGGGCAAGTGCGGGCACCACGCCACCTCCAGGACCCTAGTGGCCAAGGCCTTCCACCACGGTTTCTACTGGCCAACTGCCCTGGAGGAGGCCAAGAAGTTGGTCGACGGGTGCGAGGGCTGCTAGTGCTTCAGCATGCAGAGCCACCTGCCGGCTTTGGCCCTCCAAACCATCCCCCTCTCGTGGCCCTTCACTGTCTGGGGGCTGGACAAGGTGGATCCCTTCAAGACCACACGAGGCGGCATGACGCACCTGTTGGTGTCCGTCAACAAATTCACCAAGTGGATCGAGGCTAGGCCGATCAAGAAACTGGACGGCCCCACGGCCATCTGGTTCATCGAAGATATCACGGTTCGCTATGGCGTCCCCACAACAGCATCACCGACAATAGCACAAACTTTGCGAAGGGCGCGCTGGCGCATTTCTGCGCCAAACAAGGCATCCGGCTCGACTTGGCATCCGTCGCGCATCCACAGTCAAACGACCAGGTCGAGAGAGCAAACGGCCTAATCCTGTCCGGCATCAAGCCCCGGCTTGTAATGCCACTAGTCAGGTCAGCCGACTGCTAGATCAATGAATTACCGGCTGTCCTTTGGAGCCTCAGGACCACACCCAACCGGTCGACCAGCTACACACCCTTCTTTCTCGTGTACGGGTCCGAGGCGATCATCCCCACCGACATCGAGTTTGACTCTCCTCGGGTCGCCATGTACACGGAGAAGGACGCAAGGGAGGCTAGAGAAGACGGTGTTGACCTACTCGAAGAAGCACGCGAGTTGGCCTTGAGCCGGACGACCATCTACCAGCAAAAGCTCTGACACTACCGCAACAAGCGGATCCGGCCACTCTCCTTTCGCAAGGGGGATCTGGTGCTCAGGCAGAACCAGCGAACAGCCGGCAAACACAAACTGTCCTCCCCATGGTAGGGCCCGTTCATCATCATCATCAAGGCACTGCACAACAACGCGTACTACCTAATAGATGCCCAGAAGTTGCAGAAGCGCAAGAGAGATGCCTTTGGCGAGGAGACGGAGTGCCCGTGGAACGCGGTGCTCCTCCGCCCATTTTACTGCTAGAAAACCAGTGTATGTGTATCTTTCCCTCTTCGGAGCTTATGAATGCAATGGGTGCCCCAGGCCGGCTATTGGGGCATGCCGTTTTCGTTTCCATCCAAGGTTTTCCTCACTCACCAGCTCCCGGGCCCGGGGGCTGTCCGGTTGGTCCTAGGCCTCCTCCCCCGAAACTGACCAAGTAGTGTGAGCTAAACAAGCCCTCCCACCCCTCCCAGCTACAGATCGGCTCCCGGCTGTCCGGCTGATGGGGCCTCGGGGCGGCAAAACTTAGCACACACGAAAAATCGATCGCAACAGGGTTGCCATCTAGGTCTAGCCGGACCACCTCCTTGCCTCTGCCACTCAACTTACCCAAAAAACTATCGCAGTTCCTAAGCTCCAAACCGGATCCCTCGAGGCGGACGCCCCGCCCCAGCTACAGACTGGCTCCCGGCTGTCAGGCTGGTGGGGCCGAAACCAAAGGGGGAAAGGGGCCAAGCAGACGGAACCGGGGGCAAAAAAGGGGAAAGGACGAGCCGACACGCATGATAAACAAACACATTAAGCATTCAGAGCACAAGTTAAAGATACTAGAGGCCACTGGCCATACGTTCATTACAATACACCCCTAGTGGGTGGAAATGAGTCTAACATGCAGCAAAAGTAAAGACAAGCAAAAATGCCTGGGGGCTCAGGCTACCAGCGCGTCGCCAGCCAGCTCGACATGTGGCCCGGAAGAGGCTGCGGCCTTCGGGTCCGCTTCCGTGGTTCCTGCCGTCTCTTCACCGTTGTCAGTGCTGGAGTCGGTGCTCTCATCGGCGACCTCCTTGTCCTCCGGACCTTGGGGGTTGCCGAAGGAATCCTCGGCGACCGGCTCATCATCCTTGCCGAGAGCCAGAAGGATCTTGTCCGGGTCAACGTACAAGCCAAGATCGTTGGCCCGGCAGACTAGGGCAGTCTCGCATGCCGCCCGCTCCCCCTCCAGCTCATCCCGCATGGTGGCCAGTCGATCCGAGTCAACGCCACGGTCCGAGGACGTGATGAACCAGAGCGCCATCTGCGCGCCAGCTCGAGCTGCTGATGCCTTCCAGACCTTGAGCCGAGCCACGGCGTTCTCCAGCCACAAGGCCACGCGGATCTCCGGAGCCCCATGACTCGGCCACAGGGCGGCGATGACCTCCTTGTCGGCCATCTTCAGCCGCTCCATGCTCCGCTCGAGGTGGATCAGCCGGTGTTCCATGGCTAGCCCAAGCTCCACCATGTCCCAACCGGCATCCTCCTCGATGTCACGCTCGTGCCCTCGGAGATATTCCCGGTGTTCCTTGACGATGCGCTCAACGCGGCGCTGGGTTTCTGGGAAGCGTTCTAGAAAAGAGAGGGGAGAATCATAAGAAGGCAACTCAAAGCCAAGAAGAACACACCCGACTGAAAGAGAAAAAACCAAGACTTACGTTGGAAGGAGTCGTCCAGCTCGATGGCGAAATGGAGCGACGAGTCCCTCTTCAACACCAGCGCCGCCTTCGCCTTGGTGAGGGAAGCCTTGCGCTCCTTGAGCATCTTCTCAACACGGGTCATCTTGCTTTGGAGGGAGTCGGTCCATTGGGCGGTGTCAACCGCCTCCTTGGCGGCCTTCTCCTTAGCCTCCACCTCCCGCGCCATGTCGGCCCTCAGGCGGTCTTGGGCCGCCTACCCGTCCACTAGCAAGGCGCCCAGCCGGTCCCTTTCCAGGGTGATCGCCTCGACACTCTGCGTCAGTAGGTCCCGCTCGAAGGCCGCCTCGGTCTTCTTCCTCCGGAGGGCGGTCAGCTCCCCTGCAAAGCAAAACCGGTGTCAATGAGAACATTTCAGACCCGGTCCGTCTGCCAAGCAGTCGGCCCGACTCCCGAGGGCTACACACCCCCACCGGACCAGGCATACCTCGGACCCTCGTCAGCTCCTCCTTCAACCGGCAGAAGCCATGCTTGCCACGGTTGTGGATGGCAACCGCCTCGTCGAACATCTCCTGTCGCTGGGCGTTCCCCATCTGCCATAGGAGGCCGGAGTTAGATTATGCATGAAGAGATCTGGTCCGGCTGCCCGATAGCCGGTTAGTCGGCCCACATCTTGGGGCTACACCCAGTGGTTGCGCTCGCGCTCCCCCACTGTAAAACTTAACGAAGACGAGCGAGGCCTACCTACGCGCGCTGCAGGGTGTTGTCGGCCGCCTCCGCGGACCAAGCCAGCTCCTCGCGGCACCGCGCCAAGATGGTATCCAGCTCCCCAAACGCCGGGGCCGGGCCGCCTGCCGGCAGAGGCGGGATTGCAGGGCCGTGCTCCAGCGCCTCCCAGTCCCGGATCACGCCCAACATGGACCTCCGGACCGGCTCTCCTCGCTGCCCGCCTCGGCATTCGTCATGACACCAGTCGCTGGGGGAGGATTGAGAACGGCGAGGGCACGGGAATCGGCTCCCGGTTGTCCCTCGTTCGGCGCCAATACCGCCTCCCCTCCCAGCCGGCTCGGCGTGACGATCGCGACAGCTGGCATCTTTGTCTCCACGACCAGCACCTCCGATGCTGCCTCCGGAGCCATCGGGACCTCTGGCACGTCGACATGGGCTGGCTCGGTGATAGGCGGCGTCACGTCCGGCACCACTGGCCGGGTCTCCTCATGGGTCGGCTCCGTAGCAACCGCCCCCGGCCATGCCATTTCCTCCGTGGGCGGAGGCGCGGCCGGCTCCGTGGCTCGCTCGATGGGGGCCTCGACAGGCGAGTCGACTCCGCTGCCGAGTCTGATGCTCATGTGGGGTCCGTGGACCTCCTCACCCTCTCGCCGCTCAAGGTCCCGGAGCATGAGGGCCCGCCCTGGGCTCCGGACTTCGAGGCCCGCAGCTCCGTGAGCCTCCTCTTCTCCTCGTGCTGCGTGGCCGCGTGCTCGCGGGCCAGCCGGCTAGCGGCCTCCGCCGGGTTGGCCGTCGACTCCACATCATGGAGCTCGATGGGGTCCCTGGGAAGAAAGGACTCAAACGCCCGCCGGCACGCGACCCAGGGAGAAACCCATGCAAGAAATAGAACACTTACCCGGTGACGACGGGCAGAACCCGCCTGGTGCGCGCCGGCGGCTTCGACATGGCCGCCTTCACCCACTTGCGAGCCAGCGACTGGGCCGCCGGCTCCTCCTGAGCCGGCCTCTTCTCCCGGCTGGAGGTCCTGGCCGTCGGGGCACGCACTGGCTTCTCCTCTCTCCGCCCATGCGGGCCCTGCTAAACTGTGGGAGGAGGTGCGTTTAGGATCCGAACATCATCATCATCATCATCGTCATCATCGTCATCAGTCCAACCCCTGATTGTGGGGCCGAGGGGAAACTCACTGGCTGCGTTGGGCCCTCCGGCTCCCGGGTCGGCCGCCGCCTCGGCCTCCCCCGAGGAGTCGACCCCCTCTTTGAGCGTGCCTCCGTGCTCGTAGTCCTCAGAGTCGGACTGGGCGCGCTCCGCCTTGAAGATCTGGGGGTGTGGGCCGTCCGGCATGTTCTGTCGCACGAACAACTATGGTCAGCACAGAAAGTAAGATCGGGAGCCGGTTGGAAGGGTTCAGAAAAGAAAGATGGCCTCGACAGAACGTACCATGGGTGCCCGGTGGTGCCGGTTGTACTGCTTCTTGCTGAAGGTCCACGTCGCTGGCGTCAGCCGGAAGGTCGTGATGGCGTTCACTCGCTTCGCCACCTGGGCCGGCGTCAGGTCGATGGTCGTCAGCCAGCAGGGGTCCCGATGGCCGGACATGTCACAGATCCGGTGCGGCCTTAGGTGGAGAGGCAGCATCTGGCGCACGATGAAGGCTACCACCAGATCGGAGGCGACCAGCCCTTCCCCGCTCTTCATCTCCACGAGCCGGACGAGCTCTTCAAGTGCAGTTCCGCGCGAAGCGCTCCCCGACCAGTTCATTGCGGAGGACGGGCCGGCTGCTCCCTCTTCCACCTCTAGACAACAGCTCCACGGGCAACCTTGTAACCACCTTGTGACCATACCTATCTATTAACTAGACCAAGCAAGACTAGGGGGATTACCTCCCAAGGACGGCCCTAAACCTGGGTACATTGCGTGTCACCACCGCTTGTGCCTAATCCCGCACCCGGAGCCCGTCGGCGTCCTCCGATCCCAACCACATTCGATAAGCCTACCCATGGCATCTATCGTGAGAAAATGACGACAGCTGTTGTTGTTGTTTTAAAAAAAAATCTGGATTCTGGAAATGGTCGTGATTGTTTAAAAAAAATCGCTTATTCAAAATATGTCCAGGAAATCAAAAAGTGTGCATAATAAAATATGTATTAACAATGTTAATGAAATTAAACAAAATTTTGCCGATTCAAAAAATATTCATGAATCGAAATATATCCTAAAAATGCAAAACTATTCACAACTTACAAAATAGTTTATTGATTCATAATATGTTTGCGGATTCAAAAAATTATAATGCATTTTGGAAAATGTTCTTTAAATAAAAAAAATGTGGGTTTCAAAAATTGTTCCATCAATTTTCAAAAAAATTGTCCGTTGATTCTAGAAATGTTTGCTCGCCTATTCAAGAAACAATGTTTGCAAATAGTATATAATGTCTGTGAATTCAATTTTTCCATGATTTTAAAAAAATATTCGAAAATCTGAGAAATGTTCACGAATTTGAAAATGTTCATGATTTTTAAAAACCATTCATAATTTCACAAAAATGAGAGTGATAGTGTATCTCGATTATGCAGCAAAATGTGGTCATGGCCATTGAAGATTATGATTTTCTTTGTTCTGTTTCAACGCACGGGTCCTTTTGCTAGTAATGTTGAAACTATATTACAGCGGTTTAGAAAGAGGATTATTCCTGGCAAAGCCCACAGCCCCCCACTCTTTTCAGGTCCTTAGCCCAAAATAATGCTGATAGGAAAATTACTTGCTAATTTTATACAAGTACTGTGAGAAGTTTAATCTCAGTAAACTCAGCCTTTAATCACAGATCAACAAGGATGCAACGGAAGCCTGTTCCCAGATCATTAGCCGCATATCCTAGGTAGAAAATCGCAGTGCCTGGCGTACATGTTGACCTTTCATAAGCATCATACTTATGCTGTGTGCATGCAAAAAAATCTAATCAGCAATTAAACTTCTCATACTTCTGTATATAACTGAATGAAAGGACAGTTAAGTTGCCAAAAGGGCCAGAGGAGTTCTGGTGGGTGGGGTTACCAGCTCCATTCCACTTTACAACTTCCGTCAGTAATCTTTTTTGCATCCCTGGACTCCTTTTGCATCAACCCCATCTGGAAAATGAGCACAAGAGAGTGCAATCTTCAGGCATCAACCCTGTCTGCGAATGGGTCGGCCACTGACATATCATGGATATGCTTGCTGACATGATAATCAACAGAACCACAAGTTTTCCTGAATTCGAATTGAGCGTCTCGAGAAGCTATGTTTTCGGCTTGGAGCAGCGTGCGTTGACGATCCACGAATTCATTGTCGTACTGGTCCTCACGTACATGGAATTCAATTTTGTTTACCACTTTCGCATTCAAAACAAAGAACCTGGCGAAGTCAATCTGTTGCTCGTAACCATTGAAATACTTCAACACCACTTCCTTCAGATGGGTCTGAAGGCATTCCATTGGCTGTGGTCGGTCATAATGAGGCACGTTTTTCTTACACGTCAAAACATTTTGTGTGTGAAACTGCAAAACGGTAAAACAAAAAAATAGGCGTACGTTAGAGCGTTGCTAACTAGACTAGTTATAATATGTCAACCAAAGCATGCATGATGCATTTAAATCAAGGCAAGATGAATACTCACGGTGACATAGAGCTTTCCCAAACAGGGGAAGCACTTGAGCACGTCGAGAACCGCATTCAATCGGTAACTATAACTCCCGACAGCCAAAACCTTCACGGTGGACAACGGGTTTGCGGAGGTGATCGTGCTCATTCCCTGAAGAAAAAACACAGCCAGCGTCAAAATAATTAATCTGTTTGTAAAAATGCTGGATGATGGCTGTTGCTGCTACCTGGAAGACGGGGAGTTCGCACAAATCCGGCGAGAAAGGCCCCAATATCTCCAATTTAGGCGCCCTATTAACCCGGATAGTCAGACAATCGTTCAGCTGACTATACGGCGACAACAACCTTTCAAGGCGAGGAGCGTCGTCGATGACCAGCTCTGCTTCTTCACCGGAGCTATCACGGAAGCCAATGCTCCTAAGAGTCGGCGAGCTAACACGGAGGCAACCCGCAGCCGCGTGAACCTCGAGCAAGGACAAGCTCTCCAATGCACGGCAGCCGGAGAGCAAGTCGTGGAACGCGTCGCCGGAGATCGAAACGCAATCCAGGGAAAGCTGCTTGAGGAGGAGGAAGTTCATGGACAGCGCGATCGCGTCCGGGAGATTGCACTCCCTGATCTTGGCAACGAGGAGGGTGGACGCGGAGCGGAACGCGGATCGCGGCAGCGGGTAGCTGGTGCTTGCGGAGGGGTACTCGTAGACGACGTCCAGCTCCTGGAGGTTGGCGAGGGCTCGGGAGGCGAACCAGCGCTCCGTCTGGGCGTAGAGGTAACCGGCGCGGCGGCAGTGGAAGGAGAACCGGCGGCCGGGGCCGGGGTGCTGGGCGATTATGTTGGGGACGGCGGAGCGAGGGACGGAGGAGGGGTGCTCGGGGTTGGCGAAGGAGCGGACCTCGAGGTTGAGCGGCGCGGAGCGCCACAGGTGGCGCCATCGGCGGGAGAGCGCCTGCGCCCGGCCGCCGTCCTTGGTGGGGAGGAGGGAGACGACGGTGCCCAGGACGTCGTCCGGGAGCCGGCTGATGAGGTCGCCGTCGGCCTCGTCGCAGTGTCCATGGGATTCTAGCACCTTGGGATCGGGTCCGGCCGCCGCCGTCGCCACCGCGGACTCTTTCCTCTCCATGGCGGCCGCCGCGGGAGAGAGGGTTTGGTGGGCCGGAGTGTTGGCCTTGGGCTTTGGGTTTGAAATCTCACCTAAATAAAAACGATAGAAAAAAAAAAGATATCACCTTCGGAAATGCTGGCGCTCACTTCCTTATCCCCGCGGCCTTCCCCGTCTCCGGCCACGCCTCCTCACCGCCGGCCGCCGCCGCCGCCGTCTCGCGGCAGTGTCCGCCCCACAGCCGCCGTCGCGACGGCCGCGTCCGACGGCGGCGGCGCGGCCGACGACTACCACTCCACCATCCGCTCCCTCAACTCGAACGGCCGCCGCCACGTCCCCCGCAAATCCCTCGGCCAGGTCCGTCCGTCCAGCCACCCTCTCCTTCCCCGTTCCATTCCATGGCGGAACCCCCAGTCCGCTAGCTTCTTATCGTGGGGTTGCGCTCACTGTGCTGCAGAACTACATGCTGAACGCGAGGGTGAACGAGGAGCTGGTGGCCGCGGCGGGGGTGGAGGAGGGGGACGTCGTGCTCGAGATAGGCCCCGGTACGGGCTCGCTCACCGCCGCGCTTCTCGCCGCCGGCGCCACCGTCGTCGCCGTCGAGAAGGTTCAGCCCTGTAGTTGATCTGTGCAAACTGAATTCATCTATAATCTGCAAGACCATCTTTTTATGTGTGTTTGTTTGGTGACAGGATAAGCATATGGCTACCCTTGTGAGAGATAGGTTTGGATCCACAGAGCAATTGAAGGTACTGTCTTGCTCTCAAATGAAGATATTGGGTTGTTTCATCACTGTGTTCGACTATTAATGTTGCTCGAATGGTACCTTCATTCCTTTAAATTTGTCTAGAGATCTATAAGTCGGGTCTGACAGCACTGAACTCTTGTACTAAAACACATGATACACTATGGACGGTTGTAAATACCTCCAATCTAATAATGTAGCACAGTATCAAATTCATAAATGTTCTCTGTTCTTATTCACAGTGGTTCGGCAGTTGAAAAACCACGGCACCTTTTTACATGAAAAGTAAGATTCAAGTATCATGAATTCTTCTTAATTTTGGACAAAGTAAACTTGAGGGGTGTGTTAGCTCATAAACGCTTTTGTTGGTTGTGAACTTCTAGCAAGTATATGCTGTCATAGATGGTCGTTAACACGAGATGTCTAGCTAAAAAGTTATCACTTAACAGGTGCATACGGTGTGTGATGGCCACTGTGATAGCTTGTAATAGTTTGCTCTTTATAGTGATACAAGTATGATAACTGTCCCTGTGCTTTTTAATAAGGACTATTGTACCGACCATTCTCTGGTTGCTCTTCTGGATATCTAAGATAACAAATCTTACTGTTCAATAGTTTGCTCTTCTTGTCACCAAAGATGGATATTTTGATACATATATAACAAAGCTAGAAATTCTAATGGATGGGAAAATCAAACATAGTTCTGATCCGATGTGTGATGAGTTTGAAATTTAGTGCAGGTCATTGAAGAAGATATTACAAAATTTCACGTCCACTCCCATTTTCTCCCTATCCTGGAGGAGAAATCCCATGGCACGAAAAAATACGCCAAGGTTAGCATTGATGTTTGGCATTATTTGTATTTCATTGAACTTCTTGCAGAATTGGTTAACTATTGGCCATGATGAAGGTGTTTTTGTGTTCACCTCAAACTTTGTATTTTGCAGGTTGTGTCAAACTTACCATTCAATGTCAGCACTGAAGTTGTCAAACAAATTCTCCCAATGGGAGATGTTTTCTCTGTCATGGTGCTCATGCTTCAGGTTTGCATCACGTCTATTTTTGCGTTAAGTGGGTACATGTTGCTTGCAAGGTCCAGTTAATTACAACCCAGTGTTGGTTCAGAAGATGACTGAACTTTGGTTATTTTCTGCAGTATAAACTACTTGTGCGATTTGTATGTTCGAAGTACTGCTCATTTTTGTGTATCTATTTTTCTCTACTATCACTTTACCAAATTTTATGTTAGATTTTTGGGGGTTTTCCAGTGATTTCTTGTAGTTATATGTGTGGTTCCTCTACTCTTCACTATTTATGGTGATTCGTTACACCGTTAGTAAGAAAACATACATCTTATTAATTCTTCATTTCAGGATGAAGCAGCGCTACGTCTTGCAAATGCTTCAGTACAAACACCTGAGTACCGACCTATCAATGTGTTTGTGAATTTCTACTCTGGTAAGAGGGTCTTCCTTTAGTTTTACCTGTTTGATACCTTCATGTCACTATGGAATACTCTATCTGCATTCCATCGTCCAGGCTTGACAATATGTTTACTCTTTTATTCTTTTCGTTTTTGTAAGTAATCATGCTTTTATCTGAGGAAAACAGTAAGTACATTCTCATAACAATGGGTATATTGTTTTGGCCTTTATACAAGGTATTATTTTTCGCAATTGTTTCATATTTTGACATGTAGATGCACTGATGCACATTAGCTAGAGTTCTTGAGCAGTTAAATGATCAAAAGTGTCGTCATTGCCTGCATCTGATGGGAGTGCAGTGGCGTCTCCTTGCCTACCTGGCTTCGATTCCTGTGTGCGCAGATTCTGTCTCTTCTGTACTGTAGTACCTGCTACTTGTAGCTATGCAATTCATGCCTTGACAGTCACCAAATCATCTGCATTGTTTTCCAGCACCTTAGCAATTCGCTTAGTACGCCTAGTTACATATGGTACAGTCAATGACATGCATGCATTATTTTTGTTTTTTGTAGAACCTGAATACAAGTTCAGAGTAGAGAGGGCCAACTTTTTCCCTCAACCGACGGTAAGCAATTTCGTATTTCAGATGTCCTTATGCTCAGCATGCTATAACAATGCTTGGGGTTTCATAAATGTGGCATGTAAGGACATATCATGTATACCATGCAGGTTGATGGTGGTGTTATAAGGTTTAAAATAAAGGATGCTGGGGAGTATCCGCCTGTTAGTTCTAACAAAAGTTTCTTTTCAATGGTGAGTGAGACTGCACACATAAGTTTCCTCCCTTTTTTTCAACTAATCGCCAGTTGTTGGTGCGAGCAATTAAGACCAGTTTGTGTCCTTTAATTCCAGGTGAACTCCGCGTTCAATGGGAAGCGCAAGATGCTTCGGAAATCACTTCAACACCTATATTCTTCTGCTGACATCGAGGCCGCTCTTACCAATATAGGTCTTCCGCCGACGGTAAGCTCTCCCTCCCTCCATCCATCCTCTCTCGTGCACTAAATTCATTATTGCTGCAGGCTAGACCATCAGAACTGATGATGGATGATTTCGTGAGGTTGCACAATCACCTGGGAAAAGTATGACCACCTCTGCATTCAAAATGTGTATGGACCTTATTGGTTGCTTGCTGGACTAAGCATGCCGCTGAAGTGATTTGCTTCCCAGCTAGAGCGCACTGCAACTTGCAGGTAAACCATGTACAGAAGAGATGGCAAGTTGATTGGCTCAAGATATTGTTCTTTTATCTGATACAACAGATAATTCTCCAAATCATTTCAGATTATGCTTGCTGACAGTGACCGCCTAGTATTCTCCAGCAGTCCCACAGCCTTCACCGCAACATAATTGGTGGCACAGCTTCAGCCCACGGTGCCCTTGCATGGATGATCATAGTGATTGTGCTCCAAGTTCAAAACCAATGATAATATGCAGGACATGATTTGGTCGCACAGGAGTTGCAGTTTTTCCTTATCGCAGATAGCATCCCTGCAAGAGTAAAGATACGCGGGTGCTGCATGTGTATAATTTACTGGAACTATCTATCCTCCTGTACTAATCTTCGCAAGTTGGAGGCAGCAATGTAGAGATCAAATGTCTGTCAGAACAATCTGAAGACCAGGCAAAGATGCTGGCTGCTCATAATAAATTGCCAAGAGTGTTTTAATCTGTTGACATAGATGGTAGATAGAGGTAGGTGCGTTGCATTTTGAGCTTAAGTTTTGGTTATAAACTGCTACAAAAACGTGCAGATGCTCGATGTTTGAGTGTGTGGCACTCTGATACTTCTTTGCTTGGCAGCATGTCGCTCTGATGCAACATACATTCACTGTCAGTTCTTTTCCTGACAAATATTGGTTAGCATGTTGTGCTGTTTTTTCTTTTGTTTTGTTGTTACATATCTTGCCACTAGGGTTGTTTTATGTGGCCATGTGGATGATGCGGAGGTCAGGGGTTATCCTCGTTTTCTAAAAAATAAACTAAGGTAGTTTTAAGCTTTTAATTCAGCTACTCCTTCTATCCTTTAAAGAGTGTACTTTCAACTTTATTGGAGGATCAAACTATCTTCAAGTTTGATCGAGTTTGTGCAAAAATCATTGTTTGTGAAATCAAATAGGTATATGATGAAAATACATTTTATCATGAATCTAATACTACTAATTTGATGGCATAAGTGTTGATGTATTATTGTATAAATACATCAAACATAAAAAAGTTTTTTTTGAATGAAAGGGGTTTCCCACCTGCCCCATTTTATAGAATGAAGCAACAACAGAGTCTCACACCAGGAATGACAACATCAAAACAAAAGCTACAGCAACATAGGGAGTTCAGACTACCCTAGAGATCCATTGCAGAACTTATTATTACAGATCACATAGTAGAAGGAGAAGAATTAGAGCAGGGTATAGAAGGCCTTCTCCTCATCCTCTCCATATCCAGTCATCTCCATGCAATTCGTAGCAGCTCTCCACGCTTCTTGTCCAGCAGCTTGATGCATCTTTGTAGGAGCTTTGCTTGAACATCGTCGCAAAGAACTTTCCATTGATTCAGGTACACACCTAATTTGGCAAGGATGCATTTGACACTTCTCCAAGAACGACCCTGAAAACAGAATTCGTTTCTCAGTTTCCCAATACTCCACAAGGAGGCAGCTACAACCAGATTCAAAACATCATTTTTCTTAGGGTGATGCCATCTAATTATAACATCTTCAAAACAGGAAATTTTCTGCCGTCAAAGACATCAAAAATGAAGTCCCAGAGCTGTTGTGCCACAATACATTCAAAGAATAGATGGTGTATAGATTCGGCACAAGTGCAAAATAAGCAAGAAGGATCTTCCACATGCCTTCTTTTACCAAGGTTATCTCTAGTCAGGGTTTTGTTATACACACACAACCACAGGAAGACATGAATTTTTTTAGGGTTGATAACTTTCCAAAGCTTTTTTCCAAAGGTAGAAACCACACCACCAAAGTTAATTTGTTCATAGAAGGACTTAACAGAGTAGATGCCATTATGCTCTAAGGTCCAAATAGGAGTGTCAGGTTCATTAGATGGAATAAACCCTTTCACCACTTCTACAAGTTGGTTCCACAGCTCCAGACCTGTCTGGTCTACACATCTCCTAAAAGACGGTCTAAGCACCTCCCCATCCCACGCTCCAGCTACACTACAATCCACGTGATTAGAAATCTCAAATAGACTCCAGAATTGGACTTTCAGGGAACAATCCCCAGCCCAAACATCGTGCCGAAAACTGATGCTCTCCCCGTTTCCCAATTTCCATTTATAAAGTTTTTTTTTGCTCCAGATAGAGCCCAGGTAACACTCTTCCAAAAGGTAGAGCCATTATCCCCCTTCGCCCAAAAAATATTCGGGGAGTTCACATCATATTTATATTGAAGGATTTTCTTCTAGTCTTTCTCAGGATTATCAACAAACCGTTTCCCCCACGTCGCCAATAGAGCCATGTTAAATTTAGTAAGATTAGTAATACCCAAACCCCCAAATTCCTTTTTCCTAGAGATCTGCCCCCAGCTGGCCAGGTGGTATTTATGTTGGTCACCTATATTCCCCCAAAAGAAATGAACCATTTGTGAATTGATGGCGTTAATAGCCCATTTAGGGAATTTAATCACTGCAATAAGGTGGGCAGGGATACTAACAATGTAGGCACACAACAGAGTAATCTTACTCCTATAAGTAAGAAATCTACCCATCCAACCAGCCAAATTCTTAATAATTCTATCAATAATAGCTTGAATATCTTCCCTCTTGAGCTTATCATAATGCAGAGGGACTCCTAAATATTTTATAGGAAAGGCCCCCAGCTTGCAGCAGAAAACTTGGGGAAATTCTTTGGCAATCTCCTGTTCCACATTAATGGTCATAAGATCACTTTTGTGGAAGTTAATTTTCATGCCTGATAAGTTTTCAAAACACGACAGTAACCACTTAAAATGTCTGGCTTTATCTGTTGAATTTTCCAGAAAAAGGATCGTGTCATCTGCATATTGCAAACTGACCATGCCTCCTGGGATGACATGGGGCACAAGCCCCGCAATCAGACCTTGGGTGGAAGCTTTTTGGTGCATCTTAGTAAAAACATCCGCAACTAGATTAAAAAGCATGGGTGAAGAAGGATCACCCTGTTTAAGCCCTTTACCCCCAATAAAATGCGGACCAATGGTGTCATTAATGTTAACACTAAATGTGCTATTCATCAGTATACACTTGATCCAAGAGATCCATTTAGAACCGAAACCTCTAGATTGTAACATTTCGGAAAGAAATTCCCACCTCACTCTGTCGTATGCTTTTACATAATCCAGCTTGAGAACCAAACCCTGCGAACCAGACTTTTTCACTTCATGGATGACCTCATGGGCCATAACCACACTCTCCAAAATATATCTGCCTTTAATAAAAGTTGTTTGGTTAGGAGAGATTAGTCTATGACCAATAGGGGAAACTCTATTAGTCATAGCTTTGGAGAGAATCTTTATACCACAATTACTAAGACTAATGGGTCTAAATTTTTTCATATCTTTGGCATTAGCTTCTTTAGGAATCAGCACTATCAGTGCAAAATTCAATCTATATAGATCCAAAGAACCATTTTCAAACTCTCTAACCAAGGCCATAAAGTCAGATTTAATCAATTCCCAAAAGGATTGATAAAAAAGGAAAGAAAGCCCATTAGGACCAGGGGCCCCGTGGGCATATGAGCCAAAAATGGTTTCTTTAATTTCTTCTTCACTGAAATTCCTTTGTAGAATCTCATTTTCCTCCTTTGTGACTAACTCCTCCTCCTTCCAGAAGGAAGTCCCAAGTTTAATGTTCTGTTTAGGTTCATAACTGAACAATTTTTTTGTAAAAAGAAGTTGCAACTTCCAGCATATCTTTGGTAGAGTGGACAGGTCCATCCTGTCCTAACAGTTTAGAGAGGTGGTTTTTCTATGTCTATGGTTAGCCATCGCATGAAAATAAGCAATATTTTTGTCACCATCTTTAATTCTACGATCACACGATCTCTGCTACAAGGCGGTTTCTATCTTCAAATAACTGGATATGAAAGCCCAGCCATGGTGTCATGTAGTTCAGCTATAAATTCTATCTTCAAATCGTTATAAACAGTACCATACACCACCACAAAATGCCAAACAAAGTTATCATTCTTACTCTTAACTGTCACAACACAACAATACTTCCTATCTATAAAACCAATGATATCAAACAACCCAGTTTCCAGACCCACAAGGATCCCACCTGCAATATTAACTGTAGGAATTGAATGCCAATCAAAATCAGCCCCACCTGCAATACTTTTCAAAGTATGCTCTTCAATCTTTTCTTTTTTAGTTTCAAAGAAACAAACAAAATCTACTGTGTTATTTCTTAAAAAGTCACATAGGCACTGGGTTTTACCAGGTTTTCCTAGACCTCTAATGTTCCAGAAGGCCCCAATCATTTAATTTTGAACGGGTGTGATAAGCCACAAGGCTCTCTCCTGGTGTGGAGAATTGGACTATCAACCTCTACATCAGCAGTGCCCCCTGATGTTGAAGGTGAAGTAAGACCCAGGTAATTATCAGTATTTAAATTCTCCAAATCAAGGTCCCCAGGGAGAACAATCTCCAGATTGTTATCAGCAAAATGTAAACATCTAATTTTTTTAGTGGTAATCATATTTTTAACAACCTCCAACTGTTCCTTCTCATTGTCATCAAGTTTTAAATCAACCTTACTAGCATGAGAAATTAAGATTTCAGTACTAGTGTTAGCAAAAGATTTACCTGTGAAAGAAGATGGAATTTCCAGATTTTTCTTTTGTATGTAGGCAGTAGCTTTATCCATGATCTTGACACCTCCATGATTCCTAGTGTTGGGTTTATTGACCAGAATAGGCCCTCCACACATTAGCTTTTCTAGTGTTTGACTTCTTCTTCTGTCATGTTTCACTTTCCAGAGTATCTAGCAGAGACCTCTTAGCAGATCCCAATGCAACAGATAGGTCCTTAGGAAGACATTGCATCTCAAGCATCATATTCGCCTCCTCCCCCTTAGATTCAACCATTTCAAACTTGCCAAGTTGTTCAAAACAGTAATCCAGATGGATTGGCATAGGTATTATACTTGCACTTCCAGGGGATGGGGTATTTTTGGCAGGACTCTCCATAGCCCACATCTCTTGTTCCATGTCAACCTTTTTTGGCACAACATTTCTGGTTTCCTCTATGAAGAGATCATGGCTTTCATCCATCATGCTAGGTGGGTGAAAATCAGCTGCAGAAATAGCTATCACATGCACCTTCTTGCTAGTACCAGCTTGGTCTTTCCCTTTGGATTGGAAATTAGCTTTGTCTAACTCATCAATGGCCTCTTACTCCTCCTCTTCTCCCATCTCATCTCTCTCATATGTTTTCTTTCGATTCTCTTCCTCTTCTTCAAGATCATCAACATCAGGGTCCAAATCATCACTATCTGTTTCCTCTCCAATCTGATCAAAACCTTCCACAGTGAAGAACAAGATGTATAATTTTCTTTTCATTTCTACCAGACATTCAAAAGGAATTTTCCTGGGGTCCCTGCAAGCCACTTTCACTCTGATTGTTTCATAGAAACTCTTAAATATCCCATTCCAATCCACGTCCACATGGATGCCAAAGCATGCAGCAATCTGGGCAAACACCTTCCAAGCACACCACTTAGGGGGAATCCCCTCAATCTGAACCCATACTCCAGTCAGCTCCCCAAAGGGGTCCAGCATACCTAGCCATTCACAAATTTTGACATAAACACCATCTATAGGCAGCTCAAATGCAGGGAACTCTACCAGGTCAGCTACATTTTTCTATGGTGGGAACCTTAGTAAAAAAATATCCTCCAGCTCTCTAATCTGCCAAGGCCACTCCTTGTTCTTAGAAAAGATTCCATTGAGTTGAACAAGTAATTACGATGCAAAAACATCTCCTTTGATCACCTTAAGAATGGCACAATTCTTGTAACTGAGCCAGCTTAATTCAGCCGCAACAGGGATGTCAATATGGTAGAACCCTAGGCCAGCTGTTGCACTCCCAAAATAGGTAGCAGTAGGTTGGGATTTGGCCCAGGCAACATAGTTGTTAAGATTATGGTTCCCCCCACATATGAAGCACTCCTTGGGCTCTATGCAATTCCTCACATAATGTCCTGGCCAACTACAATTGAAGCAGATCATATCCTTATACCTGGGGTCTAGAGGTTGGACAGTAGGGGCCGGAGGAGGCACCCGGGCCATCGCCGCTAGAGGAGGGGCATCGGCTTGCTTACCCCCAGCGGCAGGCTTGCCAGGCACCACCGGTGCCAGCGCTTTCGCCTGCGTGTTCCCAACAGGGGTCGAAACCTTCGCTTCCCGAGGGTTTTTCTTGACTAGAGGAGGCCTCCGGTTCCTTTGATGCATTTGTCCCGTGTTCTCCATCTCTCCTCTCACAACTTGAGCAAAAGTCCTAGATCCGGGGGCAATCCCCTCCACGGATAGAACAAATTTAGTAGGAGTGGGGTCAAAAGAGCTCACATGCTTCACAGGATAGCAATCTCGAGGTGTGAAATTTCTTGCAAGGAACATATCCTTCCTTGCCTAAAAGAGTTTGGGAATCGAATTGCTAGGGTTTGGGGGGCAGATGTTGGCCTTATAACGATGTCGCTGGCGGCTGGGCGACGGGACGACTCATAGTTGCCCATAAAAATCTGTCACCTCCTCAGAAAACTCGCATCCTCTAATAGAAGACATATTTCTTTTCCCCGCTTTCCTCCTAACCATAGATCCCCGGATCAGTGGCGCAGGAATAGCGCCATGGCCCATTGATAGCTCTGGCCAGTTCGAATCCCCTTTTCCCCCATCACAGAAGTGATCCCCATATCAAACTTCAGATTTCCCTACTCCCCGATTCACGGGAATCAGCCAAATCATTTGTTATCAATTTGGGAATAGAAATCGAATTCACTAGAGGGACAACCCTCGAATTCAAACTACCTCAACATCAGGAATAGAATTGTAATTCAATGTATATCACATTCTCGTGTGAATGGAGAGGAGCAGAGGTTTGGAAGAACTAACCTTAGCAGAGAGACGCGAGATCCCCCCGCGGTCCCCTGGCCATGGCGGTGGATCAAGGCTGGCACCGATACCACGCCTAGTCCTCCACATGCCAGGGGAGATCGCCATCAAGGATCCCGAGGCAGGGTCCCTCCCGGGGGCAGGAATTCCGGCGGGATCCTTGCGATTTCCACCACCGGCGGTGGTCGAATATTCAACCTGGGCAGAATCCTGGACTTGAATATCTCCCATCTCCCCGCCTGCTACGGATCCGCCGACTCCGCCTCCTGAATCGCCCAGTAGATCATCTCGAAATCCATCCCCCATGGTCTTCGGCAAACCGCATCCTCTCCTCAAACTCCGATCGCCATATGATTTCCACACAGATCCCGGGCCACTTGGAGTGGTCGGGGAATTGATCCCACACCACTCGAAGCATCTCCACCTTGGCCTCCGGAGCCGAGGAATCCACCAGCGATAGCGACTCCATCGATGTTGAATCTGGCCACGCCATCGTCGGAATTGGCCGCGGGGTTGGCGGCGGCGCCACCTGATTCACTGGCCACGCTCGACGGGAACACACCTCATGACGAGAGCTCCCAGCCATCTAGGAGGGGAGGGGACTGGGTGCGTGCAACATGATGGGAGCGGGAAGATAAGACGAGGGAGGCGGGTGGTGTGAGTGGGCATTAATGGTGCTAACACCGTTAATGTCGTTAGGTGGAGTTGCCCTTCCGTCGCCCTCTCACGGTCTCTCCATCTCCTCAACTCTGTATTATTCAACAAAGTTAGCTATACTTTCAGGGCAAGTCAAATCGAGCATACTGATACTTGGAGAGTACTCCTTCCGTTCTTTAAAAAGTGTATTTCCAACTTTGTTGAAAAGTTAAACTTTTTTATGGCGTTACCTCCTCTCATGGTCGCTGCCTCGTGCGCCTTGTCCTGTGTCATCCACCTCCACTTTCCTACGACTTCAGTGATGAGATTGATTGGAATGATCTTGTCTAGACATTGGAGGCCGTGAAAGACAAGGCCGCCACCATTGTCGTCGAGGAGGAAATGACACTCTAAGCAGCAATAGATTCTTCAACTGTCAAGGTCATCGCCGTCTTCCCGCAAAAAAAAGAAAAAAAGGTCATAACCATCGTGGCCGAAGAGGAGTCAAGGAGGCTGCAGATGCTTCCACGTTCGAGGAAGAGAAGGTGGTCAATGCAGCAAGGTGATTCAACCATCTAGGCCACCACCATCATGTCCGAAGAGTAGTCAATGTTAGAATTATTGTACATTGTCACATTGTCTTGTGTACTCTCCTGTAATATAGGATCTAGCCACGCCATGGCCTTCCAATTGCTGAAAATGACATGTACATAATGGTAATGTTTTTCTGAATATTTTGATATCTTGTTTGCATTTTTTTGAGTTCATATGAATTTCTATGAATTTTCAGAGTATTGGTCAAACGGTCAAAGGGCATTTGAGAGAACTCAAAGGAAAATCTAAGGGCAAAACTGAACAGAGTCGAAAAGTAAGGGCAAAACCCATGGGTAGGTTCCAACTAGGGGCAAAAATGCATTTGTCCCTTAAAACAATAAGGCTAGTTGGGAGCCAACCCAATAGTTATCTTTGATTTTTTTTACTTTCTATTTGTTTTTAATAACATGGTTATTTCTACTTTAATTATTGTTTTTTTGTGTTTAAATTGGCATTTGAGCAAAGTAAAACCTTTAGGATGACTTGCATGATAAGTAGAATTGATACGATGCAAAAAAAGAAACTTTAGCGTCCAGTGCAGAATATCTCTGATTTTACTGGAACATATTTTTGATCTGACGTTTTTACACAGTATTTATATACATATTCCTCAGGTTATTCTAATTTTTCAGAATTTTAGAGTTACATAAGTATGGTTTCTTTATAGATCATTATAAACTGTTATGTTTTAGACAGACTGTGTTTTTGCTTGGATAGTTTGCTTGTTTTGATGATGACATGGATTGTATCAGGGGCTATAAGTCATGGATAAATTATAATAAACTAACTTATGAAATAATAAAATAATAATAAATTTATAACAGTACCTAAAGTATTTGATATGTTTATTATACTAACGGATCTCACAAAAATTATGTTGAGTTTTGTGTGCTGAAGTTTTCAAGTTTTGGGTGTTATCACGATGGACGAAGGAATAAGGAGTGGCAAGAGCCTAAGATTGGGGATGCCCAAGGAACCCCAAGGTAATATTCAAGGAGGACTCAATCATCTAAGCTTGGGGATGCCCCGGAGCATCCCCTCTTTCGTCTCAATCCGTCGTATGTCACTTGGAGTTATCTTTTCATTCATCACATGATATGATTTTTTCTTGGAGCGTCGTTTGCTTTAGTTTGCTTTTAGCTTTTAGTTTCCCACAATCATTGTTTGCTGGAAACACCTATTTGAGAGAGACACACTATCACCATGATTTGTAAGAATACTCTATGTGCTTTACTTATATCTTTTGAGCTTAGTAGTTGTGTTCTAGTACTTCACTTATATCTTTTAGAGCACGGTGGCATATGTATTTTATATAAATAGTTGGACTTTTGTTATTCAATTATATTTGTTTGAGAGCTAATAAATAGTGACCGTAATCTGCATTGGTTATAAGACTAGTCCAAAAATAATAGGTATTCACTGAATGCATAATCAAAACCACATGTAGCACATAAAAGAGAAATCATAATTAACGATATTAATGTGGTATTGTGAATGAGCATGAGTGCATGATCATGTTGGTTAATAAGAGTATTATGAATTAGAGGTTGTTAACTTGCTGTTCATCCAAATAGTTTTATGGCATGGTGATGATGTGTGAGCATGCTTATTCCTCGTTGAAATCCTAGTGTTATTTAAGTGGGGGGGGTGCGATGGTTAACTTCAACAAACCTCCTCCCTAGGGGCATGCGAGTAGTGCTTTGCTTCGAGAGAGCTAATAAAATCTTGCAATAAGTATGTGAGTTCTTTATGACTAATGTGAATCCATGGATATACGCACTCCCACCTCCACATATTTTCTACCCTCTTCGGTAATGTGCATTGCGCATTCTCACCTCAAGGATCGATGCAACTTTCGCTAGTGCATGCAAACCCCGTGACATGATATGCTCTGTTGCACATAAGCCTCATTATATCTTCATCAAAACAACCACCATATGTACCTATCATGGAATTTCCATAGACATTCCGAGATATATTGACATGCAACTTCCACCGTCACATCATATGACTTATACTTCCATTGTCATATTTCTTTGCATGATCATAAAATAGCTAGCATGATATTTACATGGCTTGTCTGTTTTTTGATATATTTTGCTATGCTACATCATTGCACATCCTGGAACACTGCCAGAGGCATTCATATAGTCATATCATCCTATTAGTTTTTCATATCATGTTGTAAGTAAATAAAAGTGTGATGAGCATCATTATTTAGGGCACTGTCTCAATGAGGAAAGGATGATGGAGCCAATGATTCCCCCACAAGCCAGGAAGAGACTCTGGATGAAAAATAAAATAAAAAGGGGGGAAATAAAAAGGGGAAAATAAAAACAAAATAGAAATAAATAAACGAGAGAAAAGAGAGAAGGGACAACACTAACTCTTATTTCGCACTTGTGCCTCAAAGTGGCACCATGATCTTCATATAGAGAGTCTCTTGTTTTGTCACTTCCATATGCTAGTGGAAATTTTCTGTTATAGAACTTGGCTTGTATATTCCATTGACGGCATTCCTCAAATGCATGGGGTATTCATGAGCAAGCAAGTTAGATGCACACCCACTTAGCTTCAGTTGAGTTTTCATACATGTATAGCTCTAGTGCATCCGTGATACGTCTCCAACGTATCTATAATTTTTTATTGTTCCATGTTGATATATTATCATTCTAGGATACTTTTTGGGCATTTCTTTACCAATTTATAATATTTTTGAGCACTAACCTATTGATCTAGTGCCAAGTGCCAGTTGTTGTTTTGTGCGTGTTTTTTGCTTTGCAGGTTTGCCTTATCAAACGGAGTCCAATACATAGAAACCTTAATATATATTTTTCTGGAAAACTGAAGCACTGCCAGCATCGGCGAGGTGACAGGAGGTCTGCCAGGGCCCCACAAGCCATATAGCCGCGCCCTAGGGGCGCGGACAAATAGCTTGTGCCCCCCTGGCGCCCCTCCTGGCGTTGTTCTCTACCCTATAAATCATCATATATTCCTAAAACCCTAGAAGCGCTCCTGAAACACGTTTTCCGCTGCCGCAAGTCTCTGTTCCAATGGGAGGCCATCTAAACCTCCGTTCCGGCGATTTGCCGGAGGGGAGATCGACCACGGAGGGCCTCTACATCTAAACCATAAGTATTTTGAGTTACCTCTGATTATTATGATTCTTAATTGCATGATCATCATAACTTCATAATGCTCTCCGATCTACTGAGATAGTTTGGCCAACTAGATTAATATTTCTTCAGTGGGAGTGATGCGTTGTAGTAGGTTCAACCTGGCGAATTTCTATATCCCAGTGATAGAAAGGGACAAGATGCGTCTTTGTGTTTCTTCTACTAAGGATAAAATGATGGGGTTTATTCATATTAATTGAGTTTACTCTGTCTACATCATGTCATTGTTCTCCAAGCATTACTCTACTTTTACTTAATGTGTAGAGAGGCAAGCATAGAAGCACTCTTGAAGTGGAGTAATAGTAATAGGTGCAGGCAGGAGTCGGCCTATTTTCTTATGGATGTGATGCCTATATACACATGATCATTGCCGTGAACATCACATAATTATTCACTTTTCTATCAATTGCCCAATGGATGTGATGCCTATATACACATAATCCGTTGCATGGCAATCCCTACTCCTCGCATTGATATCTATTGATGGGCATCTTCATAGCCTGTTGACATGCCTAGTTGATGCAAGACTTTCTTCTCCACTTTCACCCCTTTGAAACCTACCACCATATTCTATTCCACCTTTATGCTATATCCATGGTTCACGCTCATATATTGCGCAAGTAATAAAAAGCTGAAGCGCGTTAAAAAGTAGGGTCCAATTGCCTGACTTGACACCATGTTGCTTAACATGTGTATTTATGTGGTGAGGACAGAGCCATGATATATTTATATGATAAAATGAATAGGGGGTGAACATTCTTTATGGATCGTATGCTTTGAAATTTGATGATTGTGTTGCTTATGTTTATAAGAATTACTATATTGATGTCTATTAATTCATCATTTCTTAATGATCAAACCTGCAAAAGCTTACATGTTGGGTAGCATGTCACACCAAAAAATTCTGTTTTTATCATTTACCTACTCGAGAACGAGCAGGAATTAAGCTTCGGGATGCTGATACATCTCCAATGTATCTATAATTTTTTATTGTTCCATGCTATTATATTATCATTCTAGTATTCTTTTTGAATGTTCATTTACCAATTAATATTATTTTTTGGACACTAACCTATTAACCCAGTGTCTAGTGCCAGTTGTTGTTTTTTCATGTTTTTGGCTTTTTAGGTTTACGGTATGAAATGAAGTCCACTTGCCACACAACTTTAAAATGATTTTTTTGGACAAAAAGAAACCTGGAAGCTTCGGGAGGAGGCAAAATGCCACAAGAGGGTGGCACGAGCCAACCAGGCGTGATTAGGGGGGTAGGGCATGCCTGGTTGCCTCGTACTCCCGTCGGCCACCTCCCGATGCCCCTCTCTGGTTGATATGTCTCCAACGTATCTATAATTTATGAAGTATTCATGCCATGTTTACAATAATTGTATATGATTTTGGTATGATTTGATTAGAAATAACCCGGACTGATGTTGTTTTCAACAGAACTACCATGGTGTCATTTTTGTGCAGAAATAGAAGTTCTCGAAATGCGCTGAAAATTTACGGAGAATATTTTTGGAAAATATAAAAAATACTGGAGCAAAAAGATACCGGAGAAGAGTCCCGAGGGAGCCACAAGCCACCAGGGTGTGGCCACCCCCCTAGCCGCGCCTAGCTGGCTTGTGACCTCCTCGGGAACCTTCTCGACATGGCACCAACGCCAAATACTCCTATAAATACCATAACCTCTGAAAAGAAACCTAGCTCGGGAGTTCCGCCGCTGCAAGCCTCCAGATCCACGAAAACCCAATCGGGAACCCATTTTGGCACACTGCCAGAGGGTGAAACCATCACCGGAGGCCAACTTCATCATCCTGGCGGCCTCCATGATGAGGAGGAAGTAGTTTACCCTCGAGGCTGAGGGTATGTACCAGTAGCTATGTGTTTGATCTCTCTCTCTCTCTCTCGTGTTCTTGAGATGGCACGATCTTGATGTACTGTGATCTTTATTGATATAGATGAATCATATGGAGTTTTACCCTCTCTATCTTCTTGTGATGAATTGAGTTTTCCCTTTGAATTTTTCTTATTGGATTGAGTCTTTAGGGATTTGAGAACACTTGATGTATGTCTTGCGATGGGATATCCTGGTGACAATGGGAATGTTCTAGTGATCCACTTGATGTATGTTTTGGTGATAAATTTGCGAGATCCATGACCTTGGGAATCTATGCATGGGGGTTGGCACACTTTACGTCGCCGCAAGCCTCCAGAGCCACGAAAAACCAATCGGGAGCCCGTTCTGGTACCCTGTCGGAGGGGGAAACCATCACCGGAGACCATCTTCATCATCCCGGCGGTCTCCATGACGAGGAGGGAGTAGTTCACCCTCGGGGCTGAGGGTATGTACCAGTATCTATGTGTTTGATCTCTCTCTCTCTCTCTCTCTCTCTCTCTCTTTCGTGTTCTTGAGATGGCACGATATTGATGTACCGCGAGCTTTGTTGATATAGATGAATCATATGGAGTTTTACCCTCTATATCTTCTTGTGATGAATTGAGTTTCCCTTTGAAGTTTTCTTATCGGATTGAGTCTTTAAGGATTTGAGGACACTTGATGTATGTCTTGCGATGGGATATCCATGGTGATAATGGGATGTTCTATTGATCCAGTTAATGTATGTTTTGGTGATCAACTTGCGTGTTCCGTAACCTTGGGAATCTATGCTTAGGGGTTGGCACATGTTTTCGTCTTCAATCTCCGGTAGAAACTTTGGGGCACTCTTTGAAGTTCTTTGTGTTGGATTGAACATGATGAATCTGAAATTGTGTGATGCATATCGTATAATCAAGCCCATGGGTACTCGTGGTGACATTAGAGTTTTGGTTGATGTGTATCTTAAGGTGTTATTTTAGTATGAACTCTAGGACTGTTCGTAACACTTATAGGGATAGCTCATAAGATTGATTGGAAAAGATTACTTGGAGGTGGTTTCATAACCTACAATAATTTCTACGTTCGTCTTCTGCTATTTCTGAATTTGGAGTGAACTCTTTGTCGCACGAGAGGTATTTACATATGATTCAACTATGTGAGTATTGTGGAGAGAAATTGCACTAGTGAAAGTATGAACCCTAGGCCTTGTTTTTAAGCATTACAATGCCGTTTGTGCTCACTTTTGTTACTTGCTACCTTGCTGTTTTATATTTTCAGCTTACAAAAATCTATATCTACCATCCATATTGCACTTGTATCACCATCTCTTCGCTGAACTAGTGCACCTATACAATTTGCCATTGTATTGGGTGTGTTGGGGACACAAGAGATTTCTTGTATTTGATTGCAGGGTTGTTTGAGAGGGACCATATTAATCCTACACCTCCCACGGATTTATAAACCTTAGGTCTTCCACTTGAGGGAAAATTGCTACTGTCCTACAAAACTCTGCGCTTGGAAGCCAAACACGAGTCTACAAGAAGAAGGTTGCATAGTACACATCAAGCTCTTTTCTGGCGCCATTGCCGAGGAAGTTAGTGCTTGAAAATATATCTTTAGATCTTGCAATCAAATCTTTTAGTTTCTTGTTTTTCACTAGTTTTGTTTTATAAAATAAAACTATAAAAAAATGGAGTTGAGGTTGCCTCATATGCTTCATCTTTTTAATGTCTTTCGTGAAAATGATGGAAAGGAAAATTGTGCTCAAGTGTTAGAAGAGGAAGTTATTAAAATGTTTGGCACTAAATCCTTGAATGATAAGAATGATTTCAATATTGTTAGTATGAATTCTCTCAATATTCATGATGCTAATGATATGCAAAGCCGGAAGCTTGGGGATGCTATGTTTGATGAACATTATATTTTTTGTCCCCCAAGTTTTGAAGAGCAAAACTATTATAATGATGGCATGCCTCCTACATATGATAATTATTGTGATGACATGTATGCTATAAAGATTAATAACAACCATGAAACCTATTATCATGATTTTAATATTCAATGTGGTTATTTCAATCAAGTGTCACATGATAGTTATTTTGTTGAGTTTGCTCCCACTACTTTGCATGAGAAGAAAATTGCTTGTGTGAAGAGTAGTAAAATTTCTATGCTTGTAGATAATGAAAATAATGCTTTATGTGCTGGTTATATTGTGTAATTCCTTCATGATGCTACTTAAAATTATTATGAGGGAGGAACATATGCTTGTAGGAATTGCAATAATATGAAGTTTCCTCTCTATGTGTTCAAAGTTTTGAAGTTATGCTTGTTGTGCCTTCCTATGCTAGTTGATTCTTGCTCACATAAATTGTTTCCTCACAAAATCCCTATGCATAGGAAGTGGGTTATACTTAAATGTGCTTTTCATGATATTCATGATGCTCTTTTGCATTTTTCAATTATTATTGTTGTACGAGCATCATTGAAATCATCATGCCTAGCTAAAAGGCATTAAAGAAAAGAGCTTGTTGGGAGACAACCCAACACTTTTACCGTATGTTTTTATGTGTTCACATGATTAATACACTGTATTAAACATGTTTTGTGTCTTGTATTTCAATAAAGTGCCAAGTACAGCCTTTGGGATAGTGTGGATGCTTGCTTGTTTGATTCGGTGCAAAAACAGAAAGTTTTGCGTCCAGTATATGAATTATATGATTTTACTGGAGCATCAACAAAATCTCAAATTTTTACACAACATTTGTATGAAAATTCCTTGTGTTTTCCTACCGTTTCAGAATTTGTAGATTTAGGAAAGTATGGTGATCATTCAGATCTTTATAAAGTGTTCTATTTTGACAGATTATGTTTTGCATGCATAGTTTGCTTGTTTCAAGTGATCCTATAGCTTATATTGATTAATATAAATTGTGGGAATTATGGAATACAGTAGGTATCATGTGGGAACAATTATGAATAATGTATTGACAGTACCTAAGTGAATGATTTATCTTTACCGCACTAACCCTTCTCACGAAGTTTCGTTAAGTTTTGTGTGATTAAAGTTTTCAAGTTTTGGGTGAGACATCGATATGAGGAGAACAAGGAGTGACAAGAACCTAATATTGGGGATTCCCAAGTCACCCCCAATGTAATATCCAAGGAATACTCAAGCACCTAAACTTGGGGATGCCCCGGAAGACATCGCCTCTTTCGTCTTCAACATTATCGGTATATCTTACATGGAGCTATATTGTTATTCATCACATAATATGTGTTTTACTAGGAGTGTCATTATATTTTTTTATTTTATGTTAGTTGTTATTTATAATATTGTTTTTCAATAAAAATTTCCAAGAATTGCCTTAGGATGCTTGCATTGCATGTTTTGGGTATGTGCTGGGTAAAAACAGAAACTTCTGCTGTAGTGTTTGCATTTTCATATTTTACTGGAACGTGGAAAGTTTCTAACATTTTTATGCAGTGTTTGAATATAAATTTTATAGCATGTCCTAAATTTTAATAATTGTTTGAGTTACATAGATACACGGTTTTCATAAATTGCTACAGACTGTTCTGTTTCGATAGATTGATGTCATAGTTTTGTTATCTACTTATACTATAGTTTCCATAGCCTATATTGGTAGATATAAATTGTGGAAATGATAGTATACAGTACCTAATTTTTGAAAATAATTGTGCAACTTTTCTTGGAAGTAAATAAAGAGTTGATTTATTATTATGGTTACTAACTGATCTCCCGAGTTCTTTTTGAGTTTTGTGTGGATGAAATCTTTGAGAATAGGTGAAACCATGATATGAGAGGATTGAACGAGATAAAAAAGCTCAATCTTAGGGATTCCCAAGGCACACCAAGTAAATATTTCAAGAATTCTCAAGCATCTAAGCTTGGGGATGCTACGCATCCCATCTCTCTTCATCAACAATTATTGGTTAGCCTATGTTGAGCCTAAATTTTTACTCGTTCACATGATGCGTCCTATTCTTGGAATGCTATTTTTGTTTTGCTTGTTTTTTAAATAAAATACTCAGATCTTAAAATCTTTGTTGAGAAATAGAGAAAAATTCCTCACATTGCTACTTAATTGTTTGACTACTCATTGATCTTCACTTATATGTTTTGGAGTAGTTTTGACATTTACTCTCGTGCTTCCATTATATCCTATGAGTAAATGGTTAAATGAATTGAATATCATAAATATGAAATTATATATGTTTTATATGCTTATCCCATGGGGAGTAATGACTTCACATATAAGAAGTATAGGTGGTGAAATTTATTGAAAGTTAGCAAACACCGCATTGGTCACTTGAACAATTCATGAAAGAATATTGAAGGAAAAGAGATTTCACATATAAATATACTATCTTGGACATCCTCTATGATTGTGAATACCCATTAAGTAGTTTCAAACTTGGGCAAATTAGTTGAAGTTGGACAAGGAAGACAACTTAATGAGTTATGCTTATTATATTTGTATAGAATTTATATTGTTATGGATCCTCCAACATGTGGTGCTTGCTTCCACCTCATACTAGCCAAAACTTCCGCACCAAGTGGAAATACTACTTGTGCATCCAAACACCCTTAAACCCAAATTTGTTCTGTATGAGTCCACCATACCTACCTATATGTGGTATTTACCTGCCGTTCCAAGTAAATTTGCATGTGCTAAACTCTAAACCTTCAAATAATATTCTGTTTTGTATGCCTGAATCGCTAATATAACGACTAGGGGATGTCAGTATCTTCCATGCTAGGTGAGTTATTCTCATGATATGTGTTGATTCACTATCATTCACGAGAAAGTGGCTGGTAATCGGGATGCCTAGTTCCATGCTCCAAAATCAAATCAAAATATAATGAAACAAACTCGCCCTAGGATTGTTGTTTGTATGGACAGTACCCATGGATTCGACTCGCTGTGGAGTGTGATTGATTGGTGGAGGGGGGGGGGTAAAAACTTTACCATTCTATTTGGGAACCGCCTGTAATGTATCTAGCATGCAAGATACCAAGATCTCTTGGTTGTTGTGTTGGCAATGAAAGCATACCGCTCAATTTTTTTATTCATCTCTGTTTTAAAAGCAAGAGCCCTAAAACCTCTACAAATCAATGCTTCCCTCTGCAAAGGTCCTATCTTTTACTTTTTAGTACTTACCTTTATACAAGAGTCATGGTGATCTTCACCACTTCCTATATTTCATTTTTTTCTTGGAAAACATCATGTGGTGGGGAAAGATCCAAGCATATATGGCCTTGATCAGGAATTATTATTGTTGACAATTATCTATATGATAAATAAGTTGGGAGGCAAAACTTTAAGCCCCTATCTTTGTCTGTGTTCGATGGATGCCATTTGTTCTAAAAATATGCTTTGAGAGTTATCAATCATGGAAGACTAAATGATAGTTGAGTATGTGGAATTTGTTAAATCAAAGCTCTTACATAGACCCTTCCTGAAAATAAGATGAATTGCAATTGTTTGGTGACTGAGAACATAGTTTGTTAGTTTTCAAGAAACTTTATGGTCTATAATTTAACTTGGGAATAGCTTGTTACTTTATCATGAGAATTTTTATGAGATGAGATACTGTTTATGATATATAATTATGCTAGAAAAAGTGTTTGGAACTATCATTGATCAAATTTATGCACTATGCTAGCATTCACACTTCATAAGTTATTTCTTTTATCATTTAACTACTCGAGGACGAGCAGGAATTAAGCTTGGGGATGCTGATACGTCTCCAACGTATCTATAATTTGTGAAGTATTCATGCCATGTTTACAGTAATTCTATATGATTTTGGTATGATTTTATTAGAACTAACCCGGACTGACGCTGTTTTCAGCAAAACTACCATGGTGTTGTTTTTGTGCAGAAATAAAAGTTCCCGGAATGGGCTGAAAATTTACGGAGAATATTTTTGGAAAATATAAAAAATACTGGAGTGAAAAGTTAACGGAGAAGATTCCCGAGGGAGTCACAAGCCACCAGGGCGCGGCCACCCCTCGTGGTCGCACCTAGCTGGCATGTGACCTCCTCGGGAACCTTCTGTACGTGGGACCAACGCCAAATACTCCTATAAATACCCCAACCTCCGAAAAGAAACCTAGATTGGGAGTTACACCGCCGCAAGCCTCCGGAGCCACGAAAAACCAATCGGGAGCCCGTTCCGGTACCCTGTCGGAGGGGGAAACCATCACCGGAGACCATCTTCATCATCCCGGCGGTCTCCATGACGAGGAGGGAGTAGTTCACCCTCGGGGCTGAGGGTATGTACCAGTATCCATGTGTTTGATCTCTCTCTCTCTCTCTTTCGTGTTCTTGAGATGGCACGATATTGATGTACCGCGAGCTTTGTTGATATAGATGAATCATATGGAGTTTTACCCTCTCTATCTTCTTGTGATGAATTGAGTTTTCCCTTTGAAGTTGTATTATTGGATTGAGTCTTTAAGGATTTGAGGACACTTGATGTGTGTCTTGCAATGGGATATCCATGGTGACAATGGGATGTTCTATTGATCCACTTGATGTATGATTTGGTGATCAACTTACGGGTTCCGTGACCTTGGGAATCTATGCATAGGGGTTGGCACATGTTTTCGTCTTGAATCTCCGGTAGAAACTTTGGGGCACTCTTTGAAGTTCTTTGTGTTGGATTGAACATGATGAATCTGAAATTGTGTGATCCATATTGTATAATCAAGCCCATGGGTACTCGTGGTGACATTGGCGTATCTAGGTGACATTAGGGTTTTGGTTGATGTGTATCTTTAGGTGTTATTTAGTACGAACTCTAGGGTTGTTCGTGAAACTTATAGGGATAGCTCATAAGATTGATCGGAAAACATAACTTTGAGGTGGTTTCGTACCCTACAATAATTTATTCATTAGTTCTCCACTGTTTTTGACATTGGAGTGAACTCTTTGTCGCATGAGAGGTATGTACATATGATTCAACTATGTCAGTATTGTCGAGAGAAATTGCACTAGTACAAGTATGAACCCTATGCCTTTTTTTAAGCATTGCATTGCCGTTTGTGCTCACTTTTGTTACTTGCTACCTTCCTGTTTTTATATTTTCAGATTACAAAAACCTATATCTATCATCCATATTGCACTTGTATCAACATCTCTTCACTGAAGTAGTGCACCTATACAATTTGCCATTGTATTGGGTGTGTTGGGGACACAAGATATTTCGTGTATTTGATTGCAGGGTTGTTTGAGAGAGACCATTTTCATCCTACACCTCTCGTGGATTGATAAACATTAGGTCATCCACTTTAGGGGAAATTGCTACTGTCCTACAAAACTCTGCGCTTGGAGGCCCAACACAAGTCTACAAGAAGAAGGTTGCATAGTAGACATCAAGTTCTTTTCTAGCACCGTTGCTGGGGAGGTGAGTGCTTGAAAGTATATCTTTAGATCTTGCAATCAAATTTTTAGTTTCTTGTTTTTCACTAGTTTGGTTTTATAAAATAGAACTACAAAAAAATGGAATTGAGGTTGCCTCATATGCTTCATATTTTTAATGTCTTACGTAAAAATGATGGAAAGGAAAATTGTGCTCTAGTGTTAGAAGAAGAAGTTATTAAAATATTTGGCACTAAATCCTTGAATGATGACCATGATTTTGATATTGTTTGTATGAATTCTCTGAATATTCATGATGCTAATGATATGCAAAGCCACAAGCTTGGGGATGCTATGTTTGATGAAGATGATATTTTTTGTCCCCCAAGTTATGATGAGCAAAACTATTATGATGATGGCATGCCTCCTATATATGATGATTATTGTGATGACATGTATGCTATAAAGAGTAATGACAACCATGAAACCTATTATCATGATTTTAATATTCACTATGGTTATGTGAGGAATTTGATAGATGTCCGTGGACTAGAGTAGAGACTAGAGATGAGACTAGAAGCGACACAATATCAAATTCCTCGGAACCAAAAACAAGTGTGCATGCTCAAGAAGCCAATTGAGAGGATCAACAATGTTCAAAATGAATACATATAGAAAATATTAATCCAACTAGTGGAAGCAATTATGGAAGTTAGATTTCTATTAAAGTGTCTAAGAGAAACTCTAATCGATCCCTAAAAATTTGAGGAGTATCCCGCCAAGTAAAGCAAGTTGTATGGAGTAATTTTACTCCATGACTTTTGGCCGGACCTAGCCGATCTCGTAAGTTTAGCAGCGTAAAAAGAAAATTTGGACAAGATAAACATATATTCGATTTAAACAAACTTCTTAACTAAAATTTGAGACATAATTTACATTACCATTCATCGAAACATAGTCTAGTTTAAACCGAAACTAAAACTTGAACTTAGACATAAACTAAAACTTAAATATAACTAACGTTTTAGTCGCTACCAGACTTTATGAGGTATAGCTAGTCTGCCCTAGCACCACCCATGGGGTTAGGCCATGTGTTGTCGTCATCATTGCCGTGGAAGGTTCTTCACCGTTCTTCAATGTTGAAGTTGTCGTTGTCGCCTCAGTTGTCCTCCTTGTCGACTGAGAGGAGGAGGCGGCCATGTAGCTAGGGGTACTAACAGTCGAGGAGGCCATGTAGGCCTCAACAGTGACTGATAATCCACAAGTATAGGGGATTGCAACGGTTTTCAAGGGTACAGTATTCAACCCAAATTTATAGATTTGACACAAGGGGAGGCAAAGAATATTTGAGAGTATTAGCAATTTAGTTGTCAATTCAACCACATCTGGAGATAAATATATGCAGCAAAGTGATCAGTAGCACAATAATATGATAGTTTGATAGCAGTAGTAACAGTAATAGTAGTGGTAATAGTAGCAGTTATAGTTTTGTAGAAAGTGCAATAGTAAGAGCATTAGTAGTAACTTAGCAAGAACAATAAGTGGAAAGATCGTAGGAACTGGATCGATGTATTCGTTGGATGATATTCATCATATACAGCCATAACCTAGGGTGACACAGAACTAGCTCTAGTTCGTCAATTAATGTCGGCATGTATTCCGTATATAGTCATACATGCTTATGGAAAAGAACTTGCATGACATATTTTGTCCTACCCTCACGTGGCAGCGGGGTCCATAATGAAACTAAGGGATATTAAGGCATCCTTTTAATAGAGAACCAGAACGAAGCATTAACACTTAGTGAATACATGAACTCCTCAAACTATGGTCATCACAGTGAAGTATCCCAAATATTGTCACTATGGGGTTGACGGATCATAACACATAATAGATGCATATGACTAGCAAGATTGGATCAAGAACATAGATACAATGATGATAACATAAACGGTTCAGATCTGAAATCATGGCACTCGGACCATAGTGACAAGCATTAAGCATGGCAAAGTCATAGCAACATCAATCTTAGAACATAGTGGATACTAGGGATCAAGCCCTAACAAAACTAACTCGATTAATTACATGATGAATCTCATCCAACTCCTCACCGACCAGCAAGCATACAAAGGAATTACTCACTCCCGGTGGGGAGCATCATGGAATTGGCGATGGAGAAGGGTTAATTATGATGAAGACCGAAGATTCCCCTCTCCGGAGCCCCAAGTGTGAAGCGGCTCTGAAGGCTACAGGAATAGATTGTTATCATACTATGTGAGCTTGAAATGTACTTCCCGCTTGCGTTCTTTGACGTCATGGTGCATCTGTGTGTCCACATCGTGGATGACATCATCGACCTCAGGCCGACATTCCTTCATAGCTAGATGCCGTTCAAGAGGATGAATGGGGTCATCAAAGGATTCGTTCATAACATGTCCCGTCCTGATGGGAGCATCGTCCAGGGGTATCTGACACATGAGTGCATCTCCTTTTGCGAGAATTATATAGGCGTCGGAGCCCTGTTGTTGGTTTGCCCGTCAACAAGCACAATGGGAGGCTCGGAGGAGAAGGTCACAACAACGGCCGGAGGGAATTGCATGTGGACTACTTGGATCGACGGAACGGCTTGGACAGAGCTGACTTAGTAGTGCTACAACAACTAGATGTGGTAGATGATTATGTGGCACGGCATAAAGAAACCATCACAAATAAGTACCGTGATAATGGGATGCTCAAGACGGACGACGAAGTTACTGTAGAGCACAACGCCACTTTCTTGTGTTGGTTCAGAGAGCAAGTTCTTGAAAATCCCCCGGAAGAGGGCAATTCGGACGGATTTCTCATACACGCCTTAGCACATGGCCCTGCGCCCAAACTCGCAACCTATGAGTCATACGATATCAACGGGTACACGTTCTACACGGAGGCCAAAGACATGGACAGTGATTACCAGAACTCTGGGGTGACGATTGAATGCATGACCGATGCCAACGACACAACTAAAAGATTCTACGGAAGGGTCAAAGAGATCTGGGAGCTTGACTATACTGGATTGCATGATGCGAAGATGTTTCGTGTCAGATGGGCTAAGGATGTCGTAAGAGAAAACAAGTATTTCACTACCATGTCTATACCACCTGCTGACGCAAAGAGCGCAACCGTGAACGTTATCGTCATCGCCAAAGCTGAGCCATGGGTACACGCTAAGCACATGACACAATGCTTCTTCATAACCGACACGACCAATCCCAGTCGTGTTGTCGTGAGGAGAGGCAAAAGAGCATCGTCGGAATGGATGGAGTCGCCAACGAGGAAGACTACGACCAATACGGCAACCTGATGAGGGAAGATGACGATGACAATGAAGCATACGTGAAAAGAAGAATCAATACTACATTACATAAGAAAGATCGTACTCCATGGTTCCGGAAAAGTCACAAGGAGGGGCTCAATTATTCGGCAACGAACAAGAAAGGGAAGAAGCTCAATGTGAAACATCGTCGAAGCAGCAGACAAACTATCATTTATATATATGTATCTATTTTGTGTACTGATATATATGGTACCACCACATGCATGCATGGTTCCGGTGATATTCGCGCAGTGTGGGAGGGAGACGCTATCGTAAACAGAAAGGAACAAAGCAATACAAAAGAAATACAAAAGGGAGAAAGCAATACAAAAGAACAAAAACAAAACGGAGAAAGTAATACAAAATAAAAATAAAAGTAAACAGAAAAGAAAAGGGAAATAATAAAAACTAATACATATCAGTAGCACTGGATTATGAACCAGCGCTATAGCTAATATAGTTATAGCGCTGGATCCTAAGCCAATGCTACTACTATGTGTATTTTAGAATTAAAAAACTGAAAATTAAAACAGTTAGTAGTAGTGCTGGATTATGAACCAGTGTTATAGCTAATTTAGCTATAGCGTTGGTCCTAACCTAGTGCTAGTACTATTTTTGAGTTAACCGTCGCGTGTGCTCAAATTTTGCAACTCCCACCCCCCACACAAACACCTCTCCCCCTCCTCTCTGTCTCGCGCCGCTGTCGCCCTCCTGCCTGCCATCGTCGCCCCTGCCCACCGCTCCAACCTCCTCCTCATCTGCGCGGACTCCCGAGCCCTCCCATCCCCCCACTCTCCCATCTCTCCCCTCCTCTCTGTCGCGCGCCGCTGTCGCCCCTGCCTGCCATCGTCGCCCCTGCCCGCTCCGGCCTCCTCGTCCGTGCCGTTGCAGGTACCCCCCCTCCCCCCCACCTCCCCCTCTCTCTAGTCAATTAGGAAAAATATCTAGGGTTCATATCTAGGGCATTTTGATTCCATGTTAAAGTATAAATAAAAACAGTAGCAAATTTTGGTGCTTTAAATAAAAAACTAGCTAGGCTTTGTAGGTATAAAAAACAGTAGCAAAAATTATAAAAAACAGCAGCAAAAATTTATAAATGTGCTCTTGTTGGTTGAATGTTGGTTGCAAATTGATGTTATATATGTGCTCTTGTTGGTTGCAAAATGTTTGTTGCAAATTGATTGCAAAATGTTTGTTGCAAAATGTTGCAATTTGATGTTGGTTGCAAAATGTTTGCAATGTTGGTTGAATGTCGAAGAATACCCGAGTGGCCTATGTTTTGCCAGAATGTTGATTCATTTCCGTTCCGACAAATTTCAGGTGCTCCATATGTCCACTTTTTAGCAAAGGTCATGCCAAAAATTTCCATGATTTTTGTCATGACTTGTGCTAGAAACTAGGACATATGGAGTGCCCAGGATTTGCCGAAAGGGGAATGAATCAACATTACTACCAAATATAGTCCCCTTTTTTCTCTTCAATATATCTTTTATTTACAATTGTTGAATAGGAAACATGTCTAGCCACGCCTCAGCCGGGGGTTCTGCTCGCCTCGAAGAAGACCCCGTCGAGGCAGCAAATCACTATTTTGATTACCTAGACGAACACTAGATGGGGGTGCATGGTGGTGGAAGTAGCACTAACCCCGACACCGGCACTAGCACTAGCACCGGCACCAACACCACCCCCGAGACCGGCAACGATGCTGTCGTAGCCGGTAAAGCACCAAAGCTGAAGAGGAAACGAAGACCAAACGAGCTCGACATCAGACAAATTGTGGTCACGGAGATGCACCCCAAGAAATTAGAGCCAACGGCACCGGATGAAGCTCGCTCGTGCTGGGGCAATCAACTAGGATGCATCCTCATGGAAACCACCAACATCAATGATGAGAAGTTGAAGAAGATACCACATATGGAGCACATGCTCCTAAATAAGTTGCACAATAGGTTCTTGTTCCCCGGCCGCATAGAAAGCAAAGATCCGTGGGACGAGGACGCCATGACAAAGATAAACAACAAGGCGATGGTGACATTCACCAACGACTTGTACGCTTGGAAAGTTCAGGTGAAAAAAGTGATTGATAAGAATGAACCGTGGTCCAAGATTCATGTTGACAATCCGTCACTTACGGAAGAGGACTTTGAAAAATTCAATGAGACTTGCGCTAAAGATGAAACCAAGAAAAAGTCACAGAAAATGAAGGCGCTAGAGGCCAGGAACACGCCTCCCCACCGCCTCGGAAGCCCTGCTTACGAGGGGAAGAGGCACGTATGGGCCAAGGAGGACGCCAAACATGAAAGTCACGGAATCCTAGACCCCTTGGCAAAGTTCACCGACCCGCTGGAGCGTGACTCAATCAGGGCCCGGTACAAGTGGGACCATGTCAAGATGACCTTTTACACGGACCCGAACACGAGGGAGTTCATGAGACTTCTGGTAATTGTTATATTACCACATTATCATATTAACTTCCAATCAATTTGACTACAAGTTTTGTCACATTATTAGTAAACCATCCACGTTCCTTTTGTAGAAAGAGTAGCACCAAAAGTCAGCCAAAAGCGACGAGTCATCATAGTCGTCGGCGAGGCCCAAGTGGGACACCCATTTCAACTAGGCCCTGAACATACTAAAAAGGTCCCAGAGGACACACCGCCATCCTATGGACGTGTGCACGGCGTCGGAGATGGCGCCTCGTGGAAGACGTGCTACCACGAGGAGCTAGAGGAAAGAAGGAAGAGAAGGTTGCTTACTAAACAGACCATCGACTAGAAGGCCGCGGTTGCGATCAATAAGTCCAAAGCTGAGACCAAAGCAGAGTTGGAAGAGATAGTCGATGCAAGGGTCCGTCCAGCGGTAGCTGGCATCACGGCTGACTTCACGTCTTCCATTTCTATGTTGCTTCCGGCATTTTTTGAATGGACAAAGAAAAATCCAGATAAAGGGCCAGCAGACTTTCCGCTTCCCAGCTACGTCGGGAGCAATTCGTTGAACATCGCACCACCAGCACCTGCTCACGCCACCGCACATGCTCCCGCTCCTGTTCATAGCACCTCGTCCTGCATCTCTGGCCAACTCGGCGGGCCTTCGTCTATGCTTGAGCTTGACGCCCTCATGGTAATTACGCGTCATACCCTTTTCACCAGCATGTCTATATAGTCTTTCGTTTCAATTGCCTTTCGGATGTTTGACCATCGCGGACATGCCTTCATAGGCCAACGATACCCCGTGCACCCTACTGTACGACATCAAGAGCCAGAAGGTGGTCGTGGGAAAGGCAACAATCGTGAAGCCGAAGGACCGCATGTTCCACAACCGAGAGATGCCCGATGGCGTCTTCAAGGTTAACGTGGTCAGTGTCTTAGCGGTCTTCGAGGATTTGCCTCATCCAGTACTAGTCAATGACGAGGAGACCCCTCAACGGATTGGCGCATACAAGAGCTGGTTCTTGCCTTGGTCGAAGACTCTTCTTCGTGTCAAGGCGCCAAGTATCACACCAACGACAGCTTCTCAAGAAAGTATGAACACCACCCCACCTACCAAATTACCTGCACCTGTTGTCACGGGTGATAGCAGACGACGCGAGAGAGAGCCTCCATTAGTGCCAGATGACGTCGCCCCTGTTGTCGAAGAAGCAAATGCTGATGATGACATGGAGGAGGATGATGATGACCTAGACAAGTATTTCAATACTGCCTATGATGATGGAGGGTGATGGCCCAGGACGACGAAGACCCAGGCTATGAGCATGGAGATGATGACTTGATGTTGCCTGATTTGCCGGAGCCGGAACGTCCTAAGGCGGAATGCAAAAAGTCTCTCTTCAAGCGATCCTCGCAGGAGACGCCTCCAGATGCCGCCTCTACCCAGCAACAACCCGAGGGCCGTCCACTGATTAGCTCGACGACACTAGGGGTGGTAGTTAGGGAAGGTACGATGGGCTCACTACCGCCACCCACCAAGAAGCAAAGGAGGAGACTAGACAAGAGAGGCCCTAAAGGTGCCAAAGCTGCTTCAAGCAGCCAGTCGCCTCTGAAGCCCCGAGAGGTAGACAGAATACCGGTCGTAGGTGCGGAGCGTTTCCATGTCGCCGACCACCCGATCCTACCTCGGAAAGCGCTAGAGGACATACTAAACAATGATCTATCCATGGTGATGTGGTGGCCAGAGAGAAAAGCCATCTCATCTCGGAAAAACCAGGATACCAGCTTTATGTTGGGGAACGTTGCATGGGAAACAAAAAAGTTCCTACGCACACACAAGATCTATCCATGGTGATGAGCATCTACGAGAGGGGGAGTGGATCTACATACCCTTGTAGATCGCTTAGCGGAAGCGTTAAGAAACATGGTTGATGTAGTCGAATGTCTTCACGATCCTATCACGATCCGTCCCGTGATCTCATCACGAGCCATCCCGCGATCCCATCGTGGTCCTTCCGATCTAGTGCCGAACGGACGGCACCTCTGCGTTCAGCACACGTATAGCTCGATGACGATCTCCGCCTTCTTGATCCAGCAAGAGGGAGTGGAGAGGTAGATGAGTTCTCCGCCAGCACAACGACGTGGTGGCAGTGGTGCTAGAGCTGTCCCGGTAGGGCTTCGCCAAGCGCTACCGCGACAATCTAGAGGAGAAACGCATCTAGAGCGGGAGGGAGAGGCTGTGTCATGGCTTGTGGTGTTGCAGCCCTCCTTCTCCTCACATATATATATAGGAGGGAGAGGAGGAGGGGGCGCCCTAGGGTTTCCCCTAGGGTGGGGCGGCGGCCAAGGGGGGGTAACTTGGCCCCCAAGGCAAGTGGGGCGCCCCCTCTTGGGCCTGCCCTAGCCCTTCCAACCACATGGGCCTTAGGTGGGAGGGCGGCCAGCCCACCAGGGGCTGGTGCGCCCCCTTTCACATCCCATGGGGCTCTTCGGGGCAGGTGGACCCTCCCGGTGGACCCTCGAAACACTTCCGGCACTCCGGTCACAAAATCAGTAAGTCTCGAAACTTTTCTGGACCCCGAATACCGACTTTCTATATATCAATCTTTACCTCCGGACCATTCCGTAGCTCCTCGTGACATCCGAGATCTCATCTAAGACTCCGAACAACCTTCGGTCACCAACATACATAACTCAACTATACCGAAACGTCACCGAACCTTAAGTGTGCAGACCCTGCGGGTTCGTGAACTATGAAGACACGACCGAGACACCTCTACAGTCAATAACCAATAGCGGGACCTAGATGCCCATATTGGCTCCTACATATTCTATGAAGATCTTTATCGTTGAACCTCTATGTCAAGGATTCAGATAATCCCATATGTTGTTCCCTTTGTTCTTCGGTATGTTACTTGCTCGAGATTCGATCGTCGGTATCTCTATACCTAGTTCAATATTTTTACCGGCAAGTCTCTTTACTCGTTCCATAATACAAGATCTCGTGGCTAACACTTAGTCACATTGCTTGCAAGGCTTGTTGTGATGTTGTATTACCGAGTGGGCCCTGAGATACCTCTCCGTCACACGTAGTAACAAATCCCAGTCTTGATCCATGCCAACCCAACAGACACCCTCGGAGATACCTGTAGAGCACCTTTATAGTCACCCAGTAACGTTGCGACATTTGATACACACAAGGTACTCCTCCGGTGTCAGTGAGTTTCATGATCTCATGGTCATAGGAACAAATACTTGACAAGCAGAAAACTGTAGCAACAAACTGACATGGTCCTATGCTATGCTTATAGTTTGGGTCTTGTCCATGACACGGTCCTAATGATGTGATCCCATTATCAAAATACATCTCATGTCCATGGCTAGGAAACCTTACCATCTTTGATCAACGAGCTAGTCTATTAGAGGCATACTAGGGACATGGTGTTGTTTATGTATCCACACATGTATTTGAGTTTCCGGTCAATACAATTCTAGCATGGATAAGAAACAATTATCATGAACAACGAAATATGATAATAAATAATTTATTATTTCCTCTAGGGCATATTTCCAACACTTTACACGGCTCGGGTGTCGGGAAGTTGGACGTCGAGGGATGGCCTGTGGATAAGTTCATCCTATAATTTAACTACATCTACGACATGTTCCACATGACCAAGCTAGATTTCCAGTTCATCTGCATGTATGCGATGTATCTCAACTACATCATCAGGACTGAGAACATAAACTATATCTGCATCGCGGACCCATACCATATGCACGAGAGCTTCTTGGATGTCTTCAAAGAGCATCGTGACTATGCAAGAGAGTACATCGGCGGCTTCATGATCGCTAATAAGGACAAGGAAGCGATTCTCCTTCCTTATCATCCCACGTAAGTCATCTGCGCATATCCTTTCGTAAGTGTTAAGTATTCCTTTGCAAGCACGGAGGCTAATTTCAGGTGTACTTAATTTGCACAATGGGGGGTGGGTGATATGTCTCCAACGTATCTATAATTTTTGATTGTTCCATGTTGTTATATTATCAATCTTGGATGTTTTATAATCATTTTATAGTCATTTTATATCATTTTTGGTACTAACCTATTGACATAATGCCAAGTGCTAGTTGTTGTGTTTTACATCGTAGAAAATCAATACCAGACGAAGTCCAAATGCCACGAAACTTCATGATGATTTTTTATGGGCCAGAAGGAACACAACGGGCCCTAGTTGTGCCTGGGCGGTGCCCCGAGGGGGCACAACCCACTAGGGCACGCTAGGAGGCCTAGGCATGCCCTGGTGGGTTGTGCCCACCTCGGGTGCCCCCGGACCGCCTCTTCGCTCTATAAATACCCTAATATTCCAGAAACCATAGAGCGACAGATGAAATATTCATCCAGCCGCCGTAGAGTCCAGAACCACTAGATCCAATCTAGACACCATCTCGGATGGGGTTCACCACCTCCATTGGTGCCTCTTCGATGATGCGTGAGTAGTTCTTTGTAGACCTTCGGGTCCGTAGTTAGTAGCTAGATGGCTTTCTCTCTCTCGCTGAATTCTCAATACAATGGTCTCTTTGAGATCCATATGATGTAACTCCCTTGCGGTGTGTTTGTTGAGATCGATGAACTTTGAGTTTATTATCAGATCTATCTTTTTATATCCACGAAAGTTATTTGAGTTTCTTTGATCTCTTATATGCATGATTGCTTATAGCCTCGTATTTCTTCTCCGATATTTGGGTTTTGTTTGGCCAACTTGATCTATTTATATTGCAATGGGAAGAGGTGCTTTGTAGTGGGTTCGATCTTACGGTGCTTGATCCCAGTGACAGAAAGGTAAACGACAGGTATGTATCGTTGCTACTAAGGATAAAATGATGGGGTCTATCTCTACATAGATAGATCTTGTCTACATCATGTCATCGTTCTTATTACATTACTCTGTTTCTCCATGAACTTAATACACTAGATGCATGCTGGATAGCGGTCGATGTGTGGACTAATAGTAGTAGATGCAGGCAGGAGTCGGTCTACTAATCTTGGACGTGATGCCTATGTAATGATCATTGGATGGGTATCGTCATGAGTATTTGAAGTTCTATCAATTTCCCAACAGTAATTTGTTCACCCACCGTTTGCTATTTTTCTCGAGAGAAGCCACTAGTGAAACCTACGGCCCCCGGGTCTCTTTCTCATATTATTTGCCTTTGCGATCTACTTTTCTCTTGCATTTATTTTCAGATCTATATATCCAAAAACCCAAAAATACCTAGCTGCACTTTATTTTATTTGGCGTTCGATCTATCAACATTTACAACTTTCTCCCGTCCACGTGCCTTTCTGGCGCCTTTACCCGAAAGGGATTGACAACCCCTTTAACACATCGGGTTGCGAGTATTTCTTATTTGTGTGCAGGGGCTGTTTATGTTGTGTTGCTTGGTTCTCCTACTGGTTCGATAACCTTGGTTTGATATCTGAGGGAAATACCTACTGCCACTGTGCTGCATCACCCCTTCCTCTTTGGGGAAATACCGACGTAGCTTCAGGTGACATCAAAAGGAATTTCTGGCGCCGTTGCCGGGGAGGATCTTCAACATATACCAGGTTCCTAATAACAAATCTCATCTCCTTGCAATTTACATTATTTTCCATTTGCCTCTCGTTTTCCTCTCCCCCACTTCACAAAAATTTGCCGTTTTATTCGCCTCTCTTTTTCCGTTCGTCGTTTTCTTGCTGGATTTGTTTTTTAGTGCAATCTTGTTGTGTGGTCATCATGACTCAAGAGAACACCAAGTTATGTGATTTCTCAAATACCAACAAAAATGATTTTATTGGCACTGTGATTTATCCTCCCTCCACTAGTGCGGAGTCTTATGATAATAGTACTGCTTTGCTGAATCTTGTTATGAAAGATCAATTTTCCGGTACTCCTAATGAGGATGCCGCACCCCATCTTAATACCTTCGTGGAATTATGCGATATGCAAAATAAAAAAGACGTGGACAATGATGTGGTTAAGATGAAATTATTTCCGTTTTCTTTGCGTGATTCTGCAAAAAATTGGTTCTCTTCTTTGTCTCGCAATAGTATCGATTCTTGGAATAAGTGCAAAGATGCTTTTATCACTAAGTATTTTCCTCCTGCAAAAATTATTTCTCTTACAACCCAGATCATGAATTTCAAGAAACTTGAACATGAGCATGGTGCACAATCTTGGGAAAGGATGAAAATGATGCTCAGGAATTGCCCAACTCATGGGTTAAATCTTTGGATGATCATACAATTTTTTTATGCGGGATTTAATTTTTTTCTCGTAATCTTTTAGATTCCGCCATGGGTGGTACTTTTATGGAAATTACTTTGGGTGAAGCCACCAAATTGCTTGATAATATCATGGAAAGTTATTCACAATGGCATACCAAAAGGGCTCCTACTAGTAAAAAAGTTAATTTGGTTCAAGAAATTTCTTTTTTGAATGAAAAAGTTGATGCTCTTATGAAATTGGTTGCTAGTAAAATTGATCCTATTGATTTTAATGATATGCCTTTGTCTACTTTGATTGAGAAAAATAGTGATGCCATAGATGTGAGTTTTATTTCTCGAAACAATTTCAATAACGATGCTTATAGAGGTAATTTTAATCCTAGGCCTTTTCCTAGTAATTCCTCTAATAATTATGGTAATTCTGATGGAAATCAATCTTATAATAATAATAATAGGAACACCTCTAATATTGAGAATAATATTAAATAGTTTATCAATACACAAAAAGTTTTCAACACTTCCATAGAAGAAAAGTTGAGTAAGATTGATGATTTGTCTAGAAGTGTTGATAGAATTGCTGATGGTGTGGAAAATCTCAAGATGAAATTTTTTGTGCCTAAGTTAGATGAATCAATTAAATCTCTTTATGTTTCTATGGATAAAAGTAAGAAAATAACCGCTATGCTTAGAGCTAAAAGAGAATTTTTAGAAAAGGCGTTTCTAGTGATTTGTTTCGTAAAAATGATGAAGATCTTAAAATGATTGGTATTTCTTCTATTGATTCCTTGTTTAGTAAATTTAAGATTGATGAAAAAGGGACTCGAGAAGATTCAACTTTAGGAAGAAGGCGTCCGAATATTTTGGAGGGTGAAAATCTTGTTGAGAAAATTGATGAAAGTGGGTTTGGAGAGGTCGAAACTTTTACTAGTGATGTCCCCACTACTTTAATTATGATAGTTGCTCTTTGATTGATTGTATTTCTTTATTGTAGTCCATTATAAATTCACCCCGTGCTTATGAACAAAGTAAAGCTTTTACTAAACATATTGTTGATGCTATGATGAAAGCTTTCAAAGAAAAATTGGAATTAGAAGTATCAATTCCTAGAAAATTGCATGATGAATGGAAACCTACTATAAAAGTCAAGATTAAAAATTATGAGTGGTTTGCTTTGTGTGACTTGGGTGCTAGTGTTTCTACAATTCCGAAATCTTTATGTGATGTGCTTGGTCTTACCGATATTGAATCATGTTCTTTAAATTTGCACTTGGCGGATTCTACTATTAAAAAGCCTATGGGAAGAATTAATGATGTTCTTATTCTTGCAAATAGGAATTATGTGCCCATAGATTTTTATTGTTCTTGATATTGATTGCAATCCGTCTTGTCCAATTATTCTTGGTAGACCGTTTTTACGCACTATCGGTGCCGTGATTGATATGAAAGAAGGCAATATTAAGTTCCAATTTCCTTTGAGGAAGGGTATGGAACTCTTTCCTAGAACAATAATTAGGCCACCATATGAATCGATCATGAGGTCATCTTATGGATCTCAGAATAAAGATGACAAAACTTAGATCCTTGCTTCATGCCTAGCTAAGGGCGTAAAACAATAGCGCTTGTTGGGAGGCAACCCAATGAATAAAATTTATTTTTTCTTTTTGCTTTCCATTCTTGAGTTTTTACACAATTATGCTACGGTTATGATTGTGTTTTTTGTGTTTTAATTAGTGTTTGTGCCAGGTAAAGCCTTTATGATCTTCTTGGGTGATAGTTGCTTTGATCTTGTTGAAAAACAGAAACTTTGTGCGCCAGTCACAGAATTATTAAAAATCACATAAGCGTGATAAAATTCTGAATTTTTTACACAAGATTTATATACAAATTTCTCATGTTGACCTAATTTTCAGATTTTTTGGAGTTACATAAGTATTCTAACAAATCAGATTACTACAGACTATTCTGTTTTGATACATTCTGTTTTCTTTGTGTTGTGTGCTTATTTGATGACTCTATGGTTTTCTTTGATGAGTTTTTGCCATAGAAAGGTTTGAATGCAGTAGGTATAGTGCAAGAACAAAATATGAATTGGTTTAATACATTACTTATAGTAGTGATTTATTTCTCTTATACTAATGGATCTCACGAAGGTTTTGTTGAGTTTTGTGTGATTGAAGTTTTCAAGTTTTGGGTTATCTTACGATGGATGAAGAAAGGATGGAAGAGCCTAAGCTTGGGGATTCCCTGACATCCCAAGCTGTTATCCAAAAATTAGCAACCAACTAAGCTTGGGGATGCCCCCGAGTGGCATCCCTGCTTTCTTCCAACGATCATCGGTATTTTACTCGAAACTATATATTTATTCGTCACATGATATGTGTTTTGCTTGGAGCGTCTTGTATGATATTAGTCTTTGCTTGTTTTATTTTTTGTTTTAAGTCTGGATCCCTTGCTGGACACACCTATTTGAGAGAGCCAAAATTATGTCATGACTTTTTAGAATTGCTCTCTATACTTCACTTAATTTTTTTATGAGCAATGGACTTGCTCTAGTGCTTCACTTATATCTTTTTGAGCACGGTGTGCTTAGTATTTTTGAAGAAATGCTCTCTTACTTCACTTAGATTTATTTGAGAGTTAGTATAATTTTCAAGAAATTCTCTCTTGCTTCACTTAAATTATTTCAAGAGAAAGAACAAAAATTATGCTCTTGATCTTCACTTATACTTGTTTGAGCTTATGAAAAGCAACACATGAAAATTAGTCCCAAAGTGGTAGATATTGTTGGGGAACATCGCATGGGAAACAAAAAATTCCTACACGCACGCAAGATCTATCCATGGTGATGAGCATCTATGAGAGGGAGAGTGGATCTACATACCCTTGTAGATCGCTAAGCGGTAAGCGTTAAGAAACGCGGTTGGTGTAGTCGAACGTCTTCGCGATCCAAATCGCCGAGCGTCCCGGGATCTCATCACGATCCGTCCCCTGATCCAATCACGATCCGTCCCGCAAACTCATCCTGATCCGTCCCGCGATCTCATCATGATCCGTGCCGCGAACTCATCATGATCCGTCTCGTGATCTTGATCATGGTCCTTCCGATCTAGCGACGAACGGACGACACCTCCGCGTTCAGCACACGTACAGCCCGATGACGATCTCTGCCTTTCTTGATCCAGCAAGAGGGATAAGAGAGGTAGATGAGTTCACTGGCAGCGTGACGGCGCCACGGTGATGGTGGTGGAGCAATTCCGGCAGCGCTTCGCCTAAGCACTACAGAAATCCGATCTAGAGGAGAAACTATGCACTGGAGGAACGGGCAGCACATGGCTAAAAAATCTGTGCAAAAAACTCTAAAACCTCCGGTATATATAAGAGGGGGGAGGAGAGGACTTGGACCAAGGGCCAAGCCTCCTTGGGTCGGCCGAAGTGGGGAGGAGAGGAGGACTCCTCCTTCAATCCTAGTAGGACTAGGGTTCCTCTACTTTTTTTGGCCTTTTTCCACCCTTTTTCCCTTTGGGCTTTTCTTCCCAACTGCATGGGCCTTGTGTGGGACTTCCACCAGCCCACAAAGGGCTGGTATTTACTCTCCCACAGCCCATGTAGCCTCTTGGGTCGAAATACCCCTCCCGATGGTCTCCCGGTACACTACCGGCACTCCCGATAGACTACCGATGAGCCCGAAACTTTTCCGGCGACCAAAATAGGACTTCCTATATATGAATCTTTACCTCCGGACCATTACGGAACTCCTCGTGACTTCCGGGATCTCATCCGGGACTCCGAACAACCTTCGGTCACCACCATACACAACTCTATACTACCGAAACGTCACCAAACCTTAAGTGTGCAGACCCTACGAGTTCGAGAACTATGTAGACATGACCGAGACACCTTTACGGTCAATAACCAATAGCGGGACCTGGATGCCCATATTGGTTCCTACATATTCTACGAAGATCTTTATCGGTCGAACCTCTATGTCAAGGATTCAGTTAATCCCGTAAGATGTTCCCTTTGTTCTTCGGTATGTTACTTGCCCGAGATTCGATCGTCGGTATCTCCATACCTAGTTCAACCTCGTTACCGGCAAGTCTCTTTACTCATTCCGTAATACAAGATCCCGTGACTAACACTTAGTCACATTGCTTGCAAGGCTTGTTGTGATGTTGTATTACCGAGTGGGCCCTGAGATACATCTCCATCACACGGAGTAACAAATCCCAGTCTTGATCCATGCCAACTCAACACACACCCTCGGAGATACCTGTAGAGTACCTTTATAGTCACCCAGTTACATTGCGACGTACGATACACACAAGGCACTCCTCCGGTGTCTGTGAGTTGCATGATCTCATGGTCATAGGAACATATACTTAACACGATCATATGCTACGTTTGTAGTTTGGGTCTTGTCCATCACACCATTCTCCTAATGATGTGATCCCGTTATCAAATGACATCTCATGTCCATGGCTAGGAAACCTTAACCATTTTTGATCAACGAGCTAGTCTATTAGAGGCATACTAGGGACATGGTTTTGTCTATGTATCCACACATGCATCTAAGTCTCCGATCAATACAATTATAGCATGGATAATAAACAATTATCATGAACAAGGAAATATGATAATAACTAATTTTTATTGCCTCTAGGGCATATTTCCAACAGTCTCCCACTAGCACTAGAGTCAATAATCTAGTTCACATCACCATGTGATACGCATTGTTATGAATCTAACACCCAATGGGTTATGGGGCTCGATCATGCTTTGCATGTGAGAGAGGTCTTATAGTCAACGGGTCTGCGATGTTCAGATCCGAGTGTACTTTGTAAATCTCTATGGCAAACCGTAAACACTGCTACCACACTCCACTTGGTACTATTCCAAATGGCTGCTCCACTATACGTATCCAGATTGCTACTACGAGTCATCCGGATTGGTGTTAAGGCTTGCATCGACGTAACTCTTTACGACGAACTCTTTATCACCTCCATAATCGAGAAACATCTCCTTAGTATTTTAGTCACTAAGGATAATCTTGACCGTTGTCTAGTGATCCACTCCTGGATCACTTTTGTACCCCTTGACTGACTCATGGCAAGGCACACATTAGGTGCGGTACACAGCATGGCATAATATAGAGCCTATGGCTAAGGCATAGGGGATGCCATTCATCCTTTCTCTTTCTTCTTCCATTGTCGAGCTTTGAGTCTCACTCAACTTCACACCTTATAAATCAGGCGAGAACTCTTTCTCTGACTGGTCCATTTTGAAATCTTTCAAAATCTTGTCAAGGTATGTACTCATTGAAAGTCTCATCTAGCATCTTGATCTATCTCTATAGATCTTGATGTTCAACAATTAGGTAGCTTTATCCAGGTCTACCTTTGAAAAACTCTTTTCAAACAACCATTTATGCTTTCCAGAAATTCTACATCATTTCCGAATAGCAATATGTCATCCACATATACTTATCAGAAACTCTATAGTGCTCCCACTCACTTTATTGCAAATACAAGTTTCTCATAAACTTTGTATAGATTTAAAAACTTTGATCACCTTACCAAAGTGTATATTCCAACTCCAAAATGCTTGCTTCAGTCCATAGAAGGATCACTGAAGCTTGCTCACCTTTTAGCATCCTTAGGACTGACAAAACCTTCTGGTTGTATCTCATACAACCTTTCCTTAAGGAAGGAAACGATGTTTTGGCATCCATCTTCCAGATTTCATAATTGAAAATGCAGCAACTGCTAACTTAATTCCAACAGACTTTAGCATCGCTACGAGTGAGAAAGTCTCATCGTAGTCAACTCCTTGAACTTGCCGGAAACTTCTTTGTGACAAGTCGAGCTTTATAAATGGTGACATTCACCATCAGCGTCTGTCTTCATTTTAAAGATCCATTTGTACTCAACGACCTGCCGTCCAACGAGCAAGTCTACCAAAGTCTATACTTGGTTTTCATATATGGATCCTTTCTCGGATTTCATGGCCTCTAACCATTTGTCGGAATCCGGGCCCATCATCGCTTCTCCATAGCTCGTAGGTTCATCGTTGTCCAACAACATGACCTCCAAGACAGGGTTGTCATACCACTCAGGAGCAGTACACATCCTTGTCGACCTACGAGGTTCGATAGTAACTTGATCCGAAGCTTCATGATCATCATCATTAACTTACTCTTCAACTAACGTAGGCTTCACAGAAACATCTTCCTGTGCTGCGCTACTCTCTGGTTGAACAAAGGTTCAACAACCTCATCAAGTTCTATCTTCCTCCCACTCAATTCTTTCGAGAGAAACTCTTTCTCGAGAAAGGACGTAGTTTTAGCAACAAACATTTTATGCTTAGATATGAGATAGAAGGTTTACCCAACTGTCTTTAGGGTATTCTATGAAGATGCATTTGTCCGCTTTTGGTTCGAGCTCATTAGGTGAAAACCCTTTTTCACATAAGTGTTGCAGCCCCAAACATTAAGAAATGACAGATTAGGTTTCTATCAAACCATAATTCACACGGTGTCATCTCAACGGATTTAGATGGTGCCCTATCTAAAGTCAATGTAGTTGTCTCTAATGCATAACCCCCAAATGATAGTGGTAAAAGGATAAGAGACATCATAATTCGCACCATATCCAATAGAGCACGACTATGATGTTCGGACACACCATCACACTATGGTGTTCCGGGTGGCGTGAGTTGTGAAACAACTTTCACATTGTCTTAAGTTGTATGCCAAACTCGTAACTTAGATATTCACCTCCACGGTCATATCATGGACATTTTATCTTCTTGTCACGATGATCTTAAACTTCACTCTGAATTTGCTTGAACTTTTTCAAACGATTCAGACCTGTGTTTCATTAAGTAAATATACACTATTATCTACTCAAATCATCAATGAAGGTAAGAAAATAACGATATCCACCGCATGCTACAAGACTTATTGGATTGCATACATCAAGATGTATCATTTCCAATAAATCACTTGCGCGCTCCATCAAACCAGAAAACGGGGTCCTTAGTCATCTTGCCCAAGAGGCATGGTTCGCATGTCTCAACCGATTCGAAATCGAATGAGTCCAAAGATCCATCAGCATGGAGTTTCTTCATGCGCTTTATACCAATATGACATTTAGCGGCAGTGCCACTAGTATGTGGTACTATCATTATTAACTTTGTATATTTTGGCATCAATGTTATGAATATGTGTATTACTATGATCAAGATTCAACAAACCATTCTCACTGGGTGCATGACCATTGAAGGTATTATTCATGTAAACAGAATAACCATTATTCTTTAACTTAAATGAATAACGGTGTTGCAATAAACACGATCTAATCACGTTCATGCTCAACGCAAAACACCAAATAAAATTTATTTAGGTTCGTCACTAATCCCGAAGGTAGAGAGAGCATGTGATGTTGATCACATCAACCTTGGAAACATTTCCAACACACATCGTCACCTCACCCTTAGCTAGTGCTCCGTTTATTCCGTAGCTTTTATTTCGAGTTACTAACATTTAGCAACTGAACCGGTATCCAATACCCAGGTGCTACTAGGAGTACTAGCAAGGTACACATAAATAACACGTGTATCAAATATACTTCTGTCGATGTTGCTAGCCTTCTTATCTACCAAGTATCTAGGGTTTTTCTGCCTCAGCGACCGCTCTCCTCATAATCGAAGCACTTAGTCTCGGGTTTGGGTTCAACTTTGGGTTGCTTCACTAGAGTAGCAACTGACTTGCTACCCATGAAGTTTTCCCTCCTTGCTCCTGCCCTTCTCGAAACTAGTGGTTTGACTAACCATCAACACTTGACGCTCCTTCTTGATTTCTACCTTCGCGGTGTCATGACTTGTTAGAATTGCTCTCTATGCTTCACTTAAATTTTTTATGAGCAATGGACTTGCTCTAGTGCTTCACTTATATCTTTTTGAGCACGGTGTGCTTAGTATTTTTGAAGAAATGCTCTCTTACTTCACTTAGATTTATTTGAGAGTTAGTAAAATTTGAAGAAATTCTCTCTTGCATCACTTAAATTATTTCAAGAGAAAGAAGAAAAATTATGCTCTTGATCTTCACTTATATTTGTTTGAGCTTATGAAAAGCAACACATGAAAATTAGTCCCAAAGTGGTAGATATTGTTGGGGAACGAAGCATGGGAAATAAATCATTTCCTACGCACACGCAAGATCTATCCATGGTGATGAGCATCTACGAGAGGCAGAGTGGATCTACCCTTGTAGATCGCTAAGCGGGAAGCGTTAAGAAACGTGGTTGGTGTAGTCGAACGTCTTCGCGATCCAAATCGCCGAGCGTCCCGTGATCTCATCATGATCCGTCCCGCGATCCAATCACGATCCGTCCTGCGAACTCATCACCGTCCATCCCGCGATCCCATCATGATCCGTCCCGCGAACTCATCACGATCCGTCTTGCGATCTTGATCACGGTCCTTCCGATCTAGTGCCGAACGGACGGCACCTCCGCGTTCAGCACACGTATAGCTCGATGACGATCTCCACCTTTCTTGATCCAGCAAGAGGGAGCAAAGGGGTAGATGAGTTCACCAGCAGTGTGACAGTGCCGCGGTGATGGTGGTGGAGCAATTCTGGCAGGTCTTCGCCTAAGCACTGCAGAAATCTGATCTAGAGGAGAAATTATGCACTGGAGGAACGGGCAGCACGTGGCTAAAAATTCTGCGCAAAAAACCTTAAAACCTCCAGTATATATAAGAGGGAGAGAGGAGAGGACTTGTCGCAAGGGCCAAGCCTCCGTGGGTCAGCCGAAGTGGGGAGGAGAGGAGGACTCCTCCTCCAATCCTAGTAGGACTAGGATTCCTCCCTTTTTTTGGCCTTTTTCCACCTTTTTCCCTTTGGGCTTTTCTTCCCAGCCGGATGGGTCTTGTGTGGGACTTCCACCAGCCCACAAAGGGCTGGTATTTACTCTCCAACAGCCCATGTAGCCTCTTGGGTCGAAATACCCCTCCCGATGGTCTCCCGGTACACTACCGGCACTCCCGATAGACTACCGATGAGCCCGAAACTTTTCCGGTGACAAAAATAGGACTTACAATAGATGAATATTTACCTCCAGACCATTCCGGAGCTCCTCGTGATGTCCAGGATCTCATCCGGGACACCGAACAACCTTCAGTCACCACCATACATAATTCTATACTACTGAAACGTCACCAAACCTTAAGTGTGCAGACCCTGCGGGTTCGAGAACTATGTAGACATGACCGAGACACCTCTACGGTCAATAACATATAGCAGGACCTGGATGCCCATATTGGTTCCTACATATTCTATTAAGATCTTTATCGGTCGAACCTCTATGTCAAGGATTCAGTTAATCCCGTAAGATGTTCCCTTTGTTCTTTGGTATGTTACTTGCCCAAGATTCGATCGTCGGTATCTCCATACCTAGTTCAACCTCGTTACCGGCAAGTCTCTTTACTCGTTCCATAATACAAGGTACCATGACTAACACTTAGTCACATTGCTTTCAAGGCTTGTTGCGATGTTCTATTACCGAGTGGGCCCTGAGATACCTCTCCGTCACACGGAGTAACAAATCCCAGTCTTGATCCATGCCAACTCAACAGACACCCTCGGAGATACCTGTAGAGTACCTTTATAGTCACCCAGTTACATTGCGACGTTTGATACACACAAGGCACTCCTCCGGTGTTAGTGAGTTGCATGATCTCATGGTCATAGGAACATATACTTGACATGCAGAAAACAATAGCAATAAACTGACACGATCATATGCTACGTTTGTAGTTTGTGTCTTGTCCATCACACCATTCTCCTAATGATATGATCCTGTTATCAGATGGCATCTCATGTCCATGGCTAGGAAACCTTAACCATCTTTGATCAACGAGCTAGTCTATTAGAGGCATACTAGGGACATGGTTTTGTCTATGTATCCACACATGCATCTAAGTCTCCGATCAGTACAATTATAGCATGGATAATAAACGATTATCATGAACAAGGAAATATGATAATAACTAATTTATTATTGCCTCTAGGGCATATTCCCAACAGATATCCAAGAAGGATATAATAAAAAAATTCATGAATATCATTGGACAAAATAAACTTGATTCTTAGTAATAGTTTTGAGATATGATGATGTGATATTATGATGAGTAATTATGCTTTAGTAAGAATATTGGTGTTAAGGTTTGTGATTCCCTATGCAAGTACGAAAGTCAATAGTCATGAATGAAATTATATCCTACTTGTGGTGCATTATTCGTTGTTATTTATGCTTAATGCTTGCTTATGAGATTATCCGTTTCTTGGTTGGTCGCTTCTCAATCTTTTGCTAACCTTCATTTTGCACCAAGTATGAGCTCTACTTGTGCATCCAAATCCTTAAACCCAGTTTTTGCCACATGAGTCCACTATACCTACCTATATGCGGTATTTTCGTGCCATTCTAAGCAAATTTGTATGTGCATCGCTAATTTTCAAAATAAACTTATCTTTTGTGTGTTTGTTTCGCTCGCGGAGCGGTGAGGGTGGGTAATATTTTCCATGCTAGATGTGTTATTCTCACAATGAGTGTTTATTCACTTGTCATTGCACGAGAGTAAGGCAAAGGTATTAGGGATGCCCAGACCCAAAATGCAAAAATGAATTTACTTTATGTTGTCCAATAATAAATTCCTTGGAAAGTGTTGGTATGGAGGGCACCCATGATACGGTTAGCCATGGAAAGTGAAAGTATGGTGGAAAAAGGAATCAACTTTATTTTCTGTTTGGGAACTGCCTATGATATATCTAACATTGAAAGTGTTGGGAACTCTAAGTCGTTTTTGTTGGTGGGATGGATACACCTCCCAAAATGTTTTTATCTCTAAGCTTTGAGCTTTGAGCTCTGGCACCTCTAAAAATCCCTACTTCCTCTGTGAAGGGCCTTTCTTTTACTTTATGCCATTTTTATTTTTGAATTTGAGTCTCCATCTTCTCTTACCAAAGCACCAACTAGGAGGCAATATGATCGTACTTAAGTATTGGGTGTAGCTAATATTCGAGCGTGTTTCATGAATGGATCAATGTTTAAGCATGATGGGCTAGGGATAACTTATTTTAGCGTTGATATTTTGAAGGACATGGTTGTTGTTGATATGCTTGAGTATCTAAATTATTATGTCAAAACTAGACTATTGCTTTGAACAACTAAAAGTCCAAATGTCCATGCTATAAGAAAAAGAATATGATATGACATGTTAGGCAGCATTCCACATCAAAAATTCTGTTTTTATCACTTACCTACTCGAGGACGAGTTGGAGTTAAGCTAGGGGATCCTGATACGTCTACAACGTATCTATAATTTTTGATTGTTACATGCTATTATATTATCAATCTTGGATGTTTTATAATCATTTTATAGTCATTTTATATCATTTTTGGTACTAACCTATTGACATAGTGCCAAGTGCCAGTTGTTGTTTTTAGGTCGCGGAAAATCAATACGAGACGAAGTCCAAATGCCACGAAACTTCACGATGATTTTATATGGGCCAGAAGCATCACAACGGGCCCTGGCTACACATTAGGGGTGCCCCGAGGGGGCAACACCCACCAGGGCACGCCAGGAGGCCCAGGCATGCCCTGGTGGGTTGTGCCCACCTCGGGTGCCCCCCGGACAGTTGGGGAACGTCGCATGGGAAACAAAAAATTTCCTATGCACACGCAAACCTATCCATGGTGATGAGCATCTATGAGAGGGAGAGTGGATCTACGTACCCTTGTAGATCGCTAAGCTGGAAGCGTTAAGAAACGCGGTTGGTGTAGTCGAACTTCTTCGCGATCCAAATCGCCGAGCGTCCCGCGATCTCATCACGATCCGTTCCGCGATCCGATCACGATCCGTCCCGTGAACTCATCACGATCCGTCTCGCGATCTTGTCACGATCCATCCCGCGATCTCATCATGATCTGTCACGCGATCTCATCACGAATCATCTCGTGGCCTTGATCACGGTCCTTCCGATCTAGTACCGAACAGACGGCACCTCCGCGTTAAGCACACGTGCAGCTTGATGACGATCTCCGCCGTCTTGATCCAGCAAGAGGAGGTGGAGACGAGAGAGAGTTCACCGGCAGCGTGACAGTGCTCCGGTGATGGTGGTGGTGGAGCAATTCCGGCAGGGCTTCGCCTAAGCACTGCGAAAAACCAATCTAGAGGAGCACCGGTGGAACGGGTAGCACGTGGCTGCAATTGTAAGCCAAACCCTAGATATTCCACTAGTATATATAGGAGGAGAGGAGAGGATAGGCAGTAAAGTCCTTTGGTTCAGCCGAAATAGGAGGTGGGAAGCAATCCTACTTCACCTCCAATCCTAGTTGGAGTAGGATTGCCTCCTATTGGCTGATTTTTCACCATTTCCTTACCTTTTTCTCTCCCTGCGCCATGGGCCTTCTGTGGCTGATTTACCAGCCCACTAAGGTCTGGTTAATACTCTCCCACAGCCCATGGTCCCTCTAGGGTCGAAATACCCCTCCCGGAGGCCTCCCGGTACACTACCGGCACTCCCGGTACACTACCGATGAGCCCGAAACCTTTCCGGAAACCAAACTGGGACTTCCTATATATGAATCTTTACCTCCGGACCATTTCGGAGCTCCTCGTCACGTCCGGGATCTCATCCGGGACTCCGAACAACCTTCGGTCACCACCATACATAACTCTACACTACCGAAACGTCACCGAACCTTAAGTGTGCAGACCCTGCGGGTTCGAGAACTATGTAGACATGACCGAGACACCTCTACGTTCAATAACCAATGGAGGGACCTGGACGTCCACATTGGTTCCTACATATTCTACGAAGATCTTTATCGGTCGAACCTCTATGTCAAGGATTCAGTTAATCCCGTATAACGTTCCCTTTGTTCTTCGGTATGTTACTTGCCCGAGATTCGATCGTCGGTATCTCCATACCTAGTTCAACCTCGTTACTGGCAAGTCTCTTTACTCGTTCCGTAATACAAGACCCGTGACTAACACTTAGCCACATTGCTTGCAAGGCTTGTTGTGATGTTGTATTACCGAGTGGGCCCCGAGATACCTCTCCATCACACGGAGTAACAAATCCCAGTCTCGATCCATGCCAACTCAACAGACACCATCGGAGATACCTGTAGAGCACCTTTATAGTCACCCAGTTACATTGCGAAGTTTGATACACACAAGGCACTCCTCCGATGTCCGTGAGTTGCATGATCTCATGGTCATAGGAACATATACTTGACATGCACAAAACAGTAGCAATAAATTGACACGATCATATGCTACGTTTGTAGTTTGGGTCTTGTCCATCACATCATTCTCCTAATGATGTGATCCCGTTATCAAATGACATCTCATGTCCATGGCTAGGAAACCTTAACCATCTTTTGATCAACGAGCTAGACTATTAGAGGCATACTAGGGACATGGTTTTGTCTATGTATCCACACATGCATATAAGTCTCCGATCAATACAATTATAGCATGGATAATAAAAGATTATCATGAACAAGGAAATATGAAAATAACTAATTTATTATTGCCTCTAAGGCATATTTCCAACAGCCTCCCACTTGCACTAGAGTCAATAATCTAGTTCACATCACCATGTGATTCGCATTGTTATGAATCTAACACCCACTGAGTTCTGGGGCTTGATCATGCTTTGCATGTGAGAGAGGTCTTATAGTCAACGGGTCCGCGATATTCAGATCCATGTGTACTTTGCAAATCTCTATGTCAAACCGTAAACACTGCTACCACACTCCACTTGGTACTACTTCCAAATGGCTGCTCCACTATACGTATCCAGATTGCTACTACTAGTCATCCGGATTGGTGCTAAAGCTTGCATCGACGTAACTCTTTACGATGAACCCTTTATCACCTCCATAATCGAGAAACATCTCCTCAGTCTTTTAGTTACTAAGGATAATCTTGACCGCTGTCCAGTGATCCTACTCCTGCATCACTTTCGTACCCCTTGACAGACTCATGGCAAGGCACACACAGGTGCGGTACACAGCATGGCATACTATACAGAGCCTATGGCTAAGGCATAGGGGACGGCGTTCGTCTTTTCTCTTTCTTCTGTCGTTGTCGAGCTTTGAGTCTTACTCAACTTCACACCTTTATAAATCAGGCGAGAACTCTTTCTCTGAATGATCCATTTTGAACTCTTTCAAAATCTTGTCAAGGTATGTATTTATTGAAAGTCTCATCAAGCATCTTGATCTATCTCCATAGATTTTAATGCTCAAAAATTAGGTAGCTTTATCCAGGTCTTCCTTTGAAAATCACTTTTCAAACAACCATTTATGCTTTCCAGAAATCCTACATTACTTCCAATCAACAATATGTCATCCACATATACTTATCAGAAATTCTATAGTGCTCCCACTCACTTTATTGTAAATACAAGTTTCTCGTAAACTTTGTGTAAACATTAAAACTTTGATCACCTCATCGAAGCATATATTCCAACTCCGAGATGCTTGCTTCAGTCCATAGAAGGATCACTAAAGCTTGCACACCTTTTAGCATCCTTAGGACTGACAAAACCTTCTGGTTGTATCACATACAACCTTTCCTCAAGTAAACCGTTAAGGAAACAATGTTTTGACATCCATCTGCCAGATTTCATAATTGAAAACGCAGCAACTGCTAACACAATTCCAACAGACTTTAGCATCGCTACGAGTGAGAAAGTCTCATCGCAGTCAACTCCTTGAACTTGTCACAAACAACTTTGCAACAAGTCGAGCTTTACAAATGGTGACAATTACCATCAGCGTTTGTCTTCATTTTAAAGATCCATTTGTACTCAACGACCTGTCGTCCAACGAGCAAGTCTACCAAAGTCTATACTTGGTTTTCATACATGGATCCTATCTCGGATTTCATGGCCTCCAACCATTTGTCGAAATCCGGGCCCATCATCGCTTCTCCATAGCTCGTAGGTTCATCGTTGTCCAACAACATGACCTCCAAGACAGGGTTGTCGTACCACTTAGGAGTAGTACACATCCTTGTCGACCTACGATGTTCGATAGTAACTTGATCCTAAAGCTTCATGATCATCATCATTAACTTCCTCTTCAACTAACGTAGGCTTCACAGAAACATCTTTCTGCGCTGCGCTACTCTCTGGTTGAACAAAGGTTTAACAACCTCATCAAGTTCTATCTTCCTCCCACTCAATTCTTTCGAGAGAAACATTTCCTCGAGAAAGGATCCGTTTAAGCAACAAACACTTTGCACTAGGATCTGAAATTGAAGGTTCACCCAACTGATCTTAGGGTATTCTATGAAGATGCATTTGTCTGCCTTGGGTTCGACCTCATTAGGTGAAAACATTTTCCACACAAGTGTCTCAGCTCAAAATATTAAGAAATGACAGCTTAGGTTTCTATCAAACCATAATTCACACGGTGTCATCTCAACGGATTTAGATGATGCCCTATTTAAAGTGAATGTAGTTGTCTCTAATGCATAACCCCAAAATTATAGTAGTAAAACGATAAGAGACATCACAATATGCACCATATCCAATAGAGCATGACTATGATGTTCGGACACACCATCACACTATGGTGTTCCAGGTGGCGTTTAGTTGTGAAACAAATTTCACATTGTCTTAAGTTGTATGCCAAACTCGTAACTCAGATATTCACCTCCACGATCATATCACAGTCATTTTTATCTTCTTGTCACGATGATCTTAAACTTCACTCTGAATTTGCTTGAACCTTTCAAACGATTCAGACTTGTGTTTCATTAAGTAAATATACACTATATCTACTCAAATCATCAGTGAAGGTAAGAAAATAACGATATCCACTACATGCTACAAGACTCACTAGATTGCATACATCAACATGTATCATTTCCAATGAATTACTTGCCCGCTCCATCCAATGGGGTCCTTTAGTCATCTTGCCCAAGAGGCATGGTTCGCATGTCTCAACCGATTCGAAATCGAATGAGTCCAAAGATCCATCAGCATGGAGTTTCTTCATGCACTTTATACCAATATGACATTCTGCGGTAGTGCCACAAATATGTGGTACTATCATTATTAACTTTGTATCTTTTGACATCAATGTTATGAACATGTGTATTACTACGATCAAGATTTCAACAAACCATTCTCACTGGGTGCATGACCATTGAAGTTATTCATGTAAACAGAATAACCATTATTCTCTATCTTTAAATGAATAAACGTATTGCAACAAACATGATCTAATCATGTCCATGCTCAATGCAAAACACCAAATAACATTTATTCAGGTTCGTCACTAATCCTGAAGGTAAAGAGAGCGTGCGATGTTGATCACATCAACCTTGGAAACGTTTCCAACACATATCGTCACCTCACCCTTAGCAAGTTCTCCGTTTATCCCGTAGCTTTTATTTCGAGTTACTAACATTTAGCAACCGAACCGGTATCCAATACCCAGGTGCTACTAGGAGTACTAGCAAGGTACACATTAATAACTCGTATATCAAATATACTTCTGTCGAAGTTGCCAGCCTTCTTATAAACCAAGTATCTAGAGTTGTTCCGCTTCAGCGACCGTTCACCTCATAACAGAAGCACTTAGTCTCGGGTTTGAGTTCAACTTTGGGTTGCTTCACTGGATCAGCAACTGACTTGCTATCCATGAAGTTTCCCTCCTTGCTCTTGACCTTCTCGAAACTAGTGGTTTGGTTAACCATAAACACTTGACGCTCCTTCTTGATTTCTACCTTCGCGGTGTCAAAACATCGCGAACAGCTCAGGAATCATTATTTCTATCCCTAGCAATTTATAGTTCATCACTAAGTTCTAGTAGCTTAGTGACAGTGACTTGGAGAACTATGTCAATCACTATCTTATCTGGAAGATCAACTCCCACTTGATTCAAGTGATTGTAGCACCCAGACAATCTGAGTACATGCTCAACGATTGAGCTCTTCTCTTTCATCTTGCAGGCAAAGAATCCTGTTGGAGATCTTATATCTCACAACACGAGCACGAGCCTGAGATCCTAATTTCAGCTCTTAGAAACATCTCATATGTTCCGTGACGTTCAAAACGTTTTGGAGCCTCAATTCTAAGCCATAACGCATGACGCACTAAACTATCAAGTAGTCATCAGAACGTGCGTGTCAGATGTTCACAACATCTACAGACGACGCTAGAGGGGTTGGCGCACCGAGCGGTGCATTAAGGACATAAGCCTTCTGTGCAGCAATGAGGACAATCCTCAGATCACGGACCCATTCCGCAATATTACTACCATCATCTTTCAATTCTATTTCTCTAGGAACATATAAAAATACAAGGGAGCTACAGCGTGAGCTAGTAATCTACAACACAATTTGCAAAGACACTTTGACTATGTTCATGATAATGAGTTCAATTAATCATATTACTTAAGAACTCCCACTCAAATTGACATCCCTCAGATCATTCGAGTGATACATGATCCAAATTCACCAACTCAAGTCCGATCATCACATGAGTTGAGGTGGCTGCAATGGTGAACATCATCATGTTGATCATATCTACTATATGACTCATGTTCGACCTTTCGGTCTCTTGTGTTCCGAGGCCATGTCTATACATGCTAGGCTCGTCAAGTTTAACCCAAGTGTTCTGCACGTGCAAATCTGGCTTGCACCCATTTTATGTGAACGTAGAGTCTATCACACCCAATCATCACGTGGTGTCTCAACACGACAAACTTTCGCAACGGTGCACACTCGGGGAGAACACAATTTATCTTGAAATTAAGTGAGGGATCACCTTATAATGCTACTGTCGTCCTAAGAAAAACAAGGTGCATAAAAGGATTAACATCACATGCAACTCATAAGTGACATGATATGGCCATGATCTTGTGCTTTTGATCTCCATCATGAAAGCACTGGCATGATCTCCATCGTCACCGGCATGACACCATGATCTCCATCATCTTGATCTCCATCAACGTGTCGCCATCGGGGTTGTCACGCCCTGCATGCTTCTACTACTATTGCTACCGTAGCGATAAAGTAAAGCATTACATAGCGCTTAATGATTGACATGCAGGTCATACAATAATTAAAGACAACCCTATGGCTCCTGCCGGTTGCCGTATTCATCGACATGCAAGTCGTGATAATCTATACATCACATGATCATCTCATACATCACATATATCACATCATGTAATTGGCCATATCGTATCACAACATACCCTGCAAAAACAAGTTAGACGTCCTCTAATTGTTGTTGCATGTTTTACGTGGCTGCTATGGGTATCTAGCAAGAACAATTCTCACCTACGCATAAACCACAACAGTGATACACTAGTTTGCTTTTCAACCTTCTCAAGGACCGCCTTTGTCGAATCCGATCCAACTAAAGTGAGAGAAACTGTCACCCGCAAGCCATCTAGGCAACAAGTTGCGTCGAGGGAACCGGTCTCTCGTAAGCGTACGAGTAATGTTGGTCCGGGCCGCTTCATCTCACAATCCCGCTGAACCAAAATACGACCAAGGGAGGAAGCAATCTAAGCATCAACGCCCACAAACCTTTTGTGTTCTACTCGAGATCTCATCGAACCATCAACCTAGCTCATGATGCCACTGTTGGGGAACGTCGCATGGGAAACAAAAATTTTCCTTAGCACACGCAAACCTATCCACGGTGATGAGCATCTACGAGAGGGAGAGTGGATCTACGTACCCTTGTAGCTCGCTAAGCGGGAAGCGTTAAGAAACGCGGTTGGTGTAGTCGAACTTCTTCGCGATCCAAATCGCCGAGTGTCCCGCGATCTCATCACGATCCGTCCCGCGATCCGATCACGATCCGTCCTGTGAACTCATCACGATCTGTCCCGCGATCTTGTCACGATCCATCCCGCGATCTCATCACGATCTGTCACGCGATCTCATCACGAATCGTCTCGTGGCCTTGATCACGGTCCTTCCGATCTAGTACCGAACGGACGGCACCTCCGCGTTCAGCACACGTGCAGCTTGATGACGATCTCCGTCGTCTTGATCCAGCATGAGGAGGTGGAGAGGAGAGAGATTTCACCGGCAGCGTGACGGTGCTCCGGTGATGGTGGTGGTGGAGCAATTCCGGCAGGGCTTCGCCTAAGCACTGCGGAAAACCAATCTAGAGGAGCACCGGTGGAATGGGTAGCACGTGGCTGCAATTGTAAGCCAAACCCTAGCTATTCCACTAGTATATATAGGAGAATAGGAGAGGAGAGGCAGCCAAGGCCTTTGGTTCAGCCGAAATAGGAGGTGGGAAGCAATCCTACTTCACCTCCAATCCTAGTTGGAGTAGGATTGCCTCCTATTGGCTGATTTTTCACCTTTTCCTTAGCCTTTTTCTCTCCCTGCGCCATGGGCCTTTTGTGGATAATTTACCAACCCACTAAGGTCTGGTTAATACTCTCCCACAGCCCATGATCCCTCTAGGGTCGAAATACCACTCCCGGAGGCCTCTCGGTACACTACCGGCACTCCCGGTACACTACCGATGAGCCCGAAACCTTTCCGGAAACCAAACTGGGACTTCCTATATATGAATCTTTACCTCCGGACCATTCCGGAGCTCCTCGTGATGTCCGGGATCTCATCCGGGACTCCGAACAACCTTCGGTCACCACCATACATAACTCTACACTACCGAAACGTCACTGAACCTTAAGTGTGCAGACCCTGCGGGTTCGAGAACTATGTAGACATGACCGAGACACCTCTACGGTCAATAACCAATGGCGGGACCTGGACGTCCACATTGGTTTCTACATATTCTACGAAGATCTTTATCGGTCGAACCTCTATGTCAAGGATTCAGTTAATCCCGTATAACGTTTCCTTTGTTCTTCGGTATGTTACTTGCCCGAGATTCGATCGTCGGTATCTCCATACCTAGTTCAACCTCGTTACCGGCAAGTCTCTTTACTCGTTCCGTAATACAAGATCCCATGACTAACACTTAGCCACATTGCTTGCAAGGCTTGTTGTCATGATGTTACGGACCGCCTCTTAGCTCTATAAATACCCTAATATTCCAGAAACCCTAGAGAGACAGATGAAATATTCATCCAGCCGCCGCAGAGTCTAGAACCACCAGTCTAGACACCATCTCGGATGGGGTTCACCACCTCCATTGGTGCCTCTCCAATGATGCGTGAGTAGTTCTTTGCAGACCTTCGGGTCCGTAGTTAGTATCTAGATGGCCTTCTCTCTCTCGCTGAATTCTCAATACAATGGTATCTTGGAGATCCATATGATGTAACTCTTTTGCGGTGTGTTTGTTGAGATCGATGAACTTTGAGTTTATGATCAGATCTATCTTTTTATACCCATGAAAGTCTTTTGAGTTTCTTTGATCTCTTATATGCATGATTGCTTATAGCCTCGTATTTCTTCTCCGATATTTGGGTTTTGTTTGGCCAACTTGATCTATTTATCTTGCAATGGGAAGAGGTGCTTTGTAGTGGGTTCGATCTTACGGTGCTTGATCCCAGTGATAGAAAGGGAAACGACACGTATGTATCGTTGCTACTAAGGATAAAACGATGGGGTCTATCTATACATAGATAGATCTTGTCTACATCATGTCATCGTTCTTATTGCATTACTCCATTTCTCCATGAACTTAATACACTAGATGCATGCTGGATAGCGGTCGATGTGTCGAGTAATAGTAGTAGATGCAGGCAAGAGTCGGTCTACTAATCTTGGACGTGATGCCTATGTAATGATCATTGCCTGGATATATTCATGAGTATTTGAAGTTCTATCAATTGCCCAACAGTAATTTGTGCACCCACCGTTTGCTATTTTTCTCGAGAGAAGCCACTAGTGAAACCTACGGCCCCCGGGTCTCTTTCTCATATTATTTGCCTTTGCGATCTACTTTTCTCTTGCATTTATTTTCAGATCTATATTTCCAAAAACCCAAAAATACCTTTCTGCACTTTATTTTATTTGGTGTTTGATATATCAACATTTACAACTTTCTCCCGTCCACGTGCCTTTCTGGACCCGTTACCCGAAAGGGATTGACAACCCCTTTAACACGTCGGGTTGCGAGTATTTGTTATTTGTGTGCAGGGGTTGTTTATGTTGTGTTGCTTGGTTCTCCTACTGGTTCGATAACCTTGGTTTCATATCTGAGGCAAATACCTACTGACGTTGTGCTGCATCATCCCTTCCTCTTTGGGGAAATACTGACTTAGCTTCAAGCGACAACGGGGGGCGCCATCCTGATCGTTTTGTACCTAGAATAATCCCATGTTATATACTTGGACTTATCGAAGAACATCAAGAAAAAGGATTACAACCACATAAAGAGTGTTCTCGATAGTGCCCTATTAACCTTCAGCCTGTCTGGTGGATATATCAAGTTGAAAAAGTACAGGAGGAACGGGCTGGTTTTCAGGCATAAGACCAACTTCTGCTGCATCCAGCAACCGCACATCAGTAAGGCTGATGGATTCTACCTCATGCATCACCTGCTCAAGTTCAGAAGGGATAATCAACGCCTTCGCATGTCAGCTACTACCAACGATGCCAAGATTGTCAACTGGGCCACAAGCATAGGAAAGACATCGGATCATCGAATTCGAGCTGAGTTTTATCACATGAAGTGCGGACTTGCACAAGTGATCATGAAGCAGGTCCTCAAACCGACATGGATGTTCTACCATGGGCCAATCACGCGGGATGATGTCCTAGCACTGCTAATCGCTCAGCGTCTGGACTTGAAGCCTTTCAAGAAGCTCGGGTGCTTCCTCCCTGACTACGAAGATTGGACCGAGTACTGATTGGCGTTGACAATATATGTGTCACTAGCGTCTTGACGAAACTATGTGATGTAATTAAACCATGGTCCTGAACGAGCATAGATCGCTCTAGTTAATTAGTTTGGGTATGAGGAACTTCGTCATTTATGTTTACTATAGGTTGCTTGATTTTGCTAATTATGCCTCTTTGTGTTCTTAAGTACATTATGTTGCATATTATCGTTCACGATGCAGGTACATAGATCAGAGATGGCGAAGGGCTGCTACGCCGTGTTCGTTCGGAAGGTTCCAAGATTCTATGACCACTGGCCAGATGCTTAGGCCTAGGTGGACAAGTACCCGGGTGCTAGCCACAGAGGGTTCGATAGCAAAGCCGAAGCGGAAAGGAGTTACTTGAGGTGGACGCTCCGACAAGAGCGGGGATGGAACCACCGGTGCCTCAAGTACTACATAATCGCGGTCTTGCTCATACTGATCGCTCTTCTCTTCTACATCGTGGTTTAGATAGAGATGATGAAACTTGTGTGTGTGCCATGACCATGCAGTTGCACTTATTCGAGAAATGATATGACTTGTGTATTGCTATTTTCGAGATGTGATGATATTTGTGTTGAATGATGATGATGATGGTATGACGAGACTACTGTATGTGTATGATATGATGATAATAGTGTATGTTTATTGTGATCTGATGAAAATACTATATAGAGATTGTATAAATACATCACGAATACGTAGAGGGGGTATGAATCTGTGAAAGCAGGAATACTAGCCGCAGGGCTGGAAGGCATCTAGTAGCAGCACTTGACTTTATGTAGCGCTACAGATAGTTAGCAGTAGCACTGGTCAGTGCAGCGCTACTGCTAACCAGACTTAGCAGTAGCACTGCACCAACCAGCGCTACTACTACAACTTAGTTGTAGCGCCTTAGCAATAGCACTGGACCTAGCGCTACTAGTAAGGGTATTTCCAGCGCTACTACTAGGCTTTCTCCTATTTTAAACGGATTTGATCTTATCACATGGGACAGCCGCATGGGCCAAATGGGGCTGCTGTGCCTGGCCCATGTAGGGCTAGTGCACCCCCTTTAGAGTCCATGTGGACCCTCTGTAGACTTCCGGACACCTCCGGAACCCTTCGGAACCTTCTGGAAGCTTCCCAGTAGAATACCAAAAAAACGAACTTTTTCTGGAACCCAAAATATGACTTGCCATATACAAATCTTTACCTCTCGATCATTAACTCATCGTGACGTCCGGGATCTCATCCAGAACTCCAAACAACATTCGGTCACAAACACACATAACTCATTAATACCATATCGTCATCAAACGTTAAGTGTGCAGACCCTACGGGTTCGAGAATTATGTAGACATGACGGAGACACCTCTTGAAAGCACATTTGCTCCCTTGGTGGTTTTGGTAATTAATAACAACATATGTCATTGAGATAATGTTTCCACTAAGCATGTTTCAGGAAAAGTTCAATGATGGGTTGGCAAACGGATTGTGGAATACCCCAAGATGCAAGGAAATAGATTGGCAAAGCTTCAAGCAAAGGACTCTACATTTTACCTTTATGAGAAATTACTTTGAGTCCATAGGAAATCCAATACTATTAAAAGGGGGTAAGGTTTTGTTGGTGAACAAAATGCTCATACGTCCACAAGTGATAGTCACCACATACACCCACAAGCGCTTCCACAAAAGTCTGTCCAAAGCCAAATATTCAAAATTGGTGCAACCAACACTTTCCACTCGGTGCCACGGATTCTCAACCTTAGACAGACTCAGTCAAACCCTAGCATTTCGGTGCAACTGATTCCATTTCGGTGCCACAGAGTTTGGTGGCCAACTTCCTTTTACGCAAGTTCACGAAATCGGTCACGCCGAGTTTTGTGAATCGGAGTCACCGAGTTTGGCAATCTGACCGTTGGTCACCTTATCGGTGCAACCGAGTTTTATGTATTGGTCTCACCGAGATTCAAAAGTTTCTACCTTTGAGGCAACTCGGTACCACTGAGATTTACACATCGGTGTCACTGAGTCTGGCTTATTAGGTGTAACGGTTGGATTTTTGGAGATGCCTCTATATAACCCTCCACCACCACTCACTCGCAAGAGAAGCACTCAGAATAGTTCCCCACTCATACCTACTGATTTTCTCATGTGTTGAGATCATGCCATTCCATTCCTACCATATGAATCTTGATCTCTAGCCTCCCCAAGTTGCTTTCCACCCAATCAACCTCTTCCACCAAGCCAAATCTGTGAGAGAGTGATTGTGTGTTGAGGATCTATCATCTTAAAGCACAAGAGCAAGGAGTTCATTGACATTATCGAGCCTATTACCTTTTGGAGGGTGGTGCCTCCTAGATCGATTAGGTGTCGCTTGGGGGCCTCCTACTTCGTGTTATGGAGTGATTTGTAAGGGCAAGTAGATCGCCTACTTCGTGAAGATCTACCCCGAGTTAGGCTAGTCCTCCGTGGACGTAGGCCATCATGTTATAGTCAAAGTTGTTTCTTCGTGGAACCCTCCGCGGGTAGAGCCCTCCGTGGAATCTCACGACCGTTACCCTCCGTGGGTTGAAGACTCCATAAACGTGGATGTACGATAGCGCCACCCATCGGAACCACGGGAAAAATCATCGTGTCACCAATTGCGTTTAATATTCCTACCCTCTCTTTACTTGCATGCTTGTCTTTACTTTCTGCTCCTATACTCGTAGACATGCATGTGTAGGGTGTACTTCACATACTATGAATGTTAAAATTTGACAAGACATAAAACTGGGAAAAAGTAGATTTTTAATTGGTCAAGTAGTCTAATCACACACCCCCTCTAGCACTACTTTCGATCCTACAAGTGGTATCAGAGCATTAGTCTCCATTGCATTGGTCTCATAACCTAGGAGAGTATGTCGTCTAGTGAGAAAAATTATCATCATAGAGTTTCGTACTTTGATGGCCCTAATTTTGCTAGTTGGAAGCACAAAATGAAAATGCATTTTCTTGGTCATAACCCCGCCATTTAGGCTATTGTTCGTGTTGAAATGCAAGGTGAATTCTTTGCGGAGGAAGGGAATCGGATAGCGAAGCGACTACAGATGAATTGAAGATGTTGCAACTCAATTCTCAAGCATGTGACATTCTCTTCAACTCCCTATGCCCCAAATAATTCAACAAAATCAGTCGTCTTGATAATGCAAAAGAGATTTGGGATACTTTGGTTGATATGCATGAAGGTACCGAATCTGTGAGAGAATCCAAGTTGGATGTTCTTCAAAGTCAGCTTGACAAGTTCAAGATGAAGGATGGTTAAGGAGTCGTTGAGATGTAATCTAGGCTAGCTCTCATCACCAATGAGATTGCCGGCTCAGGAAGTGAAGAAATGAGCGATAAATTCATCATCAATAAGATACTTTGAGCTTTGGATGATCGATATGACATCGTATGCACATTGATCCAAATGATGCCCAACTACAAAGATCTCAAGCCAACGGAAGTGATTGGTAGGCTTGTTTCTCATGAGATGACACTCAAGGACAAGGAAGAGCTTCACCACGAGTCTAGCGGTGCTTACAAAGCCACAAGTGATGCTCCTTCTACCTCAAGCGACAACCTTGTTACAAATGAAGAGATGAGCCTCATGGTCAAGAAATTCAACAAGTTATACAAGAATAGAAGCAAAGATCGAAGCTCCAACTCAAGATATGAAGAGAAGCGTTCGTCAAGTCATGACCGAAACTGCTACAATTGTGGGAAGCCTGGACACTACTCCAATGAGTGCACTACTCCTTACAAAAGGAAAGAAGAGTTACCACGAAGACGAAGCTCAAGAGATGAGCACCTCAAAGAGAGAGAAGGAGTAGGAATGATCGTTATGAATGAAGACCCTCAAGGAGAAGTAGGGACTCGGAGAAGAAGGACAAGCACACCAAGAGATACTCAAGAAGAAGACATCAAGCTCATGTTGGTGAATGCGTTTCTGGCTCCGAATCCGACAACCAATCCAAGAGAAGCTATCACTCCAACTCAGACTATAGTCAAGATAAAGGTGTTTCCGGACTTGCACTAGTGGCAACCGACTCCTACAATATATTTGATTCACCAAATGAAGGGAGTGGACGTTTCTTCATGGCTAAAGGCCCCAAGGTATCACACCCCGAGTATCTTGATTTCATTAGTGATGAAGATGACTTGTTAATTCAAGATGACTTGCTATTTGACAAATCTAGTAACGTTAGTCAAGATGAACTTGCTAGTAATCATTCTACTCTAGATAAGTCGTGCGATGATGATAAGTTGGAAATAGAATAACTAACTCAAGACACTCTTAAGTTAGCTCACGAGTGTAATCTACAAGATTATACATAGCTTGAAAGGACACGTGAGAAGCTCCGCTTCGAGAAGCTCAATTTAGAGCAAGAGCATGAGTTCCTTAAAGCTATCAATGACGATCTTCGAAAGAAGACTTCCTCTTAACTAGCCAAGCGACTTCTCTTGTCTACGTTCATGCCACAAGTTAATTCTAAGCAAGCTAGTAACAAAGAAAAGAAAGGTTCTTCAGCTAGTAGCAATAAAAATGATAAATCCAATGATATTGCTTCTAGTAGTTCTCTTGATCCCGCTAACTCTTCTCTTAGCCAAGTTACACTTGAGCAAGAAAATGAACTTTTGAAAGGGATTATAGAGAAAGGTATCTACAAGAGTCTTGAAGGTTGCAAACAATTTGAGGAGATTGTACGCAAGCATGGAGGATACCAGAAGAATCATGGTGTTAGCTACGTCAACGCTAATGGGGTTGAATGGGAAGAAGGTCAATACCCCAATCCCAAGTTTGTTCCTCAAAAGGAGAAGTATGAAAATACTCTCCCCAAGGGAACAAAAGCTCATGATGACCTTCTACCACAAGACCCCAAGCTCAAGGGCAAGAACAAACTTCAAGAGGACATTGACTCATATGAAGATGAATCCCAAACTTTGGTGAAGTGAGCTCCCAAGGCTATACAATCTCAACTTCTACAAGTGCTACTTCAACACCAAGGATTTCCATCAAATTGATGTGGGTCCCCAAGAAGAAGAACTAGATAAGTTCTTGAGGGGTGACTCCGCCAATGAAATCAACTCATATTCATTATTGGCAAGAACTAGTTGCAATCAACATCAACATCATGCAATAGTTCAAGGAGTCACACATTCCCTCAAAGGTAAGCAAGGGACAAGGTAATCAACAAATCAATGGACATCATCATATATGCTTTGCACTCCATGTACATAGATATCCTTGTATTTGTCTCTTGTGTGTTGGGACTAACCCATATAGGTGAGAAGAGTAATGAAACAACGAGGATGCTCCCAACTCTTGGTGATCTTCATCAACTTTGAGCGTCCACCACTACTTCACCTACATGAAGTCTTCATGGACAAAACCCAAGGTTAGTTTAAACCCTCCTATGGGGGATGTCACATCAAGGGGGAGATTTACTCTAAGACTTGAGTCAAAGCATCTCATAGTATGTGACAACATTAAATGCTTTAGGAAAAAGTGGTAACCCCACTTGTGCTTAAACGATGAGTATGACCTATGATCAAGTATTCTTACTTGGATCCTAAGTCAATATACTCATATATAGATAAATCCGTCATCGCCAAAGTGCTTGTTAGATGCTAGTGTGATTGTGCATGTTTGCCATGTTTCCATTTGACATCTTATTATGTGAGCATGTTAGTCTACATTTATTTACTCATTCGAGGATATCCAATTGTTGCTATTTGGCTTTTGATTTTTCATTTGCCAATTGGATGTACAAGAATGCCTAGGACCACTCCTTTAGCTATCTATGATTTCTCACCTCATATTCTCTTCATGTTGCATCACAAAATTTGAACAAGTACTTTTCGATCTCTTTGTGTGAGGAGCACTCGGAGTTCCGTATCGACAAAGGACTGACCATTAAAACCTCCCAAGTGCATCTCGGTGGAACCAACTCCAAACTCTCGGTCTCAGCGAATGCCTAGGGTTGATCTGGTTTTTCAATCTTGATACTTCCAATTCCATATTATCGATTACACCGAGTTTCCCTGTCAGTTGCCAGTTGAGAAACTCGGTGACACCAAAAATTTAGAATCATTGTCACCGATAGTGATGGGTATATATGTTGTGGACCCTCACGCTTTGAAAATCAATCTTCAAACATCACTCCTCTAAACCCTAACTGCCGAAGAAGGACCCACTGGTCGTCGCCCTTGTCTCCCCGCGCTCCTCTGCCGTTGGGATCTTCGTCGTCGACGGGAATCTTCACCGTCGTCCATGCCGTAGCGGATCCATCACTGAGCTAGGGTATGGATTCGACCCTTCTTGCGCTCCCCATCCAAATCTTGCGCAAAGGAGTTCAATTTCTCAATAAGCCACCCTTTGCAAACTGTTCCATCCACATAAAACTCCATAGTGTAGTGAACGATCAAATTTCTAGGGTTTGCCTTCCGCCCAATGAAACTCAATGGAACTGAAGTGAACAAATCGATGTCACCGATTTGTTATCTGTGTTGCTCAGAACTTTCTCAGTGAAATCGAGTACTTCTTTTCGGTCTCACCAAAAGGAGTGCCAAGTTTTGACTAATGAGAAAGTCAGTCTCGGTAGTATCGATATTTTTGCTTCGGTCGTACCGATTTTCATGTGATAGAATGTAAACTTTGGAAATTCTTAGTTCAAACTTTCAAAAATCAGCTGCATTTTGTGATGACTTATCCTATTCCACTCTTCTCAACTCTACTCACAGGGTCAGACATGTCAGATGCTGAAGATAGCCAGAATCCGCAGGAGCGGAATGTTGATATGTGTTCAGGCACTAGTCCTGAGTCTAGTTCTTCCTCGGATCTAGGCACTCCCAGTTCTCATGGGTTGCCTAAGGCTGCAACAAGGACCAAGAAGAGACTCAATTCTAATGAAGAAGATTCTAATTTTGTGCCACGGGAGGTTCTTGCTAAAAGTCAAGAGAAGGCTGCAAAGAAGACTGCTAATGAGGCTACCTCATCTAGGAGAGTAGTCAGCAAAGTTTATGCACCTCTAGAGACTTTTAGAGCACATGAGAGTGCTAGAGCAACTATGTCTATTGAGATCCCCAAGAAATCTTTGCCTAAGAAGGCAGGAGAGAAGAAGATAGCCAGGAAAAGGATCATTCATGTTATTGGCAGGCCTACCTCTATGTTTGACGATCTAGAGGAGGCTGCTGGTGCTGCTGCTGAGGAGGAGGAGGTGGAGGAACCTGTTGTCAAGGCCCCTCCCAAGAATAAGCAAAAGAAGCTTATGGCATATGATATGCTTAAGCCTAGTCCCTCAAAGAGCACCAAGGCTGCATCCAAGAAGGTTGCTGCAGGGAAGTCCAAGAGGACTACTAGAGATATTCCTGTTGCTGAGAAGAATAAGACATCAACTTTTAGAGAAGCAGATGATGATGATATTATGTCAGTTTTGATGAAGCTTAGACCTCACCTTCCTAAACACAATGCCAGCCACCTAGTTGCTGAGGATATGAAGAAGAGGAAGGATTCAGGTTTGAGGGCATGGAGTGCTATTGATCCATATGCCCAGAGGAGAAAAATTGTTGTAGACTATAGATTCTACACCAAAGAGCAGCAAGACTTCTATGAGACTATCTTACTTGACAAGAGTCCTGCCGTCAGTGATATGAGATACATTGACTGGAGGTATATCAAGGCAAATGAGGACTATTTCCCATGTGTGCAAGACAACTTCCACTGCATTGGTCTAGACAAGTTTGTTGGCAAAGAGTTTACTACCTGGAATGATGAGATGATCATGTAGTTCTACTCCACTGCTCACTTCTATGGAGATGGCAGGATAGTGTGGATGATTCAAGGAGCAAGATACGAATCTATAGTTGATGAGTGGGCTACCATCTTAGGAGTCCTAGAGGTTCAGGATGATGACTTGGATGTCTACTCTAAATCCAAGGAGAGCCATAATGATATGAAGGATATGTACATTGCTATCTCAGCTGCTAACTTGCAATCACACAAGTTAGGATCCATTTACTACCTCCAGGTAGGCCTCCATATCATGAACACCATCTTGAGGCATACCTTGATGCCCAAGTCTAGAGATGAGAAGATGATTCATGGCTACTCCATCAACATGCTTATCCATCTGAACAGTCACACTAGGATTCGAGTGATGGATTTGATTGTAGAGACAATGAAGAGGGTTGCTGCTGACTAGAAGCGCTCATGCTGTTATGCACCCTACATTCAGATGCTTATCAACTCCAAACTTGAGAAGCACATCTTTGCTCTGGATAGACCCCACTTGCCACTTCAGCCAGATTTCAAGGACAACGTTGTGGTGATGGACCCAGACCATCCCACATCAACTGCAGCTCAAGCAGAGGCAGAGGCAGAGACAGCACGAGCCAATAGTGCTCAGGCCCACAGATCCAGGAATGAGCAAATGGATCTCTTGATCTCCACTATCATGGACATGAAGAAGGACATCAAAACCATTATGGATAGCCAGGAGAGCCTTGTGAACATATTTGAAGATATAGTGAAAACTCTAAATGACAAGGTAGATGGGCTGACTAAGACAGTCAATGAGCTTAAGAAGGAAGTTGATGAAGCTCCTATCCATTGCACCTCTTCAGAATCTGAGTCTTCTGATGATGAGGAGGACAGTGCACCTGTCAGGACGACTGCCCAGTTCACGCCTAAGGCCAGGACACCTATAGTACCAGCTCTGGAGACGATACCTTCATCGTTTGCTCCAGCTACAGTGACATCTGCTCTATCAGCACCTTCAATGCCTCTAGTGTCTACCACAACTCCGTCCAGGACATCAGAAGAAGTTTTCGCCGATGCAGTTCTCTTGACCCCGACATCGACTACTGGAGGAGATCAGCCGCAGAAGAATGATTAGCTATATCTCTTCGAGCTTTTTGGTAACTTGTTGCCAAAGGGGGATAAGTTGTATATAGATCTAGGCTTTGAGTGAGAGAGGGTGTTTGCTTTTTATTGTTGTTTTACAAAACATTTGATCTTTTGGTTTGGGTGTGAGATACTTTTGTGTGTTTGATCATATGCTTTAATGTGTGTTGCTACCATTTCCTATATTTTGATGGTTATGTGATGATCATTCACTTTGCTTGATGTGTTGTGCTATGTTGTTAACTCTTATTACTCTCGCACACCACCAAGTTGTATGTGACATGGAAGAAGTGCCCCATGTACCTAATCGATTGTGCATTTGCAATCAAACGCAAATTTAAAAATAATGCACAAATTTAGGGGTAGGTCTTACTTTTCACATGCTTCTCAAAGCGACGATTATATTCATTGATTATATCATTTTTCAAAGCTTTGATGTATATGTTGTCATCAATTACCAAAAAGGGGGAGATTGAAAGCACATTTGCTCCCGTGGTGGTTTTGGTAATTAATAACAACATATGTCATTGAACTAATGTTTCCACTAAGCATGTTTCAGGAAAAGTTCAATGATGGGTTGGCAAAAGGATTGTGGAATACCCCAAGATGCAAGGAAATAGATTGGCAAAGCTTCAAGCAAAGGACTCTACATTTTACCTTTTGTGAGAAATCACTTTGAGTCCATAGGAAAGCCAATACTATTAAAAGGGGGCAAGGTTTTGTTGGTCAACAAAATGTTCATACGTGCACAAGTGATAGTCACCACATACATGCACAATCTCTTCCACAAATTCTGTCCAAAGCCAAATATTCAAAATCGGTACAACCAACACTTTCCACTCGGTGCCACCAATTCTCATCCTTGGACAGACTCAACCAAACCCTAGCATTTCGGTGCAACCGATTCCATTTTGGTGCCACCGAGTTTGGGTTGACAACTTCCTATTACACAAGTTCACGAAATTGGTCCTACCGAGTTTTGAGAATCGGCGTCACCGAGTTTGGGAATCTGACTGTTGTTCACGTTATCGGTGCAACCAAGTTTTATGTATCGATCTCACCGAGATTCAATAGTTTCTACCTTTGAGGACCCTCGGTACCACCGAGATTTACACACAAGTGTCACCAAGTCTGACTTATCAGGTGTGACGGTTGGATTTTTGGAGATGCCTATATATACCCCTCCACCACCACTCACTCGCAAGAGAAGCACTCAGAACAATTCCCCACTCATACCTACTGATTGTCTTAGAGAGAGCCACCTACTCATGTGTTGAGATCATGCCATTCCATTCCTACCATATGAATCTTGATCTCTAGCCTCCCCAAGTTGCTTTCCACCCAATCAACCTCTTCCACCAAGCCAAATCTGTGAGAGAGTAATTGTGTGTTGAGAAGTCTATCATCTTGAAGCACAAGAGCAAGGAGTTCATCGACATTATCGAGCCTATTACCTTTTGAAGGGTGGTGCCTCCTAGATTGGTTAGGTGTCGCTTGGGAGCCTCCTACTTCATGTTGTGGAGTGAACCAAGAAGTTTGTAAGGGCAAGGAGATCGCCTACTTCATGAAGATCTACCCCGAGTTAGGCTAGTCCTCCATGGATGTAGGCCATCATTGTATAGTCAAGGTTGCTTCTTCATGGAACCCTCCGTGGGTAGAGCCCTCCGTGGACTCTCACGACCGTTACCCTCCATGGGTTGAAGACTCCATAAACGTGGATATACGATAGCACCACCTATCGGAACCACGGTAAAAATCATCATGTCCCAATTGTGTTTGATCTTCCTACCCTCTCCTTACTTACATGCTTGTCTTTACTTTCCGCCTCTATACTCCTTGGCATGCATGTGTAGGGTGTACTTGTCATACTATGAATGCTAAAATCTGCCAAGACATAAAATTGGGAAAAACTAGATTTTTAATTGGTCAAGTAGTCTAATCACCCCCCTCCCCTCTAGCACTAATTTTGATCCTACACCTCTACGGTCAATAACCAATAGCGGGACCTAGATGCCCATATTGGTCCCTACATATTCGATGAAGATTTTTATCGGTCGAACCACAATGTCAAGGATTTAGTTAATCCCGTACGTAGTTCCCTATGTTCTTCAGTATGTTACTTGCTCGAGATACGATTGTCGATAACTCTATACCTAGTTCAATCTCGTTACCGGCAAGTCTCTTTACTCGTTTCATAATACAAGATCTCGTGGATAACTCTTTAGTCAATTTTCTTGCAAGGCTTATTGTGATGTTGTATTACCGAGTGGGTCCTGAGATACCTCTCGGTCACACAGAGTAACAAATCCCAGTCTTGATCCATGCCCACTCAACAGACACCATCGGAGATACCTGTAGAGCATCTTTATAGTCACCCAGTTACGTTGTGACGTTTCATACACACAAGGTATTCCTCCGGTGTCAGTGAGTTGCATGATCTCATGGTCATAGGAACAGATACTTGACATGCAGAAAACTATACCAATAATCTAACATGATCATATGCTACGTTCATTGTTTGGGTCTCGTCCATCACATCATTCTCCTAATGATGTGATCTCGTTATCAAATGACATATCATGTCTATGGCAAGGAAACCTTGACCATCTTTGTTCAACGAGCTAGTCTACTAGAGGCATACTAGGGACACGGTGTTGTCTATGTATCCACACACCCATTTGAGTTTACAATCAATACAATTATAGCATGGATAATAAAAGATTATCATGAACAAGGAAATATAATAATAACCACTTTATTATTGCCACTAGGGCATATTTCCAACAGTCTCCTACTTGCACTAGAGTCAATAATCTAGCTCACATCATTGTGTGATTTACATTGTCATGAATCTAACACCCATACAGTTCTGGTGTTGATCATGTTTAGCCCTTGGAAGAGGTTTAGTCAATGGTTCTGCGATATTCAGATCCGTGTGCACTTTGCAAATATTTATGTCCTCCCTCTGGATGTAATCGCTGATGGAATTGAAGCGTCTCTTTATGTGTCTAGTCCTCTTGTGAAACCTTGGTTCCTTGGCCATAGCAATGGCACCAGTGTTGTCACAGAACAGAGTCATTGGGTTCAGTGCACTGGGCACTACTCCAAGATCTTTCATGAACTCCTTCATCCAGACACCTTCCTTCGTCGCCTCCGAGGCAGCGATGTACTCAGCTTCGCATGTAGAATCAGCTACCACGGTCTGCTTGGAACTGCACCAGCTTACCGCTCCCCCATTGAGAATGTATACATATCTGGTTTGAGACTTAGAGTCATCTAGATCAGTGTCAAAGCTTGCATAGACGTAACCCTTTACGACGAGCTCTTGATCACCTCGATAAACGAGAAACATTTCCTTAGTCCTTTTCAGGTACTTAAGGATATTCTTGACCGCCGTCTAGTGTTCCATTCCTGGATCACTTTGAAACCTACCGGCCATAATTATGGCAAGGCTAATATCGGGTCTTGTGCATAGCATTGCATACATGATAGAGCCTATGGCAGAAGCATAGGGGATGACACTCATCTTCTCTCTATCCTTTGCAGTCACTAGGCACTGAGTCTTACTCAACTTGACACCTTGTAATACAGTCAAGAACCCTTTCTTGGACTGATCCATTTTGAACTTCTTCAAAACTTTGTCAAGGTATGTGCTCTGTGAAAGTCCAATTAAGCGTCTCGATCTATCTCTATAGATCTTGATGCCTAATATGAAATCTGCTTCTCCTAGGTCCTTCATTGAAAAACTCTTGTTCAAATATTCCTTCACACTTTCCAACATTTCTATATTGTTACCAATCAGAAATATGCCATCCATATATAATATTAGAAACGCTATAGAGATCCCACTCACTTTCTTGTAAATACAAGCTTCTCCGTAAACTTGTATAAACCCGAACGCTTTGATCACCTTATCAAAGCGAAGATTCCAACTCTGAGATGCTTGCACTAGTCCATAAATGGATCGCTGGAGTTTGCAAACTTTGTCAGCATTCTTTGGATTGACAAAACCTTCTGGTTGTATCATATACAACTCTTCCTTAAGGAAACCGTTCAGGAAAGCTGTTTTGACATCCATCTGCCAAATTTCATAATCGAAAAATGTAGGTATTGCTAGTGCCGAACGGATGGCACCTCCGCATTCAGCACACGTACAGCTCGATGATGCCTCAGCCTTCTTGATCCAGCAAACGAGGGCGGAAAGGTAGATGAGTTATCCGGCAACACGACGGTGTGGTGGCGGTGGTGGTGGAGCTATTTTGGCAGGGCTTCGCCAAGCACTACCGAAACCGATCTAGAGGAGAAATGGATCTGGGGGAGAGAGGCAGCACGTGGCTTTTTTAGGTGCGGCTGCCTTCCCTCTCCCTCTCTATTTATAGGAGGAGGAAACTTGGAGGAGGAGGAATAGTGTCACGTGAACAGTATCGCATGAACAGTACCGTGCGAATAGTAATCCTCTTTCCAAGTAATGCCTTTTATCTCCTATTTTAACAGCGTGTTTGTTTCGGGGCAATTAGTATTAAGGAATGGGAATTAAGGGGATGTGGGACTTAAAGTCCCTTGTTTTATTGGAGGAAATGGGAATTAATTAGGGAAGGGGAAAGGGAGTTATGGGTAAAACTTCCTCTTATTTCTTCCCTGGTGGGGGCTGGTAATTGAGAAAGGGAATGGGAAATGAGAGAAAAAATTATCGTGTTCGTTGCACCAGATCCGCATGTGTAGGGATGGAATACAATTAGTGTGGGCCTATTTTTCAGTTAGTTTTTATCACAAGTAATTCCTTTCAATCACCAAACAAGGGAATGGAATTAGAAGTATATTTCCCACATCTAAATCCCCCAGCCAAATCCCATTGCTAATTCCATTTCCCCTTTCCTAAGACTACCAAACATGTTGTAAAGGGATTTGATCTTATCACTTGGGACAGGCGCATGGGCCAAGTGGGGCTGTTGCGCTTGGCCCATGAAGGGCTAGTGTGCCCCCTTTAGTATAGGGGGTCGCAACAGTTTTTGAGGGTAGAGTATTCAACCCAAATCTTTACCTCTAGACCATTTCGGAGCTCCTCGTGGCGTCTGAGATCTCATCCGGGACTCCGAACAACCTTCAGTCACCATCATACATAACTCTATACTAAATTCAAGGTATAGTCACTAGTGAAGGTGAGAAAGTAATGATATCCACCGCGCGCCTCAATGCTCATTGGACCGCACACATCAGTATGCACTGTCATCAGTGAAGGTGAGAAAGTAACGATATCCATCGCACGCCTCAATGCTCGTTCGACCGCACACATCAGTATGTATGATTTCCAACAAGTCACTTGCCCGTTCCATTGTTCCAGAGCACTGGGTTTTAGTCATATTGCCCATGAGGCATGGTTCACATGTGTCAAGTGATTGAAAATCAAGTGACTTCAAAAGTCCATCAGCATGGAGCTTCTTCGTGCGTTTTACACCAATATGACCTAAACGGCAGTGCCACAAGAAAGTGGTACTATCATCATCAACTCTACATATTTTGGCATCCATGTTATGAACATGTGTATCATCACTATCGAGATTCAATAGGAATAAACCCCTCGCATTGGGTGCATGACCATAAAAGATATTACTCATATAAATAGAACAACCATTATTCTCTGATTTAAATGAGTAACCGTCTCACAATAAACAAGATCTAGATATAATGTTCATGCTTAATGCAGGCACCAAATAACAATTATTTAGGTTCATAACTAATCCCTATGGTAATCGAAGAGCGAGCGTGCCGATGGTGATCACATCAACCTTGGAACCATTTCCCACGTGCATCGTCACTTCATCCTTAGCCAGCCTTCGTCCATTTCGTAGCTCCTATTTTGAGTTGCAAATGTGAGCAACCGAACCGGTATCAAATACCTAGGCACTACAACGAGATTTGGTAAGGTACACATCAATAACATGTATACCATATATACCTTGTTTGGTGTTGGCCGCCTTCTTGTCGGCCAGATACTTGGCGTAGTTCCGCTTTCAGTGACTAGTTCCCTTGCAATGAAAACACTTAGTTTCTAGCTTGGGTCTAGTCTTGGGTTTCTTCACGGGAGAGGCAACTACTTTGCCACTCTTCTTGGAGTTACCCTTCTTGCCCTTGCCATTCTTTTTGAAACTAGTGGTTTTATTGACCATCAACACTTGATGCTCTTTCTGGATTTCAGACTCAATGATTTTCAGCATTGTAAACAGCTCGACGACTGACTTGTTCATCCCGCGCATGTTATAGTTCATCATGAAGCTCTTGTAGCTAGGTGGCAATGATTGAAGAACTCTGTCGGTGATCGCCTTTGGCGGAAGGGGCATCCCTAACTCAGCCAGACAGTTCGAATACCCAGACAATCTGAGTATATGTTCACTGACAGATCCGTTCTCCTCCATCTTGCAAGCATAGAACTTATCGGGGGTCTCATACCTCTCGATCTGGGCATTCTTCTCAAAGATAAACTTCAACTCTTGGAACATCTCATATGCTCCATGACGTTGAAAACATCTTTGAAGTCCAGGTTCTAAGCAATACGACATTGCACATTGAACTATTGAGTGTTCTCCGGAATGTGTCACCTAAGCGTTCTTAACGTCTTCGGACGACATGGGAGCGGGTGGGTCACCAAGCGGTGCATCAAGGACATAAGCCTTCTGGGAAGCCGTGAGGATAATACTCAGCTTACGGGCCCAGTCCACAAAGTTACTTCCATCATCTTTCAACTTGGCTTTCTCAGGAACGCATTAAAATTCAGGGGAACTACTACATGAGCCATTGATCTACAACATAAATATTCAAAGGTTACTAAGACTATTTTTCAAGATAATGAGTTTAGTTAATCAAATTAATAAAGCTCCCACTCAAATTGACATCCCTAGGGTCATCTGAGTGATACATGATCCAAATTCACCAACTCAAGTCCGATCATCACGTGAGTTGAGGTGGTTTCAATGGTGAACATCATCATGTTGATCATATCTACTATATGACTCATGTTCGACCTTTCGGTCTCGTGTTCCGAGGCCATGTCTGTACATGCTAGGCTCGTCAAGATTAACCTGAGTGTTCTACACGTGCAACACTGGCTTGCACCCGTTGTATGTGAACGTAGAGTCTATCACACCCGATCATCACATGGTGTCTCGACACGACGAACTTTCGCAACGATGCACACTCGGGGATAACACAATTTATCTTGAAATTCTAGTGAGTGATCACCTTATAATTCTACCGCCGTCCTAAACAAAACAAGGTGTATAAAAGTATTAACATCACATGCAAATCATAAGTGACATGATATGGCCATGAACTTGTGCTTTTTGATCTCCATCTCCAAAGCACTGGTATGATCTCCATCGCCACCGGTACAACACCATGATCTCCATCATCTTCATCTCCATCAATGTGTCGCCATGAGGTTGTCATGCCAATTGTTGCTTCTACGAGTGTTGCTAACTCATAGCAATAAAGTAAAGCAAAAACAACGAAAATAATTAAATACAACCCTATGGCTCCTGCCAGTTGTCGTACTCATCGACATGCAAGTCGTGATATTCTATACAAAACATGATCATCTCATACATCACATATATCTCATCATGTAATTGGCCATATCATATCACAACATACCCTGCAAAAACAAGTTAGATGTCCTCTAATTGTTGTTGCATGTTTTACGTGGCTGTTACCGGTATCTAACAAGAACAATTCTCACCTATGCAAAATCCACAATGATGACACACAAATTGCTATTCAACCTTCTCAAGGACCGCCCTTCTTGAATCTGATCCAACTAGAGTAGGAGAGACAGACACCCGCCAGCCATATTTATGCAATAAAGTCACATGTTAGTCGATGGAACCCGTCTCTCGTAAGCATACAAGTAAGGTTGGTCCGGGCCGCTTCATCCCACAATACCGCTAAATCAAAACACAACCAAGGGAGGAAGCAATCTGAGCATCAACGCCCACAAACTCATTTGTGTTGTACTCATGATCTCAGCTACACATAGACCTAGCTCATGATGCCACTGTTGGGGAACGCTGCATGGGAAACAAAAAAATTCCTACGCACACGCAAGATCTATCCATGGTGATGAGCATGTACGAGAGGGAGAGTGGATCTACATACCCATGTAGATCGCTAGGCGGGAAGCGTTAAGAAACGCGGTTGATGTAGTCGAACGTCTTCACAATCCAAATCGGCAAGCATCCCGCGATCCTATCACGATCCATCCTGATCTAGCGCCGAACGGATGGCACCTTCGCATTCAGCACACGTACAGCTCGATGACGATCTCCGCATTCTTGATCCAGCAAGAGGGAGCGGAGAGGTAGATGAGTTCTTCGGCAGCGCAACAGCATGGCGGCGGCGGTGGTGGAACTATTCTGGCAGGGCTTCGCCTAAGCACCTCTAAAACTAGACTAGAGGAGAAAAAGATCTAGAGGAAGAAGAGGGCAGCACGTGGCAATTAGGGTTAGGGCTGCCCTCAAATCCTCTAGTATATATAGGAGGGAGGGGAGGAAGGCTGCCTCCCCAAGGGCTTCCCCTCTGGTGCGGCCGAAGTGGGAGGTGGAGGAGTCCTACTCCAATCCTACTAAGAGTAGGATTCCTCCTCTCCACTTGGAAACCTTTTCCACCTTTGGGTTCTTCCTTCCCCAACTGCATGGGCCTTAGTGGGGACTTTGGCCAGCCCACCAAGGGCTGGTTTGTCTCCTCCCACAGACCATGAGGCCCTTTGGGGCGTGAGGCCCATCCCGATGGTCCCTCAGTACCCTCCCGGCACTCCCGGTACACTACCGAAGTACCTGAAACTTTTCCAATGACCAAAATGGGACTTCCTATATGTCAACCTTTACCTCCGGACCATTCCGGAGCTCCTAGTGACGTCTGAGACCTCATCCGGGACTCTAACCAACCTTCGGTCACCACCATACATAACTCTATGCTACCAAAACGTCATCGAACCTTAAGTGTGCAGACCCTGTGGGTTCGAGAACTATGTAGACATGACTGAGTCACCTCTACAGTTAATAACCAATAGCGGCACCTGGATGCCCATATTGGTTCCTACATATTATATGAAGATCTTTATCGGTTGAACCTCTATGTCAAGGATTCAGTTAATCTCGTATGTTGTTCCCTTTGTTCTTCGGTATGTTACTTGCCCGAGATTCGGTCGTCGGTATTTGTATACCTAGTTCAATCTCGTTATCGGCAAGTCTCTTTACTCATTCCGTCATACAAGATCCCATGACTAACATTTTAGTCACATTGCTTGCAAGGCTTGTTGTGATGTTGTATTACCGAGTGGGCCCTCAAATACCTCTCCGTCACACAGAGTAACAAATTCCAGTCTTGATCCATGCCCACTCAACAGACACCCTCAGAGATACCTGTAGAACACCTTTATAGTCACCCAGTTACGTTGCGACATTTGATACACACAAGGTACTCCTCCGGTGTCAATGAGTTGCATGATCTCATGGCCATAGGAACAGATACTTGACATGTAGAAAACTATAGCAATAAAATGACACGATCATATGATATGTTTATAGTTTGCATATTGTCCATCACATCATTCTCCCAATGATGTGATCCTGTTATCAAATGACATCGCATGTCAATGGCCAGGAAACCTTAACCATCTTTGATCAACGAGATAGTCTACTAGAGGCATACTAGGGACATAGTGTTGTCTATATATACACACATGCAATGTGTTTCCAATCAATACAATTATATAGCGTGGATAATAAACGATTATCATGAACAAGGAAATATAATAATAACTATTTATTATTGCCTCTAGGGCATATTTCCAACAGATTGGATATATAGGTCGCACAAGAACTCACAATAAAAGAGGCAAATAAAAAGTGTAGCAAAGTATTTTTGGGTTTTTGGAATAATTAATAGATCTGAAAGCACATGCGGAAAAATATAGACCGGAAAGCAATATATTAAAAGATAGACCCGGGGTCGTACATTTCACTAGTGGCTTCTCTCGTGAGTATAGCACATGGTGGGTGAACAAATTACTGTTGGACAATTGATTTCACTAGTACCGCGCAACTTTTGCCGGTACAACAAACACCTTCCTCAAAACAGCCACCATGTACGTTCCTCAAAACAGCCACCATATATCTTTCCTCAAAACAGCCACCATACCTACCTATTATGGCATTTTCATAGCCATTCCGAGATATATTGCCATGCAACTTCCACCGTTTCCTCTTATGACATGCACCATCACTCCCATATTGCATATAGAGTCATATTTTGTCATAGGTATAGAGTTGTAATTTTCTTTTGAGTTGTAAGTAAATAAAAGTGTGATGATTATCATTAATAGAGCATGTCCCATGTGAGGAAAGGATGATGGAAGCTATGATTCCCTCACAAGTGGGGATGAGATTCTGGACTTTATGGAAAAAAGAGAGGCCAGCGAGGCCCAAATAAAAAATGAATAAAAGAGGCCTTAGATGCCCACCAAAAAAATGGGAGAAAACAGAGAAGGGACATTGCTACTACCTTTTTCCACACTTGTGCTTCAAATTAGCACCATGATCTTCATGATAGAGAGTCTCCTATTTTGTCACTTTCATATAGCTAGTGGAATTTTTCTTCATGATGCACGTCCACTTAGTTTCTTTTTGAGCTTTCATACACTTATAGCTCTAGTGCATCCGTTGCATGGCAATCCCTACTCACTCACATTGATATCTATTAATGGGCATCTCCATAGCCCATTGATATGCCTAGTTGATGTGAGACTATCTTCTCCCTTTCCTTGACAACCTCCACCATATTCTATTCCACCTATAGTCCTATATCCATGGCTCATGCTCATGTATTGCGTGAGAGTTGAAAAAGTTTGAGAAAATAAAGGTGTGAAAACAATTGCTTGACTTTTCATCGGGTTGTGCATGATATAAATACTTTATGTGGGGAAGATGGAGCATAGCCAGACCATATGATATTGTAGGGATAACTTTCTTTTGCCATTATATTTTGAAGAGATACAATTGCTTTTCTAGTATGCTTGAAATGTTATTGTTTTTATATCAATATTAAGCTTTTGTTTTGAGTCTTACAGATCTGAATATTCATGCCACAATAAAGAATATTACATGGATAAATATGTTAGGTAGCACTCCACATCCAAAATTCTGTTTTTATCATTTACCTACTCGAGGACGAGCAGGAATTAAGCTTGGAGATGTGAGGGAGTCCTGGATTAGGGGGTCCTCGGATATCTGACCTGTTGTTTATGGGTCGTCCTATGTGAGCCTCAAAGGGAGCATCAGACAATCAAAGACCACCTATGCCAGATGGAAGTTTTGAGAAGCCCTGACATACTCTCCAAGTTATTAGCTGTAGTTAGGCATGTTTATCTCTTCGGCACGTGACCGACCATGTGTAAAACCCAAAGCACCCTCGGCGTCTATATAAGCCGGAGGGTTTAGGGGTATAGGAGGACAACTCATCTAGGGTTAGCTATTCGATCTTGAGGTAGATCAACTCTGTAACCCCCCACATCATCAACACAACCAAGTAGGACGTAGGGTATTACCTCCATAGGAGGGCTCAAACCTGGGTAAATCCGTGTCCCCTTCGTCTCCTGTTACCGTCGATTCTAGTCTCACAGTTTGAGACCCCCTACCCGAGGTCCGCCGGTTTTGACACCGACATTGGTGCTTTCATTGAGAGTTCCTCTGTGAGTGCCGAAGGAATCGATGGCTCACCTCGTCACCAGTAGCGAGATCTGTATCGAGGGGACTCTAGCCCCTGATCAGAGTCTCACCGGCAACGACATCTTGTCGTATGCCAGCCCGATCAGCCGTCATGGCCAGACCGGAAGTTTTCCCCCCAATCAGAGTATCAAGTTCAGAACCTTAGAGTTCGTGGCTGATTCACGAGGAACACTTGTTCTAATGGAACCCTCAACCATCAAAGAAAAACCTGTAAGTCTGGACGCTTTGACGACCAAGACATCAGGTCCCATGGTGGGACGGAACATAGATCCGCTATAGCGTAACTCCAGAACCGTCACGCCACTCGATGAATCCACTCGTATTAGCGACACGCACCCTGCCATCGCCCCGTTTCTAAACGAGTTGTTCGATCGGATCGAAGCTATGCATATATCGGATGACCAGGTTCCGATCTATGATTGGCTCGGGATCATACCCGATGATAGGGAGATTCATGTCCCTCCGGTCACCCACCTTATCGCTACCATCGAGTGTCCGGCTGCGGATTCTACCCAAGAGCCGGAATTGAAAACCATATATACTTCAGTCCTCGATCACCAAGACTCTGTCGGTGAACCAGAGGCGGGGAATCATTCTAAAACCGAACCGTCACCAGTTTGGAATCCATCGCATGATTTGGAAACTGTAGTTCTGAATACTCGCTGCGGCATCAAATTGAATTTTTTTGCACCCACCGCCCAAGACGAACATCCAAGTATCACACCAAAGCCCGTGTCTTCGGACTTTCAGGATATCAAGCAACTACAAGGAGAATCAGTCCACCACTTTTGGGTCAGACTCTACTCGCTAGGAGCAGAGTAAAAGGTCTTAGTGACCAAGATATAATGGCAATTTCCATTCACAATTGCCATGATGAAGGGATTCTTAATGCCCTGGCCCGCCGACGCATAAGTGACTTTTCAAAGTTATCTGAATTGGTACAAATGTACTGTGCCATGGAGAGAGTCTGGTGATACATCTCTGTCGTATCTATAATTTTTAATTGTTTCATGCCAATATTATACAAGTTTTACATACTTTTGGCAACTTTGTATGTGATTTATTGGACTAATGTATTGATCCAGTGCCTAGTGCCAGATCTTGTTTTTTGCATGTTTTTTGTATCGCAGAATATCCATATCAAACGAAGTCCAAATGCAATAAAATTTTACGAAGAATTATTTTGGAATATTTGTGATTTTTGGGAGTTGGAATCACCGCAAACGGAGGCCCACACAGGGCACAAGACACTAGGATCCGACCCTTAGGCCAGGCGCGTGGTGGTGGGTTGTGCCCACCTCGTACGTCGGTTGGGGCTCTACTTCGGGTGCAAGGAAGCTTATATCTGGAAAAAAATGTGTTAAAATCTTAGTGCAATCGGAGTTACGAATCTATGGGAATATAAGAAATGGTTTTCGGCCAGATCTGGGAACATGAAACAGAAGAGAACGGAGAGGGAGATCCAATCTTAGAGGGGCTCCCGCCCCTCCGCTGCCATAGGACCATGGACCAGAGGGGGAATTATCCTCCACATCTAGGGGGGGCTAAGGAAGAATAAGTAGAGGGCTCTCTCCCCCTCGCTCCCGGTGGCGCCGGAGTGCCGCCAGGGCAACGATCGAGACAGCGATCTACATCAACAATCTTGCTACCGTCAACACCAACTCTCTCCCCCTCTATGCAGCGGTGTAACACTTCTTCTCCCCACTGTAATATCTACTTAAACATGGTGCTCAACTCCATATATTAGTTCCTAGTGATCTATGGTTATCCTATGATGTTTGAGTAGATCCGTTTTGTCCTGTGGGTTAATCGTGATCTTGGTTGGTATGATTGTATATTTTATTTATGGTGTTATCCTATGGTGCCCTACATTCTCATGCAAACGCGAGGTCCCCCCGCTGTAGGGTGTTGCAATATGTTCATGATTTACTTATTGTTAGTGTTGCAGAGGATGACAGCAGCCGAAACGCGGATAAGTGGGTTATGGCATATGGGAGTAAAGAGGACTTGATACCTTATAATGCTATGGTTGGGTTTTACCTTAATGATCTTTAGTAGTTGTGGATGCTTTCTAGGGGTCCAATCATAAGTGCATATGATCCAAGTAGAGAAAGTATGTTAACTCATGCCTCTCCCTCATATAAAATTACAAGAATGATTATCGGTACTTGTTATCGATTGCCTAGGGACAAATAACTTTCTTGTTGACACAAACCCTTTTACTAAACACCTAACTTTTATTATCTTGCAAAGTACTTATAGTTTTATTCTTGCAAAACAGTTCTAGCATCATTCCAACAAAATAGTTGCATACTTGTTTTAGGTAAAGCAAACGTCAAGTGTGCGTAGAGTTGTATCGGTGGTCGATAGAACTTGAGGGAATATTTGTTCTGCCTTTAGCTCCTCGTTGGGTTCGACACTCTTATTTATCGAAGAAGGTTACAAACGATCCCCTATACTTGTGGGTTATCAAGACCTTTTTCTAGCGTCGTTGCCGGGGAGTTATAGTGTGGGGTGAATATTCTCATGTGTGCTTGTTTGCTTTATCACTAAGTAGTTTTTATTTCCTATTCTAAGTTGTTCTCTATCTTTAGTTATGGATATGCACTAATAGAAAACAGGGCATTGGTTCGGGCCGGGCCAGCCCATTAGTCCCGGTTAAGTCACGGACCGGGAACAATGGGGGCAACAGTCCCGGTTCGTGAGGCCAGGGGGGCGGGTGGGCCACGTGGGGCATTGGTCCCGGTTCGTCTCAAACCTTTGGTCCCGGTTCCAGACACGAACCGAGACCAATGTGCCTCGCTCCTGGCCCACAACCATTGGTCCCGGTTCATGGCTGGATCCGGGATCAAAGGGGGTCCTTTAGTCCCGGTTCCAGCCACGAACCGGGACCAATGAGATGCTTATATATACCCCCTCGCCAGCAAGCAGAGCACTCCACTTTGCTCTATTTTTCATGTCGGCGAGGGGAGAGCTTTGTGGTGCTCTATCACACCTCCTATGCACATGAGGTGTTTGATGAAATGCCCAAGCCAAACTTAAGCTTTCTCCTCTCGAAACTCCTTGTCCAAACTCCATTTTCGTCAAGATTTGTCTAGGTTTGGCGGTTCGTCCTGTCCCGTCCCTGTCTTGAAACTGCCATCGATTGCCCACGCGTGGTGAGCCTCTTGATCTTATCTTCTTGGTAAAAGAAAATATACTTACTCGTATGATTTTCTTACTTTTATTATTGTTTGTTATTATATAGTGCCATGGTTATGGTATCCGACCACGTCGGCCCTCGTCCAGTCTATGATTCAGATGTGGTATATTAGCTTTTATATAACTATTTCACACATCTAATGTCTATGACAATTAATTGTGCCACCAACTTGACATAGATGTTTTATCTATAGGAAGTAGTTGAACCAGAAATTCCAACCGACTATGTAATTCTGCTCGAGAAGTTAACACACGCTAAAAAAGAAACCGATCATTTGAAAGAAAAATTGAAAAGAACTGAAGATGACAAGATGGGATTGGAGTTGCATGTTGTCGATATCGTCGACGATCACAAGACCAAGATGGATGCAATGCGCTTGAAGCTTAGAAAGATTAGAAAATATGCCATTCATACTGAGGCTTGGTATCATTATGCTGTTGGATCAATTGGTACCTTAGTAGCGGCTTTGATTGCATTTGTTGTTGCATTTAAAAATTTTATCTAGTTTCCCTATATGTTTTAATTAGATGCTCTAGAGAGCTATATGTTGTTCAATAATGACAACTATGTATCTACTTTGGTTTTAATGTGATGATGAACTTCTATTAATTTGGTCACTTCTGTATTCCTAATGTTTTGTAATGGTTTTTGACACACTATTTTTTAGCACATGCCATGTGGGTGAAATGATCATACCATGCCAACTTTCAACCTTTTCAGAGTTCATTGGTAGTGCTTTTCAATTCCAGGGCCATTTAGCTCAAAAAATCAATAACTGCATGAAAAATAACAGATGAAATCAGAAAGGGTTGAAAATTGCTGATGTGTCTTTGAATGGTGCATTTTGAACACACAAAAAGCCTGGAGTTAAAATAAGTTCAAGAAAATGAAATGCCTTTTGTAACCGATGAGTTTCCGTCTGAAACCCTGATACTTCGAAAGAGACTGTCCGTTTTGTACACGAAGTGCATCCAGCTTTTGCCGTCACCCTCTCAACTTTTTAGCACATGCTATGTGGGTGAAATGATCATACCATGCCAACTTTCAACCTTTTCAGAGTTCATGTGTAGTGCTTTTCAATTTCAGGGTCATTTAGCTCAAAAAATCAATAACTGCATGAAAAATAACAAATGAAGTCGGAAAGGGTTGAAAATTGATGATGTGTCTTTGAATGGTGCATTTTGAACACACAATAAGCCTGGAGTTCAAATAAGTTCAAGAAAATGAAATGCCTTTTGTAACCGATGAGTTTCTATCCGAAAACCTCATACTTCGAAAGAGATTGTCCGTTTTGTACACGAAGTGCATCCAGCTTTTGTCGTAACCTTCTCAAATTTTTAGCACATGCTATGTGGGTGAAATGATGATACCATGTCAACTTTCAACCTTTTTAGAGTTCATTTGCAGTGCTTTTCAATTTCACGGTCATTTAGCTAAAAATCAATAACTACATGAAAAATAACAAATGAAGTCAGAAAGGGTTCAAAATTGATGATGTGGCTTTGAATGGTGCATTTTGAACACACAAAAAGCCTGGAGTTCAAATAAGTTCAAGAAAATGAAATGCCTTTTGTAACCGATGAGTTTCCGTCTGAAACCTAGATACTTCGAAAGAGACTCTCCGTTTTGTACACGAAATGCATCCAGCTTTTGCCGTAACCCTCTCAACTTTTTAGCACATGCTATGTGGGTGAGATGATGATACCATGCCAACTTTCAACCTTTTCAGAGTTCATTTGTAGTGCTTTTCAATTTCAGGGTCATTTAGCTCAAAAAAATCAATAACTAAAATTATAAACCTCTAGTATTTTTGAAACTAAATTATATAAAACCTAAAAATTACCAAATTGAATATAATGTTAAAACAAAGTAATATTAAATAGCAAGAAAAATAGCAAAGAAATAACATAAAAAATAGCAAAAGTGAAAATAGATGCGCTTACACTGAAATTCAACCTAAATTCAAAGTGCTAGTTAGGCACCTAACTAGCATTTTGAATTTAGGTCGAATTTCATGTATAAGGGCATCTATTTTCACTATGAGAGGAGCTTGACAGGTCAAGCGCATCGGGGCTTATAAACAGGTGATGTCTCCCCTCGACTAGCAAGGTGGGACTAAACATTTGTTGCGCCACGCCTTTGGTCCCGGTTGGTGGCAGCAACCGGGACCAAAAGTCCCTGTTTCCCCGCCGGCCGACGAAAAGGGACCAGTAGTCCCGGTTGGTGGCACCAACTGGGACCAATGCTTCTTCTATATAAGTAACACTTAGGACATTTCATAGGTTTCATTCCACTTCGCCGAGCCCGCCGTCCTCGTCCCTGTCGTTGCTTGCTGCCCCGAGCCCGCCGTCGTCATCCCCGTCCCCGTCGCCGCCCCCGTTGCCGCCCCTGCCGTCATCATCCCCCTCCTCGTCGCCGCCCCGTCCCTATCGCCTCCCCTGTCGCCCCCGTCGCCGCCCCGCCCTCATCGCCGCCCCCGCCGCCCCCGTCGCCGCCCCTCCCCCGTCGCCTCCCCCGCTGCCCTCGTCGCCGCCCCGTCCCCATCGCCTGCCCCATCGTCGCCCCACTCCCGTCGCCGCCCCTCCCCCGTTGCCTCCCCCACCGCCCCTGACGTCGCCCCCGCTGTGAGCCGCACCCGCCCCGGCTCTGTGCAATTTCTTTTTAAAATATATGTTGATTTTTTTATATGATGAATGTTTTTGTTCATATATAATGTACTCCAGATTAGTTGATTTTGTTTATGATGAATGTTTATGTTTTTGTTCATATATAATGTACTCCAGATTAGTTGATTATGTTTATGATGAATTTAAACAGAATTGATTTAAATCTTGTTTTCTGAATAACTTGAGTTTAATAATATATTTTTGATTGATTCTTTTTGCTACTTGTCACTAGTGATTTTAGTTATCAGTAGGTAAGGTTTGAGAATTTTTAGGATAAACTTTATTATGGTTATTTAACTAAAACAGATTCTGTTTAGTTCATAATAGAGTTTAATTAGTTTAGTTTGTAAATTATGTTAAATCTGAATTAGTTTAACTTTTTGTTTTAGTTTTGTTTAGTTCTGTTATACAATATTAGGTGACTTATTTTCTGTTAATAAAAAAAGAGTTTTTCTTTGTACTTATATTCAAGTGATATAGGAAACTATATTCTTCATCATTAGGTAATGTTTTATAAAACAATTTAGTTTTAATAGTAATTCTTTTCACAAAAGATTTAAAAGATTTTCTATTAAGTATTGTTTTGTTACTAAAAATAGTTTTGTTTTAGTAGTAGTTTAGCCACTAAAACTTAGAGTCCATTGCTTTGCTTTGTTTTGATTTGTTATGTTGCTAGTTGGTTTCTTATTTGAAAAATTATTTAACATAATTGTTTTATAAGTTTTACTTTCTGTTAACTTAGTTGTTTTATACTTTGTTTTATCTTATTTTAATATTTTATTGTTTTACTTAGCAAACACTTTTGTGTTAGGGTGTTGTTTTCATAGTTTTACTTGTTCTTCAAAAGTAATTCTTTTTGCTAGTAAAATATGTACTAAAATATTTTTGTTATATTTTTTCTTTGTTTTTGTTTTGTTACTATTGAAAATAGTTGTTTGTAGGGGGAAAACCCAACCTTAGTTGTGTTCGTGAAAACTTTGTTGATTTTTGAGATTTGTCTTAAGTATTTCCTTCATCACCCTTGTTACTTTTGGTTCTTGTGTTACCTTGTGATTGTTAGTATTGATTTCTAGAAGTGTTTGCTTATGAATGCAATGTTTGATTATATAGATTTCATCGGAGAGTGGCGTATAGTTCTATCAAGTATTTTCTGAGAGCGATACTTATCTTCATCAACAGTACAGGCAAGTTCACTTTGACCATCTTTTCATACCTATGTTTTATTGCATATAGTGACATCATTTCAACAAAATCCCTCCCGTAGTGTTATTGAAATTCTTGTAGTTGAGTAGTATTGCATGAGGTAGGAACCCACCACTTGTTACTAAAGCCCCGGGAACGCTAGTTATTTCAATGCTATGCTTAAATAGATGGGATCTAGTATGAGTGTTCGTGAGTGGTGTGAGAAGGAGGACTCCACGTCAAAACGACGACTTCATGAAGGTTTCTTCAAGTCCCTGCATATTCAAGACCTCAAGACTTCGAGACTCGAGAAACAAGTTTTTCAATACACACTACTGGGTGAGGGATGGTTGGAACGGCACCCTGGAGAAGCCAGTGGATTTGCCTAGGTGTTGCTGGAGATGTGCCAATATTCACGTGGAAAGCCTCACCCAGACTCAAAGGGAAGGATGAATACTTCATGCCCGGAAGCTTACCTATGTAGCCACAAGTCATTATGGGCTCTGGCTTGGTTGATCTTTGTTGTGACTCTGGCTAGGCAGTGCTACGAGATGTAGTCGATGTTAGGAATGGATGGGCACTGATAGTAGTCAGGGAAACACTCTGAAAGACCATGTTTCTTTCATCTTGTTCTCAAACACCAGGCAGTGCGAGGACTTACCAGGAGGGAAAGAATCTTGTGGTTAAAGTACACAACACTCTGCAGAGTTAAAACCTAATCGATTAGCCGTGTCCCTGGTTACGGACAATTTGAGCTTCTAGACTTGGATCTATCTCTGAACTCTCAACACTGGAGTGATAACTAATTGTGGGCAACTTAATGATACTTGTGGGCATTTGGACATCGGTTGGCGGAACCATGTCATGATAGGTAACTCTATAGTGAAAACTCTTGATATTCCTTTGTTGTAGGAAAATAAAATCAGCTTTTACACAAAAACTCAGACATAGAGCCACAAAGTCTTTGCATATAGAATAGCCTTTATTCTTCTGTTCTACTATGGTGATCTTGCCAGTACATTCCATGTACTGACCTACATGGCTGCAACGTCTTATGTTGCAGATACTCTTCTACGACGGGTAAGAGTACGATTCAGGGTTACGGTCCGCACTCAACTTGCCGTTGGTGTTATTGGGACTCCACTCCCGTTGACTGTTTCCGCTGCTATTTTAAGGTATATATCAGTTTTGCGTTAATTACAGGTGATTGCACTTTGATATATACATTGATGTACTGTGTGTGCCAGCATACTGATCCAGGGATGGCACAGAACACACAGAGGCTTGCCCTTTCCAGGTCGAGTCGCTACAGAAATGGTATCAGAGCACATGTTGACTGTAGGACGTGACCCTAGAAACTGGAAAGACCTTAGGAAATGATTTCTCGAAAAACTTTGTTTTCAAAGGATCTTTTACTTCTCCTCTCTTCTGAGTTTTATCAACTAGTTAGAAAATACCCTTTCCCCTTGACCACACTAAGGATCAACTGAGACCACTTCGAGAAGGACAAGATATCGAAACAACTGATGGTCACTTCAAAGTAAAGAAGATTTCACCATGTAGAAGAGTTGAAGTTACACGAGTTGAAGACTCTGAAGACCCGAAGAAATTAAAGACCATGAAGAATTTCCAAGATATTATGCCCTAGAAGACCAAACCCCTATTGTATACTTACGTTAGATACGATGATTTGTGAGCTGTCATTTCTGTTTAAATTTTTGACAGACACAACAAAAATCTATTTTCAAAACCATTGTTTGTATTGTGTGTATCCCCTCCTTTCTCTCTCTTACCCATCTCATCCCAAAACCTTGAACCCAATAGATGATGAATGAAGCTGGACTCATGTATTCTGGATCAATGACTCAATTGGAGACAGAAGAATGGATTCAGAACATGGAGGATCATCTAAGGAGTAACCATGTTGCAAGAAAAGAGATGGTCCAGTATGCTTTTCGGTACTTTGCAGAAGGTGCTGCAAATTGGTGGAAGATGCATGAAGGTATCCATGATAGGCAAGCATCAAACACTTGGGAAGAATTCAAGATAACTCTGCAAGGATCTCATGTTGTTACCAACACCCAGAAGCCCCGTGGCAAAGATGTGAAGAAGATTTGTGCATGCAGGATATGTGGAGAGATAGAGCACACCCAGGAAGAACACAAGGAAGGATGCCCTCATTGTGAAGAAAATCACCGAGCTGAGGAATGCCCAACTGGGCAGGTGACATGTGTATTGTGTGAAGGAACCACTCACTACCCGGCTCAATGCCAAATGTACCCCAAGGTACAAGAAGTCATCAAGCAGCAGAAGGAAGCCATGAAGGAAGCCTTCAGAGAAAATTTAGGAGAACTTGTGATGAAGGAAGATGTTGAAGACCCTAATGGAGAAGGCCTAACCAGATTTTACTTCAATGCCTGCTATTCATGTGGAGAAGAAGGACATTTCTCACAGGACTGTACGAAGGAAACAAAAGAGTATCTGGGAAACTTCCCAACAGAAGAAGTGGAGTTTGACCCACAGGAAATTGAAAGTTTGATCGGAACAAAGAAACCCAGGAAGAGAAACCGAAGACGTTCTCAGAACAACCCAATTTCTGCAAAGAAGGATCTGAGTCAGATCATGTGTTTCTGGTGCAAGAATTTAGGCCACTATGTCGATAAATGCCCTGAGAAGAAGGCTAAACATGAGTAGTTTGAGTTTTGGATTTTGGAAGTAATAAATGTAATAGGTAGCACTCTTATCATTTTGAAGTTATGTAATGGAAGTTTCAGAGTTTGTAATAAATTCATGAGTCAATGGAAATTTATGGTGTCATGATGTATCTTATGTTGTATTACATGAGTTGTTACTCTATGACCCAAGATCTCCGACCATTTTTCAAGGATATGAGAAAATATGGTCTATAAAGACATGAGTGCATTTCATTTTAAGTGTGGTAGTAACCATAGGGATAAATGAATGAAGTAGATATTAAGGAGCTTGGATAACTGAATACAGGTGAAGAGTGTGGAACCATATCCAAACTATGTGGATGATAACCTTGAGATAAAGTGCTTTCGAAGCTGTAATGTTGAGGAAAAGAGTGATTGTGGTGAAACCATACCCAAGGTTAAACAGACCAATGGAAAGGAAAATGAATTCCGCGGAGTGGAATCTAGACAAGAACAGGTCTGTGATTTGTTACCTCGAAGGTATGATGGAGTGAACTGAAGGTAATGTTGGAATGTGGAACGATAGTAACCCCAAGAGTGAGTTAAAGCTATCCAAGTACTCAAGTGACCCCACAACTCACTGACCTCGGGATTGATAAGGATCAAGCCCCACCGTGGTGAAGGAAGAAACTTGGAAGAAGCTACACCTGATCAGCAAACGTTTTCCTTAGGAGTATTATGAAAACCTGAGAGTTGTGAAGAAACGATAGATGTTTTTGTTCGGCTTGCAGAAATAAATGGATTTATCCAAACCTCGTTCGTTGACAAGAGAAAATTTCTGCAATGCTTGTGAGGAAGCCCAAGTGTTAGAATACAAGATTCACTAAACCTTATACAAGGTAATGATTTCAGTGCGACATGGCTTGGCCACCATGACGACTTACTCTTATCATTCTCTTGCTATTCGGAATGGTAAATCTGAGTGAATTACCCATAGTAAAGAGACGACGTTCTTTGAAGCTTTTTGTTTAAGCCTTAGTATGGTATGAAGAAAACCCTTGTACATGGCAGTTGCTGTCACCGGTAGGAATTTTACGGTGAGGAATGAAGCCAAGACCCATTTCACTGCAGGACAACCACTAATGGTAGACCACCATGAGATCATCGATAAGTTACTTAGAATGAACGCGAGACCTGTCAGTTAAGAAGACCCAGTGTCGGAAGAAATGCATTTTGTTGTGAGAACACACAATTTTGAAATAACGGAATATCGTCACCAAGGAACTATTGTGAAGAATGGGAACAGACAGAGGCACCCACCGGATGTGTCATGATTTCTAAAGGACCAATAACTCTCATTTTAAGTGTGGTAGCACCCACACCTTCTGGGTCAGTGGATTTGTTAGAAGACCCCAAACCCTAACCTTTTCTTTCTAGCCTCTTCGAATCTCGAGGACAAGATTCATTTTAAGTGTGGTAGGTTTGTAACATCCCAAATTTTGGAATGTTATAATTAATATCAGAATGAATGCTTGTTGCTTGAGTGAGTGAAATTGAGTGAAAATTTGAAACTTTTGAAAACTTTTGAATGAGAGGGAATAAAATGACTTTCCCATGTGATTTGAATTCCATTTTGAAAAAAATTCAAATTCAGAAACTTTATGCAACTCAATGATTTTCATGAGAGAGGATAAAAGGACTTCTTCAAATTATATGAAATATGAGTTGGAAGCTTAAAGGAAGGATTTGAAAGTGCTTTTGAAAAACCTCTGAATTATTCTTTTGGAATCCATGTCATATTTGGTTCCTATTCAAATTTTCAAAGCATTCAAAACCCTGGACAAATTTTTGAGAGGAGTAATGTGACACTCCAAACCAGGGGGTATTTTGTGAAGTTTTTGAATCATAAAACCCAAGGGGTTATTTGAAAAATATTTGCAAAAATCAATAAAGCCACATAGGCATTTTCTAAAAAATAAAGTTTTATTTACTTATTCTGGCCGAGGAAAAATGTTCACTTAATGGCATTAATTCTCCTGGTCATTTTGGTATAATTATTTTTGGGAAAGTATTTATGGCCATTTATTGGTTTTTATTTCGCTGGTAAATAGAATAAAGGAAAAACTTAAATGCTCTTAAAGCCCATGGCCCACCTGCCCCTGATTCCTCTCCCGAAACTGCTCCGCATCGGCCACTGCTGCCACGCCCTCTCTCTCTCTCTCTGACGTCCCGGTCCCACCGTCCGAACCCACTAACCGCGCGGTCGTCCCCTCCAATCTCGCCCCCTCTCCTCGCCGGCGAGATCACCGCGTCGAATCTCTCGCACCTGCCTTTCTCTCACTCACCCGCGGCCCTATAAAACCCCGGCCACCCTACGCACTCCATTCCACCCTGAAACCCCCTGTTTTTCTCGCCAGAACGACGCCCCCACAGCTCGCCGGAGTTCCGGTCACCACCGAAGCTCTATGAGCACGCGCCACTCGCCTCCGTCACCACCACACGTCCCCGACGCGACCAACCTTCACCAAAGACTCCCCGTCGGCGCCTGGTGCCCTCACCATCGCCGGAGACCCTCTAGAAATGCCACGCCACCACCTCGCCGGAGTATCCTCTCCACCCGAAACTCCCACCGCACCTGCCCGTCGCCCCCGTCGTCCCCAGCCCCGTCCGACCCCACCATTCGACGCCGGAGCTTCGTCGCTGTCGCCTGAGCACTTCGGACGCCTTCCCCGACCACCGGAGATGCCTCCCCGTCGACCTCACCGCCTCGGACATCGCCGGAGTCTCGCCGGACTCCACCCCACCGCGGTGAGTTTTCCCCTTCCCCCTCGCCCGTCCGATCTAGAATGAAAGGCTAGGATTAGAACGTAGTTTTTTCTTTAAAACGCCGAAACGTTTTCTGTTAGGAATCGGCCGTCCACTCAAATCGTTAGATCACGCGCACCCCTGGACCAATCAGAAGCCGCCACGTGTACCCTATCTGTTAGATAGGATTTTCGTTTCTTCTGTTTTTAGTTTTAAAAACAGATTTAATTCTGTTTTTGTTTTAATCATATCTTTTATGTTTTTAGTTGTTTTAAGTTGATTCTTTTCGCATTTTGTCACAAATTTCATCTAGTTTCTGTAGATTGCAAGTTTGACTATGTTTGAATACTCAAATTTGAATTTAAACAGAATTGATTTAAATCTTGTTTTCTGAATAACTTGAGTTTAATAATATATTTTTGATTGATTCTTTTTGCTACTTGTCACTAGTGATTTTAGTTATCAGTAGGTAACGTTTGAGAATTTTTAGGATAAATTTTATTATGGTTATTTAACTAAAACAGATTATGTTTAGATCATACTAGAGTTTAATTAGTTTAGTTTGTAAATTATTTTAAATCTGAATTAGTTTAACTTTTTGTTTTAGTTTTCTTTAGTTCTATTATACAATATTAGGTGACTTATTTTCTATTAATAAAAAAATAGTTTTGCTTTGTATTTATATTCAAATGATATAGGAAACTATATTCTTCATCATTAGGTAATGTTTTATAAAACAATTTAGTTTTAATAGTAATTCTTTTCACAAAAGTTTTAAAAGATTTTATGTTAAGTATTGTTTTGTTACTAAAGATAGTTTTGTTTTAGTAGTAGTTTAGCCACTAAACTTGAGTCCATTGCTTTGCTTTGTTTTGATTTGTTATGTTGCTAGTTGGTTTCTTATTTGAAAAATTATTTAAAATAATTGTTTTATAAGTTTTACTTTCTGTTAACATAGTTGTTTTATACTTTTTTTCTCTTATTTTAATATTTTATTGTTTTACTTAGCAAACACTTTTGTGTTAGGGTGTTGTTTTCATAGTTTTACTTGTTCTTCAAAAGTAATTCTTTTTGCTGGTAAAATATGTACTAAAATATTTTTGTTATATTTTTTCTTTGTTTTTGTTTTGCTACTATTGAAAATAGTTGTTTGTAGGGGGAGAACCCCACCTTAGTTGTGTTCGTGAAAACTTTGTTGATTTTTGACGTGGAGGAGGACTCCACGTCAAAACGACGACTTCATGAAGGTTTCTTCAAGTCCTGCATATTCAAGACCTCAAGACTTCGAGACTCGAGAAACAAGTTTTTCAATACACACTACTGGGTGAGGGATGGTTGGAACGACACCCTGGAGAAGCCAGTGGATTTGCCTAGGTGTTGCTGGAGATGTGCCAGTATTCACGCAGAAAGCCTCACCCAGACTCAAAGGGAAGGATGAATACTTCATGACCGGAAGCTTACTTGTGTAGCCACAAGTCATTATGGGCTCTGGCTTGGTTGATCTTTGTTGTGACTCTGGCTGGGCAGTGCTACGAGATGTAGTCGACGTTAGGAATGGATGGGCACTGACAGTAGTCAGGGAAACACTCTGAAAGACCATGTTTCTTTCATCCTGTTCTCAAACACCAAGCAGTGCGAGGACTTACCAGGAGGGAAAGAATCTTGTGGGTAAAGTACACAACACTCTGCAGAGTTAAAACCTAATCGATTAGCCGTGTCCCCGGTTACGCACAATTTGAGCTTCTAGACTTGGATCTATCTCTGAACTCTCAACACTGGACTGATAACTAATTGTGGGCAACTTAATGATACTTGTGGGCATTTGGACATCGGTTGGCGGAACCATGTCATGATAGGTAACTCTATAGTGAAAACTCCTGATATTCCTTTGTTGTAGGAAAATAAAATCAGCTTTTACGCAAAAACTCAGACACAGAGCCACAAAGTCTTTGCATATAGAATAGCCTTTATTCTTCTGTTCTACTATGGTGATCTTGCCAGTACATTCCATGTACTGACCTACACGGTTGCAATGTCTTATGTTGTAGATACTCTTCTACGACGGGTAAGAGTACGATTCAGGGTTACAATCCGCACTCAACTTGCCATTGGTGTTATTGGGACTCCACTCCCGTTGACTGTTTCCGTTGCTATTTTAAGGTATATATCAGTTTTACGTTAATTACAGGTGATTGCACTTTGATATATACATTGATGTACTGTGTGTGCCAGCATACTGATCCAGGGATGGCACAGAACACACAGAGGCTTGACCTTTCCAGTTCGGGTCGCTACAAGTTAACTGAGTTCACCGTCCTCCACTTTGGATTCTAGGATATTCGATCTGTATTAGTGATCTTATATGATAATATTCGAGATGTATTAGTTAATATTTTATGATGCATTAACTGGATTATTCGGGATGATGTATTGGTGATATTATAGTCGAGGTCATTATAAATATTAATGTATTTGTGATATTTTATTGGTATAATACGTGTGTGACTTTTGGTCTGTCGTTGCTCCTTGTGTGACTTTCGTGTGTGTTCTTGATGGAGGAATCCCGACTGTTGTCGTGGGGGCACCTCCTCTTTTTTTTCTTCTTTGCGATATACTCATCGATATATTGCACAAGAAGAGAAGAGGGGAGGTGTCCATCACCGGTGGTCGAACTATTACTGTGAGAGAGTGCCCACCGACATATATACACGACCATATCAGTGTGAGAGAGAGCTCACCAACACACCATGAGATATGAGAGTTACTTAAGGAAAGCCTCGACGGACCGAAATTCACACACGCATTAGGATCCAAAGCGTGCCGTAATTCTTGAACTGGCTTATTCGGGATGATGTATTAGTGATATTATATTCGAGTTCATTATAAATGTATTTGTGATTTGCAAGTCATTCCGGTAAAACATAGGGAATTTTTTCTATGTCATTGCTCGATATATGAAACAGGTTGGCTTTATGTCTGTTTCGGCTCCTTGTGTGTCTTTCAGTGAGGGAGAGTGTCCACCATATATATATATGAGAGAGGAAGAATCTCGACTGTTGTCGTGGGGGTCACTTCTCCTTCGTTCCAGTGTGCTAGACATTTTGGTCTAATGCACTCTGGGACGAATGGAGGAGCCACCATCACCGGCGGTCGCAATACAGAGGGAGTGCCTACCATATACGTGAGACGAGAGTTTACGAAGGAAAGACTCGACAAACCCAAAGTCAACCCGTTGCATATTGAGTAATAGTGATCTATGTGTTGATCAGTTTTCTCGTAGTTTCCTTCGATCGATTTTAAATGTTTCAACTATGAACATAGGAAATGTCTAACGACGAAAGGGAATTCGCTATATGCGAATACTGCAAAGACGAGCGCGGCATGTGTGACAAGACTTTCCTAGTTGATGGTAGGCGCTTCAGCATCATGCTGGATGAGACCTTCCAAGTGGATACAGTAAGTCACAATGACCAGTATTTTTTCGAAATTAAGCATGACTTCTGCCTCTTTTGCTTCAACTTATAATTAATTTAATTTTTTTACTGTTCTACTAGCGTATCCCCTGCCATGCAAGAATTGTTGTCTTGGATAAGATTGGTTTCAATACTAAAAAAGATATGGAGGTAAAGATAGTTCACTTGAGGACCGAGCATGGTTTTACTTTTGCGGTAAAATTGTACCATGCAGACACCTATTGCTATTTTGAATGCAAAAGTTGGCAAGCACTATGCAAGGCTTATGCATTTGAGCCTAATATGCTTAGCACCTTTGATATTCGTCCGGAAGATGAAATTGAAGGTAATATCGACATCTGGGTCGATGTGCAGATGCCTCCAGTTCTACCATTATGTGAGTTTCTCAACAATATTTATTAAGTAATTTATATTGTTTATTTAAAAAGAGTTGACAACTTATTTGCATTGACAGCTTATTTTCATTCTTCAAAAAATGTACGGAAGATGGTAGACAGAACCTACTACTACAGTGATGAAGCAGAATTAACTTATAAGGAGAAAGATCATCTTACCACATTTCTTAGTCATCTTGAGAATTACAATCGCTATTATCAAACTCTTGCACATTATGGTCAATATGTGCCACTAGTGCATGTGGTGAACTACGGTAACATCCATGGAGATTGCATGGTAAGATTTTAATTCTACTATTACGACATCTGTGCATCTTTTGCATAAATTCTTCTAAAACTAAACTACATTGCTAACTACAAAGTTATTACTATGTTTTTCAACAGAAAATCCTGGAGGATTGTGTGCCTCATCTGATGTTTCTGAGAGGTCGCGTTGTTGATACGAGCTTAGGGCCACCATGGCCAGGTCAGCCTACGCATCACTCCTGTCCATACCGGATTTCTAAAACTGATGGAGTCATGACAATCAAATATTGGAAAAAATGTATGCTCAATCGTAGAGAGCTACTTGGAAGCAACATTGTGCGTAGGCCAAGAATGGGAGACAGGATGATCTCTGTTCTCCATAATGCAGAGTCAGGGCCTATCTTGTTTTATGATATTGTACCTAAGAGAGGGTAGAGTAGGTCCTACGAGATAGGAGTACGTAGGTCCTAGGTACAATGTGTTATTATGTGCTACAATGTGTTAGAGTTGATGAGGAGGAGGAGGAGGAGTTGTGATTATGACTAGTGACCAACTTGTTATATGATGTCTCATTGATGAAAATGATGATTAAATAGTGTTATATGTTCTATCTATACGTATAGTACGTAGTGTCGTGACCAAGCATGGAGATAAGAGAGATCACTTCTCTCTATTAGCTAGCTAACAAAATATATGAAACCCCTAAATTAACCCTCCAAAACCCTCAAAACCCCCCTCTTTCACAAAAAAACAGCTCCTTAGCTGCTAACGCGTGGACGCTCTTTGGTCCCGGTTGGTGTTACCAACCGGGACCAAAGGCCCTCCTACCTGGGCTCGGCGGAGCGGCCACGTGTAGCCCCATCTGTCCCGGTTCATAAGCGAACCGGGACTAAAGTTCATGGGCTTTAGTCCCAACACATTAGTCCCAGTTCCAGAACCGGGACAAATGGGCCTTACAAACCGGGACAAATGGGCCTTTTTCCACTAGTGATGGAACACGAAACACCAAAAAAATAGTTGTACCTGCTACTCATGGAGATGAGGAACCTCCTAAACCCCTCGATGCTCGTTATATGAAAGATATTATGCACTACTTTGATAATCCTGAGAAAACCCCATTCAACTATATAATGGGAGTAACATTGGATCAACGTGAATACTTTAGGGATTATTTCTTGACTCATAGAGGGAAATTTTTATGGGATCAAATTCATATATTGAAGTGGTATGCTTGGAATCTATGCTCTAGATATGATTATACTTGTTGCTCTAGGATGAATACTCCACATCTTCCCTTTTCATGCAAATTTAATGATAATGAAACCTTAGCTTCTTATGCTAATGGTGTATTTGATTATTATGATGTGGAACGAATAGAAGAATTTGTTGCTTTTAAGGGTGCTTGTGAAATTGAATCTTTGTTTAAAAAGTTTGAAGATTTTGATGATTCAGTTTATAGACCTGAAAATCTTGTTATCCTTAAATATTGCTATGATAATTATAAATACAATTATGATATTGATGTGTTTATTGAGAAAGTCTTCGCTGTCCAAGAAGAGACTAATATTTTGTAGGAGTCCATGGAAGAAGAAATTGATGAAACAGCGAGCTCATTGGATGAAAAAGATGAGGAGGGGAGCGAAGAACAAACAGAGGAAGAGCGGATTAGCTACCCGTGCCCACATTCTAATGAGAGTAACTCTTCAACTCATACATTATTTAATGCCCCTTCGTTCTTACCTAAGGATGAATGCTATGATAATTGCTATGATCCCGTTGATTCATTTGAAATATCCCTTTTTGATGAACTTGATGCTAGTTATGATTGTGGCCAAGATGCCAATATGAATTATGTTTATGGAGATGAACTCGCTATAGTTCCTTATGTTAAGAATGAAATTGTTGCTATTGCACCCACACATGATAGTCATGTTATCTTTTTGAATTCTCCCAACTACACTACACCTCAGAAGTTTTCTCTTATTAAGGATTATATTGATGGGTTGCCTTTTACTATTTCACATGATAATTCTGATGAATATAATATGCATGTGCTTGCTGCTCCTACTTGCAATTTTTATGAGAGAGGAACTACATCTCCGCCTCTTTATGTTTCCAACACGATAAAATTGCAAGAAACTGCTTATACTATGCATTGGCCTTTACTTGATGTGCATGAATTGTTCTTGTATGACATGCCGATGCATAGGAAGAGAGTTAGACTTAGTCATTGCTTGATATATGTTTCTTTGTGCTCACTACTAAATGCTAAATCATTGTTGATTCAAATTGGCTTTGATATACCTTGGGATCCGGGTGGATCCATTACTTGAGCACTTTATGCCTAGCTTAATGGCTTTAAATAAAGCGCTGCCAGGGAGACAATCCGGAAGTTTTAGAGAGTCATTTACTTCTGTTGAGTTCTTTTATAAAGTTTAAAAACAAAAAAATATAGAGGGGAACTTAAAAACTTTTTCAAAAAGAGAAGCGATTGAAAGGTGATGCATTGCGGAAGTAAGGGTCGACCTTGAACACTTGTGTTCATGCTCATGGAAACAACGTAGAATTTTTCATGAATATTCTCAAAAACATAATTATCCCCTTGTAAAATTCCATTGTATTATAAAAATAATGTTCCAAGGTTTGCCTTTAGGATGATTAGATTGCTTGTTGGTTTGTGCGGTGCAAAACAGAAACTTTAGCCGTAGTGCGTGATTTCTCTTTTTTTTACTGGAACGTCAAATGGTTCTGAAACTTTGTGTACTGTATTTCTATAAAAAAATATTTTTCATATTTTTTCGGAATTTTTAGAGTTACATAATTAAGGTGGATGTTCAAATCTTTACAGACTGTCATGTTTTCACAGATTGCTGTTATAGCTTCATTTATTTGCGTATGTTTGAATTCTTGTTGAAGACTCCTTGACTTGGGGCCATAGAATTGTGATAGCATACAGTGGTTAATGTTTGTTTATAGTTATACAATAATGTTACAGCAGTGCATGATGGGATTTCATTGTCATATTCACTAACTCCGCCATTAAAAGTTCGGTTAAGTTTTGTGTGGATGAAGTGTTCGAAGATCGAGGAGGTCTCGACGTGAGGAGAAGGAGGAGAGGCAAGAGCTCGAGCTTGGGGATTCCCAAGGCACCCCAAGTAAATATTCAAGGAGACTCAAGCGTCTAAGCTTGGGGATGCCTCGGAAGGCATCCCATCTTTCTTCAACAAGTATCGGTATGTTTTTAGATTCGTTTCGTTCACATGATATGCGTAAATTCTTGGAGCGTCTTTTGTGTTTATTTTTCACTTTTATTTTATGCACCATGCTAGTATGAGATAGTCCACGGTTGATTTATAGAATTATCATTGCACTTCACTTATATCTTTTGAGTATGGCTTTATAGAATGCTTCATGTGCTTCACTTATATCATTTGAAGTTTGGATTGCCTGTTTCTCTTCACATAGAAAACCGTTATTTGTAGAATGCTCTTTTGTTTAACTTATACTTATTAGAGAATAGTCTTTTGTAGAAAGAACTAAACTCTCCTTTCTTCACTTATATCTATTTAGAGAGTCAACAGGAATTGGTCATTTACATGGTTAGTCATAAAAGCCTACATAAAACTTATGGATCACTGAATATGATATGTTTGATTCCTTGCAATAGTTTTGCGGTATAGAGATGGAATATGTGGGAGGTACTAGTAAATGGTTGTGGTTAGTAAAAATATTGGTGTTAAGGTTTGTGTTTCCCGAAGCATGCACTTATAGTCTCTCGTTATGCTATGAAGTTGGAGCATGATTTATTATTGATTGTCTTCCTTTGCGTAGAGGTCGGGATCGCACGGTGGTTAACTCCTACCAACCCTTCCCCTAGGGGCATGTGTAATCGTACTTTGCTTCGAGGGCTAATAAACTTTGCAATAAGTATATGAGTTCTTTATGACTAATGTGAGTCCATGGATTATACGCACTCTTACGTTTCCGCAATTTGCTAGCCTCTACGGTACCGTGCATTGCCCTTTCTCACCTCGAGAGTCGGTGCAAACTTCGCCGGTGCATCCAAACCCCATGATATGATACACTCAATCACACATAAGCCCTATTATATCTTCCTCAAAACAGCCACCATACCTACCTATTATGGCCCTTCCATAGACATTCCGAGATATATTTCCATGCAACTTCCACCGCTTCCATTTTGATGACTTGAGCATTCATTGTCATAATGCTTTGCATGATCATATAGCTGACATAGTAGTTGTGGCTCAGCCACCGTTAATCATTTTCCATACATGTTATGCTAGATCATTGCACATCCTGGTATTGCTAGAGGCATTCATATAGAGTCATACTTTGTCAAAGGTATCGAGTTGTAATTTTTATTTCTTTTGAGATATAAGTAAATAGAAGTGTGATGATCATCATTATTCATTATTACAGCATGTCCCAGTGAGGAAAGGATGATGGAAACTAGGATTCCCCCACAAGTTGGGATGAGACTCCACACAATGAGAGATAAAATGAAAAAGAAAATGAAAAAATGAAAAAAATGAAAAATGAAAAAAAAAGAGAAGGGGCATGCTAGTTCCACACTTGTTCTTCAAAGTAGCACCATGTTTTTCATATAGAGAGTCTCCTATGTTGCCACTTTCATATACTAGTGGGAATTTTCCATTATAGGATTAGATGCACACCCACTTAGTTTCATGTTGAGCTTTCATACACTTATAGATCGTAGTGCATTCATTGCATGGAAATCCCTACTCCTCGCATTGATATCAATTGATGGGCATCTCCATAGCCCGTTGGTTAGCCGCATCGATGTGAGACTTTCTTACTTTTTTTGTCTTCTATATATTTACCCCTATCATCATACTCTTTTCCACCTATAGTGTTATATCCATGGCTTGCGCTCATGTATTGCGTGAGGGTTGAAAAGCTAAAGCGCGTTAAAAAGTATGAACCAATTGCTTGGCTGACACCGGGGTAGTACATGATAAATACTTTGTGCTAAGAAGACAGAGCATGACAAGACTATATGATTTTGTAGGAATAGCTTTCTTTAGCATTGATATTTTGAAAGACATGATTGTTTGTTGGGATGCCAAAGTATTGATGTCTTTATGTCAAATTATAGACTATTGCTTTGAATCACTTATGTCTTAATATTCATGCCATGATTAGATATATGACCAAGTTTATGTTAGGTAGCATTCCACATCAAAATTTATCTTTTTTATCATTTACCTGCTCGAGGACGAGCAGGAATTAAGCTTGGGGATGTTGATACGTCTCCATCGTATCTATAATTTTTGATTGTTTCATGCCAATATTATACAAGTTCTACATACTTTTGGTAACTTTTTATATGATTTATTTGACTAACCTATTGATCCAGTGCCTAGTGCCAGTTCCTATTTTTTGCATGTTTTTTGTATCGCAGAATATATATATATAATGAAGTCCAAATGCAATAAATTTTACGGAGAATTATTTTGGAATATTTGTGATTTCTCGGAGTTGGAATCACCACAAACGGAGGCCCACACAGGGCACAAGACACCAGGATCCGACCCTTGAGCCAGGCGCGTGGTGGTGGGTTGTGCCCACCTCATACATCGGTTGGGGCTCTACTTAGGGCGCAAGGAAGCTTATATCCGGAAAAAAATCGTGTTAAAATCTCAGTGCAATCGGAGTTACAGATCTCCAGGAATATAAGAAACGGTTTTCGGCCAGATCTGGGAACGCGAAACAGAAGAGAACAGAGAGGGAGATCCAATCTCGGAGGGGCTCCCGCCCCTCCGCCACCATAGGAGACCATGGACCATAGGGAGGATTCTCCTTCCCATCTAGGGGGAGGACAAGGAAGAATAAGAAGTAGGGGGCTCTCTCCCCCTCGCTCCCGATGGAGCCAGAGTGCCACCGGGGCAACGATCGAGACGGCGATCTACATCAACAATCTTGCTACCGTCAACACCAACTCTCTCCCCCTCTATGCAGCGGTGTAACACTTATTATCCCCACTGTAATATCTACTTAAACATGGTGCTCAACTCCATATATTATTTCCCAATGATCTATGGTTACCCTATGATGTTTGAGTAGATCCATTTTGTCCTGTGGGTTAATCGTGATCTTGGTTGGTATGATTGTATATTTTATTTATGGTGTTGTCCTACCCCTTTGTTCTCGCGCAAACACGAGGGCCCCCCGCTGTAGGGTGTTTCAATATGTTCATGATTTTCTTATTGTCAGTGTTGCGGGGGATGACAGCAGCCCAAATGCGGATAAGTGGGTTATGGCGTATGGGAGTAAAGAGGACTTGATACTTAATGGTATGGTTGGGTTTCACGACCTTAATGATAGTTAGTAGTTGCGGATGCTTTCTAGGGTTCCAATCATAAGTGCATATGATCCAAGTAGAGAAAGTATGTTAGCTCATGCCTCTCCCTCATATAAAATTACAAGAATGATTACCGGTACTTGTTATCGATTGCCTAGGGACAAATAACTTTCTTGTTGACACAAACCCTTTTACTAAACACCTAACTTTTATTATCTTGCAAAGTACTTCTAGTTTTATTCTTGCAAAATAGTTCTAGCATCACTCCAACAAAATAGTTTCATACTTGTTTTAGGTAAAGCAAACGTCAAGTGTGCGTAGAGTTGTATCGGTGGTCAATAGAACTTGAGGGAATATTTGTTCTGCCTTTAGCTCCTCGTTGGGTTCGATGCTCTTATTTATCGAAGAAGGCTACAAATGATCCCCTATACTTGTGGGTTATCATCTGGCAATCCATACAGTTGTTCTCGAAACCAATTCTCGTTGAACACCCTAGAGGAGCTCGAAAAAATAGGATACCTCCGAATCGGCCAGCCAGGTACGAACCCATCAAAAAAAGAAACAACCCCTTTTCAGGGACCGGCATTGTCCTCGATGGACTATTGGATAAACCTTGTCCCATACATTCTATGTTGTTAAACATGAACCCAACTCATAGCCTTCGAGCTTGTTGGGTCAACAGGCAAGTCGCAAAAAGCGGCGAGGCCATCCTCGAAACACCTCCATCTAGCAGGAGCCCTCCTTCGCCGCTCGGATTCAATGTCGAAGTCCTAACAGTCTATGAGACCTTCCCCTCAAGGAACAGGCATAAAAGAGCTCTTAGGGAGCTTGAGCAAATCTACCATGTGGCAGCCACTAGCCCATGGGCAGACATACCGATTACTTTCGGGGACACTGACCAGCCGCCCATTCTTCCGGGTACCTCATCGAACGCACTAGTCTGGAACCCCATCATTGATGGATACAGGCTACATAAAGTGCTAATGGATGGCGATAGTGGTCTTAACCTTATATACGAGGCCACCCTAGAAAAAATGCAGTTCGATCGATCCCGCATCGAACATAGCAACACAACCTTCCGGGAAATTATCCCAGGGAGAGAGGCACATTGTTCCGGATGTATCATCCTGGACGTTGTGTTCAGCACACCCAAAAACTACCGGTCCGAAGAACTTCTCCTCCACATCGTCCCCTTCCCAAGTGGCTATCACGCCCTATTGGGACGCGGCACCTTTACAAAGTTCCAGGCTATCCCCCATTACGAGTACATGAAACTCAAAATGCCAGGACCAAATGGAGTGATAACAATCGCCAGTGATCCGACATAGCCCTTCGTGCCGAAAACAAAACGGCAGCGCTCGCCCTCAAGGCATTAGCGGAAACTTTCGCTGCCGAAGAGATGACCGCCTTACGGTCGACAGTTAATAAGGACGATGTGATCCTTAGCAAAAGGCCCAAGTCCATGTCATTTAAACCCGCAGAGGAAATTGTTAAATTTCAGGTACATCCAACGGACCCCAATAATACAGTGTCCATCGGAGGCCAGCTCGATCCCCTTGTGGATGAAGCGCTACGGAATTTCCTCTGTGAGAATTGGGACATTTTTGCCTAGCATCCTTCCGATATGCCTGGAATCCCACGTCAGCTCGCCGAACACAGCTTAGACATTATCCCAGGCTTTAAGCCCGTGAAACAGACTCTGCACCGCTTCTCCGAGCCCAAACGACAAGCCATGGGTGAAGAATTAGCTAAACTGCTCGAGGCTGGATTTATTTGTGATATTAAACACCCTGAGTGGCTAGCAAACCTGGTGATGGTACCTAATAAAGACAAGTCCTGGCGGTTGTATGTCGACTTCAAAGACCTCAACAAAGCCTGCCCCAAGGACCCTTTCCCCTTACCATGCATATACCAGATCATTGATGCCATAGCCGAACACGATTTGTTGTGCTTCCTCGACGCTTACTCCAGATACCATCAAATTAAAATGAAGGAATTCGATCAAGCGGCTACTGCATTCATCACCCCCTACGGGGCATTCTGCTTCAACATGATGCCTTTCGGGCTAAAAAACGTCGGGGCCACATACCAGCGCATGATCCAAACTTGTCTCGTCAGGTCGGTAAGACTGTCAAGGCATACATGGATGATGTGGTAATCAAAACCAAACACTTTGGCCATTTGATCGACGACTTACGGAAAACCTTCACTAGTCTATGCGAATATGATATACGGCTCAATCCGGAAAAATGTGTATTCGGAGTTCCCTCTGGTAAGCTGCTTGGATTCATTGTCTCCCATAGAGGAATAGAGGCAAATCCAGCTAAAATCCATGCTCTATCAGAACTTGCAATTCCCACTGAGTTGAAGCACGTCCAGAGGCTAGCTGGTTGTGTAGCGGCATTAAGCCGCTTTATCTCCCGCATCGGAGAAAAGGCTTTGCCGCTCTATAAGCTGCTGAAGCGGACCAACAAGTTCGAATGGACCAATGAGGCAGCGGCCGCGTTAGAAGAAATCAAAACACTACTGGCAACCAATCCCATACTCACGGCATTGGGCGCCGATGAGCCCATGTTATTATACATATCGTCCACCAACAAAGTCGTCAGTGCGGTGCTCGTCGTTGAACGAGATGAGGAGGGACATAAATTCCGGACTCAAAAACCAATATATTATGTGTCAGAAGTGCTAACGCAGTGCAAGTCCAGATACCCACATTACCAAAAAATAGCCTATACAGTATTCATGGCATCGAGGAAACTCAGACACTACTTCCAGGAGTGTGCGGTAACAGTGGCATCAGAGGTCCGCCTGAATGATATAATCAACAATAGGGACACCACCGGCCACATAGCCAAATGGGTCATTGAGCTCCTTCCCTTTGAAATAACCTACAAGCCATGCCGCGCCATTAAATCTCAGGTACTGGCGGACTTCCTGGTTGAATGGACAGAGGCCGAGCTCCCCAAGGAATACAGTGCATACTCCCATTGGACAATGTACTTTGATGGATCCAAGACCTTGGCTAGTCTGGGGGCTAGAGTTATCCTCACATCCCCCACAGGCGACAATGTGCGATACGTGTTGCAAATCGTGTATGCTGACTCTAACAATGCAGCCGAATATGAAGCTCTCCTTCATGGTCTTCGGATGGTGGTATCAATGGGCATACGACAGCTAGAGGTACGGGGAGACTCAAACTTGGCCATATCCCAACTTAACGGCGAGTTCGACGCCAAAAATCCAAAGATGGCGGAATATAGAAACGCCGTCCTCAAGATATCTGCTCGGTTCGAGGGGTTGGAATTCCACCACATCGCTCGCGACAACAACCATGCCGCTGACATACTGGCCCATATGGGAGCCAAGAGTGATCCCGTCCCAAGAAATTCCTTTTTGGAGCAGCTCTTTAAGCCCTCTGTAGTGTGGCAGGACGACGACAATGGCGCTGGTCCGAATACAGCGGACGAAGTTGTTCCCCCCATAAACGAGCCAGACGATGGCATCATCGGGGGCTCCGCGATGAATGAAATGCCCTCAGCTCATGAGGTAATGGCAATAATAGCGCCATGGACAGGGCCCTTCCTCGCTTACCTTATTCACAAGGAACTCCCCGACGATCAAACCGAGGCACGACGCATAGTTCGGCGATCCATGGCCTACAAAGTACGGGAGGGTGAGTTATACAAGAAAAGCACAACCGGAATATTATAGTGGTGTATATCCGAGGAAGAAGGATGGGGGCTCCTCACTAAAATCCACGCAGGCATGGGCGGGCATCATGCCACGGCAAGATCCCTTGTCAGCAAGGCCTTACAAGCTGGTTTCTTTTTGCCTACGTCTTGGACGGACACTCAGTCACTTGTTCAACATTGCGTAGGGTGTCAAATCTTCGCAAATCAAAGTCACATGCCCCTAACAGCTCGTCGAACTATTCCGATCACCTGGCCTTTCACGGTCTGGGGGCTGGACATGGTCGGACCCCTTAAAGGGGGAACCAAGAAAAATAAATACATAGTAGTCATGGTTGACAAGTTCACCAAATGGATAGAAGCAAAGCTCGTCAAGTCAGCTAAATCCAGACCAGTGGTCGACTTTTTATCTAGCATAGTACACCGTTACGGTGTCCCGCATAGTATAATAACAGATAATGGATCCAACTTCATGGCCCAAAAGGTCAAGGACTGGTGTACAAAAATGGGCATAAAGCTTGATTATGTGTCGGTCTATCATCTGCAAGCCAATGGACAAGTCGAGCGAGCAAATGGTCTCATTATGAGCGGCATCAAGCCATGTTTGGTCTGATCTCTTCACGAGTCCAACTGTCATTGGGTGGAGGAACTCAACTCCGTTCTATGGGGCCTGCGTACCACCCTGAACATATCAACGGGTTACACACTGTTCTTTATGGTCTATGGGGCAGAGGCAGTCCTCCCTTGCGATATTATCCACGACACACCAAGAGTGCGCATGTATGAGGAAAAGGAGGCCGAGTTGGATCGGCAGGACGACTTACATGCCTTGGAGGGAGAGTGTGACATAGCTCTAGCTCGTTCCACTCTTTACCAACAGCAAGCTCAGTGTTACCAAAGTAGGGAGGTCAAGGCAAAAGCATACAACATAGGCGAACTCGTCCTATGGCTCCCAGAGAAACAGAAGCATAAACTCAACCCCAAATGGGAGGGTCCTTTCATCCTAAACGAAGTACTCGCGGGAGGTGCCTATCGTCTGTGGAGTCCATCCGATAACCGCCTTGAATCAAACCCATGGAACGCAGGTCGTCTTCAGCGCTTCTACGAATATATATTTTCCTTTTTCCCCTTGTTATTTTTGCCTTTTTTCTTTTTCCCTTCCCATTTTGCTGTTCGACAGGGCCAATTTATTTTCTTACCCTATGTTCGGCTAAACCAATCTTGTACTAAATATTATCAGCATGCACCATAAAGTGTTAAATCCGAACACAGCACGTGGGGGCTTCTTCTAGTAGCCAAACTTTTTTATTACAAGTATTTGCTCACACTTACCGGGTGCACATGTTTATTTTGTCATGTTCTAGCCATCAGATGCATCAATTCGAACTAAGACTTTTGCCAAGCTGGGTTGCCTCGCTCCTGTGATTACTCTCTACGTTCCCGATTGTTCGGCTAGAGAGTAAAGGGAGCACCTCTGCGATTGTTATGACCGGGTCATCCGGACACGTATCCTTAGATGAGTGAAGGCGAAAGCTAGCTATCTTACGTAGACAATTGGTCAGCTATATTGAAAACACCTTATACGGCTCCGGTCATTATCACCGTTGTTTGGGTCTTTTCTTCCCAAAGAACAATTAGCCGCATACTGAAAGTATGCGGACACTTATCTACGTTCTTCGTAGAGCCCCGACAAAAGGTATCGATAGAGGTACTATTTTCCTCGGAAGATGTTTCTTACGCTAAGTAGTAATATAACATATCTTTCTATGTGCTTTCTGTCTGTTCGCACAACATGGCCGGATTGTCTAGTTCCCCAAATATAGTTTGCTATTTTGGACGGGCAAGTAAGGAGGAACACCCCCGAGCTCTTCACATGGGAGGGGGAGCCGATGGCCTATTAAGACAAAGTTTACAACAAAGATTGTTTATACACATGTACATATAAATTACATGTGCGGCTGTTGATCGAGATTATTGATTATGGTGTCAAGGGGGCAGTCCGCTTGCGAAAGACGGGTGGCAGGTGATGCCTACTGTGCAACCTTCTTCTTGTAGACTCGTGTTGGGCCTCCAAGCACAGAGTTTTGTAGGACAGTAGCAAATTTCCCTCAAGTGGATGACCTAAGGTTTACCAATCCGTGGGAGGCGTAGGATGAAGATGGTCTCTCTCAAACAACCCTGCAACCAAATAACAAAGAGTCTCTTGTGTCCCCAACACACCCAATAAAATGGTAAATTGTATAGGTGCACTAGTTCGACGAAGATATGGTGACACAAGTGCAATATGGATGGTAGATATAGGTTTTTGTAATCTGAAAATATAAAAACAGCAAGATAACAAATAGTAAACAGCGAGCAAAATGTTGTATAAATGCTTGGAAACAAGGCCTAGGGTCCATACTTTCACTAGTGCAATTTCTCTCGACATTATTGACATAGTTGAATCATATGTAAACACCTCTCGTGCGACAAAGAGTTCACTCCAAGGTCACAAGTAGCGGAGAACTAACAAAGAAATTATTGTAGGGTACGAAACCACCTCAAAGTTATCCTTTCTGATCAATCTTATGAGCTATCCCTATAAGTGTCACGAACAGCCCTAGAGTTCGTACTAAAATAACACCTTAAGACACACATCAACCAAAACCCTAATGTCACCTAGATACTCCAATGTCACCACAAGTACCCATGGCCTTGATTATACGATATGCATCACACAATTTCAGATTTATCATGTTCAATCCAACACAAAGAACTTCAAAGAGCGCCCCAAAGTTTCTACCGGAAAGTCAAGACAAAAACGTGTGTCAACCCCATGCATAGATTCCCAAGGTCACGAAACACGCAAGTTGATCACCAAAACATACATCAAGTGGATCAATAGAACATCATATTGTCACCACGGATATCCCACCGCAAGACATACATCAAGTGTTCTCAAATTCACTGCAAGACTCAATCCGATAAAAAAACTTCAAAGGGAAAACTCAATTCATCGCAAGAAGATAGAGAGGGGAAAACTCCATATGATTCAATCTATATCAATAAAGCTCATTGTACATCAAGATCGTGCCATCTCAAGAACACGAGAGAGAGAGAGAGAGAGAGAGAGAGAGAGAGAGATCAAACACATAGCTACTGGTACATACCCTCAGCCCCAAGGGTGAAATACTCCCTCCTCGTCATGGAGAGCGTCGGGATGATGAAGATGGCCTCCGTTAAGGGTTTCCCCCTCCGGCAGGGTGCCGGAATGGGCTCCCGATTGGTTTTTCATGGCTCTAGAGGCTTGTGGCGGTGGAACTCCTGATCTAGGTTTCTTTTCGAGGGTTTCTGTATTTATAAGAGTTTGTGGCGGCGGAAACAAGTCGAGGGGGTCCACGAGGAAGTCACAAGCCAAGGGGTGCTCCCTAGGGGGTGGGCGCGCCCCTATGGCTTGTGGCTTCCTTGGCCTTCCTCTCCGATGACTCTTCGCTCTAGTATTTTTTATATTTTCCAAAAATATTCGCCGTAAATTTTCAGCTCATTCGGAGAACTTTTATTTCTGCACAAAAACAACACCACGGTAGTTCTGCTGAAAACAGTGTCAGTCCGGGTTGTTCTAATAAAATCATACCAAAATCATATAGAATTATTGTAAACATGGTATGAATACTTCATAAATTATAGATACGTTGGAGACGCATCAGCATCCCCAAGCTTAATTCCTGCTCGTCCTCGAGTAGGTAAATGATAAAAGAAATAATTTATGAAGTGTGAATGCTAGCATAGTGCATAAATTTGATCAATGATAGTTCCAAACACTTTTTCTAGCATCATTATATATCATAAATAGTAGCTCATCTCATAAAAATTCTCATGATAAAGTAACAAGCTATTCACAACTTAAATTATAGACCATAAAGTTTCTTGAAAACTAACAAACTATGCTCTCTATCACCAAACAATTGCAAGTCATCTTATTTTCAGGAAGGGTCTATGTAAGAGCTTTGATTTAGCAAATTCCACATACTCAACTATCATTTATTATTCCATGATTGCTAACTCTCAAAGCATATTTTTAGAACAAATAGCATTCATCGAACATAGAGAAAGATAGGGGCTTAATGTTTCGCCTCCCAACTTATTTATCATATAGATAATTTTCAACAATAATAATTAATGATCAAATATATTTGAATGGCCATATATGCTTGGATCTTTCCCCAACACATGACGCTTGCCAAGAGAAAAAGGCAAAATATAGGAAGTGGTGAAGATCACCATGACTCTTGCATAAAGGTAAGTACTAGAAAGTAAAAGATAGGCCCTTCGCAGAGGGAAGTATTGATTTGCATAGGTGCCAGAGCTCGAGCTTTTAAAACACAGATGAATAATAATTTTGGGCGGTATGCTTTCATTATCACCATAACAACCAAGAGATCTCGGTATCTTCCATGCTAGATACATTATAGGCGGTTCCCAAACAGAATGGTAAATTTTTTACTCCCCCTCCACCAATCAATCACACTCCATGGCGAGAGGAATCCACGGGTACCCTCCATACCAACAACATTCCTGGGGGAGTTTTTTAATTATTTGCATTTTTTTTCTTTGATTTCAGGACCGGGAATCCCTATTACCAGCCACTTTCTCGTGAATGGTAGTGAATCAACACATATCATGAGAATAACCCACCTAGCATGGAAGATACTGACAGCCCCTAGTCATTATATGAGCGATTCGGGCATACAAAATAGAATATTATTTGAAGGTTTAGAGTTTGGCACATGCAAATTTACTTGGAAAGGCAGGTAAATACCGCATATAGGTAGGTATGGTGGACTCATCTGGAACAACTTTGGGTTTAAGTGTGTTTGGATGCACAAGTAGTATTTCTACTTGGTGTGGAAGTTTTGGCTACTATGAGGTGGAAGCAAGCACCACATGTTGGAGTATCCATAACAATATAACTTCTATACAAATACACCCAAGCATAACTCATTACATTGTCTTCCTTGTCCAACTTCAACTAATTTTCTCAAGTTTGAAAATAATTAATGGGTATTCACAATCATAGAATATGTCCAATATAGTATATTTATATGTGAAATCTTTCTTCCTTCAATATTCTTTCATGAATGGTTCAAGTGACCATTGCGATGTTTACTAACTTTCAATAAATTTTACCACCTATACTTCCTATATGTGAAGTCATTACTCCTCATGGGTAAAGCATATAAAACATATATAATTTCAGATTTATGATATTCAATTCATTCAACCATTTACTCATAGGATATAAGTGAAGCACGAGAGTAGATGACAAAACTACGCCAAAACATACAAGTGAAGATCAATGAGTAGTCAAACAATTAAGTAGCTATGTGAGGACTTTCTCTCTCTCTCTGAATAAAGATTTTCAGATCTGAGCATTTTATTTAACAGAAAGCAAAAGAAAAATAGCACTCCTAGAATAGCATGCATCATGTGAACGAATAATTTTTTTGGCTCAACATTGGCTAACCGAAAATTGTTGATGAAGAGATGTGTGATGCGTAGCATCCCCAAGATTAGATGCTTGAGAGTTCTTGAAATATTTACTTTGGGTGCCTTGGTCATCCCCAAGATTGAGCTTTTGTATTTCGTTTAATCCTCTCATATCCCGGTTTCACCTATTCTCAAAAACATCTTCCACACAAAACTTGAAAAGAACTCGTGAGATAGGTTAGTACACATGAGAACAAATCAACATTTCATGTACTGCCAAGAAAAGTTGCACAATAAGTTTCAAACATTAGGTATTGTATACTATCATTTCCACAATTTATATCTACCAATATAGGCTATGGAAACTATAAGACAAGTAGATAACAAAACTCTGACAGCAATCTGTCTAAACAGAACAGTCTGTAGCAATTTATGAAAACAATGTACTTATGTAACTCAAAGAATTCTAACAATTTAAGACATCCTAAGGAATTTGTATGAAAACACTGTGTGAAAATTTCAGATACTTTCCACGTTCCAGTAAAATATGAAAATTCAAACTCTACAGCAGAAATTTCTGTTTTTACCCAGCACATATCAAAACATGCAATGCAAGCATCCTAAGGCAATTCTTGCAACAATTTATTGAAAAAAAGATTATAAATAACACCTAATGGAGAAAAATAAAATAAAATGATGCTCCAAGTGTTGGGGAACATTGATACACACAAGGCACTCCGGTGTTCATGAGTTGCATGATCTCATGGTCATAGGAACATATACTTGACATGCAGAAAACTGTAGCAATAAACTCACACGATCATATGCTACGTTTATAGTTTGGGTCTTGTCCATACCATCATTCTCCTAATGATGTGACCCCGTTATCAAATGACATCACATGTCAATGGCTAGGAAACCTTGACCATCTTTGATCAATGAGCTAGTTCACTGGAGGCATACTAGGGACAAAGTGTTGTCTATTTATCCACACATGTAATCTGTTTCCAACCAATACAATTATAGCATGGATAATAAACAATTATAATGAACAAGGAAATATAATAATAAACACTTTATTTATTTCCTCTAGGGCATATTTCCAACACCAAGCAAAACTCATATTATGTGACGAATAAAAATGTAGCTCCAAGTAAGATATACCGATAGTGTTGAACACGAAAAAGGGGATGCCTTCCGGGGCATCCCCAAGCTTAGGTGCTTGAGTATTCCTTGGGTATTACCTTGGGGTGCCTTGGTAATCCCCAATATTAGGTTCTTGTCACTCCTTATTCTCCTTATATCGGTGTCTCACCCAAAACTTGAAAACTTCAATCACACAAAACTTAACGGAACTTTGTGAGAAGGGTTAGTGTAATAAAGATAGATCATTCACTTAGGTACTGTCAAGACAAGATTCATAATTGTTATCACATAATACATACTGTATTACATCAGTCCCACAATTTATATTACTCAATATAAGCTATAGGAACACTTGAAACAAGCAAACTATGCATGCAAAACAGAATCTGTCAAAAACAGAACAGTCTGTAAAGATCTGAATGATCACCATACTTCCCTGACTCTAAAAATTCTGGAAAAATTAGTAAAACTCAATGAATTTGCATATAAACTATGTGTAAATATTTCAGAATTTTTTGACGCTCCAGTAAAATCAGATAATTCATATACTGGACGCAAAACTTTCTGTTTTTGCACAGAATCAAACAAGCAAGTATCAACACTATCCCAAAGGCTTTACTTGGCACTTTATTGGAATAAAATACATAAAACATGATTAATATAGTAGATTAATCATGTGAACACATCAAAACAGAAGGTAAAAGTGTTGGGTTGTCTCCCAACAAGCTCTTTTCTTTAATGCCTTTTAGCTAGGCATGATGATTTCAATGATGCTCACATAGAAATAATAATTGAAACATGCAAAAGAGCATCATGAATATCATGAAAAGCACATTTAAGTCTAACCCACTTCCTATGCATAGGGATTTTTTGAGCAAACAATTTATGAGAGCAAGAATCATCTAGCATAGGAAGGGAAAACAAGCATATCTTCAAGAATTTGAACACATAGAGAGGAAACTTGATATTATTGCAATTCCTACAAGCATATGTTCCTCCCTCATAATAATTTTCAGTAGCATCATGAAGTAATTAGACAATATAACCGGCACATAAAGCACTATTTTCATGATCTATAAGCATAGGAATTTTACTACTCTCCACATAAGCAAATTTCTTCTCATGACTAATAGTGGGAGTATCATAAAACACTTGAATACTACAAATTGGTTCCACACTAAAAGAGTAATATTTAGTAAAAGGATATTCATAATTATGACAAGAATCATAATAGTAATCATCACTATTTTTCATTGCATAAGTATCATCACAATAATCATCATAAGTAGGAGGCATGCAATCATTATAATAAATTTGATCGTTCAAAGTAGCGGGAATAAAAAGATCATATTCATTAAGCATAGCATCCCCAAGCTTGGGACAAACATTAATTGCAGCAAATAAATTCTCAAACATGTCATTTTCATCAAACATTGCATCCCCAAGCTTGTGGCTTTGTATATCATAAACATAATCACTCTCATCATTAATGGTATGAATAACACCAATAGTATAGCAATTATTATCATCATCCTCCAAGTTGGTGACATAAATATTTTGAAGATTGTAAGAAATATAATTATCTTCCCACTCATAATTATCATGACAAGCAATAGGCATAACAAAATCATCCTCAAGTGTATTATCGTGCACAACTATTTTTGATTCGTTCTCATGAGGCCTATCAATAATGGGAGCAACATTATTTGGGAGAGATACCTCTTTACCTTTACTTTTCCTTCTTTTATTCTTCTTCACCACATTATGTCTGGTTTTATTTAGTTACTCCAAACTTATGTTTGAAGAGGTTGGTTGAATAAAAAGCTTCTCCTCGTTACCTGATTTATCATAAGAAAAAATAGCAGGATATTGGGAAACCTCTTCCCCTTCATCAGTATTCTCTTCCTCTTCTATTTTTTTCTTGTCTTTAAGTAGTTGGCAATATAAAGATTTTCAATGCAATTTACCACGCAATACATATAGATTTCATTTAGATCAAGATCAATCATTTTCATGAGAACCCAAGCTGGAACATCCTTAGTTGCATGTTTCATTTCTTCATACCCCAAGAATAGACTAAGTTCATTATGATGCTCAAGGCTAATGAGGTTATCACGATTTTTGGACACAATTTGATCATGAAATAATTCACATTGGAAATTAAAATGACCACTTTCATTGCAAAGTTCACAAGGACGGCGAGAAATATTAAGTCTTTCAGCACAAACATATAGCCTCTCTTGCAACCATTTAGTTTCTAAATACTTATGCCTCTTACAAAATCTATCTTCCTTTTTAGGCATGTCTTGACAAACTCTATGCACTCCACAAAAATTGATATGCTTATAAGAAATATTTTTATCATGACTAGTGCAATCTTCATTAGTACTATGGATACTCAAAGAATTCATACTAACAACATTGCAATCATGATCATCACTCAAACATTTAGTGCCAAACGTTTTAATAACTTCTTCTTCTAACACTTGAGCACAATTTTCCTTTCCATCATTTTCACGAAAGACATTAAAAAGATGAAGCATATGAGGCAACCTCAATTCCATTTTTTTGTAGTTTTCTCTTATAGACTAAACTAGTGAAAGACAAGAAACTAAAAGATCTAATTGCAAGATCTAAAGATATACCTTCAAGCACTCACCTCCCCGGCAACGGCGCCAGAAAAGAGCTTGATGTCTACTACGCAACCTTCTTCTTGTAGACTCGTGTTGGGCCTCCAAGCGCAGAGTTTTGTAGGACATTAGCAAATTTCCCTCAAGTTGATGACCTAAGGTTTATCAATCCGTGGGAGGCGTAAGATGAAGATGGTCTCTCTCAAACAACCCTGCAACCAAATAACAAAGAGTCTCTTGTGTCCCCAACACACCCAATACAATGGTAAATTGTATAGGTGCACTAGTTTGGCGAAGAGATGGTGATACAAGTGCAATATGGATGGTAGATATAGGTTTTTGTAATCTGAAAATATAAAAAAGCAAGGTAAAAAATAGTAAACAACGAGCAAAATGTTGTATAAATGCTTGGAAACAAGGCCTAGGGTCCATACTTTCACTAGTGCAATTTCTCTCAAGATTATAGAAATAGTTGAATCATATGTAAAACACCTCTCGTGCGACAAAGAGTTCACTCCAAGGTCACAAGTAGCGAACAACTAACGAAGAAATTATTGTAGGGTACGAAACCACCTCAAAATTATCCTTTTTGATCAATCTTATGAGCTATCCCTATAAGTGTCACGAACAGCCCTAGAGTTCGTACTAAAATAATACCTTAAGACACACATCAACTAAAACCCTAATGTCACTAGATACTCCAATGTCACCACAAGTACCCATGGGCTTGATCATATGATATGCATCACATAATTTCAGATTCATCATGTTCAATCCAACACAAAGAACTTCAAAGAGTGCCCCAAAGTTTCTACTGGAAAGTCAAGACAAAAACGTGTGCCAACCCCTATGCATAGATTCCCAAGGTCATGGATCCCGCAAGTTTATCACCAAAACATACATCAAGTGGATCGCTAGAACATTCCCATTGTCACCAGGATATCCCATCGCAAGACATACATCAAGTGTTCTCAAATCCCTAAAGACTCAATCCGATAAGAAAACTTCAAAGGGAAAACTCAATTCATCACAAGAAGATAGAGAGGGGAAAACTCCATATGATTCAATCTATATCAATAAAGCTCACTATACATCAAGATCGTGCCATCTCAAGAACACGAGAGAGAGATCAAACACATAGCTACTAGTACATACCCTCAGCCCTGAGGGTGAAATAATCCCTCCTCGTCATGGAGAGCGTCTAGATGATGAAGATGTCCTCCGGTAATGGTTTCCCCCTCTGACAAGGTGGCGAAATGGGTTCCCGGTTGGTTTTTCGTGGCGCTGGAGGCTTGTGGCGGCACAACTTCCGATCTAGGTTTCTTTTCGTGGGTTTCTGTATTTATAAGAGTTTGTGGCAGCGGAAACAAGTCCAGGGGGTCCACGAGGAAGTCACAAGCCAGGGGGCGCTCCCTAGGGGGGTGGGCGCGCCCCTGTGGCTTGTGGCTTCCTCGGCCTTCCTCTCCGATGAATCTCCGCTCCAGTATTTTTTATATTTTCCAAAAATATTCTCCGTAAATTTTTAGCTCATTCAGAGAACTTTTATTTCTGCACAAAAACACCACCACGGTAGTTCTGCTGAAAACAGCGTCAGTCCGGGTTAGTTCTAATAAAATCATACCAAGATCATATAGAATTATTGTAAACATGGCATGAACACTTCATAAATTATAGATACGTTGGAGACGTATCAGCAGGCATCACCTGGTCATACACCAGGTGGAGTGGCACTTCTTTTCCATCCTATCCCACGGGACCAACCCGTGCCATATGCTCGGGGTTAAGTCCGGTGAAACGGGTCTTGATCTTGCCCACGCTTCCCATGCTCCCTCACGGCAAGCCGAAGTCTTCCACAACTCGAACCTATTTTGAGCCCCTTGAATCGATAAACAAGTGCGACCAGCCCTTCAGGTGGCTGTTCAGTAGGCCATAGTGCCTTCACCATTCCTTTCATTGCTTTTCGCACGCGCCCGTGGAGAGAGGTCAGCTCCTTAAGTAGGTCCCCCTGGTATGATTCGATCTCCTCTTCAGGATGCCCGGACAGGAGGCTTGTACATAAGGCAACAGCATGCTTACCATTATTCCTTACATCAGAAATATTTGTTGATAATAGAATTGTACTTACCAAACACGCCCTCTGAAGCTTTTGGTTCTCTTCTTGAGCTTGGCCAATTGTATCTTCAAACTTTTAATTTCTTCAGCCTGCTTTTGCACAACAAGGCAGCCAACCTAGTGTTGGGACTTGGCATATCTTTGAGAGTCTCGGGCTTCTTCCAACTGCCTTTCCATGTGCCTTATTGATTCGGCTGCTACACGGAATCCGTGTGTCAGGCATGATGATACATTAAGATTAGCAGTAAATGCACACTCACCATGGGCCTCCCGCGTGAAGCTCTTTACTTGTGCCAGTTCGGCCATCACAGATTGTACTTCCGCGCGGCTCTCCTCGAGCTCCTTGGCCAATTTCTCAGACTGTTGCTTTGAGGCCTGCGTCAGCAGTCAAACAGTGCGGAGATCCTTAATTCGTTTGTTTCAAACCAAATCAAGGCTCGAGGGCTACTAGGCTTACACAAATATTTGGATTCTATAAAACCCGATCACTTACCTGTATGCTTCTTGTTATCAACTTCATAGCTTCGTTGAACCCAGCTCGGGCGGCACCAAGGTGCGCATCCGCCGAGTGTAGGGCACCGCACTCCTAATCGAAGAAAATTGGGTGCCGCATGGCTTCCCATCGTTGACGATGATGCATGGCACTCTCCACCTCTGATTTGGTGACGGATACACCATCACTAGAATCGGCGGGCGCCCGATTGGCCATGGGGGCTTCTGTAGCAGAAGCCGCATGGGTCGTGTCTCGGGAACTTCGGGCGTCTCCAGACACCCGAGTAACCCCTTCAGTAGGAGAGGATTGGGCATTTTGCCTAAGTATTTCAATGAAGCAAACTGCTGTAAGACTCTATTGATCGTAACAATTAGCCGATAACCGAACAAAGTACCTTCGGGGTGAGTGGGCAGGTGGATTCGTCCCCATAACTGGCTCCTTAGTTTGATCCATGTTGTCCTCCGACTCGACTGCAGATTCGGCTACCGGTGTATGGCGCACAGATAGGCGGCGTTTGGGAGTCGGGACCGGCCCGTCCGGGGCGCTCTTGGTAGTTGGCCTCTTGCAGGAGGAGTTTTTCTTCTTGCCCGCAGCAGGGATGGAGAATGACCCGGGGTAATCAACTATGATAGCCACCGGGGTTTGGACGATGTTGTCCTAGAAATAGACTCTGTTTTCGAAGTCAAGAAGAAGATCCGGGTCCTCATTGAACCCCAGATTGTTGTCACGTGAATGGTTCTCGGCCTGAGGAGCCGAACAGTTGACTGTCTCGATGAAACTCCTCCATTCTTGTTCATGCCAGGCTTCGGTCAGATAAAGTGCAGAACGGAAACCCCAAAATATTTTCATGTTTGAAATAGAAAGGCTTACCCATTCGATGGGATTGTGGGCCAAATATCCTTCCTTGGTTGACTGTCGAACAAAGTCTTCTTGCTCTCCTTTGTACAGGCCGGCAAGAGCGGCGGCCAACATCGTCGGATTGGCGGGACCTTGCTTTCGAGAGCATGTGGTGTCGCTTGTCCCATTGTATTGCCATAAGGGGTGTACCCTCTGTTGGAGGGGCTGCACACATCGGGAGATGGCGGCGCCCATGACATCGATCATGGTCAGGTGGTGGCGGACGAGCATCCGCACCTACGCGGCTAGGTGCCGCACTTTGATGCTTTGCTCCTAGGACGAGCTCCTTGGCCGCCAGTTGTACCTCTTCTTCGGGAGGATGTCGGAGTATTCGGGAAGGCCTATCCGAGTTAGCTCGAACAGGGGAACATCTTCAATATAAAACCATTCCGAGGTCCATTCTTTGGATTTCTTCGGTGTGCCTGCCGGATACCCCGTCCCCGCTATACGGCACACTTCGGCTTCGCCGACCTCCAAAATTGTCTTGTCCCGAATTTGGGGGACGAGACAGAAGTATTTCCTCCACAAATCAAATTGTGCTTCGCACCCCAAGAACATCTCGCAAAGGGCGACGAAGCCCGAGATGTGTAAAACGTACCCTGGAGTAAGGTGGTGGAGTTGGATCCCGTAGAACTCCAGCAACCCCCTCAGGAATGGATGGATTGGAAACCCAAGGCCCTGAAGGAGGAAGGGGACGAAGCATATGCACTCTCCCTTGTTAGGATTGGGGAAACGCTCATCGAAAACTTCGTCATCGTAAGAGAGCAAACCTGTGCGGGTTGCCGCCAGATCTGATGAAGGAAGATACCCCTTGGTCTCCAGATTACGGAGCCACGGGAGTGTAATGGAACAGATGGTCCAGTCCCTTGGGTGTGAGCTGTATGGACGTGCGGTGGAGCTGAGGATGTTAGCCATGTTTTGCGTGGAGCTTCTGCTAGGAGTTCCTTTTGATGAGGAGGAAGAGAATGTGGTCTCAGCCACGATTTTGTTTGATTAAATGGGTTGGTGCCCCTATTACGGAGGGGTAAGATTGTAAAAATCACTGACCACTCGCCTCCCCATGATGCGTGAAAATCGAGGAACACGTGCAGTTATTATAATGAACCTGCATCCGCAACGCCTCGGATCTTATCGAAGAGTGGTCAGTTGCCGGACAAGGAGGGATGAAGGACTCGTCTTGCAAGCCGAAGATGACGACATGAGGAGATTGACTAGATATATATATATATCGGCATTGAAGGCTAGTCCGGGGCTATTGAGGGAGTCCTGGATTAGGGGGTCCTCGGATAGCCGACTTGTTGTTTATTGGCCGGACGGTGTGGGCCTCAAAGGGAGCATCGAACGATCAAAGACCACCTACGCCAGATGGAAGTTTCGAGAAGCCCTGACATACTCTCCAAGTTATTAGCTATAATTAGGCATGTTTATCTCTTCGGCATGTGACCGACCATGTGTAAAATAGAGGGCACCCTCGGCATCTATATAAGCTGAAGGGTTTAGGGGTATAGGAGGACAACTCATCTAGCGTTAGCTATTTGATCTCGAGGTAGATCAACTCTATAACCCCCCATATCATCAATACAACCAAGCAGTACGTAGGGTATTACCTCCATAGGAGGGCCCGAACCTGGGTAAATTAGTGTCCCCTTCGTCTCCTGTTACCGTCGATTCTAGTCTCACAGTTCGGGACCCCCTACCCTAGATCCGCCGGTTTTGAAACCGACAGGATGCTGATACGTCTCGAACGTATTTATAATTTTTGATGATGGCATGCTATTATATTATCTGTTTTGGATGTTTTATATGCATTTATATGCTATTTTATATTATTTTTGGGACTAACCTATTAATCTAGAGCCTAGTGTCAGTTTCTGTTTTTCCTTGTTTTTGAGTTTTGCAAATATGGAATATTAAATGGAGTCCAAACGGAATAAAACCTTTGGAAGTATTTTTTTTGGAAGGAAAAAAATCGATCAAGCTTGGAGTGCACGGCAGGGGATGTGCCAGGGAGCCACAAGCCTGCTAGGCGCCCCCCTGGTCGCGCCTAGCAGGCTTGTCGCCTCCCTGCAGGTCTCCTAACCCTAATTCTTGGCCTATAAATACCCAAATATTCCCCCGACACCAGAACGAGCCACACAAATACTTTTCTGCCGCCGGAAGGCCAATCTTGGAGCCTTTTTCGATAATCTGTCGGAGGGGGTTTCTATCACGGAGGGCATCTACATCAACTCCATTGCCCCTCCAATAATGCATGAGTAGTCCACCACAGACCTAAGGGTCCATAGCTAGTATCTAGATGGCTTCTTCTCTCTCTTTGATCTTCAATACCATGTTCTTCATGATCTTCATTCAGATCTATCCGATGTAATCCTCTTTTGTGGTGTATTTGTCAAGATCCGATGAATTGTGAATTTATGTTCAGATTATCCATGAATCTTATTTGAATCTCCTCTGAATTCTTATTTTCATGATTTCATATCCTTGCAAGTCTCTTCGAGTTATTTGTTTGGTTTGTCCAACTAGATTGGTAATTCTTCCAATGGGAGAAGTGCTTGGTTTTGGGTTCAGTCTTGCGGTGTCCTCACCCAGTGACATAGTAGGGGTAGCGAGGCACGTATTGTATTGTTGCCATCAAGGGTAACAAGATGGGGTTTTCATCATACTGCTTGAGTTTATCCCTCTACATCATGTCATCTTTCTTAATGCGTTACTCTGTTCTTCATGAACTTAATACTCTAGATGCAGGCATGAGTCAGTCGATGTGTGGAGTAATAGTAGTAGATGCAGAATTGTTTCGGTCTACTTGACACGGATGTGATGCCTATATGCATGATAATTTCCTTGGATAACTACATGATTATTCGCTTTTCTATCAATTGCTTGACAATAATTTGTTTACCCACCATGATATTTGCCTTCAAGAGAGAAGCCTCTAGTGAAACCTATGGCCCTCGGGTCTACTTTCCATAATATACTTTCAGATCTATACTTTGTTGCAATTTATTTACCTTTTACTTTCCGTTCTTGTTTACATCTATATCTATCGGATCTAATCCTTGCAAATAATCGTGAAGGGATTGACAACCCCTTTATAGCGTTGGGTGCAAGAGTTTGATTGTTTGTGTAGGTGCAACCATTGGTGACTTGGTTCTCAACAACTCAGGGAAATACTTATCTACTTCACTCCATCACCCTTTCCTCTTCAAGGGAAAACCAACGCACGCTCAAGAGGTAGCACCTCACTGCCCCTTCTGTCATTGGGAGAGGACACCGCAAGATCGAACCCATCAGAAATCACCTCTTCCCATGGAAATAAAAATAGATCTAGTTGGCCTAACTAAACCAAATATTCAAAGAATAAATACGAGGCTATAAATAACCATGCATATAAGAGATCAAAGAAGACTCAACTGATATTCATGGATAGAGACTGATCACGAATTCAAACTTCATCGGATCCCAACAAACACACTGCAAAAAGTCATTAAATCAGATAGATCACCAAGAGACCATTGTATTGAGAATCAAAATAGAGATAGGAAGCCATCTAGCTACTGCCTACAAACCCGTATGGTGGACTACTCACGCATCATCGGAGAGGCACCCATGAAGACGATCCACCTCTCCATGATGGTATTAGATTGGATCTCGCGGTTCTGGAAGTTGCGGGGGCTGGAATGCTTTTTCGTAGACTCCTATAGGGTTTTTGGAATATTTGTGTATTTATAGAGCTGAGAGGCGGTGGGGAGGGGTCCCGAGGAGGGCACAACCCACAAGGTCGCGTCAGGGGCCTTTGGCATGCCCTGGTGTCTTGTGGCCTCCTCGGGCCTCCTATCAGGTGCTTCCTTGGCCCCCAAGTTGTCTTCTGGCCCAAAAAAATCTCCAAAAAGTTTCGTGGCATTTGGGCTTCGTTTGGTACTGATATTCTGCCAAGTAAACAACAAGCAAAAAACAACAACTAGCACTTGGCACTATGTCAATAAGTTAGTCCCAAAAATGATATGAAGTTGCTATAAAATGATTGTAAAACATCCAAGAATGATAATATAATAGCATGGAACAATCAAATATTATAGATACATTTGAGATGTATCAGTCATGCAGCCGGACGGGCCAAACGTCGTACTCGCGGGTAGCGAGCTCAACGGCATGGAAGGATCCAAGCCACCATTTTTTCTGGGTTTCCTGATCCATAATCTTTTCTACCCACATCCCACATGTCCAATGTCGTATGCCTAGGTACCGTCTTTGTGGTCGTCACTGCGCGGGGTGGTCGGGGGAGCCGGCGGGCATGTCATATGGTGTTGCAGCGCCGCGACGACGTGAGGAGGATGCGTCGGCGCTGCACTCGTGGCGGTGCGGATCCGTGCTGTGGATGGGTGGCATGGAGAGTCGGTCATGGGTTCTGGTCATGGCGGTAGCGGCGGGGTGCAGGAAAGGTTGGGGTATCGCCCGCGAGGGGGTTGTGGGAAGAGAGAAGAGGCAGAGGAGGGTGCGGAGCGGTGGGCTATTTTTACTCCATCGAAGCGGCGGAGAGTAAAATTTATACTCCACTATAGCATTTAGGAGACCGGCTAGATGGTGGTTGGAGGCATAAAACCGGATTTTTACTCCTTTAACCAAATTTTGGGGATTTGATAGAGATGCTCTAATTGTGGATCTTGTTTTCTTTGGTTCGGTTCTCTTAGCAAAGAATTGGTGAATTATGTACTCCGGTGTATCAAAATGTCATTCAATGAAATAAAGAGGCAATGAAATTTGTTTCGGTGACCCAAAATGAAATGAATTTGACCAAAAAAATTACTCCACTTAGTTTAGGGGATCGGCTATGTTTGGCTAAAAGTTAGTGGAGTAAAAATACTCTGCTAACATTTACGCAGTCGGATGCTCTATTTTTTTAGGGGATTGGCTAGAGTTGCTTGTGAGTTGCTTGACGCTGAATTTGTTGATGTATTTGAATAAACTCTTTAAATATGGTTGTATTCTTGTCTGTAAGTTCGACAAGATCACCCATATTCTGAAAATCTAGAGCTGTGGCAGCCTCCTCACCTCATCCTCACGATCATGTTATGCATGATTGTGCAACATGTTATCACCTCCCACAAGGTGTCTGGATCTCATTGTTTAGCAGGTCTACGAACAACTGCAAAATGGGTTTGTAGAAAGAACAAGGGACAATTTTTTAGCTCCGACAAATCAACGAACAATTGTCGTGCATGGTGAGTATAGCCGTAGCACATGGTACCTGGCGAGGCGGTCGGAGAGGAGGGGTGGGATGACAACAGAGGAGAAGCGGGTGATGACTTACAATGGCACGTGGCTATTGCAATTCATGGTAAGTAGAGTATGTCGATCTCACAGGAAACGATGGTGCACTGGTAACTACCAACCCCGTAGCTACATCGTCACTTACGTGGCTACGTTCACACCCAGAGTTTTATCTGAAAATAGTATATTCATCGGTTGCTAGAGAAAACAATAATAAGGGTGGTTTTGACTAAACAACTACATAGAAGTGAAAACATAAATAAAACAACAGATAAAATAAGGAGCGACACTTGAGTAATAAGGGTGTTCTCGCAGTATTCGGAATCATCACTACATGTTCATTCTACAAAATACTAAGCCACTTTACATGTTTCTCTTTCTGTGCGAAGCCGATACAAATATGTGCATACAGGAGACAACCCCGCATCACATACGCCACAACCGTCTTTCCCACTCCGATTATCAGACAATGATTAAGGGGGAAAAGATCCTCGTGGACACAACCAAAGTGGTCTCAGTTTTACTTTGTGCTGCAAAGATCCGCTACGAAGGGAGATGGGGCCTGTCACGTCACCCACCTTGCCAACCACACAGTTCACCAATGGTAATAACCTTCAGTCCAAAATTGGCATACATTGGATGGTCGACTTCACCCAATGGTATGTCCCAAATGTACTACTTTTCCAAACACTTTTGCTCTTTGTTTTGGATTCTAATTTGCATGATTTGAATGGAACCTACCCAGACTGGCGCTATTTTCATAAGAACTACCATGGTGTTGTTTCTTGTGCAAAAATAAAAGTTCTCGGAATTGTACGAAACTTTTTGGAGAGTTTTTGCGGAATATCTAAAATACCAGAGCGAGGATCCATCGGAGGGGGGCCACCAGTTGCTCACAAGGCAACAGGGCAAGACCACCCCTAGGGCGCGCCCAGATGCCTTGTGGGGCCCACGTGGCTCCGCTGACCCTAATCTCATGCTTATAAATTCCTTTTCCCGAGAAAAAATAAGGAAGAATTTTTCATCGCGTTTTACGAGACAAAGCTGCCTTCATCTCCTATTCTTCCTCGGGAGGGCTGATCTGGAGTCCATTTGGGGCTCTAGAGAGGGGAATTCGTCGCTATCGTCATCACCAACCCTTCTCCATCAACAATGCTATGAAGCTCATCATCGGGAGTGAGTAATTCTTTTGTAGGCTTGATGGACTGTGATGGGATTGGATGAGATTTGTCATGTAATCGAGTCAATTTGTTAGGGCTTGATCCTTAGTATCCACTATGTTCTGAGATTGATGTTGCTATGACTTTGCTATGATCAATGCTTGTCACTAGGGCCCGAGTGTCATGATTTAAGATCCAAACCTATTATGTTTCTATGAATATGAGAGTGTTTCGGATTCTATCTTGCAAGTTGTATGCACCTCTCATGAGCTATGACTCGTAGACTCCAAAGTGACAGAAATTGGGATCATCTTCGGTGATGGCCATAGTTTGAGGAGTTCATGTATTCACCATGTATTAATGCTTTGTTCCGGTTCTCTATTAAAAGGATGCCTTAATATCCCTTAGTTTCCCTTTGGACCCCGCTGCTATGGGAGGGTAGGACAAAAGATGTCATGCAAGTTCTTGTTATAAGCATGTGTGACTATATACTGAATAAATGCCTACATTATATCGATTAATTGGAGCTAGTTCTATATCGCTTTAGGTTCTGTCTGTTACATGATGAATGTCATCCAAATCAAATATCAATCACTGATCCAATGCCTACGATTTTCGCATACTAATCTACGCTAAGTTACTTTCCCTATTGTTACTGTTACAACCACTACAATCTGTTACTTTCAGTTGTTTCCATTACTACTGTTACTATGCTACTAAACACTTTTCTACACAAAAGATATCTCCACGTGTGATTGAATTGACAACTCAACATGCTCGTAAATATTCTTTGGCTTCCCTTGTGTCGAATCAACAAATTTGGGTGAAATACTACTCCCGAAGACTGTTGTGATCCCCTTTACTTTGGGGGTTATCACCCAACGTCAAGAAGATTACTAACATAAACATGCAAAGAGGATATCATATCATGCAAGACAATTGATACTATCACATACTATAGTTCATCTTATTTCCCCAAGAACTAATAAATTCCTCAAACATGGTGATGGAGTACATAGATATTAGGGATGAATTACAAGCCAACACAAGGTTGGATATGGAGGAAGACATGGCGCGGTGATGAAGAGGGCGCCTACCCTCCGGCGGGCGTCGGGCGTGGTGCGCCTCCTCCCTTTCTTCTTCCTTATCTTGTCTGTTATCTCTATGGTGGAGTTGCTGCAATGGAGGTGCAGTGGCTGTAGATGAGACTTGTGGAGGATGAAGATGGAATGAGACGGCGGCTAGGATTGGAGGTCTTCTTATAAGAGGTCTCCTCGGGTGTCCTTCGTTGATGTAGCCTCCTCCCTTTCATCCAAGAGCTCAAGGGGAGCCAAATCCACGTCCCAAACAAACCTTGGTCATCAAGGATCTCATATAGAAAAACGAGGACGAAACCAGAGTAAAATTTGGAAAGTTCTGGCCACTTTTCGTTGTTGTATGGAGATCAAACGATCGCTCAAACGGGCGGCTCCAGTCGTATGGAAGGTCGTCTTTCTCTCTGGACTTTGGGAGCTGATTTGTAGTTTGGTCGCCAATTTTACATGCAAACTCTAATTTTGACGTTCTTGGGCTCGCTGGATTGCTATAGAAAAGGCTGATGCGTCAGTGGCCTTGGATCTTCATTTTGGACAATTTGATAAATGTCAATTCATCAAAATCTCCAAAGAGCCTTGATCTAGTGCCTGGAACTTCTCTAGTTTGACCCCTAGCTTGAGCCTTTTGATGTCCCAAGTCCATGAACACGTCAACACACCTACAAAGACCACAAAACAAGGGAAAACTAATAAAAATGAATAAAAATAAAAAGTGTGCAACGAACTTGATAAAACAAGTAAATACCGAAAATTATGCACTGGAGACATGAATAAGTGCTAAATGGATATGATATGAGGGATTTTGGCACTAGAATGTAGTCTAAAAAGTATGCATAAAATCCACTCATCGGCAAGGTGGAGCCCGGGGTGAAACGGTGGAGGTGATGAAGATGTATAGTTTCGACAGGGGTGTGGCGTGGCATCCGGGATGGTGGTGTGGCGGCGAAGACAAGAAAGAAAGAAGGAAGGAGAGAAAATGGGGACGATGGATGCGCGGGGTTCGCGAAGGATTTTGGTGGGCCAAGGGTATTAGAGGCCTACGTGGTTACTGTGTAGACTCCCACAAAGCCCCCACGTTTGTCTAAAAATATATATGTCTGAACCGGTTAGCGGGCCGATATAGGTCCTTGTTAGATGACAAGTGCGTGGACCGTGCGGTCCGAAAAGTTGTAACGTTTTGAGGGTCCACTTTAAAGATGCCCTGACTAGTAGAGAATCAAATTAGTTCCCTGCAAAAAATGGCAGTTTGAAAAGTGTGTATCACACCGACGGGTAAGCTCCACATAACATTAATAAAATTACAATAAAAAGTTATGGTAAATCCGACCCCTCAAACGCTCGCGGACGCGTCTGGACTCATCTGTGGACACTGACCGGTCACACCTCTAATAATGTATTCTACATCCGGATACCTCAAATCCATATTATTACATGCAACATAACAATCTTAGTGGAGCTCGTCCGCATCCGTCGTGCCATGTCCGACGACCGCTGCACTCTACAGGAGTTTTGTCCGGCCACCAGTGAGATAGAGTAGGACATGGGACACTAGCCGACTCACGGGACCCGAGCTCCCACCGTCTCCCATGCCATACCCTGCCTCGTGGGAGGCCGCAACCCACACAGTGCCGGTGGACGTGAGAGAGTTTTGACTTTCTACACCAACTTTGAAATCTTTTGAGAAAAAATGTGTCACACCGACAGGTGGGCTCCACCTCACAGCTCCCTCACTTATAAACCCCTCCCTCCCCCTCGCGGGCCACGGACCAGCAGCCCGTCTCGCCCTGTCTGTCTCTGTCCTCCCCGCTCCCTTCGTCGCCGGGTCCAAACCAGCCGCGCCCTTGGAAACCTAGGGTTTCGCCCTCCCCGCCACTCCCAAGGTAACGCCGCGCAACCCCACGCCTCTCGCATGCTTCCACGATTCCTCCCCGCAGCACGGCGCCCGTCCTGCGTCCCCGCTGGATCTGGCGCTCGCTCGGCCGCCTCGGCTATGGGGAGATCAGATCTGGCGTTTTTTTTCATTTTTCATTTTTTTTTCAATAGGACTCTAGCTCGCCTTTGCTTTTCGTAGCTCCGTGTGACCGGGAGCGCTGGCGGATTCTGGGCATGTAAGGGAGAGTTAGGTTTACCTGCGCCGAGCCTAGAAATCTGGCAACAGGGCCTGCTACCGAGAATTTGTGTGCTGTTTAAGCTGTGAAAAATTGCTCGTGGTTGTCGGGTGCTGCTGAGGAGATGCTGCCGCAGGGTTATGCTTCACTGGGATGTTTTTTTTTACGGTTTATTTATGTCTCTGCTTGTTAGATCTTGGGGGGTTCCGTCATTTTGGATTGTTGCCATATTGATACTCTCTCTAATCCAGAATATAGTGCATAACATGTAGTTTGTTTTTCCAAAGTCAAACTCTGAAGGGTTTGACCAGATTCATAGAAGAAAAATTAACATCTCGATGCACTATATTCTGCAATAGAGGGAGTGTCATGGATACTACTCCACTCTCGTGTGCTCCTGTTTGAAGTACTATAGTATCGCCATCCTAGAGATTTTCATTCGCTCATACAGACTTGATACTGGCTAATAAACTGTGAGGACACTATTTATATAGACTGCAAATGAGCAAAACATATTAGCTAATCAGTTGTGTTGGACACCAGTGTGTTTGAGCTTGCCGTGCTTTAGGTACTTGGCCATCACTGCAGTTTGCATCCCGTTTGGGCAAATGGATCTAGCTAGCAAATGTGCAACTCCTCATAAGTACCTCAACTGTGCTGATTTTTTGCAAATTTGCTACTGATGTTTATTTCTCTAGTTTCTGTGTAAAATGTCTGGAATAGTGGCTGCGTGAATCTGCCATTTCCTATTGAGTATTGTGTATCATAAGTGCCCATGATTAACAGTTCCTCATCTTCGAATAGGTTTGGAGAAGAGCTGTTTATCCAGCAACATGAGGCCAATTTTCTGTGGGAACCTTGACTATGATGCCCGCCAGTCTGAAATCGAGCGTCTTTTCGGCAAATATGGAAGAGTGGAGCGAGTTGACATGAAGACAGGTATGAACTGTTCATGTCCATTATCTAGATTTAAGTCACCCCTTTTTACCATCTAACTTTGTCGTTGCACCTATTTGGTGGTCTCAGTCATTAAGACAACAAACTCTTCTAAGAAATAAACTTACAAGTGTAGTGCTTGAGTAAACAGCTTTAATTATGTCTTTCCGTATCCAATTTATCCGCTGCAAACTGCTATTTACTTGAAAAGGATATTGATTTGCACAAATAAGCTCCATACAAGTCTTCCAAGGGAATGGAGTGAATGGTGTGCTCAGTTAGCTTTAATAAGGTTGGGTGGGTGCCAAGTGGAAACAGCAGTCCCCGTTGCTGCAAAGACTGCCATCGTTTCTTCAACCATCCCTGGTGCAGTATGCTGCGGTCTGTTATAAGATATGATTGGACAAAGTGTACCAGGCCAGAGAATGTTCAACAGAATCAGATTATGTTTATGTTATTTTGTCAATCATTGGACAAGTCCAAATCAGGATAAATTTAGAAAAAGAAGTTATTTCTTAAAAGTTTAGGTCCAGTACTCAATTGTTTCTTTGCCGCAGGAATATCATGAAGCATCTGTGCTCATCCTGGTTGATGGACTGGGCTCTACCTTTCCTGCCTGAGCCCCTGCCTCATGCCCTGTCCATTTCCAGGAGCTCACAGTCCACATTGACATCTGTCACTTGGAAACGACCACCTTGTGACTGATGTCTTCCTTTTACATCAATGTTGCATCCTCCTCCCCCGCCCGGTTACACTCTCCCACGTCGATCCAACCATGCCAATCTCATGGCCGGCTGGAGAAGAGTAGAGGTTCCACCGGCAGCACCACCACCTCTTTTGGTGTACCACGAACATTTGGATTATCATACTCTGACATCATTTAGTGCAACATACAAAAGGTCTGTTCTTATTTGTGCTGACATATCAATTTGTAGCTTCCCGAGGTGATCTTGCAGTTTTTTATACCTTGCAAAGATTTTGATCACCCTACTTGCCTTTATCTGTTATCCTGTTTACCCTAAGGGTTAGTAAAATGTGTGTATTACTTTAAATAACTAGTCAGTTTTCCATGTTCAACGTTGAAGGATTTGCGTTCGTCTACATGGAAGATGAACGTGATGCTGAAGATGCTATCCATAGACTTGACAGAACTGACTTTGGTAGAAAAGGGAGGAGACTGAGAGTCGAATGGACAAAGGTGTGCAGTTGTAAACTATTAATAAACGTCATGTCTCAGTAGCCTTATTTTTCTTAATATCCGTCGTCTATTATTTGTGTAGGAGGATCGCAGTGGTGGTCGGAAAGGAAATGGGAAGAGATCTCCAAGCAGCGTGAAACCAACCAAAACCTTGTTTGTGATCAACTTTGATCCGATCAACACAAGGACAAGAGATCTGGAGAAGCACTTTGATCTGTATGGCAAGATTACAAATATCAGAATCAGAAGGAACTTTGCATTTGTCCAGTATGAAACGCAGGAGGATGCTACTAAAGCTCTGGACGGTACTAATGGAAGGTACTAACACTTGTTTCTTGATGGCAATACTTGCACTGTCATGAATAATTCCTTTGCTATATGGCCTGCAGTAATAGCTTGTTTATAACCGAATTCATTCTTTTGGCAGCACTGTGATGGACAGGGTCATCTCTGTCGAGTATGCACTTCGTGACGATGATGAAAAAAGGAACGGGTACAGTCCAGACAGGAGAGGAGGAGGCCGTGATAGATCTCCTGACAGAAGGGACAATCGTGGTAGGTCGGCAAGCCCTTATGGCAGAGGGCGGGAAAGGGGCAGCCCAGACTATGGCAGGGGCAGGGAGAGGGGCAGCCCGGACTATGGCAAGGGTGGTGCCAGAGATAGTCCTGACTATGTCCGTGGTGGAAGCCCATACGGCGGCAAAGGGGACGACAGGCCTAGCCCCAAGTATGACCGTGAGCGCCGTGAAGCTAGTCCTGCCTATGACAGGCGCCGCAGGTTAGTATGCTGAAAACGCTTCCTTGTGCTTGGTAAATCGCGTTGAAGCACCACACTGATCATGTTTTCTGCTGTTGTGCAGCCGCTCGCCTGCAAGGGAAGATAGGGACTGAAACTGTATCATGGATGGTTGCGCTCAATGTCGCCTGCTTCGGGACCAAACAGCTGCACCGTCAATAGGGCGATGCTCACTCAAGTTGGTTATGTTAGGCAGCCAGAAACTTCTGTAATATCTCTCTATTAGCTAGCTCTAGCTGGATGCTTTGTCGATTTGGTTTGAACTGTGATTGTTAGCTTGAACTTTGTGCAAAGGGATTCTTCCAGTGAGACCATTTGCGGCGCGATGAGATGTACCGTGGTATCGACCGACAGCAGTATTCTAGCCTTGCACCTTGGTTATTCTTCCATATGTTCCTATTCTTTGCTATTGTTTCGGTTTTTGTGCTGGTTAACATCTCCAGGGTCCTATTCTACCAGTGCCAGCAGCGCAGGCCTGGTATTTGTCAACGCACTCATGACTGGTGAGTGTCTCTGGTGATCCTGATGTTGCAAGCAGTGTTCCTTTCTTTGATTTCTGTGCACTTTTTTATTCATGTGGATGGGATCTCGCATGAATCTGTAAAATGGTGTATTAATATTTAAAAGAAAACAGTGGTGGGGAGTTGGGAGGGGGATTTCCCCACCTCAATTTGCAGATAGTCTATAAATGGTGCATAGTCCAGGCAGATGGTCTATAAAAATGATGTTTTTAATTTTTCAACACAAAACTAACAAAGAGCACCGTCGACACAATCCAAAGACTCTGCGCATCTGATGCTGCACAATACTGCGACACCACTTGAATCGTGGGGTGCATTCGAAGGGTCACATGAGGTCGAGATAACGCCTCAGATGCAAGTCATATCATTTTAATCTTTGCCAGCAAGCAAGTCTTATTTGCAACAATCCTTTCACTATGAGGTCTCTTGAATAATTGTGTGTGAAACTAAATTGGCATGTGGATGTTGTGCGGAGAGACCTTGGTGGGCACGAGGCTCTCGAACACCTTCTCATTCTTCTTAAATCCCGGGTGCACCGCTTCAATGCCTGTAGTCCTGTTCGTGTCCCTTTACACATCCTTGTTGGCAGCGTTTGGCCTCTCAACGACAACCAGCGGCAGCCTTGCCTTGGACAAGGAGGAGGACTCCGGTACCGCGATGGTGGTGGCATCGGTGAGGATGATGATATTGTTGGGAAACGTTGCATGGAAAACAAAATTTTTCCTACGCACATGTAAGATCTATCCATGGTGATGAGTAGGGATGGCAATGGGTACCCATTACCCACGTACCCTGCGGGTAAAAACCCTATTAGGGTAAGGGTATGGGACAAAAATTTACCCATGGGTATATAAATAGGAAAATCTGAAACCCATCGGGTAGAGCGGATATGGGTATGGGATCATATAACCCATACCCACATACCCATGTACCCGTATAAAATCTATGTAAACTGAAAATTATTTCTACAATCTACACTATGTGAAGAATTTGTGAACTAAAAATGTATGTCTATGTGTTGTTGTTTATGACTATATGATGTTGTTTATATGTATATATTGTTATTATAATCTATTTTGTAAACTATATTATATGATGCAGTTTATGACTATAAGTGATTCAAATTGATGCTTTGCAAATATGGGTAATTTTACCCGTGGATACCCATCTACCCTGTCGGGTAATGGGCATGGGCAAAAAATTTCCCCGTTGACGGGTATGGGTACGGGTGATGGGTAAGCTTAGGCAGGACGGGTAAGGGTATGGGAAGGCTCCAACCGTATCCATACCCTGCGGGTGCCATCCCTAGTGATGAGCATTTACGAGAGGGCGAGTGGATCTACATACCCTTGTAGATCGCTAAGCGGGAAGCGTTAAGAAACGCGGTTGGTGTAGTCGAGCGTCTTCGCGATCCAAATCGCCGAGCATCGCGCGATCTCATCACGATCCGTCCCGCGATCCAATCACGATCCGTCCCGCGAACTCATCACGATCCGTCCCGCGATCCAATCACGATCCGTCCCGCGAACTCATCACGATCCGTCCCGCGATCTCATCACGATCCGTCCCGCGAACTCATCACGATCCGTCCCTCGATCTCATCACGATTCGTCCCGCGAACTCATCACGATCCGTCCCGCGATCTCATCACGATCCGTCTCGTGATCTTGATCACGGTCCTTCCGATCTAGCGCCGAACGGACGACACCTCCGCGTTCAGCACACGTACAACTTGATGACGATCTCCGCCATCTTGATCCAGCAATAAGGAGCGGAGAGGTAAAAGAGTTCTCTAGCAGCATGACGACGCTTCGGCGATGGTGGTGGAGCTATTCCGGCACGGCTTCACCTAAGCACTGTAGAAATTCGATCTAGAGGAGAAACTATGCATTGGAGGAACAGGTAGCACGTGGCTGAAAAACTAGTGCCAAAACCCCTAAAACCTCTAGTATATATAGGAGGAAGAGAGGAGGAGGCTTGGCTCCCAAGGAGCCAGCCCTTGGGTCGGTCGAACCAAGGAGGATTGGAGGATTCCTCCTCCAATCCTAGTAGGACTAGGACTCCTCCTTATTTTTGCCTTTTTGCCTTTTTCCACTTTTTTCTCTTTGGACTTTTCTTCCCAGCCGCATGGGCCTTGCGTGAGACTTTCACTAGCCCACGAAGGGCTGGTATTTACTCTCCCACAGCCCATGTAGCCTCTTGGATCGAAATACCCCTCCCGATGGTCTCCCGGTACACTACCGGCACTCCCGGTACACTACCGATGAGCCCGAAACCTTTCCGGCGACCAAAACAGGACTTCCTATATATCAATATTTACCTCCGGACCATTCCGGAACTCCTCGTGACGTCAGGGATCTCATCCGGGACTCCGAACAACCTTCGGTCACCACCATACATAACTCTATACTACCAAAACGTCACCGAACCTTAATTGTGCAGACCCTGCGGGTTCGAGAACTATGTAGACATGATCGAGACACCTCTACGGTCAATAACCAATAGCGGGACCTGGATGCCCATATTGGTTCCTACATATTCTACGAAGATCTTTATCGGTCGAACCTCTATGTCAAGGATTCAGTTAATCCCGTATGATGTTCCCTTTGTTCTTCGGTATGTTACTTGCCCGAGATTCGATCGTCAGTATCTCCATACCTAGTTCAACCTCGTTACCGGAAAGTCTCTTTACTCGTTGCGTAATACAAGATCCCGTGACTAACACTTAGTCACATTGCTTGCAAGGCTTATTGTGATGTTGTATTACCGAGTGGGCCCTGAGATACCTCTCCGTCACACGGAGTAACAAATCCCAGTCTTGATCCATGCCAACTCAACAGACACCCTCGGAGATACCTGTAGAGCACCTTTATAGTCACCCAGTTACGTTGCGACGTTTGATACACACAAGGCACTCCTCCGGTGTCAGTGAGTTGCATGATCTCATGGTCATAGGAACAGATACTTGACATGCAGAAAACAGTAGCAATAAACTGACACGATCATATGCTACGTTTGTAGTTTGGGTCTTGTCCATCACATCATTCTCCTAATGATGTGATCCCGTTACCAAATGACATCTCTTGTCCATGACTAGGAAACCATAGCCATCTTTGATCAACGAGCTAGTCTATTTAGAGGCATACTAGGGACATGATGTTGTCTATGTATCCACACATGTATCTAAGTCTCCAATCAATACAATTATAGCATGGATAATAAAAGATTATCATGAACAAGGAAATATGATAATAACTATTTTATCATTGCCTCTAGGGCATATTTCCAATAGACATTTGAGGAAGATAAGAGGTTAATGTTGTGGCGGTGACACGCATGGCTTCGGCCACTATGCAAGCTAGTCGTCAACGTGGATGAGCAACGGGTGCATCTGGCTCGAAGACATGGTAGCTTGGGGTTAGGACATAGGAGAGAGGAGGAGGGGTGGATGATGCGATGGGAGATCGATTTTTTTTTGTCAAAGAAAGGATAGAAAAATATTTGATCTAGTTATGTTGATTGATTTTGGTAAATGGCAAGTTATGATTTGATATTTTTAGCCATATGATCTGATTCCTTTATGTGGAAGCGACCGAATCTATGTGATTTTGATTCATAAAGTACCCGAATGAAGGAGAAGGGGAAAATGCTTCGTGCGAGAGAGAAAAGGTAGGAAGAGTTTTAGAAGGAAATTGGATAAACCAGGAATAAAAAACGATGAGAGATGTCTGTGGAGGAAGGGGATTAACTGAAGTGGAGGCGACAGAACCAATTCCCCTAGAATAGTAGAGATACGACGGGATCAACTCCACTTTAATAGTAAAGATACGAAATATCAACGTTTGTGCTTATCACGTAATTGATATCCTCCTTAATATAAACATGCAATTGACGTGTAATTGGTATCCTCCTAAATATAAACACACAATTAACACATAATATAAATGTGTAATTAATATTTTTAAACATGATACAAACATAGATACTCACATACAATCAACCATATAAATGTGTACACACCCTATCCTTATGAGTACCTCCAAGATACTAAGCCGACACAACGTCTTGAGATCGATGAAATCGTCACAAACGCCTTCATAGTCACCGGAAATGTCTCCTCCCACGGAACCGACATCACCGGAAGGCCTGAAATGAAAATTCTAGGACTTGAACCCTTGTGTATTGGATTCACCACAAGGAACCTAATCATTCGAGTTACGCTCAGTTCACACATGCAATTAATTTTCTCTCTAACATTAACATGTATCGAACGTGTGCATTTATCAGTACTAGTGTACACATTTACTAGTACAAAGTAAATGTGTATCTGCAACACACATGAATACTGGAAAGAAAACTAATTGTAAGTTGATATTAGGTAGAATATCAATTATGCATTAATTATGTGACTATCACGAAAACTAATTGTAAGTTGATATTAGGTAGAATGTCAATTATGCATTAATTATGTGATTATCGCATACGCTAGTATTTGATATGATATTAATTACGAGTTAAACATGTTGAGCATTCCTCATTGGTATATATATATATATATATATATAAGTAGGAGTTGGATTATTGTAAGGAAATCCATCTTTACATAGACACTAGACACTCGAAGCAACTACACACACAATGGCAAGATCACTTGCGATGATGCTATTCGTGGCCATCACGCTGACCACCAATATGCCGGCATCCAGCGCCATGGACATCATGGATAAGGACCTGGCGTCGGAGGAGTCCTTGTGGGCATTGTATGAGCGTTGGTTCGAGAACCACATGGTGGAACGCGAAATCGGCGACAAGGGTCGACGCTTCAATGTGTTCAAGGAGAATGCACACATGATCCACGAGTTCAACCAACAAGACATGCCCTACAAGCTAAGCCTCAATCTCTTCGGCGACATGACTGATAAAGAGGTCGACTGCACTTACGGTCGCTGCTCTAACATCATGTCCAGCGGCCAGAAGCGCCGACACCAGGACCGACTCATGCAGGAAGCCATCGCTGCCCGCGAAGACCTTCCAGCTGCCGTGGACTGGCGGATGATGGGATACGACAGCCGCCCGTCAGCGGTGACGAACGTGAAGCATCAGGGAGCTTGCGGGGGCTGCTGGGCCTTTGCGGCGATAGCAGCAGTGGAGGGCATCAACTCCATCAGGACCCGAAACCTTACTTCATTGTCCGTGCAACAACTTCTAGACTGCGACAAGGGGAACGCAGGTTGTCGTGGCGGCAACGCGGAAGGGGCCTTCAAGTATATGATCCACAACGGCGGCATCGAAACGGAAGCTGAGTACCCATACGTTGGTCATGAGCGCGGCCACTGCTCGTTGTCCAAGCAGAACCGGAGCCCCGTCGTCACCATCAACGGCTACAAACAGGTCCCGCCGAATGAGGTGGCGTTGATGCAGGCAGTGGCGGCCCAGCCGGTTGTCGTGGCGCTCGACGCTAACTCCATGGCCTTCCGGCGCTATGGGGGAGGCGTCTTCGTGGGACCTTGCGGGACCGACCTGAGCCACGAAATGACGGTGGTGGGCTACGACACTACTGGTGAGCAGGATTCGGGGAAACATGTAGATTACTGGATCGTGAAGAACTCCCTGGGGCCAGAATGGGGTGAAAACGGCTACATACGCATAGCACGCAACATCAGCGGGCACGACGAGGAGGGGTTGTGTGGCATCCTCATATATGCATCGTACCCGGTGAAGTTCAGAAGGGAAGGTGTGAATGATATCATGAAGACAAATTAGCAATTGCATTTTATAGTTGAGAATATTTACCGGGGGCATTTTTTTGCAGTGAATGCCAAATTTGTCATGCCAAATAAAATAAAGTTGTCACGGCAATTTTGTAGAATTTTCCATGATCGGATGCGATAATTGTCATGTAATGCAAAAGAACAGGAAAAATATTTCACGTTCCTCAAAAAAAAATTGTCGTTCGCTCGATTGTGACCAGACGGCTTTGAGGGCATTCGCTGGGAGGCCCCCAAATTCTACGTTTGCTAGTTATCATTCACGTATACTTTTATAGAACAAGGAAAATCATATCTTTATTAAGACACACAATCAAATACTTCCTTCGTAAAGAAATATAAAAACGTTTAGGTCACTAAAGTAGTGACCTAAACATTTTTATATTTCTTTACAAAGGGACTACATGACAATGTCCAATTAATGCCATCCCTATCTTCCAATTTCTGTTGTGTATAATAACTTCCAGTATTGACACACACAATATATGCTAGTATAATGAAGACCCTTAGTTGTACAACTTCAAAAGAAAAAAAAGATTCTTAGTTATACAAAATCACATGAAATTTATGTTGTGAAAGCACTTCAAGTATTTTAGACCCTAAAAAATAAGTATGACATGAATACACAAATAAGATTTCACATGACACTCTTGGAGTGGATGTGAAGATCTTTTTTTTTCCTTGTTGGATTTTGGAAAGAGCCCACGAGAACGCGTCTTCGGACCCCTCCCATCCCAAAGACCCAAGCCCAAGCCCAAACCCAAACCCGCGTTCTCTCCTCCTCCAGTAAGCTCCATCCCTCAAAGATTCAAGATTTCAAGCGCTACAAAAGGCGGCAGAGAGCGCGCGCGTCTTCGATCCACCCACCCCAAACCCCGCCGCCGGCGTCTCCCAGATCCCACGAACCCTAGCCAGACAGCACCCCGCCGGCCGCCAGCTTCGATGACCCATGGCCTCCACCTCCGTCCTTCCCAGGGGCTGCAGGTTCAGCCCGTCGGACGCCGACCTCATCTGCGCCTACCTCCGCCGCATGATCGCTTGCGAGCCCCTCCCTGAGCCCGCCGCCAGGTTCCTGCACTCCGCCGACGCGTACGCCGCCGACCCGGCCGCCCTCGTCTCTGGCTTCCTGCCCGCGGTCCTCCTGGCGCCCAGGACCGGCGAGGAGAGGCGGTGCTGGTACTTCTTCGGGTCCGCCAAGGCCCGCTCCGGGCACGACAAGCGCAGGTCCCGGGCCGTCGGCGGCGGCGAGGGCACGTGGCACGCCGAGAAGGGGAGGGAGGCCGTTCTCGACGGCGGCGGAGTCGTCGGGTACAAGCAGAGTTTCAGATACAAGCCCAGCCATGCCGACGGATCAGTGGAGGCCGTGTGGCTCATGGTCGAGTACGGTGTCAAGGATCATGGAGATGATGAGAAAGGTGAGACTGTTCCGGTTCTTTGCAAGGTGTACCAGAGCCCGCGTAAGCCCCGATCTGCGTCCGTCTCGGCGTCGCCGGCGTACAGGAGGGAGAGGAAGCGGAAGGCCAGAGACTACGACTCAACTCCTGTGACGGCTGTGAAGCGGCGGCTGTTCGTTCCTCCTGCTGCACCGATTCCGCCGCCGGCCGTCGAGCCACAGCCAGAGTTGAACAACTGCTCGGATGGCGTATCACTGGACCAGCTTCTTGACGATCTCTTGATGTCCGGCCTCACGCCTGATCAAGTCCTGGGTGATTTCTCGATGCCTTTCCCTGAATCAGATGTCCATTGCAGCTTCTCCATGGCCAATCAAGCTTGTTCCGCGGCAAGCAGCTACTGTGATATGGTACTCCGGGACGAAGGTGGTGCTGGTGGCACGCCTCTTCATCAGAACTCTGATCAAATCCTTCTGGGTGACTTGTTGATGCCTGCCCCTGAATCAGATGTCAGTTACAGCTTCCCCATGTCCGACCAGTCCGGTTCCTTGGTGAGCAACTACGACACTGTCCTCCATGGTGGTTCAGTGACACCCCTTCTTGATAATTCTGATCAATTTGACTTGCCGATGCCCATCATCGAACCACTGCGCACTGACTTGCAGAGCCAGACAGCAATGCTGAATTTCAGCTTCCTGCCGTGCGCCCCGTACACTGGAATTTGTGATTCTTGGACAGGAGGCGAGACCATGGACGATGAAGCGGCCTCGGTCAGCTGGTATGGCTCTGCTCCAAGCTCACCGGCGGTTCCAACCGAGTGGATGATGCAGTCACCATTTGCCACCCCGTATCAATATCAATTCTGAAGCTCACCACCTTCTTATTGTGTCTTTTTTTTCCTACACCATCCCCATGGTTAGGATACATGTTTTTGTTGTTTGTACCAAGGTTCAAGACCTTGATGACTTGGCTGACGATCGATACGGTTTCGACTTATAATGATCTGGTTATGTATGCTAGTATACATTTTCAAGTGATGGCTATTAGATCATGATGTGTATGTGATCTTTAACTGAATTTAGATGTTTATTCAATCTGAATTTAGATGTTTTATCATTCAGCATGTGCCTGCTTGTGATTTCCTGTGTTGCAAACCGTAATTAATCACCTTTAGCTGCTGTCTTTGATCCTACAGCTGGCTCATGCACTTGGGATCCTTTGCCATATGATAATTAATGAGTGTAGTTTGTATTTGGATCTTAGTTAGAGCGCAATGCTTTTCTAACAGCTGGGCGAAAATTAATGAAACTGAACTCGTGGAAAAGGAAAACAATGAAATTTACCGCTTACATTTTCGCATTGTTCTAGCTACTCACTCTTTCAGTACACCTAACACTTGAGAGCGGGATTCCTAGTTCTATCATTCTCGAACAAATTATCGGTGTTAGAAACAGTTTCTCTCTGTATTGCTCACACATCATTACAGTTTCTGCATCTGGTAGGATCTTAGATCAGCAATTGACGTGCTTCTTGTTCTGCTTCTAACTGTTAAAATAGTTTTCAATTTTTACTTGCTCCTTGAACAGGCAAAGGTGTTTATGGGCAAAAGATTCATGTCACCCCGACAGACAAGGTAGCACCATAGACCCAATGTATTGGTTCATTTAAGTATTTCAGGATGCAATCATCGTTCATTTAATTCAGATAGTTCATGCAGCAGATATGAGCCAATATAAATTTGTTCAAGGGTGAATGAATCTTCCCCTGATTAAAATGGTATCGCAGTGGGTCCAGTAACAAGGAAACACCATGCACCCACTTTTCTCCTTTATGTTGTTTCTTTTATCCTTGTTTTTAAAGTACCACTCCCTCTGTTCATTAATATAAGACGTTTTTTAAGACTCGTGGTAAGTCTAAAAAACGTCTTATATTAATGGACAAAGGCAGTATCTTTCAGGGAGTAAGAAGGCTAGGCTCTGTTGCTGCTGATATGTCCCACAGAAGCATATTCGGAATAACGGCTTAAGCGATGGAACATTCTCTTCTGCTAACTGGGTTTGGATATGTCCCATGATCCTTTTTACCTCATGGAATTAGATTTGTTAAAAAATTATCAGTTTGCTAGAAAGTGGGACTGCCTTATTTGCTTACTTGCAAACCTTACCGCATTTTTATCCGGGTAATATTTTTTTCATGTTTATGATAGTTATTATATTTATGTTTTCCCATAATTTTTGAATGAGAAGATATGCAATTTTGTGTATTCACGAAAAAAATGTTTGAAATTGTATAGCGGTAATCTTAAAGGTATCGTTGAGCAGTTTTGAACTAATTTCTGAAAGCAATCGATCATTTTCTGTAATCAAACGTAGAATTTCCATAGTAAAATGTATCAACGTGATGCAAATATTCTGAAATGTATTTATCTAGCATCGTATTAGTTTCAGCTCCATAAATTTCTGCTCATTCATTCTGAGTAGGATGGGTTTTTTTTTAGTGGAGTAGGATGGCTTCTGTGTTCCTGCTCTAGGGTTACCGTGTGGGGTTTGTCAGTATAATTACTTGATGAACTTGGTTAACTTTCAAAAGATAACTTAAGAAGCTGGTGGGGTTTTGTCACGCATGGATGGTGGATAGTTTAGTCTTTGGTCGTTCTGTTCTTGTTTCCAATGGTGCTGTCCATGAGTAGTTTTTTCTCTTGTTTGGTTGAAAAATCATCACCGCCAATGGCATTGCAATACTAATATCGTAAGCATTGACAGGCAAGTATGACCGTGAACGCCACGAAGGCAATCCTGCCTATGACAGGCGCCCCAGATAAGCAAGTTTGCTTTCTTGTGTTTGCTAAAGCTTTGCTGACGTCGCACACCACACCGAGCTTGTTTTCCACTGTGCAGATAGGGACTGAAAGTGTACACCATGCTTGAACTGGACCTCACCTGCTTTGACCAAATGGCTGCACCGTTGCAGCGATGCACACCAAGTTGGTTGTGTTAGGCAGCCTGAAACTTCTGTAGTATTTCTATTAGCTAGCTGTAGCTGAATGTATTGTCGATTTGGTTTGAACTGTAGTTGTTAGCTTAAAATTCATGCAACATTGGGGAGCGATGAGATGTACCGTGTATTGACCGACAGTACCTTAGCTTGTGTTACCACTGAACTTGGCTTGTTCTGCCATACATTCATATTCTCTGTTACAGTATTTTTCATGTTTAGTGCTGATCAACACTGCCCAGATTGCTTTGCAACCAGCTCTCGGTTCTGTTGTACCAGTCCCAGCAGCACAGCCCTTGCTGCCCTGCTATGTCCCAGCTCCCAAGTGATTGGCACTTTTCAAACTGCTGACGATCAATTCTTGTGGATGGAATTTCACATGAATCTGTTTGATTCTTGCACTCCGGCGTCACATCATCTGCCTAAATGCGTAGCTTTGTGATCTTTGTCTCAAGATGAGATGATGTATTTTGTTCATTTTTTTTAGTGGAGAGATGGTGTATCATTATGTGAATATCATGCTTCTCGAATGTGAATGCCCTTTATTTTGCACATAAACAAACTTGAAAGCTTGCACCACATTTTGATTGCAAGAAAACTTGTAAAACTGCCGATGGCTAATCTGGTGAATTTTACTTAGCTGGAGGTAAACATTCACTTTGCACTTGTCCAGATTGTGAATGTAGTGTTAATTTTCAGTGTAATCGCGATCCAACCAATTGATCTAAATGTCAAAGAGATGAGTCCAGAGCTATTTTACACTTTGCACCATTCACAGTTGAAAAAGAAGTCGGTTTCGATAAACTGTTCCAAACCTGCCATTACAAACCTAATGAAAATCTTAGAAATATTCTTGCCATTGCATTTCTGTCGCCCCTAAGATTCAGACGAAAAAGGCCCCTTAGAACGCACCCCCTCTGGCCGCATCACAAAGGTTTATTACTGGATATACAATGTGTTTAGGAATGGATACACAGTTTTGAACAATACAATTTCCCCATTCGCCATTCCAGGTTTAAAATCGAAATCTACCAACTAATTAGTTGACTCTACACGTTGAATTTTGGGGGAATGGATCAGCTCAGCACAATCATTTTCCTATGATTACAGATAAAATGAATATGCAGACTAAACATCAGCTCATGTGTCATACAAAATGGTGAGTTGGGTACTCATGCTCGTCACCGTTGTAATCGTAGTACAGCCTCTCCCCCTTGGAGATGTCCCTGTTGGCCACCAGGAGACAATGGCACTCGCCGTCGATGGCGAACCGCACGCACTTGAGGTTCTGCTTCTTCCTGCCTTCCCTGCAATGGTCATCATCATGCAAAATTTTCAGACATGGTTCCAAACAATGCGTAGATGCACGGTGACCAGAGGAAGAGGATGCTTACGGTGTGTGGTTGTTGATCCCGTTGATGAACCGTGCGATGTTGCTCCGCTTGTCGGGGCAGATGACGAGGCTCTTGGACGGCGGCGCGGCAGAGAGCAGGGTCATCATGCTGTCGCCATCGTCGTGCTCGCGGTTTCGAAGGTAGTCCACGTCACCGACGTACTCGGTGATGATGGTCAGGTCCTTGATGTGCCTGTCTGCCTCGACTGTGAATCTGTCCAGGAAATTCCACACAATAATCGTCAGTGCCCTAAGGATTCTGAAAAACAAGTTCAGAAATGAGCAGTGAATTGTGTCGATAATACGAACCCTTCCACCGGATCGAAGACGACGAGGAGAGGCGGCCATTCCCCTTGCTCCATCATCCTCTTGCACAGGCTCAATGTCTCTGCATCCTCCCTCGGCAGCACCTGAAATGAGACGGCACCCAAGATTCAGCAACACAGAAATGGCGTAGTCGAGATCGGGTGGTGGAATCGGAGGAGGAAGCGTCCGACCTGCATCCCTCCTGCCTCGAGGGCGGATTGGTTGGCGGAGCGGGGCGCCATGCCGGGCACGTAGGTGAGGTCGTTGCTGAAGACGGCGCCGGTGGCCGTGAGCGCCGTGGCGAGCGAGGCCATCTGCGTGAGGCGTCGGACGGGGTCCTCGCTGGGGGTGAAGGGCAGCAGCTTCCTGCTCTTCTTCTTGGACACCACCAGTGCGCTGGCGGCCTTCCGCTTCCGCTTCTTCCCCTCGGGCAGCTCGGCCGCGGCGGCGGACGCCGGGCGCCGCTGGATCTTGAAGAAATCGACGATCTTCGTCTGGATCAGCGGGAACTCTGCAGCCGAAACACGAGATCCGGGTCAGCAAACGAGCAGATCCAATCCAAAAATGGTCAACGGGAGAGGGGCTTTTCCTGACTTACGTTTGGGCATCTTGGTCTGGACGACGGCGGCGGATTTGGCCGAATGGGCGGTTGTGGTGGTGGCGGCGGCGCAGGAGGGGCAGAACCAGTCGCCGGCGGGCACGCGCGGGAGGATGGGGCGGAGGCAGAAGATGTGGAGGCCGCGGTCGCAGCCGTCGCAGAGCAGCAGCTCGTCCGCGTGGCGGCCGGACCCGCACGCCTCGCACCGGACGCCGCCGTCGTCGTCGTCGGCCGCCGCCGCCGCCGCCCTGGGCCGCCTGGCGGCCGGCCGCCCCGCGCGCGTCCGGTGGCGCTGCTGCGTGGCGGGCCCCATCTGCAGCGTGCGTCTGGGGGAGGAGGAGGGGAGCCGGTGGCGGGAGAGGGTGCGGGGCGGGGGAGGAGAGGGCGGCTCCGGTGGGTGGGCGGGTGGCCGTCACGTCTGTGGATGGGGGAGAAGTAGTCGGAGAACGGCGGGAGAAGGGGCGGGTTTGGGCGCGAACGGGGCTGCTCGGCTTCGGCTTCGCGGGAAGCCGAGCGATTCGCAACGCGGGTTCGGGTTTTGGCGCGAATCGGCGGGCCTGGCTGGGGAGCGCCTGTATCTTGATGGCCCGTCAGGGGCCCTGGGAGACTGTTAGCGACCAACCCCTACTCTTGCCTGGCTGGGCCATGGGCTGCTCGGATTGGGCTGCACGGAGGCCTCGGGAGGGAGCATCCATACATATATATATGAGGGTTTAATCCTCAAAAAGAAAAATATATATGAGGGTTCGAGACCAACTAGTTGGCGAAAAGTCCTTTGAAGCCTTTCAACGATCATTCTCACGTGTCGTTATCTGACGCGTTCTCAGCCGCCGTCATGTGTCGAGCTCTTAGCGTTTTCTTCAGATTTTGTTTCCTTTATTTTTTCGCACACGTTTTTGGCTTATTAGATGTTTTTTATTTTTTTCTTCCGCAAGAGGCATGGTTTCGCTTCTGCGAGAGGCACGATTTTGCTTTTGCGAATTGCATGATTTTGTTTTTGCGAGAGGCATGACTGTGCCTCTCAGAAACGAAAAAACATGTTTTCTGTTTTTTTTTGCGAGAGGCACGGTCGTGCTTCTCGGAAACGAAAAAAACATGTTTTCTAGGTTTTTTTGCGAGAGGCACGATCGTACTTCTCGGGAACGAAAAAAACATGTTTTCTAGTTTTTTTTGCGAGAGGCACGGTCGTGCCTCTCGGAAACGAAAAAAACATGTTTTCTGGGTTTTTTGTGAGAGGCACGGTCGTGTCTCTCGAAAACGAAAAAACATGTTTTCTGGGTTTTCTGCGAGAGGCACGGTCGTGTCTCTCGAAAATGAAAAAAACATGTTCTTTGGATTTTCTCGTGAGAGGCATGGTTTTGCTTTCGCAATAGGCACGGCTATGCCTTTCGAAAACGAAAAAACATGTTTTTTTGTTTTTTTTGCGAGAGACACGGTTTGCTTCCGGCACGGTTTTGCTTTCGCGAGAGGCACGGCCGTGCCTCTCGGAAACGAAAAAAATACGTTTTCTGTTGTTTTTTTTTGCGAAAGGCAGGCTATGTGCCTCTCGAAAACGAAAAAACATGTTTTTTTTCACGAGAAGCACGGGCGTGCCTCTCAAAAACGAAAAAAGATTGTTTTCCATTTATTTTCTTTTGCGGAATGTATGGTTTTGTTTCCGCGAGAGACACAAATTTGCTTCTGTAAGAGGCACGGTCGTGCCTCTCGGAAACGAAAGAAAACGATTTCCACGAGATGCACGGTTTTTTCGTGAAAAAAAAAGTTTGTCAAAACCTATCAATATGGGATGTAGGTTTGAAGATCTCAACGCCAGGAATCCAATGTTGAAAACGGTTCTATAGATGCATGGTTTAAAAGATAAAACATTTTAAAAATACGGATATACAAAAAATGGAAAACTCTCAAATTATTACAACATATAGTGCATCGTTTATCATAACCTGAGAAGATGAAAATGACCTTTGAAAAAGTAGCCTTCACTTAGTGAATTTAGGAATTGGCTACACCCAACTCTTCTCGAAACTAGACGACTTCGGCCTGCTCTGCTTCGGTCTCTTCTTCCTCCTCTGTTATGGCCTTATCTTCTACATGAATGGCTTGTAGTTGAAATCAGTGAGCAATTAGTCTATGTATTAGTGTGTTCACAGGAACGCTGCGTTTCTATGTACCGCCCGGGCCGGCAAAAATGGATGCTCCTATATCCCGCTTGAAGCCAGATGGAAGATCTCTCTCTCTCTAAAAAAAACTATGTTACCCTTTTGCGGGGACCTCCATTGATAATTTTTATGCCCTGGGAGCACGTCAAATAATGTGTCCAGTTGTTGTCACATGTCGCACGGTGGGTGTTTTTTCGAATTCCCTTAGTCTTTAAAAAAATGTGTTTTCGGGTATGAGATGAATCTTTTTGGGTTTTTTCAGATTTTTGATTTTCTATAGTTTTGGAGTGAACATATATATTTTTTGTGTTTTTTTGGCAGACAACAAATCTATACTTTCACACAAAGCATATATTAGCTTTTTGTGGAAACATATATTTGCTTCCGCTTGCTCATCGAAAAGGAAAAAACTTATGCTTTTCTTGCTTCTCGTAAAAAACACACGTTTAATTCTGGTAGAGGAAAAGAAATATAGTGTATGTGATATGTTTCTACATCACATATGATTTTTTTGGCAGAGCACATGGGATGGACCCCTCCTATTGTCGACGAATTTTCTGGGTCATGTGTGATGGACCCTATCGCCCACACATGCAAAATGATATTTTAAATTTGTGTCATGTAAAAGGGGTAAAACCATTTGTATAAAATCGTCGACGCACCAGTGTTCATACATTATTTTCACTACCCTCCTCATACACTCAAGAATCTCACTCTACAAACCTCTAGTAAGATAATTGTTACTCTCACCCATTTAGAGTCCTTTATTTAAGAGATCTTAAAATAGACACACGTATAAGGATAAAGTAGTACACATGTGCGCTCAAATTATTCATTAAACGAATTTGATTTTGACATAATTTCTAATTTTGCTATAATTAAATGGATTTCAGATCAACAAAATATCTTGAACCAATTTCTTGGGAAACTGCATAATTTGCACAACAAAAAAGAGTTCTATTTAATATTGTTGTATGTATATTGTATAAGATGAAACTTCTTTGTAATTTTACAGGTCGTTAATGCCTATAGATACAACATTAAAATATTAAAGTTGCACACCAAAGTTCCATATAAATAAAAAACAATTCAAATTTCATCATAGGATTATAAATAAAAAGTAAAAATGTTCAATATAAATATAATTGACAAATATTGGAATTGTTAACACCATGTTCACGTCTGTTATCATCAAGGTATCATGCATTATATTTCTCGATGGATTCTTCATTTTTCAAAGTCATGCGTATGGTACAAATATCCATGACATACATGCACAACGACTAGCCACACGGTCATCAAGGAGTACATGTAAGAGCACATTTATCCATGTGTGGTTTTGGTAATTGATGGCAATCCCTATGGACTAATGGTTGCCTTGAGTTATATTCGAATGATTTGTCCATAGGCATTTCTTGAAGTACATGTGTTGGTTTCAATGAGTTTGTATGGTGACCAAGGTGGTATTCAAGGTTTATCCAAAGATTGGTCATGTGGGAGTTGAGCTTATTGCAAGCATGTCTTGAAGAAGAAGATTGTGTAAGCATTCATGTTTACCTTCAAAACATCATCTTTATGAAGAGAGAAGATAAGATACAAGGTTGATCAAGACTAAGTCAAAAAGTGAATCAAGTTGATGAACACATAAAGCATACAAGATGTACCGAGAGGGATCAAGTGATCCCATGGTGTGATAAGCATTGTCCATTACGCTTTGTGTCGAGAGGGATCAAGTGATCCCATGGTGTGGTAAGCATTGTCCATTACGCTTTGTGTAGTAACCCATGGTCTACGTGAGAGTTCTTTGTGGGTTAGGTATATTTCCATGGACTTGCATCAAGAGGCAGATCCCATACATCCCATGGAAGACGACATCAAGTGGAGATCGTCATCAAAGTTGCAATGTGCAAGATCAAGTGAAGCATCACGGAGAGATCATGCTTGAGGCTCGCCGTTCATTGTGGTGAAAATGGACTTGTGAAAATGTGCCGAAGATTGGCTCACCCATAGTGGAGCATGGGGGAGCAATTAACTAGTCTTCATCAAGCCGGCGCAATCAAGAAAGGTGGTCCATCTTGAGGAAGTCAAGATCGTCATCATCTAGCTCAAGTGAACTATGCGCAAGGCAAAGGTTTGACCTTGATAGGGTTTTCTATTTTACTGGTCTCATGGTGGTAGTTGGGAGACCGGGTTATAGGATCGATTGTCGTACTATCAAGGGGGGGCTCTCAAGTGAGTAGCTTGATCGTATCGTTCGTTGAGAGCTCAAACCATTTGCATCCTTGCATCATCATCTTTCTTAGTTCTTGGTTGGATTTTCTCTATGTGGGTTCTTGATCTTGTGGTTATCTTCGTGACAAGCTCTAGTACATCAAAAACAGATTTCATATGCTTCTTCTACTGCGTTTTCGGTGTTGGAGGTTTTACCGGTCTTATTCGAGGAAGGGTTCTCACCATTTTCTTATGGGACTTTTCTCATTTGCTTATTGATGATATTTCTATCAAGATTTTGTTAGCCCATGTCGTTAGCTTTCCAACAAACTTGGTTTCGTTGAATTCGGAGTCTGTTTGCAAAAGTTGTGGTAGTTTTGGTTTTCTTAAAAGGCTGCAGCGGTACTACCGCGGCTCGAGAGCGGTACTGCCGCTTGGAGCAGATGTATTTTTTACTACCAATCCATAGCGGTACTATCATGGCTACTATCGTGGCTACTTCTGCTCCGGACCAAAATCTCGTGTTTGGTCCAGCGGTGGTAGGCACGGGTGTAGTTTTTTAGTACCGCTCGCAAGCAGTAGTTCCGCTACCCTTAGCGGTAGTACCGCTACCCCTAGCGGTAGTATCGCTCCGATGGTTCTACTGGCCTTTTGCCTCCTTGCTGTTGTTTTTCAAAGGGCTTCCATTGCCCTAGCGGTAGTACCGCTCCCATGAGCGGTAGTACCGCTCTGTGCGGGCTGTGAGCATAACAGTTGGATTTTCCCCACCTATAAAAGGGGGTCTTCTTCCCCATTGAACCCTTATCTCTTTAGCTCGTGTTCTTCCCCCATTGTTGTCCTTCTTAGAGCTTGCTAACTCTCAATCCCTCCAATGATTCTTTCTAGTTCTTAAGGGAAAAGAGAGAGGAGATATACATCCACATTTCCACCAATCACTTTCTCCTCTGAGTGAGGGGAATCCCTTGGATCTAGATCTTGGAGTTCTTCGTGTTCTTCTTCGTTCTTCCTCTCATTTCCTTCCATAACATTAGTTGTTGTGGAGGCATTTGGGAGAGAAGGACTTGGGCACTCCGTGTGCCCTTGCCATTGCATTTGGTGCATAGGTTTGAGTTCTCGACCGTGATACGTGGAAGTGAAGTTTGAGAAGCTTATTACTCTTGGGTGTTTGAGCACCCTAGAGCTTGTTCCTCTTGGGTGCCTTGGTACCCTAAACGGCTTGTGTTACCTCAGAGGTCAATCATTGTGGTATAAAGCTCCGGACAAGCTTCGGGGTCTCCAATTAGGTTGTGGAGATTGCCCCGAGCATTTGAGGTCACCTTTGAGCCACAATCCATTGTGGTGAAGCTTCGTGGTGTCGTTGGGAGCCTCCAATTAAGTTGTGGAGATTGCCCCAACCTTGTTTGTACGGGTTCGGTGACCACCCTCAAGGGTCCCTTAGTGGAATCACGACATCTTGCATTGTGCGAGGGCGTGAGGAGATTACGGTGGCCCTAGTGGCTTCTTGGGGAGCATTGTGCCTCCACACCAGTCCGAACGGAGATTAGCATCCGCAAGGGTTTGAACTTCGTGATACTTCGTCGTCTCAATGTGCCTCGGTTATCTCTTACCCGAGCCCCTTTACTTATGCAGTTTACTTTGTGATAGCCATATTGTTTCTTGTTTTATTTCTTGCTATCTGTTAGTTGTCTATATTTCTTAGCATAAGTTGTTGGTGCACATAGGTGAGCCTAGTTGTTTTAGGTTTTGTGCTTGACTAATTAAACGATAGTGCTATTCTGCATTTGTTCAAGCCTAAACCTTAATTATTTTAAAGCGTCTATTCACCCCCCTCTAGGCGACATCCACGTCCTTTCAATTGGCATCAGAGCTAGGTCTCTCATTATTAGGTTTAACAACCTAGAGAGTAAGGATGTCGACTAGGGGATTAGGATTCTTTGCCACTCTTAGTTTCAATGGCATAAAATTTGATGTTTGGGTAATTCATGCTTAATCTCTTTAGGGGCATGGACCCGTCTTTAGAGCGAATTGTAGATATGGGTTTTCTCCTCTAGAGGATTCTCAACACCTATCTTTGGAGGATGAGAAAAACTCTTATCTCAATGCTCAAGTTTCTAATGTGCTTTTTGATGCTTTGAGCAATGTAGTTATATTTGAACTCATGTCATTCCAGGATGCTCATGAGTTGTGGACAAAGCTTCAAGATAAATTTGGCGAGTCCAAGATTTGTAGGGATGATTTTTCTCCCTCCATCTCCGGTCGTGTTGTCTTCTCAACTTCATCTACTTCACCTACATGTGTATTGCCACAAGGTAATTATATGGTGAGTAGTGATGATCATTGTAATAATGATAGTGGGCTTATTGTTGATAATTCTTCTTCACTATCTTATTGCAATGCTTCATCTTTGTACTTTAACCCTCGAGCACTTTAAATGTTTCACATGCTTGTGTTTATAGTCCTTGCATATCATGTACAAACTGCTTGACTAAATCTCATGATGATATGCTTGCTATATCTTGTTGCCATGATAAAAATGTATCTATTTCCTTGAGTTGTTGTGCTAACAATGTAGAGGAAACCCAACCCTCTATGGAACAAGATGTGGTCTTGAATAGTGCTTCAAGGGATCCTACATCATCATCTATTATTTCTCACTTTTGCCTTATAGCTAAGTCTTCAAAGGCATCTCCTACTTTGAATCCCAATATATCTCACGATGATGATGTTGATGATAATGACAAAGAGAGTGATAATATTGCTTCCTTGAAAATTAAGGGAGAAATGGATTTTAAAGCTCTTCATAAGAATAAAATTGCTCGTTCTAACTTCATGGAAATCATGTCTATTGCCATTGAGGGCAAGAAATATATTGAGGAGTTGGAATCTCATCTCGAGGAGCATGAGACCACCATTGATAAAATGGAAGGTCATGAACGTGATTACGCTAATGAGATCACAGAGCTATCTCAAGCTCTTGAAAATGAACAAACCACCAAGGAATACCTTGAGGAGACCTTTGCTTTAGAATTATCTAGATTAAAGGAATCCCATGAAAGAGCTCTCAAGGTGGCTAATGATTTTAGAACTAAAAATGATAAGCTTGAAGTTGCACATGCTAAACTCCTTGAGGACTTTGAGCACCTAGAAAATGGCTCAAGGTTCGTTAAGAGTTCGCTCATTGAACTCACCGAGTCTCATGCTCAACTTAAAGTTTCATATGCTAAAGAGCTTGCCAAGTTGCATTCTCCTCTTGTTGTTAATGATGATTCTTGTGATACTAACTCTATTTCTTGTGAAGCACCAATATTAAAGGAGAATGTTGAGCTAAGGGCTCAACTTGAGTTTCTATCTAGCAATTATGGGAAATTGGAAGAAAGTCATGAAACGCTTTCTAGCTCTCATGGAGATCTTCTAGTATTGCATAATGTGCTAAAGATAGCTCACGAGGCTAGTACTACTAAGGTAACATCTAGTGAGCCTCATGTGGACATTAGCACTACATCTAGTAGAAATGCTTTATTGCCATGTGCTAGTCCTTGTAGTTCATCTACTCACAATCTTGGTACATCTTGTGGTGAACTACTTTCCTTGCCTTGTTCCTCTAACGATGAAGCTTATACTTCATCTAGCACTTGTGTTGATTCTAACCATGTAGAGGAAATCGATGAGCTCAAGGCCCAAGTCACTTATTTGTAGAAAGACTTGGAAAAGAGTCATGAAGGGAAGTCCACCATCAACAATATATTGAGTGTGCAAAAATTCCCAAATGACAAAGGTGTTCTTGGATTCAATTCCAAGAAGAAGAATATGTCCACGAAGTACAAGAAGAAGGGCCAAGAACAAGTCAAGAATTCGGCCAAGATTATTTGCTTCAAGTGCAAAATAGAAGGTCACCATGTAATATCTTGCCCATTGAAGAAAAAGCCTCAAGGTAACAAGCAGCAAGGGAAGCGACCACAAGTTCAATCGCATGCTCAACCACAAGTTGAAGAAAGGCCTCTTCCCAAGAAGATCCAAGTCATCACTCCTCAAGTTGAGAAATCAACTGAGAAGAAAGTAAAGGGTAGATGTTTCTACTTATGTCGTGAGAAGGGTCACTTCGCTTGTTCTTGCACAAAAGGTAACCTATCCAACCCAATCATTATTCATGATATCTATTCTCTTGGGAAGGATAATCTTGGCAATGTATTTGCCAAGTTTGTTGGTACTCAAAGTGGTGTCAAGAAAAGAACCATTTGGGTAGCCAAGCCTATTGTGAGTAACCTCTTAGGGCCCAACTTGGTTAACGTTGGGGACCAACAAGCTCAAACTTGATCAATAGGTGCTGTTGGAGGACATTGGTGACTTGGCTACATCATGAAGAATTAAGGGATATTCGTCATTCATATTACCTCAAGCCAAGTCATTTGGATTATCAAGTTTCTATCTTATATCCAATGTGCCTCCTTACGGTAACTTGTACTTAAATCGTTTACATTGTTAGTTACTTGCCCCTTTGCATGTTGTGGTTTTGTACCTTGCATGTGTTTGTATATGTTGTGCTTCCTATTTGTTTATCTTTAGTAATCAAGTATGTATGATGGGATGCACATCATGTATGTGTGAGTCTTGTGTTGAGCTTTTTTGCATCTTATCTTATCTTAGTTGGCTCTCTTAAGAGATTAATGGATTATCCCATTTTGGGGGAGTGACGTGCTTTGTGCACGTCACAATCCTAAAAATGTGTGTACATGAGGAATACCACTTAGTATTGATATTACAAGATTATCTAGCTTCTATTTGGTATGTCTTCTCATGAGAAATTCAAATTCTAAATGGTCCATTAATGATCTCTTGTTGGATTTCATTTGCCACTTGTTATTAACGTTGGGTTACCACATTATGGGGGAGTAATATGCTATGTGCATATTACAAGCCTAGAGAATGTGTACATTTGAGATATTGCCACTTAGATTTGATATTACAATTTATCTTGTTCCTAGGTCGCATGCTAGATCTACAAGTGTCATTTGCTTGTGATTGAGGAGTAAAGATGATGTTGGATCTATTTGCAATCTACCAATAGGAATTATTTCCAAATACTTCTTGTCCTTGACAATTGGTATTTCTTTTAAGTGGTAGAGATTGCTAATCATCTTCACATAGGATTTTGTTTATCGTTTGTCTTCCTTGCCTCTTGTGGATCTTTTTGAGCATGTCTAGTGTTTCTATAGATGTAGGGAAAGTGATGATCCCGTCGTGTGCATTTTGTATTCAAATGCAAATTCTATATAATGCACATCTCTTGGGGGAGCTATCCTATTTTCTGTAGAACACTCTCTTTATGTGTTCATCATAAAATCTTTTGATCTTCATCAAGTGTGTGTTGGTGGGAGGAAAGCCTTCTCTCTATGATGCTTTGTGCCATCATCAAAATTTGTGTAGGGTTTGGTTTGTTTGGAACCTATCTCTCTTTTGGGAACTTGATACCTCTTGTTTTCCTTCTATTGGTATCTTGTTTCCTTCTATTTGGCATGTGTCAATGGATATATCATTCCTTGATGTATCTTGTAGATAATTTTCTGTTTGGTATCTTATTTTCACTTGATACCTTATCTTTCGGTATCTTATCAACTGTGTGTTGATTTGATTCTTGAAAGCCTTGAGCATGCATATTTACTACATGTACTTTCGTTGGCATGTTCTCTTTCATTGACCCAATATATAGGGGAAACCCCACAATGACATAAATTGACTAAAGTGTGCATGAAATTCAATTTCATATCTACATGCACATATTTATGTGGAGTTTTATCCTATATATTGTTGGTTCACTAACTTATTGGTCCCAATAAGTTTGGGTACCACTTTGTTTGTGGTGTTGTTCTAGGAACAATTGGAGATACATTGGACACTCGACTCACTTACAAGGAAGGTGTTGACGCCATGTGCTTATTGGAGCCATGCTAGGATGATCGAAGAACCACTGTCTACTACATCAATCCAATGCTATCTCGGTAACAAGTATCTACTTCATGCATACATTTCTCGCATTCAACCTTTTATAGGTGGCATCATGGCATGAATTTCTTGATTCATTCTTGTGGTACTTGTTTCCTTTCTCAAAGCATCACAACAAGGATCTCTTGTTGATAGTTGTGATGTCTTTGATGCTCGTGTGGTGGAACTTCATTTATGTACAATAAGAAAATATTAGGCCATGTGCTATGATTTCAAGCAAAGATCTTATTGGTATGTTTATGAATTCCTTTTGGATATCTTGTTCCTTCCTTCTTGTAACTTTTTCGTGTGTACATCATTCTTTGTTGATATATCATCTAATTGTCCTCTACCTAGAATCTTATACACATGAGAGAAGTTACATATCTAGTTGATATCCTCTTTTCTTCACGTCCAGCATTGCATTCTCATTTTATTTCCATGGTGGTTTCGTGAAAGAATTTTTCTTGAGTGCCGATCTTATATCTTAGCACCATGATGCACTCTTTGGTGGTGAATATTATTTTCCTCATGCTTGTCTTCACGAGGATTTTGCCATTTCGATTGGTATCCCTCCTCTTGACAAGGCTATCATTTCCTATCTTCACCAGGGTTTGTCACGTGCTTTGGTTTTTAATTTTCCTATTAGTAAGCTTGTGAACCCTTTTGCTAGTGGTTTGTCTGTGGGAAGGATATGGTTTGCACTTTGTGTCTCATTTCATCAAGACTATGTTGATGCTTAATGCTCGGCCTTATACTAGTCTTCTCAAGTGCTTTGCCATGACTCACACACATTATTTTGGTTGAGCCTATTCTTAAGATTGCCTCTTTTACATGTTGCTCAACCATATGTTTAGTGCAAGTACTATGCTCATTGTCTTATCTACTTGCTTGCACTTGCTGTGTGTTTATATTGATTTCGGGGGAGTCATGATCCTATTTTGTGCACTTGTATTCAAATTCAAAAATTCTTATTTGTGCACAAATCATGGGGAGATCCTCTAGTTTCTTTATACACACTCTTTTGCCCATATCATAATATATTTTATTCATGTGGCTGGTAGAACCATGTGATTGATTGTTCCAATTGGTATCTTTTGATTGCTTGCTTCACTCTGGTGTATGTCTTTGTGCCATACGATCCTTTTTGCAATCTTTGGATCCTCAATATAGTTTGTTTTCCTCCAACTACTTATCATTGGATAAGTGCATTTCATTGCACTCATATTTTGAGAAATACACACCTTTTGGAGGAACACCTATTATATTGGCTTTCTAAGCTTTTCGCCCATTTTAGCAATCGATGCCAATGGGGGAGAAGTTTAGAGAGTTTAGTTTGGAAAGCTTGGAGAGTTTTTATTTTATTTCCTAAGCATTTGCATCTCACACCCATGCATTGCTCTGCATGTGTGTGTGCTTGGTTGTGCTTATTTTCCTTATATAAACTCTCTTGAAAGTGGTTGTCATCAATTACCAAAATCGGGGAGATTGTAAGAGCACATTTATCCATGTGTGGTTTTGGTAATTGATGGCAATTGAGGGAGTCCTGGATTAAGGGGTCCTCGGGAGGCCGACCTATCTCTATGGGTCGGACTATATGGGCCGCTTACCGAATACATGATTCATTGAAGAACTTATCTCCAAGATGGAAGCTTTGGGAAGTATGGCTTGCACTCCATGTTTGATATAGCAAATAGGCATGTTTATGTCTTCGGCGTGTAACCGACCATGTGTAAACCCTAATAACCTTGGCGTCTATATAAGCCGGAGGGTTTTAGGGTGTAGGGATATAAGAACTCATCTAGGGTTAGTCATTAGATCTCGAGGTAGATCAAGTCTGTACCCCCCCATATCATCAATACAACCAAGCAGGACGTAGGGTATTACCTCCATAGGAGGGCCCGAACCTGGGTAAATTTATGTCCCCTTCGTCTCCTGTTACCATCGGCTCTAGTCTCACAGTTCGGGACCCCCTACCCGAGATCCATCGGTTTTGACACCAACATTGGTGCTTTCATTGAGAGTTCCTCTGTGAGCATGAAAGAATCGATGTCTCGCCTTGTCATCAATGAAGAGGTCCGCAACATGGACACTTTCTTCCCCGGGCAGATCTTTGCCTTCGGCAGCGTTGTGTTGCATGCTGATCCCACCGGCCATCTAGGCCGTGTTGAGAGCTTTGCCCCTCATCGAGAGGTTAGATTTGGAAACCTAGAGTTCTATGTTGATTCTTGGGGTGACTTGTCGCTAACAGGGCTCGCAGCTTCCCCTGTCGCACCTGAAGACTCTAAGGCTTCAACCTCGAGCTCCTTCTTCGGACATGCCAATGGGGTTATCCAGGGTGATGGGCCGATATCTTATCTTGGTCTAGCCATTGTGCCAAAAGATCGAACATGTGTTCTTGCCGAACACTCCCCATGTCTGGGCACCTCGGAGGTAAACTCCGCAAGTTCCGAACAATTTGATCCGGTCGGGCTGTCAGCGGTTGATGAGGCCCTAGATCGGATCTCGTCGATGAAGATCACCGATGACCCAACCCCAATCTATGATCATAATGGTTGCGATGCGGATCAGGGCAAATTTTTCGACCCAGCCACCACCCACTTCATAGAGACTGTTGAAGATTTAACCGACATGCTAGACTATACCTCTGAGGAGGAAGAATACATGGATGATGAGGACTGTGCTCCCACCCCCGTTAACACCGGCCGATGGGCCACCACCTCCACATATGACGTCTACATGGTGGACACTCCTAATGGCGACAAAACGCCTAATAATGACGGCGATAAGTCGGGCGACGCACCGTCAAGGCGCCAAAAGCCGCATAAGCGGTCCAAAGGCAAAAAGGGAAGGACAACTATTATCAGCACCGGGGATGGAGTTACCCCCGAGGACCATGGCGACCCTGATAAACCTGAACACCCGTTAGAGGGTCAGGAAAGGCCGGAGGACCAGTACAACCCAGAAGATCTTAGCGGTTCCGAGGACGACAATTACCTCCCCCTGCCGAGGAGGAGGATATCCCTGAGGCCAATGACATGGACATTCTGGATAACCATGAAGATCAGGAACAGTTCAGACAACAGCTCATAGTGACAACTCGCAGCCTGAAAGCCAAGGAACGGCAGCTCAAAGCCAAACAGGATGACCTAAATGATCGATGGACAAGAGTCCTCTCAGCTGAGGAAGGACATGGTACTGGTCTGTCGGACTAGACCAAGAGTTATCCATGAAGAAGGCTGCTGCCACAATTCGACAACGAGCTCATAGATACTCCGTCTCCAAAGCATACTCCATACGATAGGCCAGACCGCCCTCCTCGCGGGCGTGATCGGATGGCTGACGATGCCGGTTATAGACCGGCAACACCCCGAAGACGGGGAAAGGAGCCACTAGAGCCCAATGACATGTTCGACTTGCGAGATGACTTAGATCACAGAGGCAGGCTGTACAAGATCAATTTATGGATCCAGAGGATACTCACCCGATAGACGGGATGGGTATAGACGATGGCTCGATCAAAGAAATAACAGAGACCGGGAGCGCAACCAAGCTAGAGCAGACGCCGATTACAGGCGTGACATAGCTTGGGTTCGAGGCACTGCTCACCCGCTATGTTTCATAGATGAGGTGATGCGACATCAGTTCCCGAAGGGTTTTAAACCCATGAACATCGAATAGTACGATGGGAAAACCTACCCAACCGTATGGATCGAGGACTTCCTCCTCCACATCCACATAGCCCGAGGAGATGATCTCCACGCCATCAAATACCATCCCCTTAAGCTTAAGGGTCCAGTTCGGCACTGGCTAAACAGCCTCCTCGAAAACTCCACCGGATGCTAGGAAGACCTAGAGGATGCATTCCACTCCAACTTCAAGGGAACCTATGTTTGGCCACTGGATTCATCCGACGTAAGTAACGTTCTTCAGAAGCCCAGAGAGTCCGCTCGGCAATTCTGGAATCGGTTTTTAACCAAGAAGAACCAGATCGTCGACTGCCCGGACGCTGAGGCAATAGCCTCCTTCCGTCATAATATTCGGGATGAATGGCTGGCCTGGCAGCTCGGCCAGGATAAACCTCAGACTATGTCCGCCCTTAACTCCCTAATGACCCGCTTTTGTGCGGGCGAAGACAATTGGCTGGCAAGACACAACCACAACTCTGAAGAGCCCGCAACTTTCGAAGTTCAGGACGGCAATAGGAAACCCAAACGCAACAAGAACAAGCGTTGGCACAACAACAGTGATGCCGATGATACGACTGTTAACGCCGGATTCCGCAACTCTCGTCCTGGGCAGCGGAAGAAGCCTCCTAAAGGCAATCGTGACGGAGCAACACCGCTGGAAAAAATAATGGAGCGGACTTGCCAAATCCATGGGACTCAAGAGAAGCCTGCCAACCACACACACCACAACTCTTGGGTGTTTAAGCAGGTCGGCAAGCTCCCACCCGAGGACCAAAGCAAGAGCCCTCACGGCAAGGATGAGGATGAGCCTCGGGGTCCGATTGGTGGCAACCAAAATAAATTTCCTCCAGAAGTCAAGACAATAAACATGATATACGCCACCCATATACCCAAGAAGGAGAGGAAGCATGCCCTTCGACAGGTCTACGTTGTAGAGCCCGTGGCCCCGAAGTATAACCCATGGTCGGCATATCCGATCACTTTTGATCGGCGCGATCACCCGACCAGTATCTGCCATGAGGGTTTGGCCGCACTCGTCCTCGACCCCATTATCGATGGGTATCACCTCACAAAAGTCCTAATGGATGGGGGAAGTAGCCTTAATCTGATTTACTCAAACACGGTGAAAAAGATGGGCATAGACCCGTCACGGATTAAACCCAGTAACACCAACTTTAAAGGGGTGATTCCAGGTGTCAAAGCCCGGTGCACGGGCTCCGTAACCCTGGAAGTTATGTTCGGCTCGCCTGATAACTTTCGCAGCGAAGACTTGATCTTTGATATCATACCCTTCTGTAGCGGCTACCACACCTTGCTCGGCCGGATAGCTTTCGCTCGTTTCAACACCGTCCCGCATTATGCATACCTCAAGCTCAAGATGCCTGGACCCAAAGGGGTCATCACTGTCAATGGCAATACGGAGCGATCTCTACGAACCGAGGATCATGTGCTGGCCCTGGCGGCCGAATTTAGCTACAAAGATGATCAGCAGGTTCCGGCATCTACCGTAAAGGCACGCATGGTTGGGAAGCGAGATCGGTCGCAGGCTGAACTCTCAAAGCCCTCCTCTACCCCCAAATAGGGACTCACACCCCATCGCATGCCCCTAGAACCAGCGAAGCACGTGCCAAGAAGGCACAACTTCGTGCTTAAAATTCCATGGGCAGCGGTGGGGAAACAAAGGTGGGAATCCGGCTGGAACAGACTACTACCACTAAATCTGTCTTCGGATACAATGCATGGACCTTGAAGGGCCCACCAAGGGCATACATCTCATTGATAGGTCGGCGACTTCTCAAGACCTCGTTTGCAAGGTCCGCTCGCCGAACAATGCCACTCATCGAGGTACACTAAAGAGCAGGAGTAAGCTAGCAACATGGCATATCGAGGACATAAGGCCATCAATCGAAGACCCCTGGTACAACCACTCATGTAATCTCTTTTTATCACATACCTGTAAGCAGTTGCTTCAGCACTCCGAATAATAAGAGTTGTTGAGAAAAAATACAACATCATTTTACATGTTTTTCTGCTTGTCCTTCTTAGCACATAAACTTCTTTTCTCCCTCTTCTTGCGAGATAATACGATATGTTACGACGCAACTGGATAATATACCGGGGTCTCACCGAGATTCAAAAGTTGCCACCTTTTGGTCACTTCGGTACCACCGAGATTAGCATATTGGTGTCACCGAGTTGGTCATTTTTTGTGTAACAGTTGGATTTTTGGGGATGCCTATATATACCCCTTCACCACCACCTACTCGACAAAGAAGCACTCAAAACTATTCCATACTTGCCCCATCTAGTTTTTTGAGAGAGAACTACCTACCCTCATATTGAGGTCAAGATCTTCCACTCCAACCATATTGATCTTGATTTCTAGCCTCCCCAAGTTGCTTTCCACCAATCCCATCTCTTCCACCAACCAAATCTATGAGAGAGTGATTGTGTGTTGAGGAGTCTATCATCTTGAAGCACAAGAGCAAGGAGTTCATTGTCATTACCGAGCCTATTACCTTTTGGAGGGTGGTGCCTCCTAGGTTGGTTAGGTGTCACTTGGGAGCCTCCTACTTTCTGTTGTGGAGTTGAACCAAGAAGTTTGTACGGGCAAGGAGATCGCCTACTTCGTGAAGATCTACCCATAGTGAGGCTAGTCCTTCGTGGACGGAAGCCGTTATGGAATAGTCAAGGTTGCTACTTCGTGGACCCTTATGGGTGGAGCCCTCCGTGGACTCTCGCGATCGTTACCCTTAGTGGGTTGAAGACTCCATAAACGTGGATGTACGATAGCACCACCTATCGGAACCATGGGAAAAGTTATCGTGTCTATAATTGCGTTTGATCTTCCTACCCTATCCCTTCTACTCATGCTTGTTGTTATTTTTCGCTGCTATACTCTTAGACATGCATGTCTAGGGTGTACTTGACTTGCCATGAATGCTAAAACTGCAAACACTAAAAATTGCGAAAAGGCAATTTTTTTATTTGGTCAAGTAGTCTAACCCCCCCCTCTAGACACACTTTCGGTCCTACAAGTGGTATCAGAGCTTTGGTCTCCGTTGCATTGGTCTCACAACCTAGGAGACTATGGTGTCTATGAGGGAAGTTATCACCATAGAGGTTCGCACTTTGATGGCACTAATTTTGCTAGTTGGAAGCACAAAATGAAAATGCATATTCTTTGTCATAACCCCGCCGTTTGGGCTGTTGTTCGTGTTGGCTTGCAAGATGAGTTCTTTGCGGATGGAAGGGAACCAGATCGTGAAGCGACCGCGGATGAGTTGAAGATGTTACAACTCAATGCTCAATCATGTGACATTCTCTGCAATTATCTATGCCCCAAAGAATTCAACAAAAGCAGCCGTCTTGAAAATGCAAAAGAGATTTGGGATACTTTGGTTGATATGCACGAAGGAACTGAGTCTATGAGAGAATCCAAGTTAGATGTTCTTCAAGGTCAGCTTGACAAGTTCAAGATGAAGGATGGTGAAGGAGTCACGGAAATGTACTCTAGGCTAGCTCTCATCACAAATGAGATTGCCGACTTAGGAAGCAAAGAAATGACCGACAAATTCATCATCAAGAAGATATGTAGAGATTTGGATGAGAGATATGACACTGTGTGCACATTGATCCAAATGATGCCCAACTACAAAGATCTCAAGCCTACGGAAGTCATTGGAAGGATTGTTGCTCATGAGATGACACTCAAAGACAAGGAAGAGCTTCATCACAAGTCTAGCGGTGCTTACAAAGCCACAAGTGATGCTCCCGCAACTTCAAGCAACAACCTTGTCACCAATGAAGAGATAAGCCTCATGGTCAAGAAATTCAAAAAGTTCTACAAGAATAGAGGCAAAGAAACAAGCTCCAACTCAAGATATGATGAGAAGTGTTCGTCAAGTCGTTTCCCCAACTGCTACAACTGTGGGAAGCCCAGACACTACTCCAATGAGTGCACGACTCCCTAAAATCGAAGAGAAGAGTCACCAAGAAGACGAAGCTCAAGGAATGAATCACCTTAAAGATAGAGAAGGAGTATATATGATCGTTATGAACGAAGACCCTCAAGGAGAAGTAGAGATTCAGAGAAGAAGGACAAGTACACCAAGAGCTACACAAGAAGAAAACATCAAGATCATGTTGGTGAATGGGTTTCCAGCTTCGACTTGGATGACAACTCCTGGAGAAGCTATCATTCCGACTCCGACTATAGTCAAGATGATGGTGTTGCCGGAATTGCTCTATTTGATCCACCAAACGAAGGGAGTGGAAGTTGCTTCATGGCTAAAGGCCCCAAGGTATCACACCCCGAGTATCTTGATTTCAATTGTGATGAAGATGATTTGCTTTGTGATGATGACTTGCTTTGTGATAAAACTAGCGATGTTGATCAAAATTAACTTGATAATTCTCATGCTAGTCAAGATAAGTCAATTGATGATGATAAGATGAAAATAGAAGAACTAACTAAAGAACTAAACACTTTTAAGTTAGCTCATGAATCTACTATCGAAGATCATAGAGAGCTTGTTAGAACTCATGAGAAGCTACGTTTCGAGAAGCTCAACTTGGAGCAAGAGCACAAGTTTCTTAAAGATATCAATGACGATCTCCAAAAGAATACTTCATCTTATCTAGCCAAATGACTACTCTTTTCTACATTCATGCCTCAAGTTAAAACTAAGCAATCTAGTAACAAAGGTAAGAAAGGTTCTTCATCTAGTAGAAACAATAAAAATGCTAAACCCAATGATGTTGCTTCTAGTAGTTCTATTGATTCCACTAATGATGGTCCTCTTAGCCAAGTAACACTTGAGAAAGAAAATGCTTTATTCAAAGGAATTATATAAAAATGTATCTACAAGTGTCTTGCCGGGTCTAAGCAATTTGAGGAAATTGTACGCAAGCATGGAGGATACCGGAAGAATCGTGGTGTTGGCTACTTGAACGCAAATGGAGTTAAATGGGAAGAAGGTCAATACCCCGAACCCAAGTTTGTACCTCAAAAGGAGAAGTATGAAAATACTCTTCCCAAGGGGACAAAAACTCAAGATGACCTTTCACCACAAGACCACAAGCTCAAGGGAAAGAACAAGCTTCAAGAGGACATTGACTCATATGAAGATGAATCCCTAGCTTTGGTGGAGTGGGTTGCCAAGGCTACTTGAAGCTCAACTTCTACAAAGGTACTACAACACCAAGGATCCCCATCAACTTGATGTGGGTCCCCAAGAAGAAGAACTAGAGAGTTCTTGAGGGGTGACTCCGCCAATAAAATTCACTCATATTCATTATTGGCAAGAACTATTTGCAAACAACATCAACTCTATGCAATTACTCAAGGAGTCACACATTCCCTCAAAGGTAAGCAAGGGACAAGGTAATCAACAAATCAATGGACATCATAACATATGCTTTGCACTCCATGTCCATAGATATCCTTGTATTTGTCTCTTGTATGTTGGGACTAACCCATGTAGGTGAGAAGAGTATGGAAACAACAACAATGCTCCCAACTCTTGGTGATCTTCATCAACCTTGACCATCCACAACTACCTCACCAACACGAAGTCTTCATCGACAAAACCCAAGGTTAGTTTATCCCTTTTATGGGGGGATGTCACATCAAGGGGGAGCTTTACTCTAAGACTCGCGTTAAAGCATCTCTTAGTATGTGACAACATTAAATGCTTTATGTAAAAGTGGTAACCCCACTTGTGCTTAAACGATGAGTATGACCTATGATCAAGTATTCTTACTTGGCTCCTAAGTCAAATGCTCATATATAGATGACTTCGTCATCGCCCAAGTGCTTGTTAGATGCTAATGTGTATGTGCATGTTTGTCATGATTTCATTTGACATCTTATTGTGTGAGCATGTTGGTCTGCATTTATTTTCTCATTCGAGGACATCCAATTGTTGCTATTTGGCTCTTGATTTTCTCTTTTGCCAATTGGATGGACAAGAATGCCTAGGACCACTCTTTAGCTACCTATGCTTTCTCACCCCATACTCTATTCATGCCGCATCACAAAATTTGAACAAGTGCTTTTCAATCCCTCTGTGTGTGGAGCACTCGGAGTTCCGTACCGACAAGGACTGACCATTAAAACCTCCCAAGTGCATCTCGGTGGAACCAACCCCAAAATCTCGGTCTCACCGAATGCCTAGGATTGATCTGGTTTTCTATATCGGTACTACCGATTCCATATTCTCGGTTACATCGAGTTTCCCTGTTAGCTAACAGTTGAGAAATTTGGTGACACCAAAAATTTAGAATCTATATCACCGATAGTGAAGGGTATACAAGATGTGGTCCCGACAGTTCAAAATTTCAATCTTCAATCATCGCACCCCAAACCCTAAGTTGCCGCAAAAGGACCCCCTGGTCATCGCCTTGCCTCCCCATGCGTCTCCGCCACTGGGAATCTCGCCGTCGACGGGCACCTTCGCCGACGTCGTCGCCATAGCGGATCCGTCACCGAGCTAGGGTACGAATTCGATCTTTCTTGCACTCCCCGTCTAATTCTTGCGCAATAAAGTTGATTTTCTCTATAATCCACTATTTGCACATCTTTCTATCCACGAGAAAATTCCGTAGTTTAGAGAACCATCGATTTTCTAGGGTTTGCCTTTTGCCCGATGGAACTCGGTAGAACCAAAGTGAACAAATCGGTATCACCGATTTGCCTATCTGTGTTGCTGAGAACTGTCTTGGTGAAACCGAGTACTTCTTTTTGGTCTCGCCAAAAAGAGTGACAAGTTTCTGTTAATGGGATAGTCATTCTCGATAGCACCGAATTTTTTTGCTTCGGCTGTACCGGTTTTCATGTGATAGAATGTAAAATCTTGAAAATCTTTTGTTCAAACCTTCAAAAATCACCCTTATATTGTGATGACTCATCTTCTTCTACTCCTCTACACTCTATTCACACAGTCAGAGATGTCTGCTTCAGATGATAGTGAGAACAACTTCAGAGGACAGAGTGTTGAGATGGATTTGGGCACTAGTCCTGAGCCTAGTTCATTTTCAGATCTAGGCACCCCTAGTTCTCATGGGTTGCCTAAATCTGCTACAAGGACCAGGAAGAGACTGAATTCATATGAAGAAGATTCAGACTTTGTGCCATATGAGGTTCTTGCCAAGAAGCAAGAGAAGGCTGCCAAGAAGTCAGCCAATGAGGCCACCTCTTCCAAGAGGGTGGTTGGCAAAACATATGCACCTCCTGAATCTATGAGAGCACCTGAGAGTGCCAGAGCTACAATGACCGTTGAGCCCCCAAAGAAGTCTATGCCTAAGAAGGCAGGGAGAAGAAGAAGGCCAGAAAGAGGATAATCCATGTTATTGGCAGGCCTACATCTATGTTTGAAGATCCAGAGGAGGTAGAGCCAGCTGCTAAGGCCCCTCCCAAGAAGAAGTCAAAGCTTATGGCAGATGCGATGCCTAAGGCTGCAACCGCCAAGAGCACCAAATCCAAGAAAGCTGCTACTGAGAAATCGAAGAGGTCATCCAGACAGATTCCTGCTTCTGAGAAGAACAAGGGGTCTACCTTTAGAGAAGAAGAGGACGATGACTTGACTGCCTTAATGAAGCTTAGGCCACACCTTCCAGTACATAATGCCAGCTATCCACTTGCTGAAGATATGAAGAAGAGGAAGGACTCTGGCTTGAGGGCATGGAGAGCTACTGATCCATATGCCCAAAGGAAGAAGACAACTGTGGACTACAGATTCTATACCAAAGAGCAACAAGATTTCTATGAGACTATGCTTTTTGACAAGAGTCCAGCACTGAGTGATATGAGGTATGTGAACTGGAAATTCATAAAAGAGAATGAGGACTACTTTCCAAGTGTCCAAGATAATTTTCATTGCATTGGATTGGATGAGTTTGTTGGCAGAGAGTTTACTCCTTGGAATGATGAGATGATCATGCAATTCTACTCCACTGCATATTTCTATGGAGATGGTAGGATTGTATGGATGATTGAAGGTGCAAGATATGAGTCCACTGTTGATGAACAGTCTGCCATCTTAGGAGTCCCAGAAGCTCAAGATGGAGATTTGGATGTCTACTCAGAATCCGAGGAGAGCCATAATGCTATGGATAACATGTACAAGGAGATCCCTGCTGCTAACATGAAGTCTCACAGGATAGGATCTATTTACTTTCTCCAGGCTGGCCTCCGCACCATGAACACCATTCCGAGGCATACTTTGATGCCCAAGTCAGGAGATGACAAGATAATCCGAGGCTATTCCATCAACATGTTGATCCACCTTGACATACACACCAGGATCAGAGTCATGGACTTGATTGTTGAGACAGTCAAGAGGGTTGCTTCTAATCAGAAGCGCTCTTGCTGCTATGCAGCCTATATCCAGATGCTCATCAACTCCAAGTTGGAGAAGCACATATTTTCTCTAGATCGTCCCTGTTTGCCCCTACATCCATATCTCGAGGAGAATGTTGTGGTGATGGATGCTGAACATCCCACATCTGCTGCAGCTCAGGCAGAGGCAGAGGCAGTTAAAGCCACTAGTGCTCATGTCCCTAGATCCAAAAATGAGCAAACGGATCTGTTGATATCATTAGTTCAGGGTATGCAGAAGGATCTTAAGGGGATTCTGGACAACCAGAACAGTCTTGTGAGGATCTTTGAAAATAGGATCAAGACCCTTAATGATAAGGTGGATGGGCTGACTAAGACAATCAATGAGCTCAAGAAGGAAGTTGACTTAGTGCCTCTTCCTCAGACTTCTTTAGATGATGATGATGATGGATCACCTCTGAGGAGGCACATAGTTTCCTACTCAGGTCAGATCAGGCACTGTGCCAGCTCTAGACATGCGGCCCTCTTCATCAACTCCTGCTGTTGTCACCTTAGCTCCTGCTCCATCAGCTTTAGCTCCTCCAGCTGCCACTCCAACTCCATCCACGACTTCTGCAGAGATCTTCGCTGATGCTATTCTCTCGACTCCTTCATCAACAACCAGAGGAGATTAGCCCAAGAACGCTTAGATATATGCCTTTGAACTTTTTTGGTAACTTGTCGCCAAAGGGGAAGAAGTGTATATAGATCTTTAGGCTTCGAGTGAGAGAGCGTTTTGGTGTTTATTGCTTTTTCAATAACGATTGTCTTTTGGTTTCTTGTGATACATGTTCTTTGTTTTTGATCATACACTTTCTGTGTGATGCTACTACTTCCGATCATCTTAATGCTTAATGAGATGATCTTTCACCATTGCTTGATTGTGTTGTGCTATGATGTTCACTCTAATTATTCTCGCACACCACCAAGTTGTATGTGACATGGAAGAAGTGCCCCATGTACCTAATCAATTGTGCATTTGCATTCAAACACAAATTCAAAATGATGCACAAATTTAGGGGGAGCTCTTCACTAGTAGAAAACAGGGCTTTGGTCCAGGCCGGGCCAACCCATTAGTCCCGGTTCAGTCACGAACCGGGACCAATGGGGGCAATGGTCCCGGTTCGTGAGTCTAGGGGGCCGGCCGGTCCACATGTGGCATTGGTCCCGGTTCGTCGGACACCTTTGGTCCCGGTTGCTGACACGAACCGAGACCACTGTGCCTCGCTCCTGGCCCACAACCATTGGTCCCGGTTCGTGTCTAGAACCGGTACCAAAGGGGTCCTTTAGTCCCGGTTCCAGCCACGAACCGGGACCAATGAGATGCCTATATATACCCCCTCACCGGCGAGCAGAGCACTCCACATTGCTTTGTTTTTCTGGCCGGTGAGGGAAGAGCTTTGTGGTGCTCTAGCTCACCTCCTATGCATATGAGGTGTTCGATGAAATGCCCAAGCCACATTTAAGCTTTCTCCTCTCGAAGTTCCTTGTCCAAGCTCCATTTTACTCAAGATTTGTCTAGGTTTGGCGGTCTGTCCTGTCTCATCCCCGTCCTCACCACCGTCGATCGCCCGCACCCATCTCGATGCCGGCACCACCGTGGTTAGCCTCTTCTTCTTATCTTCTGTCTAAAAGAAAAAAGTTTTTACTTGTATGATTTAGATAGATCCTTGTGTAATTTTCTTACTTTTATTATTGTATTTATTTTGGTCACTATTGTACTTTGGCTTTTAATGTGATAATGAATTTCTATTAATTTGGTCACTTCTGTATTCATGATATGTTGTAATGGTTTTTAATACACTTTATTATATGACGCACGCAGATGAACCGACAATGGATGTACGGTGACCGAAGCACCTCCGAGTATATTAAGGGCCTGCATAATTTTCTCGAAGCGGCCGAGGAAAACAAGCAGAATGGTTTTATTCATTGTCCATGTACTGTCTATGTGAATACGAAGGCTTTCTCCAACTCTAAAACCCTTCACTTCCACCTTCTTGAGAAGGGTTTTATGCCACACTATAATGTTTGGACCAACCACGGAGAAAGAGGGGTTATGATGGAAGACAACAAAGAAGAAGAGGATGATGACAACTATGTGCCTCCTGAATACAGTGATGCTGCAACGGGGGAAGATGAAGATCAAGAGGAACCAGACGATGTGCCCGATGATGATCTTTGCCGGGTCATTGTTGATGCAAAGAGACAATGCGAAACTGAAAAGGAGAAGTTGAAGTTCGATCGCATGCTAGAGGATCACAAAAAAGGGTTGTATCCCAACTGCAAAGATGGCAACACAAAGCTCGGTACCACACTAGAATTTCTGCAGTCGAAGGCAGAGAATGGTGTACCTGACAAAGGATTTGAGAAGCTACTGAAAATATTGAAGAACAAGCTTCCAAAGGATAACGAATTGCCTGACAGTACGTATGCAGCAAAGAAGGTTGTATGCCCTCTAGGATTGGAGGTGCAGAAGATACATGCATGCCCTAATGACTGCATCCTCTACCGCGGTGCATATGAGGATTTGAACGCATGCTCGGTATGCGGTGCATTGCGGTATAAGATCAGACGAGATGACCCTGGTGATGTTGACGGCGAGTGCCCCAGGAAGAGGGTTTTTGCCAAAGTGATGTGGTATGCTCCTATAATACCATGGTTGAAACGTCTGTTCAGAAACAAAGAGCATGCCAAGTCGATGCGATGGCACAAAGAGGACCATAAGAAAGACGGGAAGTTGAGAGCACCTGCTAACGGGTCGCTGTGGAGAAAGATTGAGAGAAAGTGGAGCGACTTTACAGGTGACCGAAGGAACTTATGGTTTGATTTAAGTGCACATGGCGTTAATCCTTTTGGGGATCAGAGCAGCAAGCATAGCACATGGCCTGTGACTCTATTTATGTATAACCTTCCTCCTTGGTTGTGCATGAAGCGGAAGTTCATTATGATGCCAGTGCTCATCCAAGGCCCTAAGCAATCTGGCAATGACATTGATGTGTACCTAAGGCCATTAGTTGATGAACTTTTACAGCTATGGAATGGAAGAGGTGTACGTGTGTGGGATGAGAACGAACATGAGGAATTTGACCTACATGCATTGCTGTTTGTAACCATCAATGATTGGCATGCTCTCAGTAACCTGTCAGGACAGACAAACAAGGGATACCACGCATGCACACACTGTTTAGATGACACTGACAGTATATATTTGGACAAATGCAGGAAGAATGTGTACCTGGGGCATCGTCAATTACTTCCGACCAACCATCAATGTCGAAAGAAAGGAAAGCATTTCAAAGGTGAGGCAGATCACAGGAAGAAGTCCGCCCTCCGTACTGGTGATCACATACTTGCTATGGTCAATGATTTACAAGTAATCTTTGGAAAGTGTCCCGGCGGACTATCTGTTCCGAATGATGCTGAGGAACGTGCACCCATGTGGAAGAATAAATCTATATTTTGGGACCTACCCTATTGGAAAGACCTAGAGGTCCGTTCTGCGATCGACGTGATGTGCGTGTTGAAGAATCTTTGCGTGAACCTGCTAGGCTTCTTGGGAGTGTATGGAAAGACAAAAGATACACTGAAGGCACGCGAGGAACAACAACATGTGCATGAACAAGACGACATGCATCTAGAGCAGTATGAAGGTCCTGCCAGCTACGCTCTTACCAAAGAAGAGAAGGAAATTTTGTTTGAATGCCTGCTCAGTATGAAGGTCCCGTCTGGCTTCTCGTCGAATATAAAGGGAATAATAAATATGGCAGAGAAAAAGTTCCAGAACCTAAAGTCTCATGACTGCCACGTGATTATGACGCAACTGCTTCTGGTTGCATTGAGGGGGCTTCTACCGGAAAACGTTTGATTAGCCATTGTGAAGCTATGTGCATTTGTCATTTTGTCATTTTGGAGGAAAAATAAACTAATGATATGACAATTTGGAGCTAAACCAAGGTTATTATGCCATTTTTACCTAAGTAAGCTAATTATGTCATAAATGAACTAGCTAAGCTAAGTATACATCATTATTGAGCTATACTAGGTAGTTATGCCATTTTTAAGCTAACTAAGCATATTTACTCATTTTGGAGGACAAAATGGCAAGTGCAGGTCATTTTTGAGCTATCCTAGTTATAATCGGTCATTTTGGAGCTAGGTAAGGTTATTTTGTCATTTTGGAGGAAAATAAACTAATGATATGACAGTTTGGAGCTAAACCAAGGTTATTAAGCCATTTTTTACCTAAGTAAGCTAATTATGTCATAAATGAACTAGCTAAGCTAAGTATAGATCATTATTGAGCTATCCTAGGTAGTTAGAACATTTTTGAGCTAACTAAGCATACTTATTCATTTTGGAGGACAAAATGTTAAGTGTAGGTCATTTTTGAGCTATCCTAGTTAAAATCTATCATTTTGGAGCTAGGTAAGGTTATTTTGTCATTTTGGAGGAAAACAAACTAATGATATGACAGTTTGGTGCTAAACCAAGGTTATCATGCCATTTTTTACCTAAGTATGCTAAGTATGTCATAAATGAACTGAAGAAGCTTAGTATAGGTCATTTATCATCTAACCTAGGTAGTTATGCCATTTTTGAGCTAACTAATCATATTTACTCATTTTGGAGGACAAAATGGCAAGTGTAGGTCATTTTAGAGCTATCCTAGTTATAATTGGTCATTTTGGAGGTAGGTAAGGTTATTTTGTCATTTTGTAGGAAAATAAGCTAAGTCTATGTCATTTTGGAGCTAAACCACGGTTATCATGCCATTTTTTTACCTAAGTATGCTTAATATGTCATAAATGAACTAAAGAAGCTAAGTATAGGTCATTTTGGAGATAAATTGGTCATTTCTTAAGTATGCATTTTTTAAGCAAAACACTTGGCAAAACTTACCATCATCACAGAGGTGAAGGACCGGTCGGGTTTGCGCCGGGGTGAGACGGAGAAGGACCGGTCGGGGTTGCGGCAGATGCAGAAGGATCGGTCGATGCTTGTCGGGAGGCACGCTGCACCAAAGATCATTTGCAATGTCTCCTTAGCATGATGCAACTCAAATGTGAATACTAGTAACTAATGACCATTCAAATGAAACTCACCGTGGGTGCTATAGCAATATGGGGCATCGACGGAGGGGTCTGACCATTGTTCTGGCACACAGATTTCACATTTTGTTTTCACGAGTCATTCATATTAGTTAGTGATGAAATGAACATTACGTGCATGATTTGGCTAATATGCATGAGAAACTTACCATGAGGAGCTTGTATAGGGCCCGGTGAGATGCGTCGTTCCGGTTCCTCTCCTCCTCCAACAGCCTAGTTGTCCTCTCCTCCATGTCCCTCTCCCTCTGCACCGCCTGCATGTTTGCCTCCACTAGAAGGTCCTGGACCCTAGCCTCAATGGCGAGCTCCATTGGTCGTGGACGAGGCCTTATCTTAGGATCAGAGCTCGTCTGGTGCTTCTTGATCTCCAGGAGAGTTCTAGGAAAATGTATCAGTCCATCCCCAATGGCTATCAAGCCATGGGGCCTCCCGCCACCAGATATCATCACGACCTCTGGATCAAAAGGACTCTAGCTCGGGTTGAAGTCCTCCCCTTTCCTCGCCTTCCCCTCATCTCTGTACCTCACGAGCTTGTTGTGGGAGGAGATGTTGCTGAAGCTCTCTAGATGATCGAGGTCATCCTCACAGAATGCCTTGGCCTTCTTGTACGAGGCAGTATGGGCCATGGCATAGAGGTCTAACAGAGGTGGCACCTCCTTCTTGTTTTCTCGCGCCTAAAAGAGAGGAACACAATATTAGTTAAGGGCTCAAGCTAGCATGAAGAATGAAATTGCATGAATCATGAAGCAAACCAGATACCCAGTGATCCCCGTACTCAAACAGGTTGGAGCTCCCTTGATGGGGTGGCACACCTTTCATTTGGGCACGCTTATCCTTGGCCTTGTTGTGGTCGGCTAGCCATTCGGGAGAGCACCACTCACCCACCAATGCCTCCCAACAGTCCATCCTATCCGCACATCATCTCGGGAGCACCTAAGTTAGACAAGAGAAGTTTCAGCACTATGCCTACGAATCAAATCAAGGAAACTAAGTACAAGGCCTTAAGAATAGATAATTACCTTCATTAACTTCTCCTTACTCACATAATTTTTGCGGCACTTCTTCTTGGCCCTCTTAATGTTAGTCGAGGCGTAGTAGTCTCGAATAGCCTGCACCCGAGCCTCGTGCCGTAAGTTCTAAAGTGGGCACTTGAACTCGGCTACGAGAACAACAGCCGCTTTCGCCTCGTGTTCCTCAAGACACCTGTAGAAGGTCTGCAATCAAACAAGACAACACTGATTAGTACAATCACTAGGTGTTGTTGATTTTTAATTCTGTAAAGGAGAAATTACCCAAAACCGACGAATCACAATGTCAGCCACCATCTCACACAAGACACCGTCGACCCTCTCCTCCGGCGAGGCCGGGGCAGCCATGTACAGCTCCCAGGTCAGTGCTACCTGTGGAACCTCACCCTCACCGGGCAACTGGACCTTCCCCGGGAAGTGGTGCCAGAGAAGCACACCAAGGACCTAGTTGGGCCTGCGGACACCACACTCGTGTTTCCAACCCCTGCAGTATGACAAGGCCAACACATTAGATATTAATTTGAAGAAACATGAAGGCAAAAGGTTAAAAAAAGTAAATGCACTTACTTCTCCGCATTAGTCTCAATCAACCACCTCTGATCGCGGGTCGTCGGCACGGGCAGGAGCTTTGTACAACCATGCTGGTAGACCTTCTTGCCCTCCTCAACCAGCTCGCCCTCGCTATAGGTGTCCTTAGACAAGTTGTTCTCGTCACCATCAGCATGGCCACTAGCCTCTGGAGTCACGTGGGATGAAGACTCTGGGACCCGAGTCTCCTGGGACGAAGACTCTGGTACCGGAGTCTCCTGGGACGAAGGCTTGGTGACCCGAGGCTCGGTGACCAGAGTCCGAGACGGGTCCAAGTAAGATGGGTCCACCTGAGACGGAGCACTCCTGTGGTCGGGAGAATCAGTTGGGGGTGGCGGCGAGGAAGGCACAACAGCCTTCCTACTTCTAGCACCTCTCTTTGTCTTCCCCCGACCTCTCCCGATCGAAGAAGAAGCGCTCGCCGGTGTCTGCATACTATGTACCAGCGCTCTCCGGAGTTGCTGGGGTGGAATAATAGCACCCCTCCCAGCATGCGCCGAGGAAGGAGGCTCAGAGCACTCTCGACCAGCACCCACCATCTGTCAACACTTGCAATGACAAAGAGTGAACGAAATTAGTTCAACATAAAAAAATTGAATACCTAATAACATGAACTAATTAATAATATATATGTAGAAAATAATAATTGAATACCTCACATTACTAATATTAATCTTCATCGTCTATATATGCTCCGGGATCAATAAATGCATAATCATCATCACTACCAGTACTGGCATGCTCATCAGCATCATCAATAAATGCATCAACATGTGGAAGGCCTCTAGGTAATCGGCCAAGCATTGACAGGTCAGCCACAGCAGTAACCTCTTCTTCTGTCGTCTCTTCTTGTTCCAGCTCAGGGGTGAAGTTGGATTCACTTTCGCTGTCGACCTCAATGTTCTGGGGTGAAGTAGAGCGGTCCTTGAAACGTTTTTTGGAAACATGTGTTTCTTGGAAGAATTCGCCTTCATATGTGTCTGGGTTAATGTGAGGTTCATAATCATCTTCATTGAGGGGAGGTGGTCTAAAATGTGGCGGCACATCCTAAACAACATCCCAACCTTTCAGATTTGGATCTGTCTGGCAGGCCCACGGTAGATAGAAAACTTGGGTCGCCTGTTGAGCCATAATATAGACATCGGGAACATCTAAATGGGTGTTTTGTTTGATTTCGACTAGCCCTATATGTTCATGAGTCCTTATAGTCTCCTTCGGCTGGAACCAATAACATTTGAAGACTACGACGTTTGGTGGGTTTTCACCAAAGAATGTAAGTTCATAAATTGCTTCAACTCTTCCATAATACTCAACCCCTCCTTCGCCGACAGCGGAGACACAACAATTTGTAGACTTTCGGTCGGCCATAAATATCTATTTGCCAAAAGTACGAAAGCGATACCCGTTGATTTCGTATTTGTCAAGTGAACAGACCTTATAGTCAAAACCATTAGCGACTTATCTCAATCCGGAGTCCATAAACTCTGCATTAGCCTACAAGTTTAATAAGAAAGGATTGTTGCATTACCCGCAAACTAGGCGAACAATGAAATCGTATAATGGAAATTACCGTTTGCTTGAACCAAGAGATGAAATCGGGATAGCCACCTCCATGCTTTGCCAGAAGCTCATACTCTTCGATGGAATCCTTTTGGATCACTGCTCTATCCGAGAATTTGGCGATTGTATCACATATCCGGGAATAAGAGCATTTCAAAAGAATTAGAAGTTGCGAAACAATGTACCAAGAACTTACTCGATGTACGGTCGCACTTCTGTTAGGTTGTTGAAGATATACAACAAAATGGTCCGCCATTCTTCAACATCCAATGCTATTGCTTTCGAAGCACCGGCTGGTGCGAGCTTCCCTTTGAATAGGCTGACGTTGGATCGACCTTTTTCACGGTCGCCATCATTGTACCGAGGCTTAGGATTATGCAAATGACGATTCTTGGCTTTGTAGTGTGCTGTCATGAAGTTTGCTGCCTCCTCAGTATTGAATGCTTCGGCCATCGATGCTTCAACTCTACGTTTATTTTTACATTTTTCTAGAAGCGTCTTCTGCATCCTCTCAGTTGCGAAGCACCAACAATTTTGCACGCCCCCCCCAATCTTGCCTCGGCCGGGAGATGCAAAATCGAATGCTGCATTGGATTAAAGAAGCCCGATGGAAAGATCTTTTCTAACTTGCAGATCAACTCCGATGCCAACTCTTCCAATTCGTCTAACACGTCAGGCGATAGTTCTTTCGCACAAAGAGCACGGAAGAAATAGCTCAGCTCTGCCAGTACTATCCATTCATCCTCAGGGATAAAGCCATGCAACATCACCGGCATTACCCGCTCAAGCCATATGTGCCAATCATGACTCTTGAGACCAAATATTTTCAATTTGTCAAGGCTCCCTCCCCTCTTTAGATTCACTGCATACCCATCGGGGAACATCAACTGCATTTTCACCCACAAGATCATTTCCCTCATAGCCGGCCTTCCAAGATTGAACCATGCCTTTGGCTTCCTCCAGTTCTTCTTTCCTTTTGGTTGTCGAATGTTTTGTAACGGTCTATCACATAGAGCGTCCTGATCGACTCTAGCCTTAGGATTATCCTTCGACTTCCCCTCTATGCCGAACAATGTACCAAAAAGGGCCTCCGCGATATTCTTTTCAGTGTGCATCACGTCGATGTTGTGTGGGCAAAGGAGGTCTTTAAAGTAAGGCAGATCCCACAAACATATCTTGTGAGTCCAGGCGTGTTCTGTATTATACCCTTCGAAATACCCTGGACGATCTGGATCCGGCTCGAGAGCGTTTATCTGATCCAGGATCTGTTGTCCTATCAACGCAGGTGGTGCAGTGTTTTTGACAACTCTACCTTTGATGAAATTCTTCTTGTCTTTTCTGAACTTATGGTCAGGATCCAGGAACTCTCTATGCATGTAGAAGCAAGAAAACTTGCGACCCGCCTAGAGCCAACGGAACTCAAGAGCTGCCTTGCATGTGGGGCATGGAAACCTTCCATGCACACACCGGCTAACGAATAGCGCATGCGCCGGCAAGTCATGCGGCGAGTACATGTACCACACATGCATTTTGAAGTTCTTTTTGGTAGCGGCGTCGTATGTCTTGATCCCATTATCCCAGGCTTCTTGCAATTCATCCTTAAGCGGCTGCATGTACACATTCATATTCTTCCCCAGATATTTGGGCCCTGGAATTATCAACTTCAGGAAAATGTTCTTTCTTTTCATAATCTCTCCGGGGGGCAGAATGAGTGGAATGACAAATACAGGCCAACAACTGTATTGTGCTGCCGTCATACCATACACATTGAACCCATCCGTGATGATGGCAACTCGAGGATGCCTTGGATCTGCCGCTTTATCCTTATGTAATGCATCGAAGTGTTTCCACGCAAAAGCGTCTGAAGTGTGTCCCAACATCAGATTCCCATCTGCATCTAGTTCTGTTCTTTTGCCCAATTTATGCCATGTCATCTGTCTGGCCGTCTCTTCGACCATAAAAAGACGTTGAAGTCTTGGTATGATTGGCAGATACCGAAGAACATTAATGGGGATTTTGGTCCGACTCTTCTCACCCATACCGTTGTCTACCAGAACATACCTGGAAGCATTGCAAATGGGGCAATAGTTCAAGCCCGCATACTCAAGCCTAAATAAGGCACATCCATTCTCACAGGCATCTATCTTCTCATAGGGCATCTTAAGCGCACGTAGGATTTTGTCCGACTGGTATATGTTTGCTGGCAATACATGGCCTTTGGGTAGAAAGCGTCCAAATATCGTCATCATCGCGTCGTAGCATTCTCTGCCCAGGTTGAACTGAGCCTTCAGAGTCATTACTTGCACGATGGCATCTAGCTGACAAAGCTCAGTGTGCTCGTGGAGAGGACGTTTTGAAGACTCCAACATTTCATAAAAGGCCTTTGCAGATTCCTCCATCTCATCGTCCGAATCCCGAGCATCATCAAAGTCTTGCACCATGTCTTCGATCCCGGTACCATGCTCGTCGGTGCGACGAAGAACCACCTCAACTCTGGCACATTGGGCAGACTCACCATGAAATGTCCAGACCATATAATTAGGCGTAAAACCCCACTTCTGCAGGTGTTTGATCATTTCAAACTCCGACTTCTTCTTAGAGTTGTCGCAATCGACACAAGGGCACTAGGTTGTTTTCTGTCCATTTGCAAATGCGAATCTCACAAACTCCTTGGTTTTTGTTATCCATTCACGGGTCATGTCTTTCTGACTAGTGTGACCGGTGTACATCCACCTACGATCACTCATCTTGCCTAGCTACTAGACACACAAAAAATATATACATAATTCAGCAAACCATATTCATCAGTTAATAGAGTTTGTCAGTTTTATTACGTCGATGCAACCTAGACGCTAGTAGGTAAAGATAGGTCCTAATCCCACTCGAGTATGTGTAGATTGGGTTCGTTTTCCCATGCTCCGCTCCGGATCCGACACACAATTTTGGCAGCACCTCCGCGCTGTTCTCCTAATACACGTTTCGGCAATAAGCAGAGAGGATGTGTACCCGGAGAACAACAAGGAGGCACTGACGAAATTCTGCATCGGATCCGGAGCAGAGCATATGGGAAAATGAACCCAATCTACACATACTTGGGTTGTCCATGGATAACGTTGGAACATTCGAAAGAATCACGGTTGTAAACATGCTAATTAATGCATATTTATAGATGTAACCCTTTTGAATGGGAGATGCATAGTGGTCACGCATACTGATGATTGAAGACACCTATAGCTAGCAAGTTTCATCGGCACGAAGACCGGAACAGAGCAAAAATTTTTAAGGGTGCTGGGGGAGAAGATGTCATTTGTGCTCACCAACGAACGCAACAGGTGAGCTCGTCAAATGCATGGGGAGGTCGTCGAACAATTGCACATTGAAATTCACCTGATCAACACAAAATATGATGTTTTTTATAACAAAATACGAAAATATGTGACCTAGCTCATAATTTACAAAACTATGACCTCCTCGGTCTCACAAAGGCCGAAGAGCACCTTTTTGGTCAACAGGAGGCAGAATAGGTGTCGGGGGTCGGGGGTCAGTGGCATCGGGATACAGTGGCATCAGTGGCCAGTGGCGTCAGCGGCCGTGGGTCGGTGGTGTCTAGACTTGGGGGTCGGTGGCGTTGGTGGTCGGGGGTCAATGGCATCGATGGTCGGGGGTCGGTGGTCGGGGGTCGGTGGTGTCGATGGTCGGGGGGCGATGGCGTCGATGGTCGGGGGTCATTGGTGTCGGTGGTCGGGGGTCGGTGGTGTCGGTGGTCGGGGGGTGATGGCATCGGTGGTCGGGGGTCGGGGTTGGGGGTCTGAGGCATCGGGGGTCGGTGGCGTTGGGGGTTGGGGGTCAGTGGCGTCGAGGGTTGGTGGCGTCGGAGGCTGGGGGTTAGTGGCGTCGGGGATCGAGGGCTCTTCTTCTTCTTCTTCTTCTTCTTCTTCTTCTCCTTCTTCTTCTTATTCTCCTCTTCTCCTCGTGTTCTTCTTCTAAACTAAACCTAAACTAAACCTAAACTAAATCTAATCTAAACCTAAAAGTAAACCTAAACCTAAACTAAACTAAACCTAAACCAAAAAAAAAGGAGAAGAAGCTCACCTTGGGGAGGAGGGGTCTGGTGGAGATGGGAGCCGGTGGAGGAGGGACGCGTAGGGGAGGGGGCGGCGTCGCGGCCTGCCTCGCGACAGGGCTCAGGCGGCCGCCGCAGGGGAGGGGGGTCTTGGGCGGCAGGGGTGTTGGCCGACAGGTGCGGCACGGGCGGTGGTGGTTGGTGGCGGTGACCGGCGGGTGCGGTGGGGGAGGGGGGCAGGGGCGGTGGCCGGCGGGTGTGGGGTCAGGGGTGGCAGGGGCGGCAGCGGGCGGCAGGGGCGGTGGGGGTCGAGGGTGGTAGGGGCGACGACGGGCGGCGGTGCGGCGGCAGGGGCGGTGGGGGTCGGGGCGGCGGCCGGCGGGTGCGGTGGGGGCGGCAGGGGAGGCGACGGCGGGTGTGGGGGTCGGGGGTAGCAGGGGTGGCAACGAGCGGCGGTGGGGGTCGGGTGCGGTGGGGGTCGGGGGAGGAGAGAGAGGCAGAGAGAGAAGAGAGAGATAGAGGAGGTCACGGCGTTTATTAGGGCTAGATTCTTTGCCATCTGCTAGCGGATGACAAAGAAGCTTTGTCGTCCGCTAGCAGACGGCAAAGAATCTGGCCGTTAGCTGGTTCTCGTTAGTGGGCCCACCTCCCTATTTGCCGTCCGCTAGCGGAGGACAAATATCCTTTGTCGTCCGCTAGCAGATGACAAAGAAGTGGCTGATGGCAAAGAGGTTCTTTGGCAACAACTAGTTGTTTGTCGTCCGTTTTCTGTAAACGGATGGCAAAGAGCTTCTTTGTCGTCCGCCAGCTGATGGCAAAGAACTGACTGACGGCAAATTTGCTGATTCCAGTAGTGTATACGTTGTCATCAATTACCAAAAAGGGGGAGATTGAAAGCACATTTGCTCCCTTGGTGGTTTTGGTAATTTATAACAACATATAAGTCATTGAACTAATGTTTCCACCAAGTATATTTCAGGAAATGTTCAATGATAGGATTGGCAAAAGGATTGTGGAGATTGTGGAATACCCCTGGATGCAAGGAAATAGGTTGGCCAAGCTTCAAGCAAGAGGACTCTACATTTTATATTTGTGAAAAATCACTTTGAGTCCATAGGAAAGCCAATACTATTAAAAGGGGGTAAGGTTTTGTTGGTGAACAATATGCTCATATGTGCACAAGTGATAGTCACCAAAAACACCCACAAACTCTCCCACCAAAGTCTATCCAAAGCCAAATATTCAAAATCGGTGCAACCAACATTTCCATCCCGGTGCCACCGATTCTCAACCTCAGACAGACTCAGCCAAACCCTAGCCACTTCGGTGCAACCGATTCCATACCGGTGCCACCGAGTTTAGGTTGCCCACTTTCTATTACGCAAATTCACAATATCGGTACCATCGAGATTGTTGGACCGACGTCATTGAGAATGACAATCTGACCGTTGGTCACCTTATCGGTGGAACCGAGTTTCCTATATCGGTCTCACCGAGATTCAAAAGTTGCCACCTTTTGGTCACTTAGGTACCACTGAGATTAACACATCGGTGTCACCGAGTTGGCCACTTTTTGTGTAAGGGTTGGATTTTTGGGGATGCCTATATATACCCCTTCACCACCACCTACTCGATAGAGAAGCACTCAGAACTATTCCATACTTGCCCCATCCAGTTTTCTGAGAGAGAAGCACCTACCCTTGTGTTGAGGTCAAGATCTTCCATTCCAACCATATGGATCTTGATTTCTAGCCTCCCCAATTTGCTTTCCACCAATCCCATCGCTTCCACAGGCCAAATCTGCGAGAGAGTGATTGTGTGTCGAGGAGTCTACCATCTTGAAGCACAAGAGCAAGGAGTTCATCATCATTACCGAGCCTATTACCTTTTGGAGGGTGGTGCCTCCTAGATTGGTTAGGTGTCACTTGGGAGCCTCCTACTTTGTGTTGTGGAGTTGAACCAAGAAGTTTGTACGGGCAAGGAGATCACCTACTTTGTGAAGATCTACCCATTGTGAGGCTAGTCCTTTGTGGACGGAAGCCGTTATGGAATATTCAAGGTTGCTACTTCGTGGACCCTTATGGGTGGAGCCCTCCATGGACTCTCGCGACCGTTACCCTCCGTGGGTTGAAGACTCCATAAACATGGATGTACGATAGCACCACCTATCAGAACCACGGGAAAAATTATCGTGTCTACAATTGCGTTTGATCTTCCTACCCTATCCCTTCTACTCATGCTTATTGTTATTTTCCGCTGCTATACTCTTAGACATGCATGTCTAGGGTGTACTTGAGTTGCCATGAATGCTAAAACTGCAAACACTAAAAATTGGGAAAAGGCAAAAAAATTATTTGGTCAAGTAGTCTAATTACCCCCTCTAGACATACATTCAGTCCTACAAGTGGTATCAAAGCTTTGGTCTCCATTGCATTGGTGTCACAACCTAGGAGACTATGGCGTCTAGTGAGGGAAGTTATCACCGTAGAGGTTCGTACTTTGATGGAACTAATTTTGCTAGTTGGAAGCAAAAAATGAAAATGCATATTCCTTGTCATAACCTCGCCGTTTGGGCAGTTGTTCGTGTTGGCTTGCAAGGTGAGTTCTTTGCGGATGGAAGGGAACTGGATCGTGAAGCGACCGCGGATGAGTTGAAGATGTTACAACTCAATGCTCAAGCATGCGACATTCTCTGCAACTGTTTATGCCTCGAACAATTCAACAAAATCAGCCGTCGTGAAAATGCAAAAGAGATTTGGGATACTTTGGTTGATATGCACGAAGGAACTGAGTCTGTGAGAGAATCCAAGTTAGATGTTCTTCAAGGTCAGCTTGACAAGTTCAAGATGAAGGATGGTGAAGGAGTCACGAAAATGTACTCTAGGCTAGCTCTCATCACAAATTAGATTGCCGGCTTAGGAAGCGAAGAAATGACCGACAAATTCATCATTAAGAAGATACTTAGAGCTTTGGATGAGAGATATGACACTGTGTGCACATTGATCCAAATGATGCCCAACTACAAAGATCTCAAGCCTACGGAAGTCATTGGAAGGATTGTTGCTCATGAGATGACACTCAAAGACAAGGAAGAGCTTCATCACAAGTCTAGCGGTGCTTACAAAGCCACAAGTGATGCTCGCACAACTTCAAGCAACAAGCTTGTCACCAATGAAGAGATAAGCCTCATGGTCAAGAAATTCAAAAGGTTCTACAAGAATAGAGGCAAAGAAAGAAGCTCCAACTCAATATATGATGAGAAGCGTTCGTCAAGTCGTGACCGCAACTGCTACAATTGTGGGAAGCCCGGCCACTACTCCAGTGAGTGCACGGCTCCCTACAATCAAAGAGAAGAGTCACTAAGAAGACGAAGCTCAAGGAATGAATCACCTCAAAGAGAGAGAAGGAGTAGAGATGATCATTATGAACGAAGACCTCAAGGAGAAGTAGAGATTCGGAGAAGAAGGACAAGTACACCAAGAGCTACACAAGAAGAAAACATCAAGATCATGTTGGTGAATGGGTTTCCGGCTCCGACTCGGATGACAACTCCTAGAGAAGCTATCATTCCGACTCCGACTATAGTCAAGATGATGGTGTTGCCGGAATTGCTCTTGTGACTACCAACTCCTATGATCTATTTGATTCACCAAACGAAGGGAGTGGAAGTTGCTTCATGGCTAAAGGCCCCAAGGTATCACACCCCGAGTATCTTGATTTCAATAGTGGGGAAGATGATTTGATTTGTGATGATGACTTGCTTTGTGATAAAACTAGCGATGTTGATCAAAATGAACTTGATAATTCTCACGATAGTCAAGATAAGTCAATTGACGATGATAATATGAAAATAGAAGAACTAACTAAAGAACTAAACACTCTTAAGTTAGCTCATGAATATACTATCGAAGATCATAGAGATCTTGTTAGAACTCATGAGAAGCTACGTTTCGAGAAGCTCAACTTGGAGCAAGAGCACGAGTTTCTTAAAGATATCAATGACGATCTCCAAAAGAATACTTCATCTTATCTAGCCAAACGACTACTCTTGTCTACATTCATGCCTCAAGTTCAAACTAAGCAATCTAGTAACAAAGGTAAGAAAGGTTCTTCATCTAGTAGAAACAATAAAAATGCTAAACCCAATGATGTTGCTTCTAGTAGTTCTATTGATTCCACTAATGCTGATCCTCTTAGCCAAGTAACACTTGAGCAAGAAAATGCTTTATTGAGAGGAATTATAGAAAAAGGTATCTACAAGAGTCTTGCCGGGTGTAAGCAATTTGAGGAAATTGTATGCAAGCACAGAGGATACCGGAAGAATCGTGGTGTTGGCTACTTGAACCTAAATGGAGTTGAATGGGAAGAAGGTCAATACCCCGAACCCAAGTTTGTACCTCAAAAGGAGAAGTATGAAAATACTCTTCCCAAGGGGACAAAATTTCAAGATGACCTTCTACCACAAGACCACAAGCTCAAGGGCAAGAACAAGCTTCAAGAGGACATTGACTCATATGAAGATGAATCCCTAGATTTGGTGGAGTGGGTTCCGATGGCTACTTGAAGCTCAACTTCTAAAAAGGATACTACAACACCAAGGATCCCCATCAACTTGATGTGGGTCCCCAAGAAGAAGAACTAGAGAGTTCTTGAGGGCTAACTCCGCCAATAAACTTTGTATGATTAAGATGATGATGATGAGTTGTTAGATCTTGTGTAATTAATGGTTTCCTTCATTTGCTTAATAGCTAGCATCGAGTTCTCTCTATATGTATAGTAGCTAGCAGCATCGACCAAGCACGGAGAAAGAGAGGACACTTCTCTCTATTAATTAGCTAGCAAACACAATATGAAACCCCTAAATTAACCCTCCAAAACCCCGTACCCACCCTTTCAAAAAAACCACCAACTTTTCGGCCCGGTTGGTGTTACCAACCGGGACTAAAGGTCCTCCTGCCTGGGCTCCCCGCAAAGGTCACGTGGATCCCCTTTTGTCCCGGTTCATAAGGGAACCAGGACTAAAGGTTTAGGGCTTTATTCCCGACCCTTTAGTCCCGGTTCCAGAACCGGGACTAATGGGCCTATGGAACCGAGACAAATGGGCCGTTTTCTACTAGTGCTTTCTTTTCACATACTTCTCAAAGCAACGATTATATTCATTAATTATATCATATTTCGAAGCTTTGATCTATATGTTGTCATCAAAGACCAAAAAGGGGGAGATTGAAAGCACATTTGCTCCCTTGGTAGTTTTGGTAATTTATAACAACATATAAGTCATTGAACTAATGTTTCCACCAAATATATTTCAGGAAATGTTCAATGATAGGATTGGCAAAAGGATTGTGGACATTGTGGAATACCCCAAGATGCAAGGAAATAGGTTGGCCAAGATTCAAGCAAGAGGACTCTACATTTAATATTTGTGAGAAATCACTTTGAGTCCATAGGGAAGCCAATACTATTAAAAGGGGGTAAGGTTTTGTTGGTGAACAATATGCTCATACGTGCACAAGTGATAGTCACCAAAAACAGCGACAAACTCTGCCACCAAAGTTTGTCCGAAGCCAAATATTAAAAATGGTTCAACCAACATTTCCATCCCGGTGCCATCAATTCTCAACCTCAGACAGACTCAGCCAAACCCTAGCCACTTCGGTGCAACCGATTCCATACCGGTGCCACCGAGTTTAGGTTGCCAACTTTCTGTTACGCAAATTCAAAATATCGGTACCATCGAGATTGTTGGGCCGACGTCACCGAGAATGACAATCTGACCATTGGTCACCTTGTCGGTGCAACCGAGTTTTCTATATCGGTCTCACCGAGATTCAAAAGTTGCCACCTTTTGGTCACTTCTGTACCACCGAGATTAGCACATCGGTGTCACCGAGTTGGTCATTTTTTGTGTAACAGTTGGATTTTTGGGGATGCCTATATATACCCCTTCACCACCACCTACTCGACAAAGAAGCACTCAAAACTATTCCATACTTGCCCCATCTAGTTTTTTGAGAGAGGACTACCTACCCTTCTATTGAGGTCAAGATCTTCCACTCCAACTATATGGATCTTGTTTTCTAGCCTCCCCATTTTCCTTTCCACCAATCCCATCGCTTCCACCAGGCCAAATATGTGAGAGAGTGATTGTGTGTCGAGGAGTCTATCATCTTGAAGCACAAGAGCAAGGAGTTCATCGTCATTACCGAGCCTATTACCTTTTGGAGGGTGGTGCCTCCTAGATTGGTTAGGTGTTGCTTGGGAGCCTCCTACTTTGTGTTGCGGAATTGAACCAAGAAGTTTGTATGGGCAAGGAGATCGCCTACTTCGTGAAGATCTACCCATAGTGAGGCTAGTCCTTCGTGGACGGAAGCCGTTATGGAATAGTCAAGGTTGCTACTTCGTGGACCCTTATGGGTGGAGCCCTCCATGGACTCTCGCGAGAGTTACCCTCCGTGTGTTGACAACTCCATAAACGTGGATGTGCGATAGCACCACCTATCGGAACCACGGGAAAAATCATCATGTCTATAATTGCGTTTGATCTTACTACCCTATCCCTTCTACTCACGCTTGTTGTAATTTTCTGCTGCTATACTCTTAGACATGCATGTCTAGGGTGTACTCGACTTGCCATGAATGCTAAAACTGGAAACACTAAAATTTGGGAAAAGGCAAAAAATTTATTTGATCAAGTAGTCTAATCACCCCCTCTAGACATACTTTCGGTCCTACAATTGGTTCTGTCGTGGGTTTGTCATGGCAGATGTCCGGGTGACCGGACTTAGGTTCGGGGCGAAGCGCAACTATGTGGCGGCTTGAAGGGGTTGGTCGGAATTGAGAGACGCATAGTTACCCAGGTTCGGCCCCTCCGATGGAGGTAAAAGCCTACGTCCTGCTTGTCTGGTATTGATGACGAAGGAGATCTCTCGGTTACAAGGGTGCTGTTTGCTACCTCTAATCATGAGAGCCTCTAATCTGTTTATCTCTAATCTCTTGTATTGTCTAGACTTGTGGACTTGTGAATCTGTCTTTTTAGGGGTGCTCTACCCCTCCTTATATAAGTGGAGAGGGTAGGTTTACAAATAGAGTCCTACTAGGAGTAGGATTAGGACTAGTCTCTCTAGAATCCTATTCCGGGTCTTGTTTCTCTTTGTAAGGAAATCCTTTCTCTTTTAGGCCTTCTCTTGTGAGCCATCTAGCGCCGGCTCACACGCCGGGTCTTGGGCTTGGTCTTCCTGTGACCCGCCTGCCGGTTCACCAAATAGATATCATGCCTTTACCGGGTCTCCTGTGAGTCGTCAGGCCGGGTCATACCGCGGGGTATATCCCCAACATTAGCCCCCAGGTTAGCTTGAATTTATTCATGGTAAGCTCCTGAAGTAAGAGTAACAAATATGTTAAGTGGCCGGCTTGCTCCTTTGGCCGGCTTATGAAGTGGCTTCTCAGAAATCTGGGTCTTTCTGCATTTGAATGAGTCGTCTTGAAAATCGTCTTGCTTGTCAATGTCCTTTGAAAAAATATTGGGAATAGAATACCCATATGCCATTGAGTCGGCTTCCAATACTCTTGGCGGGTCATCTCCGCCGGGTCATAATCATTGATGATGCCGGGTCATTATGGTTGGTGACGCCGGGTCAAATAACTAGAATCCAGCTGACTTGATAAAAATATTGGGATGAAAATCTGGCGGGTTACGCTCTTTTGATAACCACTCGTAGCACCACCTGTCCAGGGTCACCATGATATCCAACCAAGCTAGAGCCCATAATGGCTTGTGGCTATGCAGGTAAGCCTTGGGTCTTGAAGCATCCATCCATATCTTTGTGCTGGGTGGACCTTTCCACATGAATATTGGCACTTCTCCAGCAACATCTAGGCTAACCACTGGTTTCTCCAAGGCGCCGTTCAACCATCATCCACCCAGAGGTATGTTGAAAACTCGGAGTCTTGACGTCTTGATCATCTTGTAGGTCTTGAAATTATTAACTCACAACTCTCATGAATCACACAACCAACCCCGTCTACTAATAGCATAGCAAAAATTTAAATCAAAGTTTCCCAGGGCCAATGTGTCAAAGGGTTGAGGGGTGCCTACCACATGATACTACATCAAGTAACCAAGTTCCAAAATACCTACTTTGCATGCAATTGGGGAGATGGTACAACTAATGCAATAAAAACATAGGTATACATGGTCAAAGTGATGTGCCTTGCTGACGATCCTCGTACTCAATTGACTCTAGATAACAAGCTTCACACTCCGGATGATCTAACGAATCAAAAAAAAAACACTGTAAGCAACCACAGTACAATTCACACAACAACAAGGTAAACAAATACTTCAACAAACAATAGCACAATCAAAAGGAAGAATCACTCAAAGTATAAGACTCTAAATTTTTTGGTGTCAAATCTCTACTAAGACATAACAAGTCAAAAATTTGTTTTGAACAATTAGGCATTTAGATAACAGAAAAGTAAATACAAAATTTTATTAGAAAACAGAAAGTATTTCATTATAAAAAATTTGTGCAAAAAGAGTTACTACAAAACTTTTTTCTAAACAATACTAAAGGTGAAAATAAGATGTACCTATTCAAACAAGAGCACAAAACAAATTAAAAATATATTAACAGAAAATAATACACCTAATGTTGAAACAACGGAACCTAATGAAATCTAAAATCAAAAGTTAAACTAAATCAGGTTCAAACTAAACTAAAATCAAACTAACTAAACTCTATTAAGAACTAAACAGATTCTGTTTTTGTTAAAAACCCTAACAAAATTCATCCTAAAAAATTCTCAAACTATGTAGGATGATAGGTCTAACTAATACAAAACAGTGGCAAAAAGATTCACTCAAAAATATATTTTAAGCTCTAGTTATATAGATTTTAGTAATTTAAGCAAATTTGGTTAGATTCAAATTCTAAAGTTCAAATTTGAAATCTAAGACTTCAGGATGAAACTACATGAAATTTTTGACCTAATACAAAAAGAATCAATTAAAAACACTAATTAGTTTAAAAGATATAACAAAACTAAAATCAGAACACAATCTGTTTTCTAAAACAGAAACAGAAAAAGAAAAAATAATTGATCGGTTAGGGGCTACATGGCATGCTGTGATTGGCCAAGGCCGTGTGCGTGCGAGTTGTTTGCGGTGGACGACTGAAACGTAAAAGAAAACGGTTTGCCGTTTAAATCTTCAAATCATGCGCGTTGGATCTAGATCTGACGGTTGTGGGTGGAAGTGCGGCTTACAGAGGAGGGGGTCGGAGTTTCGGCGAGGTTGACGGCGGCCGGATGTCGGAGGTGCTCGGGGCTGGTACTACGGTGGTCGAGGGCGGCGTTCAAAGTGCTCAGGCGATGGCGGCGAAGCTCCGGCGTCGATTGGTGGCGTCGGACGGGGCTGGGGACGACGCAGGCGACAGCCTCGTGCTCGGAGAGCTTCGGTCGTCGACCGAACTCCGGCGAGGTGGTGCGGTGGCGTTCTGGCGAGGTAGAGGGGGGTCTGAGGGTGGAACGGAGAGCGGAGAGGTAGGGGCTCTTTATAGGCTAGGTGCGGGGTCGGGAGAGGGAGAGAGGAGAGAGATCAGCGGGGTCGGGATCGCCGGCGACGTCGGGGGCGAGGGGAAGGGGATGAGCGTGGGGATGGCGCTGTCGGACGGTGGGTCCCGCGCATCAGTGAGAGAGGGGGCAGTGTTTGCGCGTCGGTGGCCGATCCCAAATGAATTCGGGGTTTAAATGGCTATGGGCCGGCCTGTTTGCTAATTAAAACGTTTAAATACGTTTCCTTTTCTATTTTCCAGAACGTTTAAAATCCTTTAATGCATTCAAATCATTTCCAAACATAGGGAGCATATATATCGAACTGATCAGGGGAATAAATGCTATTTCATGAACATTTTTCCTCTGTCAAAATGAATACTTTTAAAAAATATTTTCCAAAGAATACCTAATTGATTTTAAATTCTTTTGAGATAAACTTTCAAATAACACCCTGGTTTAATTACTCAAATATCTCACCAAGATGCTCCTGGTGTGGAGTGTCATGTTACTCCTCTCTTTTTATGAATATTTCCAGGGATTTTCAAATAAATGAAACAAGTAAATGGAGAAAAGGAAAGGGCCTTTTAGAAATCCAAAAGAAGAACTTCAACAATTCATTTCATTCAAACAAAGTGATGATGATGCATAGCTATATTTCATAACATTCCAAAATCAAATTTTGGGATGTTACATATTGGGACAGAAATTTAGCTAGGTTTCAAATTAGGACAGAAATTTAGTTTCAAATATTGTGAAGAAAAACCTTATTGCATTTTATTCAAATGTTGTATTTTTCTTACTGTTATATGCAAATGATCTGAGTGGCCTATGTATCGCCAGAATGTTGATTCATTTCCATTCCGGTGAATTTAAGGCACTCGATACGTCCTGTTTTTTGTAAAGGTCATGCCGATGTTTTTTCATGAATTTTAGCATGACTTGTGCTACAATGTAGGACATATTGAGTGCTTGTCATTGCTCGATATATGGAATGGGTTGAATTTAGGTCTGTTTCGTCTCCTTGTGTTTCTTTCAGTGAGGGAGAGTGTCCACCATATATATATATATATATATGAGAGAGAGGAAGAATCCCGACTATTGTCTCGTGGGGGTCGCTTCTCCTTCTTTTCCTTGTGCTAGATATTTGTAATGCACTAGGGAAAGGAGGAGTAGCGACCATCACCGACGGTCGAAATATGAGAGAGGAAGAATCCCGACTGTTGTCGTGGGGGTCGCTTCTCCTTCGTTCCCGTGTGCTAGACATTTTGGTGTAATGCACTCGGGGACGAATGGAGGAGCCACCATCACCGACGGTCACAATATCAGAGGGAGTGCCCACCATATACTTGAGATGAGAGTTCAGGAAGGAAAGACTCGACAGACCTAAAGTCTACCCGTTGCATATTGAGTAATAGTGATCTCTGTGTTGATCAGTTTTCTCGTAGTTTCCTTCAATCAATTTTAAATGTTTCAACTATGAACATAGGAAATGTCTGATGACGAAAGGGAATTCGCTATGTGCGAATACTGTGAAGATGAGCACGGCCTGTGTGACAAGCCTTTCCTAGTTGACGGTAGGCGCTTTAGCATCATGCTGGATGATAACTTCGAAGTGGATACAGTAAGTCACAATGACAAGTGTTTTTTCATAATTAAGCATGACTTCTGCTTCTTTTGCTTCAACTTATACTTTTAATTTTTTTACTATTCTACTAGTGTATCCCCTGCCATGCAAGAATTTCTGTCTTGGATAAGATTGGTTTCAATACTAAAAAAGATATGGAGGTAAAGATAGTTCACTTGAGGACCGAGCATGGTTTTACGTTTGCGGTAAAATTGTACCATGCAGACACCTATTGCTATTTTGAATGCAAAACTTGGAGAGCACTATGCAAGGCTTATGCATTTGAGCCTAATATGCTTATCACCTTTGATATTCGTCCAGAAGATAAAATTCAAGGTAATATCAACATCTGGGTTGATGTGCAGACGCCTCTAGTTCTACCATTATGTGAGTTTCTCAACCATATTTATTAAGTAATTTATATTGTTTATTTAAAAATAGTTGACAACTTATTTGCATTGACATCTTATTTTCATTCTTCAATAAATGTATGGAAGATGGTAGACAGAACCTACTACTACAGTGATGAAGCAGAATTAACTTATAAGGAGAAAGATCATCTTACCACATTTCTTAGTCATCTTGAGAATTACCATAACTATTATCAAACTCCCCCACATTATGGTCAATATGTGCCACTAGTGCACATGGTGAACTACGGTAACATCCATGGAGATTGCATGGTAAGATTTTCTACTATTACGACATCCGTGCATCTTTTGCATAAATTCTTCTAAAACTAAACTACATTGCTAACTACAAAGTTATTACTATGTTTTTCAACAGAAAATCCCGAAGGATTGTGTGCCTCATCTGATGTTTCCGAGAGGTCGCGTTGTTGTTATGAGCTTGGGGCCACCACGGCCAGGTCAGCCTACGCATCACTCCTGTCCATACCGGATTTCTAAAACCGATGAAGACATGACAATCAAAGATTAGAAAAAATGTATGGTCCATCATAGAGAGATACTTGGAAGCAACATTGTGCGTAGGCCAACAATGGGAGATAAGATGATCTTCGTTATCCATAATGGAGAGTCAGGGCCTATCTTGTTTTATGATATTGTACCTAAGAGAGGGTAGAGTAGGTCCTATGAGAGAGGACTAGGTCCTAGGTACAATGTGTTATTATGTGCTACAATGTGTTAGAGTTGATGATGATGATGATGAGGAGTTATAATTATGACTAGTGACCAACTTGTTATATGATGTCTCATTGACGAAAATGATGATGATGAGGAGTTCTTATATGACAATGATGTATTATGATGATCTGATGAAACTACTGTATAGATCTTGTATAAATACATCACAAATACGCAGAGAGTGTAAATCTGCGAAAGCAGGAATACTAGCAGTAGCGTTGGAAATCATCTAATAGCAGCGCTTGATTAGCAGCAGTGCTTCGTTCGTCCAAGCGCTACAGATAGTTAGCAGTAGCGCTACTGCTAAAACTTAGATGTAGCATGATAGCAGTAGCGCTGGACCCAACGCTACTACTATGCATATTTCGAGCGCTATTACTAGGGTTTTCCCTAGTAGTGTTATCAACGGGCTATGGAGATGCCCATCAATATATATCAATGTGAGTGAGTAGGGATTGCCATGCAACGGGTGCACTAGAGCTATAAGTGTATGAAAGCTCAAAAAGAAAACTGAGTAGTCGTGCAAATGATGAAAATTCCACTAGCTATATGAAAGTGACATAATAGGAGACTCTCTATCATGAAGATCATGGTGCTACTTTGAAGCACAAGTGTGGAAAAAGATAGTAGCATTGTCCCTTCTCTCTTTCTCTCATTTTTTTCTCTTTTTTATTTTTTTGGTGGGCATCTTGGCCTCTTTTTCTATTTGGGCTTAACTGGCCTCTTTTATTTTTTTGTAAAGTCCAGAGACTCCTCCCAACTTGTGAGGGAATCATAGCTTCCATCATCCTTTTCTCACATGGGACAATGCTCTAATAATGAAAATCATCACACTTTTATTTACTTACAATTTGATACCTAGAACAAAAATATGACTCTATATGAATGCTTCCGGTAGGATACCATGATGTGCAATGATCTAGCCTAGCAAATGACATCAAAAAATGGACAAGCCATGAAAACATGATGCAAGCTGTCTTACGATCATGCAAAGCAAGATGAAAATGATGGTGCATGTCATACTAAACAGAACGGTGGAAGTTGCATGGCAATATATCTCGGAATGGCTATGGAAATGTCATAATAGGTAGGTACGGTGGTTGTTTTGAGGAAAATATATGGTGGCTGTTTTGAGGAAGGTGGGTTTGACGCACCAGCGAAAGTTACGCGGTACTATAGAGGCTAGCAAAGGTGGAAGGGTGAGAGTGCGTATAATCCATGGACTCAACATTAGTCATAAAGAACTCACATACTTATTGCAAAAGTCTATTAGTTATCAAACAAAGCATTAGATGCATGCTCCTAGGGGAGAGATTGGTAGGAGTTAACAATCGCGCGCTCCCGACCCTCACACAAAGGTTGACAATCATTAAACAAATCATGCTCCGACTTCGTTACATAACGGTTCACCATACGTGCATGCAACGAGAATCACAAACTTCAACACATGTATTTATCCAATTCACAACTACTCACTAGCATGACTCTCATATTACCATCTTTATATCGCAAAACTATTGCAACGAATCAAACATATCATATTGAGTGATATACAAGTTTTATGTAGGATTTTATGACTAACCATGTGAATGACCAACTCATGTTAATTCTCTAAATAGATATAAGTAAAGCATGAGAGTTTAATTATTTCTACAAAAGATATGCCCATGCTCTAAAAAATATAAGTGAAACAAAAGAGCATTCTACAAATGGCGGTTTTCTATGTGTAGAGAAACACGCAATCTAAACTTCAAATGATATAAGTGAAGCACACGAAGCATTCTATAAAACCATATTCAAAAGATATAAGTGAAGTGCATGAAGCATTCTATAAATCGACCAAGCATATCTCATACCAGCATGGTGCATTATTAAAATAAAAAGAAAAAGCACACGACGCTCCAAGATTTACGCATATCATGTGACGAATAAAAATATAGCTCTAAGTAAAATTACCGATGGTTGTTAGAAGAAAGAGGGGATGCCTTCCGGGGAATCCCCAAGAATAGTTTCTTGGGAGTCCTTGAATATTACCTTGGGGTGCCTTGGACATCCCCAAGCTTAGTCTCTTTCCACTCCTTATTCCTTCATCCATCGTGATCTCACCCAAAACTTGAAAACTTCAATCACACAAAACTTTAAAAAAACTCGTGAGATATGTTAGTATAATAAAACAAATCATCACTTTAAGTACTGTTTCCAACCAATTCATATTTTGTTTTTGCATTTTAGCTACTGTAATATGACTTTTTATGGCTTATACCACCGATAAAATCAATAGTTTTATCAAAACTAGCAAAACAATGCATCAAAAACAGAATCTGTCTTAAACAGGACAGTCTGTATTAATCTGAACATTCACCATACTTATGTAACTCTAAAAATTCTGAAACATTAGGACAAAATAAAAAAATTCATAGCAGTACTGTGTAAAAAACCAGAAACTTTTGACATTCCAGTAAAAAATGTAAATTCACGCAGTACAGACCAAGTTTCCGTTTTTGCGCTGCACACACCAAACAAGCAATCTAATCATCCTAAAGGCAAATCTTGGCACATTATTTTTATAATAAAATGGATTTATATAAGGGGATAATTATTTTTGTTGAAAAGTTTCTGTAATCAAGATTTGCAAAGTTTCCATGGCCATGAACAAAGTTCAAGGAGCTCCCCCACTTCAACGGTGCTCGTCCTTCTTACGTTCACTTCTCTTTTTAAAAAAAAATTAGGTTCCCCTCTTTTTTTTTAAACTTTGTAAAAGCACACAACAGAATAAAATGACTCTCTAAAACTTCCGGCTTGTCTCCCTGGCATCGCTTTCTTTAAAGCCATTAAGCTAGGCATATAGTGCTCAAGTAATGGATCCACCCGGATCCCAAGGTATATTAAAGCCAATTTTAATTAACAATGATTTGTAATTTAGTATTTAGCACAAAGTAACATATATCATGCAACAACGAAGTCTAACTATCTTCCTATGCATCGGCATGTCATAAAAGAACAATTCAAGCACACAAAGTAAAGGCCAATGCATAGTATAAACGATTTCTTGCAATTTTATCGTATTGGAAACATAGAGAGGTGGAGATGTAGTTCCTCTCTCATAATAATTGCAAGTAGGAGCAGCAAGCACATGAATATTATATCTATCAAAATCATCCTGTGTAATAGTGAAAGGCAACCCATCTATAAAATCCTTAATAAGTGCAAACTTCTCCGATATAGTGTAATTGGGAGAATTCAAAAAGATAATAGGACTATCATGTGTGGGTGCAATAGCAACAATTTCATTCTTAACATAAGGAACTATAGCAAGTTCATCTCCATAAGCATCATTCATATTAGCATCATGGCCACAAGCATAGCAAGCATCAAGTTCATCAAAAAGGGATATTTCAAACGAATCCAAGGGATCATAGCAATTATCATAGCATTCATCATTCGATAAGAACAAAGGGAAATTAAACAATGTATGAGTTGAAGAGTTACTCTCATTAGAAGGTGCGCACGAATAGCTAATCCGCTCTTCCTCCTTTTGTTCTTCACTCTCCTTCTCATCTTTTCATCTAATGAGCTCACAGTTTCAGCAATTTCATCTTCCATAGTTTCCTGCAAGGTATTACTCTCTTCCAAAGCAGCGGTCTCTTTAAATAAATTCAATAATAACAGCATTGCAATCATAATTCTCATACCAATATTTAAGTATGGCAAAAATTTCAGATTCGTAAGGAACATCATCATCATACTTTTCAAGCAAAGAAGCAATTTCATAAGCACCTTTAAAAACAACAAATTATTCTATTCGTTCCACATCGTAGTAATCATAAATACCTTTAGCATATGAAGCTAAGGTTTCATTATCATTAAATTTGCATTGAAAGGGAAGGTTTCAAGCTTCTATATTAGAGCAACAAGTAAAGTCACATCTCGAGCATGCATCCCAAGCAAACCATCCCAATATTCTAATTTGATCCCATAAGTTTTTCACTTTTTGAGATAAGCGATAATCCCTAAAGTATTCACGTTGATCCAATGTGTATCCCATTATCAAGTTGAATGGGGTTTTCTTAGGATTATCAAAGTAGTGCATAACATTTTCCACATAACGAGCATCGAGGGTTTTAGGAGGTTCCCCATCTCCATGAGTAGCAAGTACACCTAATTTTGTTGGTATTTCGTGTTCCATATCCATAACTAAAGATAGAGAACAACTTAGAACAGCAAATAAAATCTACTTAGTGATAAAGCAAACAAGCACACACAAGAATGCTCCCCGGTAAAGACGCCAGAAAAAGGTCTTGATAACCCACAAGTAAAGGGGATCAATTGTAGCCTCTTTTGATAAGTAAGAGTGTCTAACCAACGAGGAGCTAAAGGTAGAACAAATATTCCCTCAAGTTCTATCGACCACCGATACAACTCTACGCACGCTTAACGTTTGCTTTACCTACAACAAGTATGAAACTAGAAGTACTTTATAGGTGTGATAGGATAGGTTTCCAAGATAATAAAGAGCATGAAAATAAAAACTAGGGGATGCTAAGATAAAGAAACAACTAAGTTAGTTTAACGAGTGTGGAAAAGTGGTGGTACGAGTTGCGGAATTGTCCCTAGGCAATTGATAACTAGACCGGTAATAATTATTGCAGTTTTATATGAGGGAGAGGCATAAGCTCACATACTTTCTCTACTTGGATCATATGCACTTATGATTGGAACTCTAGCAAGCATCCGCAACTACTAAAGATCATTAAGGTAAAACCCAACCATAGAATTATAAGGTATCAAGTCCTCTTTACTCCCATATGCAACAACCCACCTACTCGGGTTTATGCTTCTGTCACTCAAGCAACCCACCATAGGCAAATCATGAACACATTGCAACACCCTACATCGAGGATCCCTCATGCTTGCGCGACATGGAGGGCACCATAGGACAACAACAATAACAAAACATGTAACTTAAACCAATCATGATCATCAATCAACCCATAGTACAACAAAAATCTACTCACACATCATAGGATGGCAACACTATTGGGGAACATTGCATGGGAAAAAAAATCCTATGCACACGCAAGATCTATCCATGGTGATGACCATCAACGAGAGGGAGGGTGGATCTACATACCCTTTTAGATCACTAAGTGGGAAGTGTTAAGAAATGCGGTTGATGTAGTCGAACGTCTTCACGATCCATTCACGATCCATCTTGCGATCTCATCACGAGCCGTCCCATGATCCCATCGTGGTCCTTCCGATCTAGTGCCGAACGGACGACACCTCCGCATTCAACACATGTACAGCTCGATGATGATCTCCACCTTATTGATCCAGCAAGAGGGAGCAGAGAGGTAGATGAGTTCTCTGCCAGCACAACAGCATGGTGGCGGTGGTGGTGGAGCTATCCCGGCAGGGCTTCGCCAAGCACAACCGAGACGATCTAGTGGAGAACAGATCTAGAGGAAGAGAGAGGGCAGCATGTGGCAATTCTTAGGTGCGGCTGCCCTCCCTCTCCTCATCTATATATAGGGGAGGGAGGAGGGGTGGTGCCCCCTAGATCCAATCTAGGGGCGGCGGCTAGGGCAGATGGGGGCGCCCCTAGGGAAAGCCTAGGGTGACTTGGCCCCCAAGCCAGGTGGAGGGAACCCTAGATGGGGCACCCCAGCTCTCCTGGTTATGTGGGAAAGGGTGAGGGGGGCTTATAGCCCCTTAGTGGGCTGGTTTTCCCCTTCCCCTTGGCCCGTCAGGCCCCCCAACACTTGTCGGGGCCCCCCGAAACCCCTTTAGGTACTCCTGGTCACAACCCTATACTCCCGGAACGCTTCCGGACTCTGATTCCATTCGTCCTATATACCGATCTTCACCTCCGGACCATTCCAGAGTTCCTCGTCATGTCTGAGATCTCATCCGGGACTCCGAACAACCTTCGGTCACCAACATACATAACTCAACTATACCGAAACGTCATCGAACCTTGAGTGTGCAGACCCTGTGGGTTCGAGAACTATGTAGACATGACCGAGACACCTCTACGGTTAATAACCAATAGCGGGACCTAGATGCCCATATTGGCTCCTACATATTCTACGAAGATCTTTATCGGTTGAACCTCTATGTCAAGGATTTAGATAATCCCGTATGATGTTCCCTTTTTTCTTCGGTATGTTACTTGCCCGAGATTCGATCATCGGTATCTCTATACCTAGTAAAATCTCGTTACTGGCAAGTCTCTTTACTTGTTTCGTAATACAAGATCCCATGGCTAACACTTTAGTCACGTTGCTTGCAAGGCTTGTTGTGATGTTGTATTACCAAGTGGGCCCTAAGATACCTCTCCGTCACACGGAGAAACAAATCCCAGTCTTGATCGATGCCAACCCAACAGACACCCTCATAGATACCTGTAGAGCACCTTTATAGTCACCTAGTTACATTGCGACGTTTGATACACAGAAGGTACTCCTCCGGTGTCAGTGATTTGCATGACCTCATAGTCCTAGGAACAGATACTTGACATGTAGAAAAATGTAGCAATAAACTGACACGATCATATGCTACGTTTATAGTTTGGGTCTTGTCCATCACATCATTCTCCTAATGATGTGATCCCGTTATGAAATGACATATCATGTCCATGGCTAGGAAACCTTAACCATCTTTGATCAACGAGCTAGTCTATTAGAGGCATACTAGGGACATGGTGTTGTCTATGTATCCACACATGTATCTGAGTTTCCGATCAATACAATTCTAGCATGGATAATAAACGATTATCACGAACTAGGAAATAATAATAACAATTTATTATTGCCTATAGGGTATATTTCCAATAGTCTCCCACTTGCACTAGAGTCAATAATCTAGTTCACATCACCATGTGAGTTACATTGTTATGAATCTAACACCCAATGAGTTCTGGGGTTCGATCATTCTTTGCATGTGAGAGAGGTCTTTAGTCAACGGGTCTGTGACACTCAGATCCATGTGTACTTTGCAAATCTCTATGTCATACTGCTATCACACTCCACTTGGAGCTATTCCAAATGGCTGCTCCACTATATGTATCCGGATTGCTACTCAGAGTCATCCAGATTGGTGTTAAAGCTTGCATCGACGTAACCCTTTACGACGAACTCTTTATCACCTTTGTAATTGAGAAATATTCCCTTAGTCCTCTATTTACTAAGGATAATCTTGACCGCTGTCCAGTGATACACTCCGGGGTCACTCTTGTACCCCTTGACAGACTCATGGCAAGGCACACACATGTGCGGTACACATCATGACATACTATATAGAGCCTATGGCTAAGGCATAGGGGACGACGTTCGTCCTTTATCTTTCTTCTGTCGTGGTCAAGCTTTGAGTCTCACTCAAATTCAAACCTTACAAATCAATCAAGAACTCTTTCTTTGACTGATCTATTTTGAACTCTTTCAAAATCTTGTCAATGTATGTACTCATTGAAAGTCTCATTGGACATCTTGATCTATCTCTATAGATCTTGATGCCCAACAATTAGATAGCTTTATCCAGGTCTTCCTTTGAAAAACTCTTTTCAAACAACCATTTATGCTTTCCAGAAATTCTACATTATTTCTAATCAACAATATGTCAACCACATATACATATGAGAAATTCTATAGTGCTCCCACTCACTTTCTTGTAAATACAAGTTTCTCATAAACTTTGTATAAACCCAAAAACTTTGATCACCTCATCAAATCGTATATTCCAACTCCGAGATGCTTGCTCCAGCCCATAGAAGGATTGCTGGAGCTTGCACACCTTTTAGCATCCATAGGACTAACAAAACCTTCTGGTTGTATCACATACAACCTTTCCTCAAGTAAACCGTTAAGGAAACAATGTTGTGACATCCATCTGCCAGATTTCATAATTGAAAAATGCAGCAACTGCTAACATAATTCCAACAGGCTTTAGAATCGCTAACGGTGAGAAAATCTCATCGTAGTCAACTCCTTGAACTTTACAAAAACTTCTTTGCGACAAGTCGAGCTTTATAAATGGTGACATTCACCATTAGCGCCTGTCTTCATCATAAAGGTCCATTTGTACTCAACGACCTGCCATCCAACGGGCAAGTCCACTAAAGTCTATACTTGGTTTTCATACATGGATCCTTTTTTGGATTTCATGGCCTCTAACCATTTGTCGGAACCTGGGCCCATCATCGCTTCCCCATAGCTCATAGGTTCATCGTTGTCTAACAACATGAGCTCTAAGACAAGGTTGTCGTACCAGTCAGGAGCAGTACGCGTCCTTGTTGACCTACGAGGTTTGATAGTAACTTGATCCGAAGCTTCATGATCATCATCATTAACTTCCCCTTCAACTAACATAGGTTCCACAGAAACATCTTTCTGCGCTGCGCTATTCTCTGGTTGGAACAAAGGTTCAACAACCTCATCAAGTTCTATCTTCCTCCTACTCAATTCTTTCGAGAGAAACTCTTTCTCGAGAAAGGACCCTATTTTAGCAACAAAGACTTTCTACTCGGATCTGAGATAGAAGGTATACCCAACTATTCTTAGGGTATTCTATGAAGATGCATTTTTCCGCTTTGGGTTCAAGCTTCTCAGACATAAGTGTCGCATTCGCAAACTCTAAGAAATGACAGCTTAGGCTTCTGCCAAACCATATGGTGTCATCTCAACGGATTTAGTTGGTGCCCTATTTTAAAGTGAATGTAGTTGTCTCTAATGCATAACCCCAAAGCGATAGTGGCAAAATGATAAGAGACATCATAATTCGCACCATATCCAATAGAGCATGACTACGACGTTCGGACACACCATCACACTCGATGTTCCAGGTGGCGTGAGTTGTGAAACTGCTTCCACTTTGTCTTAAGTTGTAGACCAAACTTGTAGCTCAGATATTCACATCCATGATCATATCGTAGACATTTTACCTTCTCGTCACGATGATCTCAAACTTCACTCCCATTCTGCTTGAACTTTTCAAATGATTCAGACTTGCGTTTCATTAAGTAAATATAAACTATATCTACTCAAATCATCAGTGAAGGTAAGAACATAACGATATCCACCGCACGCTACAACACTCATTGGACCGTATACATCAACATGTATCATTTCCAATAAGTAACTTGCCCGTTCCATCAAGTCAGAAAACGGGTTTTAGTCATGTTGCCCAAAAGGCATGGCCCGCATGTCTCAACCGATTCAAAATCGAATGAGTCCAAAGATCCATCAGCATGGAGTTTCTTCATGCGCTTTACACCAATATGACATTTAGCGGCAGTGCCACAAGTATGTGGCACTATCATTATTAACTTTGTATCTTTTGGAATCTATGTTATGAACACGTGTACAACTACGATCAAGATTCAACAAACCATTCATTGGGTGCATGACCATTGAAGGTATTATTCATGTAAACAGAATAACCATTATTCTCTGACTTAAATGAATAACCGTATTGCAATAAACATGACATAATCATGTTCATGCTTAACGCAAACACCAAATAACATTTATTTAGGTTCGTAACTAATCTTGAAGGTAGAGAGAACGTGCGATGTTGATCACATCAACCTTGGAGACATTTCCAACATACATTGTCACCTCAACTTTAGCTAGTCTCTGTTTATTTCGTAGCTTTTATTTCTAGTTACTAACATTTAGCAACCGAACCAGTATCAAATACCAAGGTGCTACTAGGAGTACTAGCAAGGTACACACCAATAACATGTATATCAAGTATACTTCCCTCGACGTTGCCAGCCTTCGTATCTACCAAGTATCTAGGGTTGTTCCAATTCAGCAACCGCTCTCCTCATAATAGAAGCACTTAGTCTCGGGATTGGGTTCAACTTTGGGTTCCTTCACCGGAGCAACAACTGGCTTGTCGTCCATGAAGTTCCCCTCCTTGCCCTTGCCCTTCTTGAAACTAGTGGTTTTTACTAACCATCAACACTTGATGCTCCTTCTTGATTTTTACCTTCGCGGTGTCAAACATCGCGATTAGCTCAGGGATCATTATTTCCATCCCTGGCATTTTATAGTTCATCACGAAGCTCTAGTAGCTTAGTGGCAGTGACTTGGAGAACTATATCAATCACTATCTTATCTGGAAGATCAACTCCCACTCGATTCAAGCGATTGTAGTACCCAGACAATCTGAGCACATGCTCAATGATTGAGCTATTCTCCTTCATTTTGAAGGCAAAGAGTCTTGTTGGAGATCTCATATCTCACAACACGGTCACGAGCGTGAGATCCCAATTTCAGCTCTTAGAACATCTCATATGTTCCGTCACGTTCAAAACGTTTTGAAGCCTCAATTCTAAGCCGTAATGCATGACGCACCGAATTATGAAGTAGTCATCGGAACGTGCCTGTCAGATGTTCATAACATCTACAGACGACGCTAGAGGGGGTGACACACCGAGCGGTGCATTAAGGACATAAGCCTTATGTGCAGCAATGAGGACAATCCTCAGATCAGGGACCCAGTCTGAAATATTGCTACCATCATATTTCAACTCTATTTCTCTAGGAACATATAAAAATTTAAGGGAGCTACAGCGTGAGCTACAACATAATTTGCAAAGACACTATTGACTATGTTCATGACAATGAGTTCAATTAATCATATTACTTAAGAACTCCCACTCAAATTGACATCCCTCTGGTCATTCGAATGATACATGATCCAAATTCACCAACTCAAGTCCGATCATCACGTGAGTTGAGGTGGTTTCAATGGTGAACATCATCATGTTGATCATATCTACTATATGACTCATGTTTGACCTTTTGGTCTCTTGTGTTCTGAGGCCATGTCTGTACATGCTAGGCTCGTCAAGTTAAACCTGAGTGTTCCGCATAAGCAACACTGGCTTGCACCCGTTGTATGTGAACGTAGAGTCTATCACACCCGATCATGATGTGGTGTCTCGACACGACGAACTTTCGCAATGGTGCACACTCTAGGAGAACACAATTTATCTTGAAATTTAAGTGAGGGATCACCTTATAATGCTACCGTCATCCTAAGCTAAACAAGGTGCATAAAAGGATTAACATCACATGCAAATCATAAGTGAGATGATATGGTAAGTGACATGATATGGCCATGAACTTGTGCTTTTGGTATCCATCTTGAAAGCACCGACATGATATCCATTGTCACCGGCATGACATCACGATCTCCATCATCTTGATCTCCATCAATGTGTCACCATCGGGGTTGTCACGCCCACCATGCTTCTACTACTATTGCTACCGCTTAGCGATAAAGTAAAGCATTACATGGCGCGTAATGATTGACACGCAGGCCATACAATAATTAAAGAAAACCCTATGGCTCTTGCCGGTTGCCGTACTCATCGACATGCAAGTCATGATATTCTATACAATACATGATCAGGTCATACATCACATATATCTCATCATGTAATTGGCCATATCACATCACAACATACCTTGCAAAAATAAGTTAGACGTCCTCTAATTGTTGTTGCGAGTTTTACGTGGCTGCTACGGGTATCTAGCAAGAACAATTCTCACCTACGCAAAAACCACAAAAGTGATACATAAGTTGCTTTTCAACCTTCTCAAGGACACCCGCCAACCATCTTTGTGCAACAAAGTTACACCTCAGTCGATGGAACCGGTCTCTCGTAAGCGTACGAGTAAGGTTGGTCTGGGCCGCTTCATCCCACAATACCGTTGAACCAAAACACGACCAAGGGAGGAAGGAATCTAAGCATCAACGCCCACAAACTCCTTTGTGTTCTACTAGAGATCTCATCTACACATAGACCTAGCTCATGATGCCACTGTTGGGAACGTTGCATGGGAAAAACATTCCTACGCACAGGCAAGATCTATCCATGGCGATGAGCATCTACGAGAGGGAGAGTGGATCTACATACCCTTGTACATCACTAAGCGGGAAGCATTAAGAAACACGGTTGATGTAGTCGAACGTCTTCATGATCCAATCACGATCCGTCCTGCAATCTCATCATGAGCCGTCCTGCGATCCCATTGTTGTCATTCCGATCTAGTGCTGAACGGATGGCACCTCCGTGTTCCGCACACGTACATCTCGATGATGATCTCCGCCTTCTTGATCCAACAAGAGGGAACCGAGAGGTAGATGAGTTCTTCGCCAGCACAACGGCGTGGTGGCGGTGGTGGTGGAGCTGTCCCGGCAGGGCTTTGCCAAGCGCAACCGAGACGATCTAGTGGAGAACAGATCTAGAGGAAGAAAGAGGGCAGCACATGGCAATTCTTAGGTGCGGCTGCCCTCCCTCTCCTCATCTATATATAAGGGGAAGGGAGGAGGGGTGGCGCCCCCTAGATCCAATCTAGGGGCGGCGGCTAGGGCAGATGGGGGCGTCCCCTAGGGAAACCCTATGGTAACTTGGCCCTCAAGCCAGTTGGAGGGAACCCTAGATGGGGCGCCCCAGCCTCCTGGTTACGTGGGAAAGGGTGAGGGGGGTGCACAGCCCCTTAGTGGGCTGGTTTTCCCCTTCCCCTTGGCCCATGAGGCCCCCCCAACACTTATCGGGGCCCCCCGAAACCCCTTTCGGTACTCCTGGTCACAACCATGAACTCCCAGAACTCTTCCGGACTCCGATTCCATTCATCCTATATATCTATCTTCACCTCCAGACCATTCCGGAGTTCCTCGTCATGTCCGGGATCTCATCCGGGACTCCTAACAACCTTCAGTCACCAACATACATAACTCAACTATACCGAAATGTCACCGAACCTTAAGTGTGCAGACCCTTCGGGTTCGAGAATTATGTAGACATGACCGAGACACCTCTACGGTCAATAACCAATAGCGGGACCTGGATGCCCATATTGGCTCCTACATATTCTACAAAGATCTTTATCGGTTGAACCTCTATGTCAAGGATTCAGATAATCCCGTATGATGTTCCTTTTGTTCTTCGGTCTCTTACTTGCCCGAGATTTGATCGTCAGTATCTCTATACCAAGTTCAATCTCGTTACCGGCAAGTCTCTTTACTCGTTTCGTAACACAAGATCCCGTGGCTAACACTTTAGTCACATTGCTTGCAAGGCTTGTTGTGATGTTGTATTACCGAGTGGGCCCTAAGATACCTCTTTGTCACACGGAGTAACAAATCCCAGTCTTGATCCATGCCAACCCAACATACACCCTCGAAGATACCTATAGATCACCTTTATAGTCACCCAGTTACGTTGCGACGTTTGATACACACAAGGTACTCCTCCGGTGTCAGTGAGTTGCATGACCTCATGGTCATAGGAACAAATAGTTGACATGTAGAAAACTATAGCAATAAACTGACACAGTCATATGCTACGTTTATACTTTGGGTCTTTTCCATCACATCATTCTCCTAATGATGTGATCCCGTTATCAAATGACATCTCATGTCCATGGCTAGGAAACCTTAACCATCTTTGATCAACGAGCTAGTCTATTAGAGGCATACTAGGGACATGGTGTTGTCTATGTATCCACACATTTATCTGAGTTTCCGATCAATACAATTCTAGCATGGATAATAAACGATTATCATGAACAAGGAAATATAATAACAACCAATTTATTATTGCCTCTAGGGCATATTTCCAACAAACACATCATTGGATAATAATATGAAGCATAAAGCACCATGTTCAAGTAGAGGGTATAGTGGGTTGCGGGAGAGTGGACCGCTGTAGATAGATGGGGGAAGGTGATGGAGGTGTTGATTTGTTGGAGTAGATCACCGTCACGATGATGGCCCCGCCGGCATTCCGGCGCCACTGGGAGAGAGGGGGAGAGAGCCCCCCTCCTTCTTCTTCCTTGACCTCCTCCCTAGATGGGAGGAGGGTTTCCCCTCTGGACCTTGGACTCCATGGTGACGGAGGGGCGAGAGCCCCTCTGAGATTGGATCTCTCTCTGTGTTTCCTTCTGTTTCTGCGTTCTCAGATTTTGGCCTTTCACCCTTTCTTAAATATCCGGAGATCCGTAACTCCGATCGGGCTGAAATTTTGAGGGGATTTTCGTTATAAAAATATATTTCTTGCGGATGAAGGACAGCTCCAACTGACCTAAGGGGTAGCCACAAGCCCTCAGGGCGTGCCTGGCAGGCTTGTGGGCCCCTCAGGCACCGCCTTCTGTTGATTCCACTTCCAAAAATTCACATATATTCCAAAAAAATCTCCGTAAGTTTTTATCACGTTTGGACTTCATTTGATATGGATTTTCTGTGAAACAAACAACATGCAACAAACAGGAACTGGCATTGGGCACTGGATCAATATGTTAGTCCCAAAAATAGTATAAAAAGTTGCCAAAAGTATATGAAAGTTGTAGAATATTGGCATGAAACAATCAAAAATTAAAGATGCGACAGAGACGTATCACCCTGCCATTGGTGCCCGGCTCCATAGGAGCATATTGGTATGACACCTCCGCGGTGTCCTCCGCAGCTCCAGGGGTGGCGATATGCGAGGCATTCCCGCTCTCCGCTAGCTCGGCGGGCGGGGTCTCCCCATCCGATATTTGATCGGTGGGAAGGATGCGCGGGGGGCTGCGAAATTGATAAGAACCTGCATGTTAATAAACTTTAAACCTGTTGAAGGATGAACAAGGGGTCTTCGGATCCTAACCTTCGGGCGGGGGGCTTGACCCTAAGGCTCCTTCGTGGATCCGCCTCGAGATTATCGGACTCGGTGTCTGAGTTCGAGCTATCGTCGGACACGATCACCCGCACTCGGCGCGCTCTCTTCTGGGCGGGAGGGGATACCTCCTTTGGGGTGCCGATGACGCCGCCCTCTTTCTTGCGAGGGGGGAACTGCCTTCCCCCTCGACTTCGTCCTTCTCTTCTTCATCCTCCTTTTCCTCTTCCTCCTCCTCCTCCTCGTGCTCCTCTTGATTTGAGGAGGCGTTCATCTCCCCGGACACAGTCTCTGACTGGTCCCGGATGCGAAGGCTGCCTCGGCATGTCTTCTTCTTCTCCTCCTTCTTCGCGAGGGCCTTGTACGGCTTCACCACGAGCATCGCTGCTAACAGCCCGGACCGAGCATCTTCGGGCTGGGGTGCCGGACTATTGATAGTCATGGCCTTCTTCAGCCATGACTGTAGAGGGTGATCGGAAGAAGTTTTAGAAGTCTTCTCTATGGCAAATGAAGCCAAACAAGCGAAGTTAATACCGTACCTCGGATGCAGGCTTGTCGACGTGCAGACCTTTGTCTTCTTCTTCAGATGGCCAGCTCTTCGGTGATTTGAAGAGCGCCTTCCACAGCTTCTCCCGCGTAGTGCGGAAGAGATTCTGGATCCTGGGCACGTCGTCAACCTAACGAGCCCACAAGGGAACATCCCGGTATTGGCAGGGGTGGATGCCTCTTCGGAGCATGACCTGGACCATGTTGGTCAGTGTGATGCCTTTCTCGACCTTGGTGCTGATGCACTTCTGCAGGTCGCTCACCTCCTTGCTTGGTCCCCAGCTGAGGCCTTTTTTGAGCCATGAAGCTAGCCTGGTGGGGGACCGGATCTGAATTCGCCAGGGGGAATCTGACCTCCTTCTCGTGGTTTGGTGATGTAGAAACACTCCTTCTGCCACACCTTGATGGTGTCGATGAAGGTTCCCGATGGCCACACCACGTGGGTGAGCTTGCCGATGACTGCTCCACCGCAGTTTGCGTGCTTCCCTCTGACGCACTTCGGCTTGACGTTGAACACTTTGAGCCAGAGCCCGAAGTGTGGCTCGACCCGAAGAAACGCCTCTCAGACAAGGATGAAAGCTGATATATGCATAAAGGAATTCGGTCTTCTTGTCGGTCATCGTGGAGGCCTCCCACTTGCCGTTGGAGTCGGAACCCGCCATAGGTGAGCTCGGAGGTGGGTGGCGGAAGATTTAGATCTGGTCATTGGAATCTCAGAGGAATGGAAGCAGAGGAAGGGAATGAGGAGCGCGATTAGCTTTGGGGGTTTTATCCCCTTTTTATGAGGCTTATCGTTTGGGCTCCCTCGCCATGCCATGAATCCCTCCACTTCCCGAGACGTGTGTGCAGTTGCACGCGCACGATTAAACATATCCCGTATGAAACGGGGCACGATCTGCACATTGATAGATCATGTCGATGGAACGGCCTCGAACCGCGCATCAAGTTTTTGTAACTTGCCTAGCGGTCGTGGTGGGCCGAGGACTTTCATCGGAGAGGTTGTCAGGGGACGCTACGCTACCCCCTGACGTTTGGCCTTCAATGCCAATCAATTCACAGTGTTCACACATGCTCCTATTCGAAGTTACTTGTCATCAAAGACTGAACTCTATTCGGCAGAAGGAACTCACCTCACAAGCCGAAGACTCTGATCGCGTGAAGCAATTGAAATTAAGACCCTTGGTGTTGGAGGCAAGTTTGGGGGCTACTGAGGGAGTCCTGGATTAAGGGCTCCTCGGGATTCCAACCTATCGCTATGGGCCGGACTATATGGGCCGCTTACCGAACACAAGATTCATTGAAGACCTTATGTCCAAGATGGAAACTTTGGGAAGTATGGCTTGTGCTCCACGTTTGATAGAGCGAATAGGCATGTTTATCTCTTCGGCGTGTAACCGACCATGTGTAGACCCTAATACCCTTGGCGTCTATATAAGTCGGAGGGTTTTAGGGTGTAGGGATATAACAACTCATCTAGGGTTAGTCATTAGATCTCGAGGTAGATCAACTCTGTAAGCTCCCATACCATCAATACAACCAAGCAGGATGTAGGGTATTACCTCCATAGGAGGGCCCGAACCTGGGTAAATTTGTGTCCCCTTCGTCTCCTGTTACCATCGGCTCTAGTCTCACAGTTCGGGACCCCCTACCCAAGATCCACCGGTTTTGACACCGACAACAATCCTTATGAACTCATGGTTGCCCTGAGTATATTCGAAGGATTTGTCCATATGCACTTCTTGAAGTACATGTGTTGCTTTCAATGAGATTATATGGTGACCAAGGTGGTATTCAAGGTTTATCCAAAGATTGTTCATGTGGGAGTTGAGCTTATTGCAAGCATGTCTTGATGAAGACGTTTGTGTAAGCATTCATGTTTACCTTCAATACATCATCTTTATGAACAGAGAAGATAAGATACAAGGTTGATCAAGACTAAGTCAAAAATTGAATAAAGTTGATCAACACACAAAGCGTACAAGATGTACCAAGAGGGATCAAGTGATCCCATGGTGTGGTAAGCATTGTCCATTACGCTTTGTGTACTAACCCATGGTATACATGAGAGTTCTTTGTGAGGTCAGGTATATTTCCATGGGCTTGCATCAAGAGGCAGATCCCATACATCCCATGGAAGATGACATCAAGTGGAGATCGTCATCAAGGTTGCGATGTGCAAGATCAAGTGAAACATCACAGAGAGATCATGCTTGAGGCTCGCCGTTAATTGTGGTGACAATGGACTTGTGAATATGTGTCGAAGAGTGTCTCACCCATAGCGGATCATGGGGGAGCAATCAACTAGTCTTCATCAAGCCGGCGCAATCAAGAAAGGTGGTCTATCTTGAGGAAGTCAAGATCGTCATCATCTAGCTCAAGTGGACTATGCGCAAGGCAAAGGTTTGACCTTGATAGGGTTTTCTATTTTACCATTCTCATGGTGGTAGTTGGGAGACCGGGTTATAGGATTGATTGTCGTACTATCAAGGGGGCTCTCAAGTGAGTAGCTTGACCGTATCGTTCGTTGACAGCTCAAACCATTTGCATCCTTGCATCATCATCTTTCTTGGTTCTTGGTTGGTGATACATCTCCAATGTATCTATAATTTTTGATTGTTCCATGCTATTATATTATCTATTTTGGATGTTTTATATGCATTAATATGCTATTTTATATTATTTTTGGGACTAACCTATTAATCTAGAGCCTAGTGCGAGTTTCTGTTTTTTTCCTTGTTTTTGAGTATTGCAGATAAGGAATATTAAACGGAGTCCAAATGTAATAAAATCTTCGGAATAATTTTTCTTGGACCAGAAGCAACCCAGAAGACTTGGAGATGAAGTGAGGAGAGCCTCCGTTGCCGGGGAGATCTACATCAAGCCTACCAAGTACCCATCACAAACTCATCTCTTGCATTTACATTATTTGCCATTTGCCTCTCGTTTTCCTCTCCCCCACTTCTAAAATGATTTTCCAAAAAGATTTGCCTTTTTATTCGCCCTTCTTCCGTTTGTCTTTTCGCTTGCTTTTTTGCTTGCTTGTGTGTTAGTTCGCTCAAACTCATGGCTAGCCTTGCTACTATATCGCTATTACTCCCGAAAATGAACTTATTAATTTTAAGCAAAGGGAGGGATAAAACTTAAAGGATGCTTGGTATAGAATTTGCAATGCTCAAAATAGATCTACTCGTAAGCAATCTACTACCGTTCTCCTTCGCAACTTTTATGTGGGTCTTTCTCCTTGGAATAGATATGTTTTGGATACCATTACAGGAGGGAATTTCTTGGGAAACAACACCATTGATTCTTATAATGCTATGACAAATTTGGTAGGTTCACCCCCGCTCATGGTTAATGAAACAATCTTAACTTTGGAACATGTTATGCGAAGGCTAGATATCATTGAAAATAAAGTTGCTACTATAGAGCTCATTGAAAACTTGGATAAAAAGATCCATAATCATATCACTCAATATGGATCTAAGGTAGTAGTTACTCTAAAAACCTAAGGGAAAAGGAACCCATAGTTAATGAAAAATTGAACCAAGATTCCTCTAGAATAGGAAAGCTAGAGGACATTATTACCAACTTGGGTTCCGCTTTTGCCGCCGTTCAAACCACTCCAAAATTTCCTCTTTCTAAGGCTGCCAAGTCTGTTTACATTCCCAAGAATAAGGGTGAATCCTCTAGTAAAGGGGACGAAGATCTTAAGATGATAAGTGTTCACCCTAACTTTATCAATATTGTTCGGGAACCGATTGCTACAAGAGAATTTCTTGACTTTTTGCCTAGGAGTATGATTATTGATAAAACCAAAGAACCTCCTAGGGTTTGCAAGCATGCAATTGAGGAATTACATACCAAACATGACAATACCTAGATCTATTGCATTTTGCCTAGCTAGGGGCGTTAAACAATAGCGCTTGTTGGGAGGCAACCCAATTTTACTTTGGCTTTCTGTTTTGTTTCTATTTTTGTGTGTTTTGCACATTATTACTTCTGTAATAATTTTGTTTTCTTGTTTAAATTATTGTTTGAGCCAAGTAAGACCTTTGGGATGGTCTACGGTGTTTGCAATTTTAGTTTGCTGAAAAACAGAAACTTTTGCGCTCAGTCCAGAATTTTTATAAATTCACTGAACGCGATTTTCATCTGAAATGTTTACACCATATTGATGTACAAATTTCCCTAATTTTCCTAATTGTTCAGAAGTTTTAGAGTTACCAAAGTATTCTAAGTCTACAGATTGCTACAGACTGTTCTGTTTTTGACAGATTCTGTTTTCTTTCTGTTGTTTGCTTATTTTGATGTATCTATGGGTTCTATCGGGGAGTATGAACCATGGAGAAGTTAGAATACAGTAGGTATTACAAAATATAAATAAATAATGAGTTCACAATAGTACCTAAAGTGGTGATTTATTTTTCTTATACTAATGGATCTCATGATTTTTCTGTCGAGTTTTGTGTTGTGAAGTTTTCAAGTTTTGGCTGAAGATTTGATGGACTATGGAATAAGGAGTGACAAGAGCCTAAGATTGGGGATGAACAAGGCACCCCAAGACATATTCAAGGATACCAAAAAGCCTAAGCTTTGGGATGCCCCGGCAGGCATCCCCTCTTTCGTCTTCAATCCATCGGTAAATTTACTTGAGGCTATATTTTTATTCACCACATGATATGTATTTTGCTTGGAACGTCTTGTATGATATGAGTCTTTGATTTTTAGTTTGCCGCAATCATCTTTTCTGCACACATATTTTTAGAGAGACACGCTGAATCGTGAATTTATTAGAATACTCTATGTGCTTTACTTATATCTTTTGAGCTAGGCAATGTTGCTCTAGTGCTTCACTTATATCTTTTTAGAGCATGGTGGTGTTATATTTTATAGAAATTATTGAACTCCCGTACTTCACTTGTATTATTAGAGTTTCATAAAAATGCATGGTAATTTGTTTAGGTTATGAATTTAGTCCTAATACAACGGGCATCCAAGAGGGATATAATAAAAACGTTCATATTAAGTGCATTGAATACTATGAGAAGTTTGATTCCTTGCATATAGTTTTGAGATAATAGAGATGGCAATATGAGAGTCATGCTAGTGAGTAGTTGTGAATTGGAAGAGATACTTGTGTTAAAGTTTGTGATTCTAGCATGCACGTATGGTGAACCGTTATGTAACGAAGTCGGAGCATGATTTGTTTAATGATTGTCAACCTTTGTGTGAGGGTCGGGAGCATGCGATGGTTAACTCCTACCAACCTCTCCCCTAGGAGCATGCGTCTAATGATTTGTTTGATAACTAATAGACTTTTGCAATAAGTATGTGAGTTCTTATGACTAATGTTGAGTCCATGGATTATACACATTCTCACCCTTCCACCTTTGCTAGCCTCTCTAGTACCGTGCAACTTTCGCTGGCACATCAAACCCTCCTTCCTCAAAACAGCCACCATATACTTTCCTCAAAACAGCCACCATATCTACCTATTATGGCATTTCCATAGCCATTCCGAGATATATTGCCATGCAACTTCCACCATTCAGTTTTTCATGACATGCACCATCACTTCATCTTGCATATAGAGTCATATTTTGTTTTAGGTATCGAGTTGTAAGTAAACAAAAGTGTGATAATTTTCATTAATAGAGCATTGTCCCGTGTGAGAAAAGGATGATGGAATCCATGACTCCCTCACCAGTTGGGATGAGTATCCGGACTTCACAAAAAATAAAAGAGGCCAGCGAAGCCTAAATAAAAAAGGCCACAGATGCCCACCAAAATAAAAAAATGAGAAAAAGAGAGAAGGGACAATTGCTACTATCTTTTTCCACACTTGTGCTTCAAAGTAGCACCATGATCTTCATGATAGAGAGTCTCCTATTTTGTCACTTTCATATAACTAGTGGATATTCATCTTGCACGACCACTTAGTTTTCTTTTTGAGATTTCATACACTTATAGCTCTAAGTGCATTTATTGCATGGCAGTCCCTACTCACACACATTGATATCTATCGATGGGCATCTCCATAGCCCATTGATACGCCTAGTTGATGTGAGACTATCTTCTCCCTATTTCATTGCACCTCCTCCATATTCTATTACACCTATAGTGCTATATCCATGTCTCACGCTCATGTATTGCGTGAGAGTTGAAAAGGTTTGAGAACACCAAAAGTGTGAAACAATTGCTTGACTTGTTCATCGGGGTTGTGCATGATTTAGATACTTTGTGTGGGGAAGATGGAGCATAGCCAGACAATATGATTTTGTAGGGATAACTTTCTAAGGCCATGTCATTTCAAAAGGACACGATTGCCTTGTTGGTGTGCTCGAAGTATTACTATTTTTATGTCAATATTAGACTATTGTTTTGAATCTTATGGATCTAAATATTGCCACAATAAAGAATATTACATGGATAAATATGTTAGGTAGCATTCCACATCAAAAATTCTGTTTTTACCATTTACCTACTTGAGGACGAGCAAGAATTAAGCTTGGGGATGCTTGATATGTCTCCAATGTATCTATAATTTTTGATTGTTCCATGCTATTATATTATCTGTTTTGGATATTTTATATGCATTAATATGCTATTTTATATTATTTTTGAGACTAACCTATTAATCTAGAGCCTAGTGCCAGTATCTGTTTTTTTATTGTTTTTGAGTATTGCACATGAGGAATATTAAACGGAGTCCAAACGGAATAAAATCTTTGGAATAATTTTTCTTGGACTAGAAGCAACCCAGAAGACTTGGAGATGAAGTCAGGAGAGCCGCCGTGTGGCCACAAGCCACAGGGGCGCACCATAGGGGAGGGCGCCCCCTGGCTTGTGGGCCCATGGCAGCTCCCCTAACCCTATTTCTCGGCCAATAAATTCACAAATATTCCTTGTATACCAGAGCGAGCCACGAAAACACTTTTTCGCTGCTAGGAGCCTCGGTTTCCGTGAGATCCAATCTTCGAGCCTTTTTCGGTAATCTGCCGGAGGGGGATTCGATCACGGAGGGCATCTACATCAACTCCATTGCCCCTCCGATGATGCGTGAGTAGTTCACCACAGACCTTCAGGTCCATAGCTAGTAGCTAGATGGCTTCTTCTCTCTCTTTTTCTCTTAAATACCATGTTCTTCATGATCTTCATGGAGATCTATCTGATGTAATACTCTTTTGCGGTGTGTTTGTCGAGATCCGATGAATTGTGGGTTTATATTCAGATTATCTATGAATATTATTTGAGTCTTTTTTGAATTCTTATATGCATGATTTCATATCTTTGGAAGTCTCTTCGAGTTATTGGTTTGGTTTGGCCAACTAGATATGTAATTCTTGCAATAGGAGAAGTGCTTAGTTTTGGGTTCAATCTTCCGGTGTCCTCACCCAGTGACAAAGTAGGGGTAGCGAGGCACGTATTGTATTGTTGCCATCGAGGATAAAAAGATGGGGTTTTCATCATATTGCTTGAGTTTATCCCTCTATATCATGTCATCTTACCTAATGTGTTACTCTGTTCTTCATGAACTTAATACTCTAGATGCAGGTAGGAGTCGGTCGATGTGTGGAGTAATAGTAATAGATGCAGAATCGTTTCGTCTACTTGACATGGACGTGATGCCTATATTCATAATCATTGCCTTGGATATCTTCATAATTATTCGCTTTTCTATCAATTGCTCGACAGTAATTTGTTCTACCATCGTAATACTTGCCATCATGAGAGAAGCCTCTAGTGAAACCTATGGCCCCTGGGTCTATTTTCCATCTTATACTTTCAGATCTAAAACAAAAAATACCAAAAATACCTTGTTGCGTTATTTTTACCTTTTGTTTTACTTTCCGTTCAAGCAATCTATTCTATCTATCTCTATCAGATCTCATCCTTGCAAGTAACCGTGAAGGGATTGACAACCCCTTTATAGCGTTGGGCGCAAGTGTTTGATTCTTTGTGTAGGTACATCTATTGGGGACTTGCTTGTATCTCCTACTGGATTGATACCTTGGTTCTCAACAACTAAGGGAAATACTTATCTACTTTGCTGCATCACCCGTTCCTCTTCACGGAAACCAACGCATGCTCGAGAAGTAGCAGTTGGTTTTTCTCTATGTGGGTTCTTGAGCTTGTGGTTATCCTCGTGACAAGCTCTAGTACATTGAAAACAGGATTTCATATGCTTCTTCTATTGCGTTTTCTGTGTTGGAGGTTTTACCGGTCTAATTCGAGGAAGGGTTCTCACAATTTTCTTATGGTCCTTTTCTCACATCATCATTATTAATATTTCTAGCAAGATTGTGTTAGCCCATGTCGTTAGCTTTCCAACAAACTTGGTTTCGTTGAATTCGGAGTCGGTTTGCAGAAGTTGTGGCAGTTTAGGTTTTATTAAAAGGCTGCAGCGATACTACCGCGGCTCGAGAGCGGTACTACCGCTTGGAGTGGATGTATTTTTTACTACCGCTCCAGAGTGGTACTACCGTGGCTACTTCCGCTCCGGACTAAAATCTCGTGTTTTATCCAGCAGTGGCACGCACGGGTGTAGTTTTTTAGTAGCGCTCACAAGAAGTAGTACCGCTACCCTTAGTGGTAGTACTGCTATCCCTAGCGGTAGTACCGTGAAGACGAGCGGTAGTACCGCTCCGGCGGTTCTACTGGCCTTTTGCCTCCTCGATGTTGTTTTTTAAAGGGCTTCCACCGACCTGTTGGGGAACGTCACATGGGAAACAAAAAATTTCCTACGCACATGCAGATCTATCCATGGTGATGAGCATCTACGAGAGGGAGAGTGGATCTACGTACCCTTGTAGATCGCTAAGCGGGAAGCGTTAAGAAACGCGGTTGGTGTAGTCGAACATCTTCGCGATCCAAATCGCCGAGCGTCCCGCGATCTCATCACGAACCGTCCCATGATCCAATCACGATCCATCTCGTGAACTCATCACGATCCGTCCCGCGAACTCATCATGATCTGTCTCGCAATCTTGATCATGATCCGTCCTGCGAACTCATCACGATCCGTCCCGCGAACTCATCACGATCCGTCTCGCGATCTTGATCACGGTCCTTCCGATCTAGCGCAGAACAGACGGCACCTCCGCGTTCAGCACACGTGCAGCTTGATGACGATCTCCACCGTCTTGATCCAGCAAGTGGAAGTGGAGAGGAAGAAGAGTTCGCCGGCAGTGTGACGGCGCTCTGGCGATGGTGGTGGAGCAATTCTGGCAGGAGCACCGGTGGAACGGGTAGCACGTGGCCGTCAAATCTAGTGCAAAACACCCAATACCACCAATACATATAAGAGGGAGGGAGGAGGAGGGCTGGCGCACAAGGCTGCCCTTGCGCAAGGAGGAGAGGAGGAATCCTCCTCCAATCCTATTAGGACTAGGATTCCTCCTTTCCTACTTGGAATCTCTTTCCACCTTGCGTTTTTTCTTTGTCTTTCAACTCCAGCCACATGGGCCTCTTAGAGGACTTCCACCAGCCCACTAAGGGCTGGTTTCCACCCTCCCACAGCCCATGTAGCCTCTTGGGTCGAAATAACTCTCCCGATGGTCCCCCGGTACACTACCGGCACTCCCGGTACACTACCGATGAGCCCGAAACTTTTCCGGCGACCAAAATAGGAATTTCTATATATGAATCTTTACCTCCAGACCATTCTGGAGCTCCTCGTGACGTCCAAGATCTCATCCGGGACTCCGAACAATCTTTGTTCACCACCATACATAACTCTATACTACCGAAACGTCACCAAACCTTAAGTGTGCAGACCCTGCGGGTTCGAGAACTATGTAGACATGACCGAGACACCTATATGGTCAATAACCAATAGCGGGACCTGGATGTCCATATTGGTTCCTACATATTCTATGAAGATCTTTATCGGTCGAACCTCTATGTCAAGGATTCAGTTAATCCCATATGATGTTCCCTTTGTTCTTCGGTATGTTACTTGCCTGAGATTCGATCGTCGGTATCTCCATACCTAGTTCAACCTCGTTACTGGCAAGTCTCTTTACTCGTTCCATAATACAAGATCCTGTGACTAACACTTAGTCACATTGCTTGCAAGGCTTGTTGTGATGTTGTATTACCAAGTGGGCCCTGAGATACCTCTCCGTCACACGGAGTAACAAATCCCAGTCTTGATCCATGCCAACTCAAAAGACACCCTTGGAGATACCTATCGAGTACCTTTATAGTCACCCAGTTACGTTGCGACATTTGATACACACAACGCACTCCTCCGGTGTCAGTGAGTTGCATGACCTCGTGGTCATAGGAACAGATAGTTGACATGTACAAAACAGTAGCAATAAACTGACACGATCATATACTACGTTTGTAGTTTGGGTCTTGTCCATCACACCATTCTCCTAATGATGTGATCCCGTTATCAAATGACATCTCATGTCCATGGCTAGGAAACCTTAACCATCTTTGATCAACGAGCTAGTCCATTAGAGGCATACTAGGGACATGGTTTTGTCTATGTATCCACACATGCATCTAAGTCTCCGACCAATAAAATTATAGCATGGATAATAAACGATTTATCATGAACAAGGAAATACGATAATAAATAATTTATTATTGCCTCTAGGGAATATTTCCAACAGTCTCCCACTTGTACTAGAGTCAATAATCTAGTTCACATCACCATGTGATACGCATTGTTATGAATCTAACACCCAATGAGTTCTGGGGCTCGATCATGCTTTGCATGTGAGAGAGGTATTATAGTCAACGGGTCTGTGACATTTAGATCCGTATGTACTTTGCAAATCTCTATGTCAAATTATAAACACTGCTACCACGCTCCACTTGGTACTATTCCAAATGGCTGCTCCACTATATGTATCCAGATTGCTACTACGGGTCATCTGGATTAGTGTTTAAAGCTTGCATCGACGTAACTCTTTACGACGAACTCTTTATCACCTCCATAATCGAGAAACATCTCCTTAGTCTTTTAGTTACTAAGGATAATCTTGTCCACTGTCCAGTGATCCACTCCGGGATCACTCTTGTACCCCTTGACGGACTCATGGCAAGGCACACACAGGTGCGGTACACAGCATGGCATACTATACAGAGCCTATGGCTAAGGCGTAGGGGATGACATTCGTCCTTTCTCTTTCTTCTGCCGTTATCGAGCTTTGAGTCTCACTCAACTTCACACCTTACAAAGCAGGCGAGAACACTTCTCTCTGACTAATCCATTTTGAACTCTTTCAAAAACTTGTCAAGGTATGTACTCATTGAAAGTCTTATCAAACATCTTGATCTATCTTTATAGATCTTGATGCTCAACAATTAGGTAGCTTTATCCAGCTCTTCCTTTGAAAAACTCTTTTCAAACAACCGTTTATGCTCTCCAAAAATTCTACATCATTTCCGTATAGCAATATGTCATCCACATATACTTATCAGAAACTCTGTAGTGCTCCCACTCACTTTATTGCAAATACAAGTTTCTCGTAAAATTTGTATAGACTCAAAAACTTTGATCACCTCATCAAAGTGAATATTCCAACTCCGAGATGCTTGCTTCAGTTCATAGAAGAATCACTAAATTTTGCACACCTTTTAGCATCCTTAGGACTGACAAAACCTTCTGGTTGCATCACATACAACCCTTCCTCAAGTAAACCCTTAAGGAAACAATCTTTTGACATCCATCTACCAGATTTCATAATTGAAAAATGCAGCAACTGCTAACATAATTCCAACAGACTTTAGCATCGCTACGAGTGAGAAAGTCTCATCGTAGTCAACTCCTTGAACTTGCCGGAAACTTCTTTCTGACAAGTCGAACTTTATAAATGGTGACATTTACCATCAGCGTTTGTCTTCATTTTAAAAGTCCATTTGTACTCAGCGACCTGCCGTCCAATGAGCAAGTCTACCAAAGTCCACACTTGGTTTTCATACATGGATCCTTTTTCGGATTTCATGGCCTCTAACCATTTGTCAGAATCCGGGCCCATCATCGCTTCTCCATATCTCGTAGGCTCATTGTTGTCCAACAACATTACCTCCAAGACAGGGTTGTTGTACCGATCAGGAGCAGTACACATCCTTGTTGACCTACTAGGTTCGATAGTAACTTGATTCGAAGCTTCATGATTATCATCATTTACTTCCTCTTCAACTGACGTAGGTTCCACAGAAACATCTTTGTGCGCTACGCTACTCTCTGGTTGAAACAAAGGTTCAACAACCTCATCAAGTTCTATCTTCCTCCCACTCAATTCTTTTGAGAGAAACCTTTTCTCGGGAAAGGACCTGTTTCGGCAACAAACACTATATGCTTGGATCTGAGATAGAAGGTTCACCCAACTGTTCTTAGGGTATTCTATGAAGATGCATTTGTCCGCTTTGGGTTTGAGCTCATTAGGTGAAAACATTTTTCCACACAAGCATCGCAGCCTCAAATATTCAGAAATGACAGCTTAGGTTTCTATCAAACCATAATTCACACGGTGTCATCTCAACGGATTTAGATGGTGCCCTATTTAAAGTGAACGTAGTTGTCTCTAATGCATAACCCCAAAATTACAGTAACAAAACGATAAGAGACATCATAGCATGCACCATATCCAATGGAGCATGACTATGATGTTCGGACACACCATCATACTATGGTGTTCCAGGTGGCGTGAGTTGTGAAACAATTTTCACATTGTCTAAAGTTGTATGCCAAACTCGCAACTCAGATATTCATCTCAACGATCATATCGTAGACATTTTTATCTTCTTGTCATGATATTCTTAAACTTCACTCTGAATTTGCTTGAACCTTTCAAACGATTCAGACTTGTGTTTCATTAAGCAAATATACACTATATCTACTCAAATCATCAGTGAAGGTAATAAAATAACGATATCCACCGCATGCTACAAGACTCATTGGATTGCATACATCAACATGTATCATTTCCAATAAATCACTTGCCCGCTCCATCAAACCAGAAAACGGGGTCCTTAGTCATCTTGCCCAAGAGGCATGGTTCGCATGTCTCAACCGATTCAAAATCGAATGAGTCCAAAGATACATTAGCATGGAGTTTCTTCATGCGCCTTATACCAATATGACATTTAGCGACACTGCCACAAGTATGTGGTACTATCATTATTAACTTTGTACCTTTTGGCATCAATGTTATGAACATGTGTATTACTACGATCAAGATTCAACAAACCATTCTCACTGGGTGCATGACCATTGATGGTATTATTCATGTAAACAGAATAACCATTATTCTCTAACTTAAATGAATAACCGTGTTGCACTAAACACGATCTAATCACGTTCATGCTCAACGCAAAACACCAAATATTTATTTAGGTTCGTCACTAGTCCCGAAGGTAGAGAGAGCGTGCGATGTTGATCACATTAATCTTGGAAACATTTCCAACTACATCGTCACCTCACCCTTAGCTAGTTCTCCGTTTATTCCGTAGCTTTTATTTCGAGTTACTAACATTTAGCAACTGAACCGGTATCCAAAACCCAGGTGCTACTAGGAGTACTAGCAAGGTACACATCAATAACACGTATATCAAATATACTTCTGTGGACGTTGCCAGCCTTCTTATCTACCAAGTATCTAGGGTTGTTCTGCTTCAGCGACCGCTCTCCTCATAATCAAAGCACTTAGTCTCGGGTTTGGGTTCAACTTTGGGTTGCTTCACTGGAGCAGCAACTGACTTGCTATCAATTAAGTTTCCCTCCTTGCCCTTGCCCTTCTCGAAACTAGTGGTTTTACTAACCATCAACACTTGATGCTCCTTCTTGATTTCTACCTTTGCGGTGTCAAACATCACGAACAGCTCAGGGATCATTATTTCTATCCATGGCGTTTATAGTTCATCACCAAGTTCTTGTAGCTTAGTGACAGTGACTTGGAGAACAATATCAATCACTATCTTATCTCGAAGATCAACTCCCACTCGATTCAAGCGATTGTAGTACCCAGACAGTCTGAGCACATGCTCAACGATTGAGCTATTCTCCTTCATCTTACAGGCAAAGAATCTTGTTGGAGATCTCATATCTCACAACACAGGCACGAGCCTGATATCCCAATTTCAGCTCTTAGAACATCTCATATGTTCTGTGACGTTCAAAACGTTTTGGAGCCTCAATTCTAAGCCGTAATGCATGACACACTAAACTATCAAGTAGTCATCAGAACGTGCGTGTCAGATGTTCACAACATCTATAGACGACGCTAGAGGGGTTGGCGCACCGAGCGGTGCATTAAGGACATAAGCCTTCTGTGCAGCAATGAGGACAATCCTCAGATCACGGACCCAGTCCACAATATTTCTACCATCATATTTCAACTCTATTTCTCTAGGAACATATAAAAATAGAAGGGAGCTACAGCACGAGCTAGTAATCTACAACATAATTTACAAAATACACTACTGACTATGTTCATGATAATGAGTTCAATTAATCAAATTATTTAAGAACTCCCACTCAAATTGACATCCCTCCGGTCATTCGAGTGATACATGATCCAAATTCACCAACTCAAGTCCGATCATCACGTGAGTTGATGTCGTTTCAATGGTGATCATATCTACTATATGACTCATGTTCGACCTTTCGGTCTCTTGTGTTCTGAGGCCATGTATGTACATGCTAGGCTCGTCAAGTTTAACCCGAGTGTTCCTCATGTGCAACACTAGCTTGCACCCGTTGTATGTGAACGTAGAGTCTGTGACACCCGATCATCACGTGGTGTCTCAACACGACGAACTTTCACAACGGTGCACACTCGGGAAGAACACAATTCATCTTGAAATTTAAGTGAGGGATCACCTTATAATGCTACCGTCGTCCTAAGAAAAACAAGGTGCATAAAAGGATTAACATCACATGCAAATGATAAGTGACATGATATGGCCATGAACTTGTGCTTTTGATCTCCATCTTGAAAGCACCGGCATGATCTCCATCATCACCGGCAAGACACCATGATCTCCATCATCTTGATCTCCATCAACGTGTCACCATCGGGGTTGTCGCGCCCAACATGCTTCTACTACTATTGCTACTGTTTAGAGATAAAGTAAAGCATTACATAGCGCTTCATGATTGACACGCATGTCATACAATAATTAAAGACAACCCTATGGCTCCTGCCGGTTGCTGTACTCATCGACATGCAAGTCGTGATAATCTATACATCACATGATCATCTCATACATCACATATATCACATCATGTAATTGGCCATATCACATCACAACATACCCTGCAAAAACAAGTTAGACGTCCTCTAATTGTTGTTGCATGTTTTACGTGGCTGCTACGGGTATCTAGCAAGAACAATTCTCATCTACGCAAAAACCACCATGGTGATACACTAGTTGCTTTTCAACCTTCTCAAGGACCGCCTTTGTCGAATCCGATCCAACTAAAGTGAGAGAAACTCGCACGTGCAAGCCATCTATGCAACAAGTTGCGGTCGAGGGAACCGGTCTCTCGTAAGCGTACGAGTAATGTTGGTCCGGGCCGCTTCATCTCACAATACCGCTGAACCAAAATCTGACCAAGGGAGGAAGAAATCTAAGCATCAATGCCCACAAACCTTTTGTGTTCTACTCGAGATCTCATCTACACATAGACCTAGCTCATGATGCCACTGTTGGGGAACGTCGCATGGGAAACAAAAATTTCCTACGCACACACAGATCTATCCATGGTGATGAGCATCTACGAGAGGGAGAGCGGATCTATGTACCCTTGTAGATCGCTAAGTGGGAAGCGTTAAGAAATGCGGTTGATGTAGTCGAACATCTTCGCGATCCAAATCGCCGAGCGTCCCGCGATCTCATCACGACCCGTCCCATGATCCAATCACGATCTGTCTCGTGAACTCATCACGATCCATCCCGCAAACTCATCACGATCCGTCTTGCGATCTTGATCACGATCCATCCCGCGAACTCATCACAATCCGTCCCGCGAACTCATCACGATCCATCTCGCGATCTTGATCACGGTCCTTCCGATCTAGCACCAAATGGACGGCACCTCCTCGTTCAGCACACGTGCAGCTTGATATCGATCTCCACCGTCTTGATCCATAAAGAGGAAGTGGAGAGGAAGAAGAGTTCACCGGCAGAGTGACGGCACTCCGGCGATGGTGGTGGAGCAATTCCGGCAGGGCTTCGCCTAAGCCCTGCGGAAATCCGATCTAGAGGAGCACCGGTGGAACGGGTAGCACGTGGCCGTCAAATCTAGTGCAAAACACCCAATACCACAAGTATATATAAGAGGGAGGGAGGAGGAGGGCTGGCGCACAAGGCAGCCCTTGCGGAGGGAGGAGAGGAGGAATCCTCCTCCAATCCTATTAGGACTAGGATTCCTCCTTTCCTACTTGGAATCTCTTTCCACCTTGCGTTTTTCTTTGTCTTTCAACTCCAGCCGCATGGGCCACTTAGAGGACTTCCACCAGCCCATTAAGGGCTGGTTTCCATCCTCCCACAGCCCATGTAGCCTCTTGGGTCAAAATACTTCTCCCGATGGTCCCCCGGTACACTACCAGCACTCCCGGTACACTACCGATGAGCCCGAATTTTTCCGGCAACCAAAATAGGACTTCCTATATATGAATCTTTACCTCCGGACCATTCTGGATCTCCTCGTGACGTCCAAGATCTCATCCGGGACTCTGAACAACCTTCGGTCACCACCATACATAACTCTATACTACCGAAACGTCACCAAACCTTAAGTGTGCAGACCCTGCGGGTTCGAGAACTATGTAGACATGACCGAGACACATCTACGGTCAATAACCAATAGCAGGACCTGGATGTCCATATTGGTTCCTACATATTCTACGAAGATCTTTATCGGTCGAACCTCTATGTCAAGGATTCAGTTAATCCCGTATGATGTTCCCTTTGTTCTTCGGTATGTTACTTGCCCGAGATTCGATCGTCGGTATCTCCATACCTAGTTCAACCTCGTTACTGGCAAGTCTCTTTTCTCGTTCCATAATACAAGATCCTATGACTAACACTTAGTCACATTGCTTGCAAGGCTTGTTGTGATGTTGTATTACCGAGTGGGCCCTGAGATACCTCTCCATCACACGGAGTAACAAATCTCAGTCTTGATCCATGCCAACTCAACAGACACCCTCGGAGATACCTGTAGAGTACCTTTATAGTCACCCAGTTACGTTGCGACGTTTGATACACACAAGGCACTCGTCCGGTGTCAGTGAGTTGCATGATCTCATGGTCATAGGAACATATACTTGACATGCAGAAAACAGTAGCAATAAACTGACACGATCATATGCTACATTTGTAGTTTGGGTCTTGTCCATCACACCATTCTCCTAATGATGTGATCCCATTATCAAATGACATCTCATGTCCATGGCTAGGAAACCTTAACCATCTTTGATCAACGAGCTAGTCCATTAGAGGCATACTAGGGACATGGTTTTGTCTATGTATCCACACATGCATCTAAGTCTCCGATCAATACAATTATAGCATGGATAATATACAATTTATCATGAACAAGGAAATATGATAATAATTAATTTATTATTGCCTCTAGGGCATATTTCCAACATGACCTAGCGGTAGTACTGTTCCCATGAGTGGTAGTACCGCTCTGTGCGGGATGTGAGCATAACGGTTTGATTTTTCCCCGCCTATAAAAGGGGGTCTTCTTCCCCATTGAACCTTACCTCTTTAGCTCGTGTTCTTCCCCCATTGTTGACCTTCTTTGAGTTTGCTAACTCTCAATCCCTCCAATGATTCTTGCTAGTTCTTAAGGGAAAAGAGAGAGGAGATATAGATCCACATTTCCACCAATCACTTTCTCCTCTAAGTGAGGGGAACCCCTTGGATCTAGATTTTGGAGTTCTTCGTGTTGTTCTTCATTCTTCCTCTCATTTTCTTCCATAGCATTAGTTGTTGTGGAGGAATTTGGGAGATAAGGACTTGGGCACTCCGTGTGCCCTTGCCATTGCATTTGGTGCATAGGTTTGAGTTCTCCACCGTGATACGTGGAAGTGAAGTTTGAGAAGCTTATTTCTCTTGGGTGTTTGAGTACCCTAGAGCTTGTTCCTCTTGGGTGCCTTGGCGCCCTAGATGGCTTGTGTTGTGTCGGAGCTCAATCATTGTGGTACAGAGCTCCGGACAAGCTTCGGGGTCTCAAATTTGGTTATGGAGATTGCCCTGATCATTTGAGGTCACCTCAGAGCCACAATCCATTGTGGTGAAGCTTCGCGGTGTCGTTGGGAGCCTCCAATTAAGTTGTGGAGATTGCACCAACCTTGTTTGTACGGGTTCGGTGACCATCCTCAAGGGTCCCTTAGTGGAATCATGGCATCTTGCATTGTGCGAGGGCGTGAGGAGATTACGGTGGCCCTAGTGGCTTCTTGGTGAGCATTGTTCCTCCACACCGCTGCGAATGGAGATTAGCCTCCGCAAGGGTGTGAACTTTGGGATACTTCGGCGTTTCCGCATGCCTCAGTTATCTTTTACCCGAGCCCCTTTACTTATGCACTTTACTTTGTGATAGCCATATTGTTTCTTGTTATATTTCTTCCTATCACTTAGTTGTCTATCTTGCTTAGCATAAGTTGTTGGTGCACATAGGTGAGCCTAGTTGTTTTAGGTTTTGTGCTTGGCTAAGTAAACGATAGTGTTATTCCGCATTTGTTCAAGCCTAAACCATAATTAATTTAAATCGCCTATTCACTCCCCTCTAGGCGACATCCATGTCCTTTCAGTACAATTCACATTTATAATAAAATACTCATTAGAATGCACATGCCTAACAAAAAAAAATAAGAAAAATATCATCAATGTAGCCAATGGAGAGAGTGTGGAGGGAGCATAAATGCAATGTGGGTAGATGAGTCAGGGCAGCAAAATCAACGGGGCGCTTGGTAGAGCGCCAACGCCGAGCGAGAAGAGGAGATGGTTGGCTACGGAGGAGAGGGGAATATGGAGGGTTCTGCGGCTAAATGATGACGAGCTTAGAGATGACATAAATATATTGTTGTAATATTGAACTTCTTATTAGCCAAAACAAACATGAAAGGGCCAAAAATACACTGATTAGAGATGACATAGAAATATCGTTGATGCCTCGGTCAGTGATATAATGGTCTAAACGAGGTTTTCTGATTTTTATAAAATATAAAATTGATCTCGAAATAAATGCATAGGGTTATAATACATGGTCTTGTTACGTTTTAGTTTTTATAAAATATAATTTTGATCTAAAATATAAAAAATTGGCATGGGGTTATCATATCTGATCATACAAGATTGTCTTTAACATTTTCATCTGTTTGGAAAAAAACCTATACTACACATTGCTTGTAACTCACGCATTTTTGTGAGCTTATTCGTTTTCTAGCTCTCCACTAGCAAGTCGACTAGGGAAAAAAACCTTCCCTTCATTCTACCAGTGAAACCATGACCCTCCCTTTATGCATGCCGCTCAGGTGGCTGTGTGAGAGGAGGGGAATCTTAGTGCCTCTACTTCGGCTAGTAGATAGGTTAGAGTCTTTTAGTTATTGCAGGTGCAGCGCCATGGCGAATTGCGGCATTTCGTTTATGAGTTGGTGCTTTGATCCTTCTCAAGTTCTTTCGTTGGGATGGATAGACGGAGCCCCGACGTAGATTCCCATCAGGTTTTTGGGGTGGCAAGGTTAGGGTATCATGAGAGTTTGTGTCAGGTCCACACGATTCAAGGGTTCAACACTGACGACCACATCTTCGGGTAACCGTCCTTATAGGCAGTTAGGCACACGTACAAAAACATAATGGTTGTCATCGACAAGGGCATGCAGGATCCGGCATGAAAGCGTCAATAATGGTGCATCAACGGCTCATTCTAGCTAAGGTAGTGGCCGAAGACCTTGACGTATTTCTTTTATTATCTTTGGGGTGCTTCATATTTCTGGTGAACCATGGCGGTAGATCTTGCCCTCCTCACAAATAAATTGCATATAAGTACTATCTTTATTTAATTTTTATGTTAAGTGATAGCTGCGTGCATGGACGAAGAGGTACAACGTTTTTCGTAATTTTACTTAGTGTTAGTTTTCAGTATTTTTTAGAAAATATACTACCCTCTTCGTCTTATAATATAAGACTTATTTTACTACTGTTAAAAAACATCCTACGCCGTAGTACAGAGGAATAGTATTTGCTATAAACCACCCCAGATCTCCCATATGGACCGAACCGGCTGAGCTCATAACCGAAAGGCATGATTAAAGGGTCCACCCTGCATTTACACAGCCGGCCGGCCGGCCGGCTCCTCTCTCCCAGGAAGCTTCCTCTGACAAGCACGACCGCGCCAGCGTCACGTCAGACCCTCTCCCGCCGTCCCAGCCTCGTCACATCATCCCGTGCTCCTGCTCAGGCTCACTCGTGCCTACAACCACCACCACGGGTGCCGGTCGACCGGCCGTCCAAATATCTCCTCCTCCCCACCCCCACGCAGCTTCCCGGAAGCTTCTCCCCCGGGATGATGGGGTCGCCGTCATCATCCTCTCGATCGTACCGTCCTATCCATCACGATCCGTCCTCACCTCCTCCTCCCTCCCCGCTTTATACAAGACGCCAGCCACCGCTCGGTTTCTTGCGCCTCGTCGACGCAGAAACAACGACGGCAGCGCGCGACAGTTCTTGGCCGATCCAACTTGGTCGTCGGAGCATGGCGGAGGACGGCGCGGGGGCGTACGAGGACCTGCTGCCGGTGATGGCGGGGCGGCTGGGCACGGCGGGGCTGCTGTCGGAGCTGCGGGCCGGGTTCCGGCTGCTGGCCGACCCCGCGCGGGGCGCCATCACGGCCGAGAGCCTGCGGCGGAGCGCGGGGGCCGTGCTGGGCGTGGAGGGCATGACGGCCGAGGAGGCGCGGGTGATGGTGGGCGAGGGCGACCAGGACGGCGACGGCGCGCTGAGCGAGCAGGAGTTCTGCGTGCTCATGGTGCGGCTCAGCCCCGGCATCATGGCCGACGCCGAGGGCTGGCTCGAGGAGGCCATCGCCGACGAGCTGCTCCCGCCGCCGCCGCCGCCGCCCCCCGCGCCGGCTGCCTGATCGGTCACCTCTGCATAGCTAGCCATCTCGATTGCTACCTACTTCTACTTGCATCGCTACTGACTTGTAGTATGTCTGTTGTATTGTATTGTATCACCGCCGTATAGCCGCCGTTGTTTGCGTGTTCGTAGCACATGGTGATGCTCTGTGAGGCTTTGAGCTTCGCTTTGTTGATTAATTTAGCTCCTCATGCATGGACTTTTTGGTTCAGCCAGCGCTCCTGGCTCGATCCTGGTCACACTCGCCTTCGATCTTCGTTTCTGAACATTCCAATCAAGAGTGTCCGAGAGCAACTTGAATGGAACGATCCAAACAGACGACGATTTTTTCCGATTTTTATCCGTTTTGGTCGGTCGTCCGTCCGGCGTACGTCCTTTTTTTAGATTTGGATCGGCAGCGCGTCCAACACATCGATCCATATGTACCGACGTGGCCGACTATCCGTCCAATATTATATTGATTGCATTCAAACATATTGTCAAACAAAAAAAGTTTATCGAATAAAATATTATAGTTTTACAAGCCGATACAAAAAAATTGTTTCACACAGTTTTGCAAACGAATAAAAAAAGATACATCTATAGGTTGCCAACATGAGCCCACATATGATCAACCAAATCATTTTGCAGCTGCACATGAGTTTCCCAAGCACGCATATCTTCATGAAATTGGGTAAACTGTTCAAACGTTGCCGCTACTTCATGCTCAGGCACAACATTCTCACCCTGAAACTGAAAGCCTTGATCGTACAAACGTTTCGGGCGCTCGTCTTCTACGATCATATTGTGCATGATCACACAAGCAGTCATCACCTCCCACATTTTCTGCGTGCTCCAGGTATTAGCAGGATACCGAACGATGCACCGTCGAGACTGTAAAACACCAAAGACACGCTCGACATCCTTCCTAACACTCTCTTGCTCTTGGGCAAATCTTTTCCTCTTCTCTCCGACAGGGTTGTTGTCTTGACAATCGTGGTCCACTGAGGGTACTCTCTTGTTGTATCAAAGTAGTCCTTCCAGAGAAGGAAATGCCCACTCTCTCGGTTGCGATTCAACGCCGGAAGGTGGCCCGGAATGGAGCCACGGAACAACGACCGTTGGTTGTTTAGGTGGTGATGGACCAACACGGTAGCCAATATCTCCTCCTCGTCGTCGGACGACGAATTGTCGGAGTCGCAAAGGAAATTGTGGAAGAAGAACTCATCGGCGGAGTCCATTTCATACCTTGGCAAACTGTCGAATAGCTTGCGGGCGTCGAAGAAGGAGACGATGGGCGAGGGGAGTCGCGGCGGGCACAGACCAACTAGCTGCCCTGCCGGCGTCCGACGAGCATGCCGGTCGGGTCTGGCCGGGACGGTGAGGTGGCTTCTTGGTCGCGGGCGGCTGTGCGGTGGGGGGAGCAGTGATGGGAAGAAGTTTGCTCCCCGGCGGCAAAACGGCAGTGGCGGGCGACAAGGGGAGTTGGACGGCATTGCTGGGCAGATGTGGAGGCGGCGGCAGCTGGCAGAGTCGCCGGCAAAAATGGGCGGATGTGGAGGCAGTGGCATCGGCGACAAAGGAGGCAGGCGAGGGTTGCTGTTGGCTGGGGAAGAGGGGAGGCCAATGTGCCACCGACCAGCGAGCCCGGGGAGGGGAGAGGGCGAGCGCACGCGTCCGTCTCGTGTCCACGCCGATGTAAATCTGGCTCAAAAATGGGCCGGGAATGGGTCGCCCGCGGACGAAAAGCGGACGCGCGTCCGTTTGGATCGGCGCATTGGGCCGTCTTTTATGTCCGCGCTGACCCAAACGGACGGCGGCGGACGAAATGGATCGCCCCATTAGAGTTGCTCTGATATCATAATCATGCAGGAGCATGTGTGGATCCAAAAAAAGTTGGTTTCAAACAGAGTGACCAGGAAGTTGATCGAGATGTTGCCTCTGCTTATGTAACAGAGCAAGACTGCTTCTCTGTATATATGTTTTCCAGGCAGTTCAGGAGCGGACAAAAATAGTACAGTACCCTGGGATCTAAGAATCCTGACGTTCTCTCTCTCCATGGGGTTGTTGAATCTTCTAACAGTTTGGTGCTACCGGTCCCATTGCTTAGCCTGAAATAGCATAGCGTCGCTTGGGGGCCAACCGGCGTTAAAATTGGCATAGGGCTCGGGTTCCCAGCCGTCGTCCCATGGTCGCTCCCAAGTTGACGATTTCGGCCCGGTATCGATGTAGAATAGTCCTAAAAACGGCCACAAAACGGCAAATTTAACAAAACATTTAACCAAATTCGCAAAAGTTTGGGCGATTTCATTCATATAATACAAAAAAAAACTAGACTACGCCGCTTGTCGCCACCACCATCCCGTCGCCACTTTTTACAATCTCAGGAGCTTGTAGAAATCGGTGTAGTTGCCGCCCTCGCCCTCGTCGCCGTCGTCATTGTCGTCCTGCGCGTCGCCGCCACCGTCCCTGCTGCAACCTTGCCCTGGGTCGCCGAGACGGTGCAGGTTGGGGTTGGAGGGCCCAGGCCCCTCCTCGTCGTCGTCGTCGTCCTATGCGTCGTCGCTGCCGTCCCTGCTGCAACCTTGCCCAGGGTCGCCGAGACGGTGCAGGTCAGGGTTGGAGGTCCAGGCCCCTCCCCATCGCCGCCATCGTCATCGTTGTCCTGCATCCAGCCGCCGTCATCCCTGCTGCAACCTTGCCCTGGGTCGATGAGACGGTGCATGTTGGGGTTAGAGGGCCCGGGCCCCTCCCCGTCGCTGTCGACGTCGAGGATGATGAGGCCGGAGCCTCCTCGTCGCTGCCGGCCGCGATGAAGAGCCTCAATCTCCTCGAGGGCATGGCGCTGCCGTTCCATCTCCTTCCAGACGTAGTCGTCCCGCGCCCACTTCATGGCGGTCTCATCAGCGGCGGCCATGGCGAGATGCTCCTGTTTGATCACCGCCGCCGTGCCAGGCTCCGTCTTCGGCCTGACAAGGCGGATGTGGCCACGGGGAGGGGAGGGCTCGCGGCGGCGGCCCTCGTTGATGGTGATGTCGCCACCACCGCTGCACCTGCTGCGTCGGAGCGGCATCTCATCGGGCTCGGCCTTCATGTCGACTAGTGGCGTGCGCGCTGCACCAGAGGAGTGGGAGGACGACGATGACGACGGCGCCTCCATGCGCCATGACTGCCATGAGTAGCCCCTCCAGCGGGAGATGGACGTCGGCTCCTGTGGGTACTCGAGGCGCGGCTCGTTGCCGCCCTCGATGTGCTTGAGGACGACATTGAGCGTGCGGCTGGGGGCACCCCACGACAAACGGCGACCCTCGGAGTTGAAGCACCCGCTCACTGGTGCGCCGTTGGTGGAGGTGAGCTACTCCTCGTGGCGGCGCTCGAAGTAGGTCGTCCACATGGGGATGCTGTCCGGGGCGTACCTCGGCTGCCGACGCACCTCCTCAGACAGTGACAATCGGATCTCGGCGCTACGCTCGGTTCCGATGGGCACCGGTGGTACGGGGACCCTACCGGCGCTGAGCTCCACGCGCCCGGTACCCGCATGTCTGGCGGCTTCGGGTACTCCGCCTCGTACAGGAGGCGGGCCTCGTCCTCGTGGAGGTGTCGGCGGCCGAAGCCGTTGAGGGCCGCGGCATTGCCTGGATAGCGCGCCGCCCTAGGGACATAGGGGGAGAGAAGATCACCGAGGAGAGGGTCACAGGAGCATTAGCGGCAAGACTGGGGCAGGCGATGTGGCGAGGCGAGGAGTGGCGGCCACCAGCGAGGAGGGACGACTTTTATAGGGGCGAGCGGGCGGCACCGTGAGGCCGCGTGGAGCACGAGGTGTGGACGCACGTCGCCCGTACTGACTGTGCCCCTCGTGAACGACGCCTCGTGAACCCGCCGCGTCAATGGAAGGCTGACCGATCGCCAGCCTTGCATTGATTCCCCACGGGAAAACGAAGCGATGAGGACCACGAAGCCCGCACGGTCGCTGACTTGGCGAACCCACCCGTTTTTGCGCCAAAACATGTTTCGCCCGACGCCCCCAGTGCGCCGGGTTCGGCCTGGTAAGCCGGCGCCAAATTTGGCCCGAACCGGTGAAATTCAGGCTCCTTGGGGCGCGACTGGGCCGATTTTCGCCTGTCGGCGATAGAAAAGGGCCTTGGGGGGCTGTTGGGGGCGGTTGGAGATGCTCTTAGAGCATCTATAGCCACGCCCCAACAGGCCCTTCAAAACGTATTTTTATCGCCGGCACCAAAAAATCCTCCTAGTCCTTCCCTCAAGACGTCGAATTTCGCCGGTTGGGCTCATTTTTCGGGACGGCGATCCCAGGCGAACCCATCGCGCTGGGGGCACTTGGGGGCTCCGACGGAAGCAAAAGCGGTGCATGGGATACCATTGTCAGGCGATAAATGCCTTTCCCCTCCAGATTCGCTCTCGCGCGCCACAGGTACCCTCGCCGCCATGCCGATCCCGGCGCCGCCCACCTGCCCACAGTCGTTGCCGTGGCGCTAGAAAAGGCCATTTCCCCGCCAGTTTCGCGTCAGCCTTCATCCCGCTCTCCTAGGCGAGCTTTCCAAGGCTCCGACGGCCATGCGGGCAGGATACCGGCAGCTCCCCATCCATCACGCCTACCAGGTGTTTGGCGATTTGCCTGCTCGACATGGATTCGGGAGAGGAGGTGTTCGTGACTCTGATGGAGGAGGAAGCCAAGGCCGACACCGCCAACGAGGAGCACCTCATGATCCTCGTCGCGTTGGTCGGCCTGTTCGCCAACGATGCCAAGCAGTGGCGAGGTGGCTCAGCATCGGGCCACCGCAAGAGCAAACAGAGGAATCGAATGGAGGGCTATTGCATGCTCTACGCCGACTACTTCGTCGACGCTCCTCTGCATGGGAAGAAAGTATTTCGACGCCATTATCGGATGGGCCAGGAGCTCTTCCTCAGGATTGTGAATGCCATTCGGGAGTTCAACAACTATTTCATTTGCAAGAAGGATTGCACCAGCACAGTTGGATTCTCCTCACTCCAGAAGTTCACTACAGCTATGAGGATGCTTGCATACGGAGCTCCTGGTGATATACAGGAAGACTATGGACGCATGGCTGAGTCCACCACCATTGAGTGTTTGTACAAGTTCTGCAGGGCAGTGGTGGCAATGTTTGGACCACAATATTTGCGATAATCCAATGTTGAAGACACTGCTCGGATCCTAACACAGAATGCGGCAAGGGGATTTCCTGGGATGCTTGGAAGCATCGACTGCATGCATTGGGCTTGGAAAAACTGCCCATTTTCTTGGCAATGTAAGGTTCCAAAGGAGCTTGTAGTGTGGTACTTGAGGTAGTGTCCACACATGACCTATAGATTTGGCACTCCTTCTTTGGTATGCAAGGGACTCACAATGACATCAACGTACTGCCGTGCTCGAATGTGTTTACGAAGGTTTTTGAAGGTCATGCTCCTCCGATGAACTTCGAAGTCCATGGACGCCACTACAACAAGGGATAGTATCTAGTAGATGATATCTATCCGAGATGGTCCACATTTGTGAAGACTATCTCAAACCCTGCGACAGGAGGCAAGAAGTCACACTTTGCTAAGTGTCAGGAGGCTTGCAGGAAGGATGTTGAGCGAGCATTTGGTGTGCTCCAATCTTCATTTGCTGTTGTCCGGTACCCCACTCTGACCTGGTCAAAATCTCAGATGTGGGAGGTGATGAATTGTTGTGTCATCTTGCACAACATGATCATTGAGAGCAAGTGGGAAGCGCTAGTGTTGGACACTAAACAATATTTCAGGAAGGGTCCTCTTGAAGTTGTTGATCACCAGGTACCGACAACATGGGATGCCTTCCTCAATATGCGTTAGGAGATCCGAGACCCACAGGTGCATCAAGGACAGCAGGACGATCTGGTTGAGCACCTATGGAGGCTCAAGGGCAATTCTAGTTCGATTTGTTTTAATTTGTGTTGGAATTATCATCTTACTTCATTGAACTATTTGATTTGTATTAGTTTTTATGATGAACTTTGTCATGGAATTTAGTTTTTGTTTAATTTTGTGTCGAAAATGCGTCGAATTTGGGCCGAAGTCGCCGACTGGGGGCTGCTGGGAACCCGACCTCCCCCCTCACACTAAATTTAGCGCTGGTTCGCCCCCAAGCGGTGCTATTTCAACCGTTTGGGGGGACGAACAACTGAAGATGCTCTTAGTTTGTATATGGTATAAAAGCATCTCTAACCGACCTGTTGTAGACGAGTAAAATTTTACTTTGCCTTCTCTAAACTAGACTTATCCGACCCCGTAAAAACATTATAAAAGTAAAAATTATCCTCCTCATCTACATCAACTTATTTTTACTCAACAAGCAACCTAACCCTTGCAGTACCGCCCATTAACGAGCCGATGTTATTGTACATCTCGACCACCAATCAGGTGGTCAGCTCCAATGTTGGTCATAGAGCGGGAACGGGACAACCGTGCCTACAAGGTGAAAATGCCGGTCTACCATGTTTCCCAGGTGTTATTCTTGTGTAAAACGAGATATCCTCATTACCAGAAGATTGCGTACGCAGTTTTTGTGACATCTTGAAAACTCTGGCACTATTTCCAGGAATGCCTTATTGTGGCTTCTCAAGTTCCCCATGATGACATCGTCAATAACCAATATGTCGTAGGCCAAAATGCGAAGTGGGTCATATAGCTTCTTCCTTTTCAGATCTAACATCTGCCATGTCAGACTGTCAAATCCCAAGTATTGACTGATTTTGTCACAGACTGGGCGGAGGCCGAGCTCCCCAGGAAGCATGCCACCTACACAAATTTGGTCATGAACATCAATAGATCCAACATGTTTGTCAGCCTGGGAGGCTCGCATCGTCCTCATTTCACCAACCAACGACATGATGAAGTGCATGTTGTAGGATCGTGTACACAGACTCCAACAACGCGACAAAGTATGATGCGTTGTTACATGGTCTTCGGATATCCGTACCGTTGGGGATCCAGCCTCTGAAGGTTCAAGATGATTCTAACATCACGATCTTGCATATTAACGATGACTTCGATGCCAAAGACCTGAGGTGGTCAGCGTGGCTTGAAATTTCACCACATCCGACGCGATAACAATAAGGTGGCTGATATACTGGCCAAAATGGACACACAGTGTAACCTTGTACGAAAAAATACATTCCTTGAGCCCGAATATTCAAGCCACCCATTAAGCTGCAGACCGCATAGGAGCATGCCTGAGAGGTTGGGAGCTCCAAGCCCAACCACACTACAACCAGAGACTCACACTACAACATCACTGGTACTACTCAGTGATGCTCCATGCTAGTGCTATTGGAATTATGAGGGATGCGTTTGGTGTTGTCATGGATTATGGTACCATACAATTTCATCTAAATAGGGTTTGCCCATTTTATTGTTTAGTTAGTGAACTTCTAATTTTTAAGACTATTCTTAACGTCTGACTATCAAAGAAGGTTTACACGGATTACTTTAGCAATCATAAGTTGAGACTATGGTTACAGAATTTGAAAAAATGAGGTCCAGATAGATGCAAACAAAACAAATAATAATAATAAAAGCCTTTAGTTCCAAATAAGTTGAGGTGGGCTAGAACTGAAACCCATAAGATCTCGCAACTAACTCATGGTTCTAGCACATGGATGGCAAGCTTGCACGCTCCTCTCTTCATTGATGGTTCTTTGGTTATACCAAGTCCTTCAGATATATCTTTACCGACTCCTCCCATGGCAAGCTCGTTCTGCCCAGAGCCAGCCCTGTGTTTGGAGAGGCCCTAGGCAAACTTGACGACATGGGCCCCTATGTCAAGAACAATAATAACCAAATTCCAACTTACTCAATCGACAACAATAATACTGGAAAGATAGCAAAATGAAACCAACATGACATGATTACCTCAAATGAAACTAACCACTATCTTGTTGGGGAACGTTGCATGGGAAACAAAAAAATTCCTATGCACACGCAAGATCTATCCATGGTGATGAGCATCTACGATAGGGAGAGTGGATCTACATACCCTTGTAGATCGCTAAGCGGGAAGCGTTAAGAAACGCGGTTGATGTAGTCAAACGTCTTCACAATCCAAATCTCGAGCGTCCCACGATCCCATCACGATCCATCTCATGATCCAATCACGATCCATCCCGCGATCCCATCACGATCCGTTCCACTATCAAATCATGAATTGTCTCGCGATCTTGATCACGGTCCTTCCGATCTAGCGCGGAACGAACGGCACCTCCGCGTTCAGCACACGTACATCTCGATGACGATCTCCGCCTTCTTGATCTAGCAAGAGGGAGCGGAGAGGTAGATGAGTTCTTAGGCAGCGCGACGGCATGGCGGCGATGGTGGTGGAACTATTCCGGCAGGGCTTCGCCTAAGCACCGCCAAACTAGACTAGAGGAGACAACGATCTAGATGAAGTAGAGGGAGCACGTGGCAATTAGGGTTAGCTCTCCCCTGTAAATACTCTAGTATATATAGGAGGGAGGGAGGGGGAGGCATCCTCAAACCCTCAAGGTTTGGCCGAAATTGGAGGTGGAGGAATCCTACTCCAATCCTAGTAGGAGTAGGATTCCTCCTCTCCACTTGGAAACCCTTTCCACCTTTCCTCCTTTGTGTTTTTCCCACCCCTAGCCGCATGGGCCTTAGTGGGGGGTTCGGCCAGCCCACTAGGGGCTGGTTTGACTCCTCCCACAGCCCATGAGGTCCTTTGGGTCGAGACACCCCTCCCAATAGCCCCCGGTACCGTCCCGGCACTCCCGGTACACTACCAAAGTACCCGAAACTTTTCCGGTGACCAAAATAGGACTTCCTATATATCAATATTTACCTCTGGACCATTCCGGAGCTCCTCGTGACCTCCAGGATCCCATCCGGGACTCCGAACAACCTTCGGTTACCACCATACATAACTCTACTATACCAAAACGTCACCGAACCTTAAGTGTGTAGACCCTACGGGTTCGAGAACTATGTAGACATGACCAAGACACCTCCACGGTCAATAACCAATAGTGGGACTTGGATGCCCCTATTGGTTCCTACATATTCTACGAAGATCTTTATCGGTTAAACCTCTATGTCAAGGATTCAGTTAATCCCGTACGCTGTTCCCATTGTTCTTCGGTATGTTACTTGCCCGAGATTCGATCGTTGGTATCTCTATACCTAGTTAAATCTCGTTACCAGCAAGTCTCTTTACTCGTTCCGTAATACAAGATCACATGGCTAACACTTAGTCACATTACTTGCAAGGCTTATTGTGATGTTGTAGTACCGAGTGAGCCCTGAGATACCTCTCCATCACACGGAGTAACAAATCCCAGTCTTGATCCATGCCCACTCAACAGACACCCTCGGAGATACTTGTAGAGTATCTTTATAGTCACCCAGTTACATTGTGACGTTTGATACACACAAGGTATTCCTCCGGTGTCAGTGAGTTGCATGATCTCATGGTCATAGGAACAAATACTTGACATGCAGAAAACCATAGCAATAAACTGACAATATCATATGCTATGTTTATAGTTTGGGTCTTGTCCATCACATCATTCTCCTAATGATGTGATCCCGTTATCAAATGACATCTCATATCCATGGCTAGGAAACATTGACCATCTTTGATCAACGAGCTAGTCTATTAGAGGCATACTAGGGACATAGTGTTGTCTATGTATCCACACATGTATCTGAATTTCCGATCAATACAATTCTAGCATAGATAATAAACGATCATCATGAACAAGGAAATATGATAATAACTAATTTATTATTGCCTCTAGGGCATATTTTCAACATATTTGTCAACAAACTCATCATTACTTGATTTTATGGAGTAGAAAGCATATGAAAAGTGTCTACCAATGTTGTCCTTCTGAAACTCCAGATCTGGTTCTCTAATAGGTCCCTTCTCAATAAAAATATCCCTTTTGCTATTGTCAAGAATTTACCATGTTCTTGGATAAAAAATAAATGAAAAAGGAATCTTCATGTTCATCATTAGCAGAAGCCTGCAAAATTTCCTCCACGGTCAACATCAACTTCAAAATTTATTTGCTCCCCTATACTTGGGCCATCTTCATTGACCTCAACATTTGGAATTTCATGCTCGGGATTAGTTTCTTGCCCTTATTATTCACTCACATCAACATTGCTTGAAGATGCAAAGAACTTATTCAAAGAACCCTTCAGTGGTTGAATTTTCAGATCACTTTCTTTCTTTCTTTCTTTCTTTCTTTTCAGCACCCGACAATTGCTTCTTCTTAGGCAACATGGCAGACTAATGTCCTAAAATTACTAAGAAAGGAGGATACAAACAATTAGAAATTTATACATCGGATGATTGAAACCCTAGGCATACATGGATAAATAGTTGAATAGTGAACACGTACATACTAATTACTCCCTCCGTCCTAAAATTCTTGTCTAGAATTTGTCTAAATATGGATGTATCTAGTCACATTTTAGTGTTAAATACATCCACATCTAGAGAAATTTAAGACAAGAATTTTAAGACGAAGGTAGTACTAAATAAAGATGGATGGATGGACCAGGGATACCGGATACGTACTGATGTTGAATTGTTGATTACTGCTTCTGATGGATGGATATATCGATGGCCGGGCCTCGTTGGCTTAGTATCGTATAGGCGTACTGCTGCTGCTGGAATTGGATGCCGGATGTCGGGCAGCGCGCAGCGGCGACAAGCCGGCCGAGGCGCCAAGCGACGCCGGATGGACAGACGGCAAGCCGATTCCGACGAGGACACTAGGCACGAAGCGTCGAGGCGACGAGCAGACGAATTGACGAAGGAAGACAAGGGTCTCAGCGTGACGCTTGGCTAATTCAACCGTCGCACCAGGCAGCCAGGCACCGATCGATTGTAAGTTTTCTGTACGATGTCGTACACGGGGCCTGGTCGTACACTCGCCACTCGATCGTTGATGGGCCTAGCCATAACGTTTCTTTTCTTTTGTATTTTTTGCCTATTTTTTACTGAGCTATAGTGTATATATGAACTATGTCATGGCTCCCTTCCCACGTGGGCCCTAGGCCGTCGCCCCACCGGCCATACACTAGGGTCGGCCTTGGGTCTATCCTGACCTCTTTTGACATTATCAGCATGCTTTAATCAGCCGCTATCCATTGGAGCTTCCGGGGGCCTACACTGAATATGCGCAAGCCATCTCATGAGATGTTGGAGAAGCTTCTCTTCAATTGGTGCTACCCGAACTTTATCTTGTATATCATCATTCCAGACTCGATCCTTCCTAGTGTGTCCACACATCTATCTCAATATACGCATCTCCGCCACACCTAACTATCGAATATGTCGCCTTTTGGTCGGCCAACACTTAGCGTCATACAACATTGTGAGTTGAATTGCCGTTCTATAGAACTTGTCATTTACCTTTTGTGGCACTCTCTTGCCATAGAAAACGAAATAATTTTGGCGCCACTTCATCCTTCGAATAGATGGAAAGTGATACGTCTCCAATGTATCTATAATTTATGAAGTATTCATGCCATGTTTACAATAATTTTATATAATTTTGATATGATTTTATTAGAACTAACCTGAACTGACGATGTTTTCAACACAACTACCATGGTGTCGTTTTTCTGTGCGGAAATAAAAGTTTTCGGAATAGACTGAAATTTTAGTAAGATTTTTTGTGGACCAAAATATACCCCCGAAGCATTGGAGATGGGCCAGAAGAGCCACGAAGAGGCAACAAGCTTGCCAGGCGCGACCAAGGGGTGGCCGCGCCTAGCAGGCTTATGACTCCCTCTTGGCCCCCCTTGACGTGAGATCAACGCCAAAAATTCCTATAAATCCAGAAACCACCGAAAAGAAACCTAGATCGGGAGTTCTGCCGCCGCACATCTCTAGAGCCATGAAAAAACAATCTTGGCCCTCTCTGTCACCCTGCCAGAGGGGGTCACCATCAACAGAGGCCATCTTCATCGTCTCGGAGGGGCCATCGACACCATGGAGGCCAAGGACCAGAGGGAGGACCTCTCCCCACAGAAGGGGAGGCCATGGAGGAGGAAGCACAAGGGGAGAACCTCTCCCCCTCTCTCTCGATGGTGCCGGAGTGTCATCGGGGGAACCATCACCGCGGTGATCGCCTTCATCAACATAACCTTCTTCATCACCATCCCCATCTCTTTTTAGCAGTCCACTCGCCTGCACCCCGCTGTAATCACCTACTTGAACATGATGCTTTATGCTACATATTATGATCCAATGATGTGTTGCCATCCTATGATGTTTTGAGTAGATTACTTTTGTCCTTTGGATTGATTGATGATCAAGATTGGTTTGAGTTGTATGTTTATTTTGGTGTTGTCCTATGGTGCCTCCTGTGCCGCGCACACGTGAAGGATTCCCGCTATAGGGTGTTGCAATGCGTTCATGATTCGCTTATAGTGGGTTGCTTGAGTGACAGAAGCATAAACCCGAGTAAGGGGGTTGTTGCGTATGGGATAAAGGGGACTTGATGCTTTAATGCTATGGTTGGGTTTTACCTTAATGATCTTTAGTAGTTGTGGATGCTTGCTAGAGTTCCAATCATAACTGTATATGATCCAAGTAGATAAAGTATGTTAGCTTATGTCTCTTCCTCATATAAAATTGCAGTAATGACTTCCGATCTTTTTACCAATTGCCTAGGATAATTCCGCACACCGACCCATCATTATTCCACACTCGCTATTTGTAAACTATTGTAATATTATGTTAATAACACCTATTTTTATATTTGAGTTCTCTGATTTCATGCAAAGCTATCCTCTTCATACCCACAACGTAGTTTTATTTCTCGTTTCTAGATGGAAGCAAACGTTCGGTGTACGTAGAGTTGTGTCGATAGCAGATAGGACTTGAGAGAATATTGATCTTACCTTTGGCTCCTTGTGGGTTCGACACTCCATACTTATCACTTCGACCTTTGGAAATTTCTACGATGATTCCTTGCACTTGGGGATTATCAAGCTCTTTTCTGGCGCCGTTGCCGGGGAGCAATAGCGTGGGGTTGGTATTCTCGTGTGTGCTTGTTTGCTTTCTTCACTAAAAAAGATTTTGTTTTTACTTTTTGGTTTCTTTAGTTGTGGGTGAAACAAACAAAAAAAATTAAATAATGAAAAATACAAAAGGAGTTACTTGCCTCTTATGCCTAAGAAGTTTTTCAAAAAGAGAAGTGATTGGAAGGTTGTGCATTGGAGAAGTGAGGGTCGGCCTTGAACACTTGTGTTCATGCTCACGGAAACAATGTAGAATTTTTCATGGAATATTATAAAATAATAATTATCCCCTTGTATATATCCATTGTATTATAAAAATAATGTGCCAAGATTTGCTTTTAGGATGATTAGATTGCTTGTTTAGTGTGTGCAGTGCAAAAATAGAAACTTTGGCTGTAGTGCATGAATTTACATTTTTTATTGGAACGTCAAAAGTTTTTGAAATTTTTACAAACTACTGATATGAATTTTTTTTTAATGTTTCCTAAATTTTCAAAACCTTTTGAGTTACATAAGTATACGAAGTTTCCAGATTACTACAGACTGTCCTGTTTCTGACAGATTCTGTTTTCTATGCATTGTTCTCTTATGTTGATGAATCTATGGCTTGTATCAGGGGGTATGAACCATGGTGAAGTTTGACTACAGTAGATATAATGCTAATATGAATTTGGAATGAGTTCACAACAATACTTAAAGTAGTAATTTGCTTTATTATACTAACGAATCTCACGAGGGTTTTGTTAAGTTTTGTGTGAATGAAGTGTTCGAAGATCGAGGAGGTATCGATATAAGAAGAATACGGAGAGACAAGAGTTCAAGCTTGGGGATGCCCAACGCACCCCAAGTAAATATTTCAAGGACACTCAAGCATCCAATCTTGTGGATGCCCCGGAAGGCATCCCATCTTTATTCTTCAACAATTATTGGTATACCTCGGTTTTTGTTTTGTTCACATAACATGTGTATTTAGTGTTTGTCTTTTCGTTTATGCTCCCTTCTAGTATGATTTAGTACTTCATTGATTTGTAGAAAGTTTCATGCACTTCACTTAAATATTTTGAGTATGGCTTTATGGAATGCTCTTTGTGCTTCACTTAAATCTTTTGAGTATGGCTTTATAGAATGCTTCATGTGCTTTACTTATATATTTTGAGGTTGGATATTGGTTGATTTATATTAATTGTATAATTATCTATGAACTTCACTTATATATTTTATAGTATGAATATAATGATCATCGGAATTTGGCTTGGAAGAGTATCATTGAAATATCATGCCTAGCTAAAAAGGCATTAAAGAAAAACGCTTGTTGGGAGACAACCCAACACTTTTACTTTCTGTTTTGAGGTGTTCACATGATTATGCTACTGTAGTAATCATGTTTTGTGCCTTTTATTTCAATAATTTGCCAAGTAAAGCCTTTGGGATATTGTGGATACTTGTTTGTTTGATTCTGTGCAAAAACAGAAAGTTTTGCGTTCAGTACATGAATTATCTGATTTTACTGGAGAGTCAAAAAATTCTGAAATTCTTACACCACACTTCTATGAAAATTATGTTATATGTCCTAAGTTTTGAGCATTTTTAAAGTTAGGTATGTTTGGTGATCATTCAGATCTTTACAGACTGTTCTGTTTTTAACAGATTCTGTTTTGCATGCATTGTTTGCTTGTTTCAAGTGTTCCTATAGCTTATATTGAGTAATATAAATTATGCGAATGATAGAATACATTAGTTATAATGGGGGAGGGGGATTCTGAATCTTTTCTTGACAGTACCTAAGTGAATGATTTATCTTTATTACACTAACCCATCTCACGAAGTTTCATTAAGTTTTGTGTGATTAAAGTTTTCAAGTTTCGTGTGAGATACTGATATGAGGGGAATAAGGAGTGACAAGAACCCAAGCTTGTGGATTCCCAAGGCACCCCCAAGGTAATATTAAAGGAATACTCGCGTCTAAGCTTGGGGATGCCCCGGAAGGCATCCCCTCTTTCGTCCTCAACACTATCGGTATATCTTACTTGGAGCTATATTTTTATTCGTCACATAATATGAGTTTTGCTTGGAGCGTCATTTTATTTTGTTGTTATCTGTTAGGAGTGAATTATAATCTTGTTTTTCCAATAAAAAGTTCCAATAATTGCATTAGGATGCTTGCCTTGCATGTTTTGATGTGTGCTGTGTAAAAAAAGAAACTTTTGTTGTAGTGTTTGAATTTCCATATTTTACTGGAACGTGGAAAGTTTTAAAACATTTACACAGTGTTTTTGTTGGGGAACGTCGCATGGGAAACAAAAAATTTCCTATGCACACGCAGATCTATCCATGGTGATGAGCATCTACGAGAGGGAGAGTGGATCTACATACACTTGTAGATCGCTAAGCGGGAAGTGTTAAGAAACACGGTTGGTGTAGTCGAACGTCTTCGTGATCCAAATCGCCGAGTGTCCCATGATCTCATCACGATCCGTCCCGTGAACTCATCACGATCCGTCCCGCGAACTCATCACGATCCATTTCGTGATCTTGATCACGATCCATCCTACGAACTCATCACGATCCGTCCCGCGAACTCATCACGATCCGTCCCGCGAACTCATCACGATCCGTCCCGCGAACTCTTCATGAACTGTCTCGTGATCTTGATCACGGTCCTTCCGATCTAGCGCCGAACGGACGGCACCTCCGCGTTCAGCACACATGCAACTTGATGACGATCTCCACCGTCTTGATCCAGCAAGAGGAAGTGGAGAGGAAGAAGAGTTCACCGGCAGCGTGACGGCACTCCGGCGATGGTGGTGGAGCAATTCCGGCAGGGCTTCGCCTAAGCACTGCGGAAATCCGATCTAGAGGAGCACCGATGGAACGGGTAGCACGTGGCCGTAAAATCAAGTGCAAAACACCCAATACCACCAGTATATATAGAAGGGAGGGAGGAGGAGGTCTGGTGCACAAGGAAGCCCTTACGCAAGGAGGAGAGGAGGAATCCTCCTCCAATCCTATCAGGACTAGGATTCCTCCTTTCCTACTTGGAATCTCTTTCCACCTTGGCTTTTTTTCTCTCTTTCTCAAGTCCAGCCGCATGGGCCTCTTAGAGGACTTCCACCAACCCACTAAGGGCTGGTTTCCACCCTCCCACAGCCCATGTAGCCTCTTGGGTCGAAATACCTCTCCTGATGGTCCCCCGGTACACTACCGACACTCCCGGTACACTACCGATGAGCCCGAAACTTTTCCGGCGACCAAAATAGGACTTCCTATATATGAATCTTTACCTACGGACCATTCTGGAGCTCCTTGTGATGACCGGGATCTCATCCGGGACTCCGAACAACCTTAGGTCACCACCATACACAACTCTATACTACCGAAACGTCACCAAACCTTAAGTGTGCACACCCTGCGGGTTCGAGAACTATGTAGACATGACCGAGACACCTCTACGGTCAATAACCGATGGCAGGACCTGGATGTCCACATTGGTTCCTACATATTCTACGTAGATCTTTATTGGTCGAACCTTTGTGTCAAGGATTCAGTTAATCCCGTATGATGTTCCCTTTGTTCTTCGGTATGTTACTTGCCCGAGATTCGATCATCGGTATCTCCATACCTAGTTCAACCTCATTACCGGCAAGTCTCTTTACTCATTCCGTAATACAAGATCCCGTGACTAACACTTAGTCACATTGCTTGCAAGGCTTATTGTGATGTTGTATTACCGAGTGGGCCCTGAGATACCTCTCCGTCACACGGAGTAACAAATCCCAGTCTTGATCCATGCCAACTCAACAGACATCCTCGGAGATACCTGTAGAGCACCTTTATAGTCACCCAGTTATATTGCGACGTTTGATACACACAAGGTACTCCTCCGATGTCAGTGAGTTACATGATCTCATGGTCATAGGAACACATACTTTGACATGCAGAAAACAGTAGCAATAAACTGGCACGATCATATATTACGTTTGTAGTTTGGGTCTTGTCCATCACATCATTCTCCTAATGATGTGATCCCGTTATCAAATGACATCACATGTCAATGGCTAGGAAACCTTGACCATCTTTGATCAACGAGCTAGTTCACTAGAGGCATATTAGGGACAGAGTGTTGTCTATTTACCCACACATGTAATGTGTTTCCATTCAATACAATTATAGCATGGATAATAAATGATTATCATGAACAAGGAAATATGATAATAACTAATTTATTATTGCCTCTAGGGCATATTTCCAATAGTTTTCATATAAATTCCTTAGCATGTCCTAAATTTTCATATTTTTTTGAGTTATAGAGGTACATTGTTATAATAAATTTCTACAGACTGTTCTTTTTGGATAGATTGCGTTCATAGTTTTGTTATCTACTTATCCTATAGTTTACATAACCTATATTTGTAGTTATAAATTGTTCAACTGATAGTATACAGCACTTAATGTTTGAAAATGGTTTTGCAACTTGTCTTGGTAGTACATGAAGTGTTGATTTGTTCTTATGTGTACTAACCTATCTCACGAGTTCTTTTTAAGTTTTGTGTGGATGAAGTTTTTGAGAATAGATGAAACCGGGATATGAAAGGATTGAAGAAGATACAAAAGCTCAAGCTTGGGGATCCCCAAGGCACTCCAAGCAAATATTTCAAGAACTCTCAAGCATCTAAGTTTGGGGATGCTACACATCCCACCTCTCTTCATCAACAATTATCGGTTAGCCTATGTTGAACCTAAATTTTTATTTGTTCACATGATGCATGCTATTCTTGGAGTGACATTCTATTTTGTTTGTTGTTTCAATAAAATCATTGGATCTGAAATTTTGAATAAAAGAGAGTCCTCACATGACTATTTAACTAATGAACTACGCATTGATCTGCTTTTTGGAGTAGTTTGTCATTCACTCTCGTGCTTCACTTATATCCTATGAGTAAATGGTTGATGAATTGAATATCATTAATCTGAAATTAAAAATGCTTCATATACTTATCCCATGGGAAGTAATGATTTCACACATAATAAGTATAGGTGATGAAATTTATTAAAAGTTAGCAAACACTGCATTGCTCACTTGAACCATTCATGAAAGAATATTAAAGAAAGAGAGATTTCACATATAAATATACTATCTTGGACATCTTCTATGATTGTGAATACCCATTAATTATTTTAAACTTGAGCAAATTAGTTGAAGTTGGACAAGAAAGACAACATAATGAGTTATGATTGGGTATATTTGTATAGAAGTTATATTGTTTTGGATCCTCCAACGTGTGGTACTTGCTTCCACCTCATACTAGTCAAAACATCTGCACCAAGTAGATATACTACTTGTGCATCCAAACACCCTTAAACCAGTTTTGCCATGAGAGTCCACTATTTACCTACCTATGGATTGAATAAGATCCTTCAAGTAAGTTGTCATTGGTGCAAAAAGCATTAAAAATTGCTCCTAAATATGTAAGATCTTTTGTTGTAAGGGAAAATAAGCGTTGTACGAATTTGTGATGGTAAAGAAATAAAAGCGACGGACTGCATAATAAAGGTTGATATCACAAAGGGCAATACAACGTGGCGTTTCTTTGCATTAAGAGTTTACACATCCAAAAACAAAAAGCGCATGACAACCTCCGCTTCCCTCTGCAAAGGGCCTGTCTTTTATTTCCTAGTACTTACCTTTATACAAGAGTCATGGTGATCTTCACTACTTTCTATGTTTCGCCTTTTTCTCTTGGCAAGCATCATGTGGTGGGAAAAGATCCAAACATATATGTCCATCCAAATATATTTGATCATTAAATATTATTATTGACAATTATCTATATGATAAATATAGTTGGAAGGCGAAACTCTACGCCCCTATTTTTCTTTGTGTTCGATAGATGCTATTTGCTCTCACTACTAGAATCTGCAAATAGCTCTAGGGCTGAAATGTTTTCCTAGAGCTAAGTCAAACACCCTAGAGACAAAAAGGTTTCCCAGGGTGACCATTAAAAACCCAAAGAAACATATTGTTTCCTTAGGGTCTAATGCCACATCCAAGGGATACTTCTTGCGTGAGACCACACCAAAGCCATGCTGACCAATTTTCCTAAGAATTGTCTTATTAACTATGAGGAAAGGTCTATACCTAAGATAAATAAATAAAACTCTAAGGTCTGAGTATATGATGCAGACGGTGGCTTCATGATTCATCTAAAGCCGTAATACAAACCCTAGGAAGAATTGGCATCGGCACATATCGAGCCCGTGCAGAATTGTACGCCCATATTCGTGACCCGCGTACACGCGCGAAGTTTCCCAATCTTTCCTCCCGAACGCGCGCGAACCCTCCTATTCCCCAAAGCTCTGCCCTAGACACGCGCGAACATTTTCCCCCAAATCCCACTCCAGCGCTGAGAGCGCCGCTGAAATAGCACCACAGCTGCGGCGGCACAGCTGCGCCCGCGCCCTCTTCAAGTCGTCTCCATTGCAGGCCTGGGCTCCCGCGGCTGCTGCTGCAGAGGGGTCGCCCCCGCCGTCTCTGCTGCATCTGTAACAGACCTAGGCTCCCGCGGCTGCCGCTGTAGAGGGCCCGCCGCCGCCGTCGTCGTTGCCGCCGCCTCTGCTGCAGACCTGGGCTCTCACGGCTGCCGCTGTAGATGGGCCGCAGCCGCCGCTGCAGAGGGTCCGCCGTCGCCGCTGTTGTGGAGCTTGACCGACCTGCCGCCCTCGACAACAGCTTTAGGCAGAGGCCTCCTCGCTACTGCAATCCTGCCTCCATAGACGACTCCTACCCTGCTGCCCTTGACCAATACGTTACTAATCTGCAACCTGCTGCAACCATAGGCGTCTTCTTCAATTTCAGAATCAAGGCTTCATTAGGTGAGCTCATATAGCAATGTTCCTCATATTTCTATACGTGTCTGATGCATTCAGTTTAGGGATCGGTAAATGAATGTTTTTTAGAGATCTTTTGTACTCAATGAAGATGAAGCTCACATCTAGAAAGTTCTAATCCCTAAAAAAACTGTCCATTTGTGTCTATTTGTGTTGTGACTGAAACTGTCTATTTCTTCATCTCATAAAACTGCAAACTGATTTTTTTAGAGATCTTTGCTGTACCCCAATGGTTCCCTCATGTTTCTACATGAGCTCACATGAAGTAGATAACAAACTGTCTATTTGTTTTGTGATTAAAGAAAAGATGAAGTTTTGTATCTTTCCATTACTTAATTAAGTGAAGTGAACCTATTGGTTGATATAAATACAGAATACTCTGATTTGATAATGTGCTTAACATATTTCTGTGGAGAACTATGGCTTTAACCTTGTGTAATGTAACAAAATGAAGGTTGTTGGTCCTTTGACATCTGCACTGTGCTGCCAACTTTTTCAATTATTCGGCCATGCTCTAGAAGAACAGCGTAGTTGGATGTATAGTGGGTGGAATGAACAGGGGCGCCATTCTGAAGAGTGGGTGCGCAACACAACAGATTCTCTTGACCATGTTTTTCAGATAATGCCTAATGCTGACCGGTTTGGTGTGAAGTGCCCATGCACAAAGTGTTGTAATGGAGTCAGGCGGAAGAAACAAATAGTCCGGGTGCACCTTTGTCAGTATGGTTTCATGCCAAATTACACCAGATGGACATCACACGGCGAGCGTCCAATAGTTAGTACAACCAGAATGGAAGAGGATACTCACACTAGTAATGAACCACTAGTTGATATGTTGGCTGACATTATTGGGGCTGAAACACATTTTGATGATGTGGAGACCGAGCCAACAGCATATGCCAAGGAGTTCTACAATATGTTGTCTACTGCTGAGGAGGTTATTCATGATCACACTCACGTCTCTCGCCTAGCTGCTGTCACACGTCTAATGGGAATAAAATCACAACATAATCTACCAGCAGACTGTGTGAACAACATCCTAGGCCTACTTGGGGATGTGTTACCAAAGGGACATAAAATGCATGCAAGCTTTTATGGGTGCAAGAATATGTTGGGTGTCCTTAAGATGCCATATGTGAAGATTGACGTGTGCGCCAATAATTGCATGTTATACTACAAGCAAGATGAGAAAAAAGAGAAGTGTGACATTTGTGGAGAAAGTTAGTATGAAGTTGTTGAGGGGGGAAGCTCGGAAATAAAACATAGTCGTATACCTCGCAAAGTGATGCGCTATCTTCCTATCACGGCGAGGTTGCAGAGGATGTATATGTCGGCTGAGCTTGCGAAGCACATGCGCTGGCACAAAGAAGGAGAACGCTCATACCCAGTGGGAGTAATCGGTCACCCATCCGATGCTGAAGCTTGGAAGGACTTTGATATGGAGTTCCCAGAATTTGCAAAAGATGCAAGAAATGTGAGGCTAGTAATAGCTAGTCATGGTTTCAACCCTTTTAAGTTTGGAGGATCACAATATTCATGTTGGCCGGTGTTTGTAAGTCCGTTGAACCTCCCACCCGCACTGTTTATGAGTGAGGAGAATATTTTTCTTACAATGGTAATCGCTGGTCCACAGCACCCGGGTAAGAATATCAATGTATTCATGCATCCTCTTGTTGATGAGCTGTTGCAGTTATGGGCTGGTGTAGATACTTATGACAGGGTAACAAAGGAATCGTTTCGTATGAAGGTTGCTTACCTTTTCTCAGTCCATGACTATCCTGCCTATGGCATGTTTGCTAGATGGTGTACACATGGCGGGTTAGCTTGTGCAGTATGCATGGATGATGTCGATACAACATGGTTACCTAATGGACATAAGTATAGCTGGTTTGACTGTCATCGCCGTTTTCTGTCACCTGATCACCCTTTCCTGATGCAAGAGAATGCATTTATAAAGCGAACTAAGGTGATTGAGCCACCACCTCGTCGATTAACTGGAGAGGAGTTGGATGCAAGAATTAACAACTTGAAGTCGTAGTCAATTGAGGGATATGGAACAACACACAACTGGACACATATTCCTGTCTTGTGGGAACTGCCATACTTCAAGAAACTTCTGATAAGGCATAACATTGATGTCATGCACAATGAAAAAAATGTTGCTGAAGCAATTTGGAACACAGTTCTTGACAATGAGAAGACGAAGGACAACACCAAAGCTCGTCTCGACAAAGCATTATTGTGTAAAAGAAAAAAACTAAACCTTGTTCCAAAGCCAAATGACAAGTGGGATAAACCGAGGACAACTGGTTAGAACTACCTACACCAAGAAAAAATGTGAGAAAGCCAAATGGTGTGCTAACGGTCCTTTTAAAGACGCATCATCCTGGTTTGGTTGAGCAAAAGGGAAAAGTTGTGTTTGCATCAACTTGGGAGCACTATAAGCTAAAGCCCGGTGATGGGGGTCATCCAAAATCTGAGGAAATTGAGGAGGAATTTTGGGTAAAAGATCTGGGTCCTTCTCAAAGTGTACTGCTGTAGTAAATATTAATTAACAATTGATTCTTTTAGAAATGTACTACTGTAGTAAATATAAGTACCAATTGATTTTCTATGATCTATATTGCAGTTGAGGTTTAGGCATGAGGCTGAGTATGAAGCAAGTGCAAGGCTCCATATTGGTAGATGTTGCAACCAACTCTTGGCTAGTGTTCTATACTATGCTCGCATACAGGCCGTAAGGGACCATTATTACAAACTTGAGAATCGCCGACTGAAAGAAAAAATTGCTGGACAACGTTATCTTGAAAAACATGAGTACATGGCTGTAGGACCATGGTGGTGCACTGTTGTTTCCTGGGAGGCCTTAGTTGATGAATGGTGTGATGATAAATGGATTGCGACATCTAAGAAAAATCATGTTAATCGCCTCAACTCTAAGTACAAGGCCCATAGAGGTGGATCTAATTCCTTGACGACAATTTGCCAAAAACTGGTACCCTCCAAATTACTTTTGAATACAAATTAAGTATATTTTTTATGTAGTAAGTTAGTAACTTAGTTTTTTCTTTATCTTAGTCTGAGAAATAAGGAAGAGAGGCATCTAAGATTGAGGCATGGATATATACGCATAGAGGAAAAGATCCAAAGAATCCTGATGCGTTAAATTGCATCGAAGCGACGACATGCTTGGTATAATATCTATCCATTACTTGATATTGTGTTTATGTTTTCTTTTGTGGTACATTATTTTTGAGTCATCTTTGCATATTGTTTGTCATCCAAAGGATTCGTACAAAGATAAGGTTGTAAACATGCATGGTGAGGACTATGATTGGAAGCATTCTCCTGTTGAACCACAAGCCCTTTATGAAACTGGTGGTGGGAAGCCGCACGGAAAGTGGTCACTATTTAATAGTGCAGTGGAGAGTAGAGAAACACTTAGGGAGGTGCAGGCCAATCGCTCTTCGTCTTCGTCAAAGCGCCAAAGACTAGAACATGATAAAAGGATTGCTCAAGATAATGAGTTAATGAAAGCACATGCACAAAGTATGGTTGATTGGGGGAAATCTGTCCAGGCTACAGTGGAGAGTAGCCTTGGTGGTGTGCACAAGTTTCTTATGGTGAATAGCCTTGGTGGTGTGCATGAGATTCCATGCATTATTATACCCCCACCTCCAACTTTTCCAACTTTAACCACTTCGTCTCCAATCTTTTCTCAAGAAATGGTATGTACATATGTTTCTTTAAATGCAATAGCACCAAATAGGCCAAATGAGAACATAAAAGGAACATGTTGTAGTATATCAACAAATGTGCAAAAACGAATGAAAAACTCCCAGAATAGTAGTCAACATATGGTTGTACTTGTGTCCAAATTTCATAATTTTCTGGACACTTTTTTGGGGTTCAAATTTTTGCTCAAATAGGGTCTGAATTACTATTTCAATTTTAACAAATTGCTAGCAAACTTTGTGATGCAAAATTATATATAACAATGCAACTTCGTCATCGTTGCCTAGTTTAATAACTATCTGCTTTTGAATCAACTAAGAATTGCTTTAGACCTCATTATTTGAAATTTGATACTCCAAGATTCTAAAAATGTCATTTGTGCAGCCCTCCATTGGCGAATCAGCCAATGCTGTTGAAAATATGGATAATACGTCGCGTGGAATGGAAAATGGAATGATTGGTGGCTTCTTTGATGCAGATGGTAATGATGCCAATGGTGTAGCTGTTGGAAATTTCTCCCCGCCGGGTGACGATCTACCTCCATTTTGAGATATCTCTTGCGGTGGTGAAGGAAATAGCATAAACTTTTTCTGATGATTAATTGGAAGCCAATGGTTGTCATTAGGATGTGTACTTAATTAAGTGCAACCTGACACTTATGTTTTTGGCCATGTATATCCTGATGGTTGTGATCTCTTGGAATATCAGTGACTTACATGATGCATGGTGAATGTGACAATCCTAGTTAGATGACATTTTGTGAAGTGTAGGGTACTTTTGTAAGCTCCTGGATGTTCTAACGATGATGGTTGAATATATAATTTATATAATTTTATGCATTCAGCTTTGTATCATGATTATGTATAATTTTTATATATTTCTGCAAATATAATACAAACGTGTGTGGTTTTATTGCAACTAAAATCATACACCTGGGTTCCCCCACCACTAGAGCCCTAGGGCTGTTTCCCTAGGGTATACCCTAGGGATAATAGTTTCCCTAGTGTTTTTGCTCTTTTGCTTAGGGTATAAGGCCCTAGGGCTATTTGCAAAATCTAGTGGTGTCTAAAAATATGCTTTGAGAGTTAGCAATCATGAAAGACTATATGATAGTTGAGTATGTGGAATTTGCTAAATCAAACCTCTTACATAGACCCTTTCTGAAAATAGGATGAATTGCAATTGTTTAGTGACTGAAGGCATAGTTGTTAGTTTTCAAGAAACTTTATGGTCTATACTTTAACATGTGAATAGCTTGTTACTTCATCATGAGAGGTTTTATGAGATGAGCTACTGTTATGATATATAATGATGCTATAAAAAGTGATCGAAATTATCATTGATCAAACTTGTGCACTTGCTAGCATTCACACTTCATAAATTATTTCTTTTATCATTTACCTACTCGAGGACGAGTAGAAATTAAGCTTGGGGATGATAATATGTCTCCAACGTATCTATAATTTATTAAGTATTCATGCCATGTTTACAATAATTCTATATGATTTTGGTATGATTTTATTAGAACTAACCCGGATTGACGTTGTTTTCAGCACAACTACCATGATGTCGTTTTTTTGTGCAGAAATAAAAGTTCTCGGAATGGGGTGAAAATTTAGTATGATATTTTGTGGACCAAAAGAGACCTCCGAAGCATTGGACCTGGTCCAAAAGAGCCATAAGGAGGCAACAAGCCTTCCAGGCGTGGCCATGGGGGTGGTCGCGCCTAGCAAGCTTGTGACTCCCTCATGGCCCCCCTTGACGTGAGATCGACGCCAAAAATTCCTGTAAATCTAGAAACTACCGAAAAGAAACCTAGATCGGGAGTTCCGCCGCCGCACACCTCCACAGCCACAAAAAAAAAGCTTGGCCCTCTCCGGCATCCTGCCGGAGGGGGTCACCATCACCGGTGGCCATCTTCATCGTCCCGGAGGGGCCATCAATACCATGGAGACCAAGTACCAGAGGGAGAACCTCTCCCCACAGAGTGGGGAGGCCATGGAGGAGGAAGCACAAGGGGGAGAACCTCTCCCCCTATCTCCCGGTGGTGCCGGAGTGCCATCAGGGGAACCATCGCCGCAGTCATTGTCTTCATCAACATCACATTCTTCATCCCCATCCCCATCTCCTTTTAGCGGTCCACTCTCCCTCACCCCGCTGTAATCACCTACTTGAACATGGTGCTTTATGCTACATATTATGATCCAATGATGTGTTGCCATCCTATGATGTTTTGAGTAGATTACTTTTGTCCTTTGGGTTGATTGATGATCTAGATTGGTTTGAGTTGTATGTTTATTTTGGTGCTGTCCTATGGTGCCTTTCGTGCCACACACACGTGAAGGATTCCCGTTGTAGGGTGTTGCAATACGTTCATGATTCGCTTATAGTGGGTTGCTTGAGTGATAGAAGCATAAACCCGAGTAAGGGGGTTGTTGCGTATGGGATAAACGGGACTTGATGCTTTAATGCTATGGTTGGGTTTTACCTTAATGATATTTAGTAGTTGTGGATGCTTGCTAGAGTTCCAATCATAAGTGCATATGATCCAAGTAGATAAAATATTTTAGCTTATGCCTCTCCCTCATATAAAATTGCAATAATGACTTCCGTTCTTGTTACCAATTGCCTAGGATAATTCCGCACACCGACCCATCATTATTTCACACTCGCTATTTGTAATATATTGTAATATCATGTTAACATCACCTATTTTTATATTTTAGTTCTCCGATTTCATGCAAATCTATCCTCTTCATACCCACAACGTAGTTTTATTTCTCGTTTCAAGATGGAAGCAAACATTCGGTGTACGTAGAGTCGTATCTGTGGTAGATAGGACTTGAGAGAATATTGATCTTACCTTTGGCTCCTTGTGGGTTCGACACTCCATACTTATCACTTCAACCTTTGGAAATTGCTACGATGATTCCTTGCACTTGGGGATTATCACAAAGCAAAATAATACAAAATACAATTTTTTTCATGTTACATTTTTTAGAAGTTTAGAATACATTTCTTTTGTAGTGGGTAAACTAACATAAGAGATTGAATTACAAACTAGGTCAAAATTTACACGGTGTTATAATTTTGACATATCTAAAACATTTCTTGTTTAGTTGGGCATGAGTAATTTTCTAAAACTCCAAAATTTGTGACGTTGGCATGAATAATATGCTAAATGTTTTATGTATCAATGAATTGATGACCAAATCTCATGACAACACAAATTTTGGAGATTTGAGAAGGATCGTCGACAATAATGCTACTAATTATAAAAACCTTATGCTATCACAATTGCTACATGATATATTTCTAGCAATGCCATCGTTATTGTGTTTAATTGCAGAAATACGACATACTTTGGTTTTCAGTCAAAAGTCCATGTTAAGCTTGGTATTGTGAACCATCCAAAATTAGTGGTCTATATTGAAGTGCCATCGCATAGAATTCTATATAAAGGTGGAAGCACCCTAGAGTTTCCTATAACCGGTTGTTCTAGCACTCTGTGATTTAACTTGGACATACCATCACCTAGTTTATGAGTATTTTGGAAATCTAGTTATAGAAAACTTATTCTCTCTATGTTTCTAAGACTTTTGGGTTATAGATGGTGTGTTGTGTGCTGTTCTCTATCCCATAATGTTTTAAACTTTGGTAATATTATAGAATCTTTAATTTGGGATGCATGAGTAATAAATATATGTTTTGCACAAGAAATCTTTTATAGTCAATTCACATATCATATCCTTCATGACTATAGGCGATATTAAATCTTAGAAAAATAGTGTATGCCCATTAAGAATCTTCTCATAAAAACAACATTAGCAAGCCTAGCATTTCCTATTATTAATATATTTTTAAAAATTTATAATGTTTAAAGGACTATTTGGAATAACATGCATGTAGTTTCCAAAAATATATGGCTAAACTTGTATAAGAGTTAGTCCAACCCTACTCCTCACCATGTCTCACTTTGCTCCTCCGCTGCCACCCATTCCACATCTCTCCACCAGCTGGCCATCTCAATGCATTATACTTTGAGTCCTCATATAGCCTCCACATCCTCCTTGCCACCCCATAACCTATGGCTAGGTGGTGGCCTTGACATTTAAGCGCCCCTGTAGCTCGACATCAACTTGTTGTCACCATATGAATGCCTCGAGCCCTTACTCATAGTTTTAGCGTTTGCCTGACTGCAAGCCACCAGAACTAGATAGATGGTGGCCTATGGTGTTCATCAAAGCCATCAATACAACTATCAACAACTTCATAGCATCATATACCACCACTGCTCACCAGATCTAAGGTGGGATTTAGTGAATGCCCATGGTGTAGATCAAACGATAAAGGTGGATCACGAGGCTTGATCAGATGACCTATAAACCACGAGATGAAGGATAAAAAATCAGGTACCTAATTAGTAGATATGACAATTATCAGCAAAATCATGCATTGAAAAGATATGTGTGTGTGTGTGTTTGTGTTTGTGTCCTCAGAGTTTTAACACTGAGCTCACTAAAAGCTACCAAATCTATGGATGGTAACACCTTTGATTCTCTTCGCTACCTGCCTCTTGTTGTTATACCATCATCGATCACTAGATCTATGATGGTCGTAAGTGGTTTTTCCATGGTGTAAATCCAGCAAGGAAAAATGAACTTGATGCTCCATCGGATGGAATCAAAACCACAAAATCAAGTATGTACATGAGGTATGTGATACGTCTCCATCGTATCCCCTTTTCCAAACTCTTTTGCCCTTTGTTTTGGACTCTAATTTGCGTGATTTCAATGGAACTAACCCGGACTGACGTTGTTTTTAGCAGAATTGCCTTGGTGTTATTTTTGTGCAGAAATAAAAGTTCTCGGACTGTCCTGAAAATTTACGGAGAATATTTTTGGATTTAATAAAAAATACTGGTGCAAGAATCAACCAGAGGGGGGCCACCTGCAGGACACAAGCCTGCTAGGCACGACCACCCCTTGGCCGCGCCTAGCAGGCTTGTGGGGCCCTCGTGGCTCCTCCGACCTCCTCTCCAGCTTCATATAACCCTATTCGCAGAGAAAAATATCAGAGAGAAGAGTTCATCGCGTTTCACGATACAGAGCCGCTGCCACCTCCTATTCTTCCTCGAGAGACCAGATCTGGAGTCCGTTTTGGGCTCCGGAGAGGGGAAATCGTTGCCATCGTCATCACCAACCATCCTTCATCACCAATTCCATGATGCTCTCCGCTGTTCGTGAGTAATACCATCGTATGCTTGTTGGACGGTGATGGGTTGGATGAGATTTATCATGTAATCGTTCTAGTTTTGTTAGGGTTTGATCCCTAGTATCCACTATGTTCTGAGATTGATGTTGCTATGACTTTGCTATGCTTAATGCTTGTCACTAGGGCCCGAGTGCCATGATTTCAGATCTGAACCTATTATGTTTTCATGAATATATATGTGTTCTTGATCCTATCTTGCAAGTTGTAGACACCTATTACGAGTTATGATCCGCATCCCCTAGGGTGACAATAACTGGGATTCTTTTCGGTGATTACCGTAGTTTGAGGAGTTCATGTATTCACTAAGTGCTAATGCTTTGGTCCGGTTCTCTATTAAAAGGAGGCCTTAATATCCCTTACTTTACATTAGGACCCCGCTTCCACGGGAGGGTAGGACAAAAGATGTCATGCAAGTTCTTTTCCATAAGCACGTATGACTATATATGGAATACATGCCTACATTACATTGATGAATTGGATCTAGTTCTATGTCACCCTATGTTATAATTGTTGCATGATGATTGATATCTAACATATTTATCCATCACTGATCCATTGCCTACAAGCTTTCCACATATTGATCCTTGCTAAGTTACTTCTCCGCTGCTGCTATTAGAATCACTATAAAACTGCTACTGTTACTTTTGCTACCATTACCGTTACTTCCATACTACTTTGCTACTAAATACTTTGCTGCAGGTATTAAGTCTTTCAGGTGTGGTTGACTTGACAACTTAGCTGCTAATACTCAAGAATATTCTTTGGCTCCCCTTGTGTCGAATCAATAAATTTGGGTTAAATACTCTACCCTCAAAGACTGTTGCGATCCCATATACTTGTGGGTTATCAAGACCTTTTTCTGGTGCCGTTGTAGGGGAGTATAGCTCTATTCTCTGAGTCACTTGGGATTTATATCTGTTGATCACTATGAAGAATCTGAAAGATCCAAAAACCAAGATCTATCCCTCTACTACGAGGGGAGGTAAGGAATTGCCATCTAGCTCTACACTTGATTCACCTTCTGTTATGAGTAAGTTTGCGACACCACCACCTGCTAGTAATTCTGATATGTCACAAGTAATTGATGATGCCACTTCTGCTATGCATGATGCTTATGATGATACTTTGCTTGATAATACTGTGCCACTGGGTGAATTTCTTGATGAACAAATTGCTAGAGTCAATGTTGCAAATTATGATACTTCTGAAACTGATGAAATTATTGAAACTGAACACTTTGAGACACCTGCTAGACCTAGCTCTCCTAGATATGAATTGCCTGATATTCCTAAAGGTTATGTTATGGAAGGAGAGGTAGCTAGGGACTTTCTTGCTTGTAATGATAGAGATGATCTTAAGAAACTACTATGCAAGTGGAAAGAAAAATCTTTGAATGCTAGAATGAAATATGGTCCTAAGTTCGCTACTTCACCTATCTTTGTTGCTGATAAGGATTATGAATTCTCTGTCGATCCTGAGTTAATTACTTTGGTTGAATCTGATCCTTTCCATGGATATGAATATGAAACTGTTGTGGCACATCTCACTAAATTGAATGATATTGCCACCCTATTTACTCATGAGGAAAAAATTCGTTATTACTATATCCTTAAGTTGTTTCCTTTCTCGTTAAAGGTGATGCTAAGATATGGTTTAATTCTCTTGCTCCTGGTTGTGTGCATAGCCCCAGGATATGATATATCACTTATCTGAAAAATATTTTCCTGCCCATAAGAAACAAGCTGCCTTGCAGGAAATATTTAACTTTGTGCAAAATTGAAGAAGAGGGCCTCCCGCAAGCTTGGGGGAGGCTTCTCCAATTACTAAATGCTTTGCGTGATCATCCTCTCAAGAAAAATGAAATACTTGATATCTTTTATAATGGACTAACCGATGCTTCTAGGGACCACCTAGATAGTTGTGTTGGTTGTGTTTTCAGGGGAGGAACTGTTGAACAAGCTGAAATACTATTGACTAATATATTGAGCAATGATAATGATTGGACTATTCCCGAACCACCTCCGAAGCCAACTCCGAAGAAAAGAGGTATTATATTTCTATGTCCCGAAGATATGCAAGAGGCAAAGAAATCTATGGAAGAAAAAGGTATTAAAGCTGAAGATGTTAAGAATATACACATATTAAAGAAATACATGGTCTTGATAACCCGACACAGGTAGTAGAGGTGAATTCTCTTTGTAGATTTGATGAAAGCGATATTCCTTATAATAAATCTGCTAGCCAATGCTTGGATGAGTTTGATAACTTTGTTGTTAAGCAAGAAAATTTTAATGCTTATGTTAGTAGACAATTGAAACATAATGCTTTCATGCTTGATCGCTTAGCTGATTATTTGAGTAGAACTATCAATGATCTTAAACTGATTAGTAAACATGCTTTTGTGGTAACTACTCAAGTAGAACAAGTACTTAAGGCACATAATGATTTTATTAATGAGATGAATAGTAAGAACAATGATCATTCTGTTAAAGTTGTGACTAGAGGTGGAAGAATGACTCAGGAACCTTTGTATCCCGAGGGCCACCCTAAGAGAATTGAACAAGATTCTCAAAGGGGTAATATTGATGCACCTAGTTGTTCCAATAATAGGAGGAACAAGGATGATGATAGAACCTTGCATGCTGCTAGTGAACCTGTTATACATACACCTGAAAACCCAAATGATATTTCTGTTTCTAATGCTGAGACACAATTTGGTGATGAACATGAGCCTAGTGATAATATTAATGATGATGTTCATGTTGATGCTCAACCTAGTAATGATAATGATGTGGAGATGGAACCTGTTGTTGATCTTGATAACCCACATCCTAAGAACAAAAGATATGACAAAAGAGATATTATTGCTAGGAAGCATGGTAAAGAAAGAGAACCATGGGTTCAGAAACCCATGCCCTTTCCTCCTAAACCATCCAAGAAAAAGGATGATGAGGATTTTGAGCGCTTTGTTGAAATGCTTAGACCTGTCTTTTTGCGTATGCGCTTGACCGATATTCTGAAAATGTCTCCTTATGCTAAGTATATGAAAGATATTGTGACTAATAAAAGGAAGATACCGAATGCTGAAATTTCCACCATGCTTGCTAATTGTACTTTTAAGGGTGGAGTACCAAAGAAATTAGGAGATCCAGGAATACCAACTATACCATGCTCTATTAAAGGGAATTATGTTAAAACTGCTTTATGTGATTTGGGAGCTGGTGTTAGTGTTATGCCTTTCTCTTTATATCGTAGACTTGATTTGAATAAGTTGACACCTACTAAAATCTCTTTGCAAATGGCTGATAAATCAACTACTCTACCTATTGGTATTTGTGAGATGTACCTGTCATAGTTGCAAATGCTACTATCTTAACGAACTTTTTTATTCTCGACATTCCTGAGGATGACAGTATGTATATCATCCTTGGAAGACCCTTTTTGAATACTGCAGGGGTTGTTATTGATTGCAACAAGGACAATGTCACTTTTCCTATTAATGGTAATGAGCATACGGTACACTTTCCGAAGAAACAACCTCAAGTTCATAGTATCAACTCCATCGAAAAAATTCCAACCATTGTTATTGGAGACTTTGAATTCCCTCTTCCTACTATCAAGAAGAAATATAATATACTATATCCCCATTGAGGTAACTTAGTGTTATTCGAAAATTCGTCAGTTTCATGTTATTCGAAAGAAGTTTGTTAATAAGACTTGATCAACCTTATTGATGGATTCCTTTTGATGAGCATGAGATGGATGAATTTAGAAAGCACAACTCCCTGTACCCAACTTTTATTTTCTGTTAGTTAGATTAAATTAAGTAAGAATGCTATTATTTTTTCGTTTTTTGAGTTTACCGTGCAATAAATAAGTGACCTAAAAATAAAAGTTCTTCAAATGCCCTGAAAATGGAGTATGATTTTTTCTGGAATATTCAAAAATTTCTGGCACTGAGCACACTGCAGGGGGCTGCACCACTGGGCCACAAGCCCACAAGGCGCGGCCACCCCCCTGGCCACGCCTAGCAGGCTTGTGGGTCCCACGTGGCCCGCCTCCACTTATTCCAGCACCCATCCAGCTCATCTTCCTCTAGAAAAAAATCCCACCATTGCTCAAACACGTGTTCTAGCTCATTTGGCTGCCATTTTCAATCTCCTTGTTCAAAACTTCATTCGTGAAACTGTTTTGGGAGATTGTTCTTCGGTATGTGACTCCTCCAATGGTCCAATTAGTTTTTGTTCTAGTGCTTTATATATTGCAAAATTCTGCTACTGTGGTGACCTTGTTCTTGAACTTGCATGTCAAATTTATATGGTACCAAGTAGTTTTGATGCATGATATAGCCTCTAGGCACTTGAGAGAGTAGTTGCTATGAGTTTTGTTCACCTTTAATTTGAGTCACTAAAATTTTTAGAATTTTTCAGAGAAAGAAATGTTGAGGAGATTATTAAGAGGCTCTTCAAGCCAGAGTTTTGAGGAAGATGAAAATGAAACGAGGGAGAAACCCAAGTATAATCTTCCTCGCGTTGGAGAAGTTCGACCATGTGAATGGCCGTGTGACACATTCTTGAGGGTGGACGGAATTTATGAAGATTTCTATTATTTGGCCGAGAATGCAGGCATCACCGACTTCCTCAACGATAAGTGTGACCAGTAACTCTTGCTCACGAATACCTTTGTGCAAATTTTTCACTTTCATTCTAGGGAAGACCCTCCTATAGTAGAATTTCACTTATATGATGTTCCTAAGAAAATGAACCTTTCTGATTTTTGCAAAGTTTAGAAAATACCCTATGAGGGCAGCATCAGGGAACAACATCCTCGAGACATGGAAGATTTTATTGCCACAGTCACTGTAGGGGAAGAGAGAGTTGTGTCAAAGGCAGGAGCAGCTAGTTTACATCTTCCTGTGCTACGCTATTATTCATTATTTGTGGGAAGATGTTTAGTTGGTCGTTGGGAGAGTGGAAGTCTTAGTGCCCCTGACCTTGCCATTTTGCGCCATGTTTTATTTGCTGATAGAACCTTTAGTCTAGGTGGTATGGTGTCCCAACAGTTGAAAACCAACCGTTCGAAGGGGCCCATATTCGAAGGTATCTATGCATCTCGTTTATTCAAGCATTTTGAGATACCCATTAGGCTTAACGAGCAAGATGAGAGGCTGCTACCCGTGAAGTTTTTAGATTATGACCGTATGGTAGCTCATGATGTTATTAAGAAAAATGATGATAGGAGGCTGCTTTACAACTTAGTTTTTAGCCAGGGTACTTGTGAAATTATTACTCTGCCTGCCTTTTCTTTGTTCAACATTCCTCAGGCAGGTACACCATTATGCCCGGAGACATTTATAGATATTGGGATCTAACGCAACCCCCAGCTCCAGAACTGACACCAGCCCTTGATCCGTACCCGGAGCAAGTTTTTTAGTGGGAGCCGCAGGAGTTCGCCAACCAATGGAACTATGAGGACGCTCCTGAGTACCCGGGAGAGAGCGCTTTCTAGCCATGGCCATAGACCAACTTAGGCCAAAAGCCTAAGCTTGGGGGAGTATGTATTTCTCACCGACTTTACATTCATATTCACACACTCATCTAAGCAGTCGGTGTTCACACTCTTTCATTGTACCATCCATGGTAGTTTATTTCCTTGTTTAGCTTTCTTCTTGTGCGTTTAATTAACTTTGAGAAAAATACAAAAAAATAGTTCTAGCTTTATTTCTAGTTGCTTAGTTGTAGCATTAAAAAGAAAACCCAAAAATATTTTTCGTTCTTCTTTTGCTTGTTGGGAGCTTTCCCGTGTAAATAGTTTTCTCGTTCTTGTTTTGATTTTTCCTTCTTTGGGTCGTAAGGAGAAGACCACAATGAAAATGTCGAGTGGCTCTCATATGCATTATTGTTTACCTGTTAGAGAGTCCATGTTACCTTGTCTTCTACTTTGAGTTATTGTTTGCAAATTCCAGCTTAGTCCAATGCACATGCACTCTTATTATATTCCACACCATTCGGTCGTGCAAGTGAAAGGCAATAATGACGATATTTGATGAAAAGATTGAGATGGAGAAAAGCTGGTATGAACTCGACCTATCTTGCTTTTGTAAATATGATTAGCTCATCGTTCCGAATTCAGTTCATCATGGGTGAAACATATTTGCAATGACAATTAGAGATTATAGTTACTCATGCCATGCTTAATTAGCTAAGAGTGGACAATGGTTTGTTTTGGGTGCCAACATGCATATTAAAATGGTTGTGATGTAGTATGATGGAATGGTATCCTCCTCTGAACGATTCAAGTGGCTCGACTTGGCACATGGTCATGCATGTAGTTGAAACAAAATCAACATAGCCTCCACGATATTTATGCGCATAGTGATTTATATCCTACTCATGCTTGCATTCAATTGTTGATTAATGTCAAAGCATGTTGATGACTCTGTCACTCTCTAGTTGGTCGCTCCCCAGTCTTTTACTAGCCTTCACTTGTACTAAGCGGGAATACTGCTTGTGCATCCAATCCCTCAACCCCAAAGTTGTTCCATATGAGTCCACCATACCTACCTATATGCGGTATTTACCTCTCATTCCAAGTAAATTTGCATGTGCCAAACTCTAAACCTTCAAATAAACATTCTGTTTGTATGCCCAAATCGCTCATGTGGCGACTGGGGCCTATCAGTATCTTCCATGCTAGGTGGGTTATTCTCACGATATGTGTTGATTCACTATCGTTCACGAGAAAGTGGCTGGTAATCGGGATGCCCAGTTCCATGCTCGGAATAAAAAGCAAAATCTAATTAAACAAAACTCCCCTAGAACTATGTTTGTATGGACGATACTCGTGGATTCGGCTCGCCGTGGAGTGTGACTGATTGGTGGAGGGGGAGTAAAACTTTATCATTCTGTTTGGGAACCGCCTATAATGTATCTAGCATGGAAGATGTTGAAAACCTCTTGGTCGTTATGTGAGAAATGAAAGCATACCGCTCAAAAATCATTACTTACCTCTGTTTCAAAAACTCGAGCTCTGGCACCTCTGCAAATCAATGCTTCCCTCTGTGAAGGGCCTTTCCATTTACTTTATTGTTGTGTCATCATTACTTTATTGTTGAGTCATAATCTTATTATAAAAGGCACCAGTTAGAGAGCACCACCGTCATTTGTATGCTTTGCCGTTAATTGATATTGAGTATGAGCATGACCGGATCTCTTTCACCATGAATTACAATGTCTACCCAGTCCTTGTTCTTTAGAGGTGCTCTGCATTTATGTTCTGCGGTCTCAGAATGGCTAGCGAGATACCATTTTGTCATATTGTATCATGATTGTTTTGAAAAAGTGTTATCATCCGAGAGTTATTATTATTGCTCGCTAGTTGATTATGTCATTGAGTAAATGTGAGAGCTAAATGTTATTGTGAACGTGGTTAGTCCATGATCTTTGCTGAAAATCCGAACATCAGTTAGACGTATTTCCAATAACAGAATCAAACAGAGTTTGTAAAAGTTTTCTTTATCACTTTCAGTTTATCAACTGAATTGCTTAAGGAGAAGCAATGGGTTGAGCTTGGGGGAGTTGATACGTCTCCATCGTATCCACTTTTCCAAACTCTTTTGCCCTTGCTTTGGACTCTAATTTGCGTGATTTCAATGGAACTAACCCGGACTGGCGTTGTTTTCAGCAGAATTGCCTTGGTGTTATTTTTGTGCAGAAATAAAAGTTCTCGGATTATCCTGAAAATTTACGGAGAATATTTTTGGATTTAATAAAAAAATACTAGCACAAGAATCAACCAGAGGGGGGGGCACTTGCAAGCCACAAGCCTACTAGGCGTGGCCACCACCTTAGCTATGCCTAGCAGGCTTGTGGGGCCCTCGTGGATCCTTCGACCTCCTCTCCATCTCCATATAACCCTATTCGCGGAGAAAAAATCAGAGAGAAGAGTTCATCGTGTTTCACGATACGGAGCTGCCGCCACCTCCTGTTCTTCCTCGGGAGACCAGATCTAGAGTCTGTTTTGGGCTTCGGAGAGGGGAAACCGTCGCCATCGTCACCACCAACCATCCTTCATCACCAATTCCATGATGCTCTCCGCCGTTCATGTGTAATCCCATCGCAGGCTTGCTGGATGGTGATGGGTTGGATGAGATTTATCATGTAATCGAATTAGTTTTGTTAGGGTTTGATCCCTAGTATCCACTATGTTGTAAGATTGATGTTGCTATGACTTTGCCATGCTTAACGCTTATCACTAGGGCCCGAGTGCCATGATTCAGATCTGAAACTATTAAGTTTTCATGAATAGATATGTGTTCTTGATCCTATATTGCAAGTTGTAGACACCTATTACGAGTTATGATCCGCATCCGCCAGGGTGACAATAACTGGGATTGTTTCCGGTGATTAACGTAGTTTGAGGAGTTCATGTATTCACTAAGTGCTAATGCATTGGACTGGTTCTGTATTAAAAGGAGGCCTTAATATCCCTTCGTTTCCATTAGGACCCCGCTGCCACGGGAGGGTAGGACAAAAGATGTCATGCAAGTTGTTTTCCATAAGCACGTATGACTATATATGGAATACATTGATGAATTGGAGCTAGTTCTGTGTCACCCTATGTTATAATTATTGTATGATGAATTCTATCCAACATAATTATCCATCACCGATCCATTGCCTATGAGCTTTGCAAATATTGATCCTTGCTAAGTTACTTCTCCGCTGCTGCTGTTACAGTCACTATAAAACTGCTACTGTTACTTTTTCTATCATTACCGTTACTTCCATACTACTTTGCTACTAAATATTTTGTTGTAGATATTAAGTCTTTCAGGTGTGGTTGAATTGACAACTCAGCTGCTAATACTCGAGAATATTTTTTGGCTCCCCTTGTGTTGAATCAATAAATTTGGGTTGAATACTCTACCGTCAAAAACTGTTGCGATCCCCTATACTTGTGGGTTATCAGTATGTAACTAGCATACCATAAAAGATGTGCAAAGTTATGCTTATTTTCATGCTTTTCAGCGACAACATAAGCGTATGTCCAAGATCTATGGATGGAAAGAGCATGGGTGGTCATTATCACGCACCACCGATGGTGACACCATTGTTGCACACCGGGTCTAAGCGGTATTTTGAAAATTCTCACTACATAAATCTAACACTAGTAGGAAAAGGCCCATTTGTCCCGTTTCGTAAGGCCCATTTGTCCCGTTTCGTAAGGCCCATTTGTCCCGGTTCAGGAACCGGGACTAAAGTGTCGGGACTAAAGCCCAAAACCTTTAGTCCCGGTTCTCTTACAGACCGGGACAGAAGGGGCTCCACGTGGCCTCTGCGGGGAGCCCAGGCAGGAGGACCTTTAGTCCCTGTTGGTAATACCAACCGGGACCAACAGGCATCCACGCGTCAGCATCCGGCAGTTGCTTGTTTTTTATTTTGAACGGGAGGGGGTTTAGGGGGTTTTAGAGAGTTAATTTAGGGGTTTTATATTGTTATAGCTAGCTAATTGATAGAGAGAAGTGTCCTCTCTTTCTTCGTGCTTGGTCGACGCTAGCTACTATAGAGAGAACTCGACACGCTAGCTAGTAAGCAAATGAAGGAACCATTAAGTACAGAAGATCGTCATGAACATATAGAGATAGAAGTGATCGACCTCTCTTTCACCGAGAGATTGGTCGTATAACAAGTTTTCGTATATATATCCGACGCTACTAGCTACATATATACAATATAAGATCTCTTACAATCCCTAACATCTAATTTCCACTTCCGATGGTATTCTCCGGTTTTATTTATGACGTGGTCAAGAAAGGATCCCGCCAATTCTTCTTGAATTGCTCGTATGCGATCATGTGGTAGGAGTTCATCCCGCATCTGCCACATCTAATTTGAAGAAGGGGGTCAATACATATATGGTAATAAAATAAAATTGTGAATATTATTGCTTACGCACTTCAAATTTTTTTGTAGAGTAGCCCCGCTTAGGGGTCGTCGCGTTGTAGATGAAGTCGCAAACGTAGTATCCACATAAATCAGTCCCGTCTTCCTGCCACAAGCACTTTACGAGAAATAGAGTTCAATCAAACTGATAATCAAGCATGATAAATGGTATTGATGAAACTAGAATCAATGGAAGATGCGCGGAACTAGCTAGTAGTACTTACTTTCGGGTGTGTAAATCGCAGCTCCTTCGGCAGTGCCAGAACAATTGTTATGAACTCTTTCCAAAGCCTGCCAGACAAAGAAAATAATTACTTGATAACAGGAAATGAACAAATTAAAGTTTCCAATATGATGCGATAATGATTGATTGAACTTACTTCTGGAGAATTTTAGTCATGTCCGCATAATTCTGGGGATCTTTTCGTTTCGAGTCTAAGACGATTACTACTCCCTGCTCAAGATGAATCTCTAGCAGAATAAAGTGGAAATTGCGTACGCATGCATAACTCATCAATTACATTACTATAAACCTCGAGTAATAAGGGAAACCGAATTAACACAAGATAGTAACACTCACTTGAAGTTGTAAGGAAAGAGTATTGTCCCTTTGTTTTGATTTTTAAGCAACGATTGTAGCAAGTTCTCCTCAGTTTCTATGGGCCAACGTTTTATATTATGCTCATGTATGACATTTGGGTTAATGAACCCAATGTCATAGATTTGTGCTTTTCTGCATTCGGCGATCTTCAATTTGCATAATATAGTAGTGAGGATAATTATATAATGCAATGAAAGAGCTGAGCTATATACATAGAGAGACTTAATTACAGAAGTAGTACTTACAGACAGTAGCAAATCATGATTGTTTTGTCGATGGCCTTCTGATTGTATAACTGCCATATCTCCTCATATTCAATATTCAACATATCAATTCCAACGAGGTCGTGCTCCTCTTTAACTGACAGTACCAAAGAATCTATCACAGACTCGCGGCAGCTTTGCATGTACCATTCATGGAATCTTCGCATCATCGTTGTTAGAGGAGGATGATCGGGTTTGACGAGAGGATGTCGGTACCGGTATTTGAATTCGTCCACCTCCAACTTCTCAAACAGTACATCATCGCTCAGGTAATCACCAGGTTTGGTACCGGGGACCATCCCTGGATGATTAGCAACGATATCGCTAGAAACCTTAAGCGGGGGGCACGATTGGTTTGCCTGTTCGCCGAGCTGGGGATTTTTTCCCACTTCTTCGTTTTGCTAACTTTGCATCACTGGAAGTACTTCCCGACCGCCGCACATCTTGATATGCCTTTTTAATACAGCGTTCATAGTTGGAATCCGGCGGAGGCGATGGTGGTCGCTTCAGGGCATCGATAGTGCGCATTGCTTTCACCGGATCTATCTTCTCCTTCGGAGCTGGAGTTTTCTTTGCAAAATGGTCCCTCACTTCGGCCTGACTTATCTCCTTGTTTTCAGACTCGGTCCTCTCATATGGTAACTTTTCCACACGCTTGAGAGATGGACCGTATGTGTATCCCCTGTTGCCTATGCTTGTACTGCTAGCCGCTGGAGCGGCGGCGGCTCCCTGCCGTTGTTGCTTACTAGGTGCCGGAGGAGCCACAACAGCGACGTTTGTCTTCCGCCGTTGCCAACGAGGCTGAGGAGGAGGCGTACTGCTCCGACGTGCCGGAGTAGGCAAAGGAGGAGGCGGAGTGCCCCCACGCGTCGAAGGAGCCGGAGAAGGAGGCGGTGTGCCCTGATTCGCCTGAGGAGAAGGAGGAGGCGAAGGCGTCCACTTTGGAAGCTTGATGTACTCCTTCTGCCATAGACATGTACTCCTCAGGGCACGAACCAGCTTATTCTCTCCTTCACCTGTACAGTGGTCAAGCTCGAGCTCCTCAAATTCCGGCATTACTTCATCCACCATCACAACAGCATAGCCATGTGGAATCGGACGACAGTGAAAAGTTCCGTTGGGTTGAGGAGGTGCAACAGAGCCGACAGCCGCCTTGAAAGTGAGGTTCCGGCATTTCGTCATAAGCTCACAATGTTGAGCCTCCGTGATAGTATCCACGGGGTAGCTAGGAGACGTGAAGTCGGGCTGAATGGGCTCCGTGGAAGCGACGCTGCTTCTCCGCTGAGATGGCGGGGTAGTAGCTTCTGGGGTAGCTTTGTGCCGCTGAGATGGTTGGCCGATAGCTCGCTGGCTCTCAGCTTCCTCTAGCTTTTGTAGTCTTGCATTGAGCGTCTGAATTTTGCTCAGCTCCGCTTTCCTCTTTCTCTCCCGGCTTTTGCAATCTCCAGCGTCGAGAAACCCAACCTTCCATGGAACGAAGCCTGCTGTGCCTCGTGTTCGTCCAGGGTGCTTAGCATTCCCTAGGGCCTCAGTCAGCTCGTCCTTCTTTCTGTCAGGAATTAACGTCCCTTCCTGTGCTGCGGTGATATAGTTCTGAAGCTTGTTCACGGGTATTGCAAGTTGCTCGTCCATCCAACGGCACTTCCCTGTTTCAGGGTCCAAAGTTCCCCCAACCCCGAAGAACCAAGTCCTTGAATGGTCTGGCCAGTTATATGTATGTGGTCGGACCCCTTTAGCAAGCAGGTCATTCTCAGCTTTGTCCCACAACGGTCGGGCTTTAAGGTAGCCACATGACCCCATGTGATGGTGAAACTGCTTCTTTGCAGCATTGTTCTTGTTTGTCTCTGACATCTTCTTACTCTTCTCCGATGTCTTGTAGGCCACAAATGCGGGCCAGTAATCTTCTATCTTCTCATGTCGGCCGACGAATGCTGGAGTCTTCCCTTTGTCGACAAACTTTGATTTCAACTCATTCTTCCACCTCCTGAATAGATCTGCCATCTTCTTAAGAGCACACGTCTTGACCTGTGGCTCTATAACTAGCTTATTCGGATCCTCCTCTGGCGGTAGGGTGAAATTTGCCTTCAGCACGGTCCAAAGATCTTCTTTCTGTCTATCAGTGTCATCATCAGGGGCGCCGTCCTTAGGCTTATTCCATTGCTTGATGCTGATCGGGATGTTGTCCCTAACAATAGCTCCGCACTGAGCAGAAAATGTGTTCTTGGTCCGCTTGGGTTCAATCGGATGGCCATCTTCCACGAGTGCTGTGATCGTGAACTTTTCATCCTTGCACAACCTCTTCTTCGGGCCTCGTCTCGTTACCGAAGTTTGGCTCGATCCGGAGGGCTATAATAGAAGAAAGAAGAGTTAATTAATATATGTACATACCAAAAAAATTAATGCATCAATTAGCTAGAGTCAGCACAGGCTTAATTAATATATATACCTCGCTGGACTTTGCAACAGCTCCCTCCTCCGATCGGCCACCGGAGCCGTCATCATGGTCTCCTTCTTCCTCCGGCATTCGGTCATCAGAGCCATCATGATCATGTCCTTCCTCCTCCATTGTTCGATCACCAGAGCCGTCATAACCCTCTCCTTCTAGACCATCGGTGTCGTTGAGATACGACAAGACATCACGTCCGCCGTGGATTATGTCCCCCAACAACTGTTCTTGTTCTTCATCTCTTGGATCCATAGTTTCTACAAATATGACAACATGACACTTAACTTGATAAATCTATGTTACCAGAGTTTTCTTCATTTAACTTGGTAAATTTGGGTGGCCTCGACAACGCTTCTAGGGTTTGAGGTGGCCTCGACAACACTTTGGGGTTTGGGGTGGCCTCGACAACACTTCTACGTGCCAACAAAATACATATATCATATATACAAAAACATGGGATACCTTAATTAGTTCAATTTTTTGCCTTCACAAATCATTGAACCTTTTGATAGAAACATCCCATAAACTCTTTCATAATTTTCTTTAGCATACATCCATGGAAAAAAACAGGAAGCTACGATATTGTTTTATATCATATGATAATTTTCTATATATACACATCCGTCCATCCATCCATCCATATACACACACATATATACAATTATACATGGACGACAAATGCTATAAAAAATTATATGAACAAAAAAAAGCATACATCATCTATCATCAATCATCAGCTATCATCAACATCATCATCTAAGTATCATATATAGTCTATCATCTATATATCATCAAATTAAATCAGCAAAATTGGACAGGGGAGGAAAGGGGGTCGGCCGGACCGAACGGGGAGGAGGGGCGGCATCGTTGGGGCAGGGCTGTGGCGTGGGGCGGCGTCGGGGAGCGACGCCGGTGTCGGGGCAGGGGCGGCGCGTTGCGGCAGGGCGGCGCGTCGGGTCACGGGGCGGCGCGTCGAGGCAGGGCGACACGTCGGGGCAGGGCGGTGCGTCAGGGCACAAGGCGTCGACGGCGAGCTCGGGCAGCCTGGCGGCGTCGATGTGCTCGGCGTCGTCGGGGGCAAGTGCTAGATGAAATCTGAAAAAATCAAAATTGTCGCTTATATACACAGAGCATTGGTCCCGGTTGGTGGCACCAACCGGGACCAATGCCCCCTTTAGTCCCGGTTGGTGGCACCTACCGGGACCAAAGGTCTCTTTTCGGCAGCCTAAAGGGCGGGAAGCAGAGACCATTGGTCCCGGTTGGTGCCACCAGCCGGGACTAAAGGGATGCATTGGTCCCGGTTGGTAGCAACAACCGGGACTAAAGGTGGTCATTGGTCCCGGTTGATGCCACCAACCGGGACCAAAAGGTGGTGCTGCCGGGGGATAAATGTTTAATCCCACCTCGCTAGCCGAGAGGGCTCAAGAGTGGTTTATAAGCGCTGCTGTGCCAACCCTCTCGAGCTCCTCTCAACTGCAGGCTTACGGGCCTAATCGCACTCTCCTCTCCCTATGGGTTTCTATGGGTCCTTCTGCGGGCGTGAATCCTGGCCCAACTAGCTGTTGGGTTTCTAGTCATATTCAGGCCGTGGTGGCCCAGCAGGCGGCATTTTTTATTTTTAAAAACTGTTTTTTGTTTTGTTTTTTTCTTTATTTATTGTTTTAAATTTTTTCCAGTATTTTTCTTCTGTTATTTTCGTTCATTCTTTTTAACAAATAAATACTGGATGCACTTCATGTACAAAATGGACAATCTATTTCGAAGTATCACGGTTTCGAACGAAAACTCATCTGTTACGAAGGGATTTCATTTTTTGAACTCATTTGAACTCTAGAATTTTTGTGTGTTCAAAATGCACCATTCAAAGCCACATCATCAATTTTCAACCCTTTCTGACTTCATTTGGTATTTTTCATGCACTTACTGATTTTTTTGAGCTCAATGACCCTGAAACTGAAAAGCACTTCAAATGAACTCTGAAAAGGTAGAAAGTTGGCATGGTATCATCATTTCACCCACATAGCATGTGCTAAAAAGTTGAGTGGGGTACGACAAAAACTGGATGCACTTCGTGTACAAAATGGACAATCTATTTCGAAGTATTAGGGTTTCGGACGAAAACTCATGTGTTATAAAAGGCATTTCATTTCTTCACATGTCACTGCAATGATATAGTTGTGGAGAAAAGTCTTCACTTCTTCTTCGCGTGTGTCCTTTGCTTATTGCGCCGTAACCATGGACAATTTTCATCGTTTAACAGGGTGCTTGGGTCAGCCTTGACTTTGAAGGGAGGAATTTCATGAAACTTTTCATAATCTTCAGACATGTCTGTCTTGCCCTCCAATCCCACGATGTCTCTTTTTCCTGAAACAACTATGTGGCATTTTGGCTCATCATATGATGTATTCGCTTCCTTATCTTTTCTTTTTCTCGGTATGGTAGACATGTCCTTCACATAGAAAATCTGTGCCACATCATTGGCTAGGACGAATGGTTCATCTGTCTATCCAAGATTGTTTAGATCCACTGTTGTCATTCCGTACTGTGAGTCTTCCTGTACCCCGCCTCTTGACAGATTGACCCATTTGCACTGAAACAAAGGGACCTTGAAATCATGTCCATAGTCAAGTTCCCATATGTACACTATGTAACCATAATATGTGTCCTTTCCCCTCTTGGTTGCTGCATCAAAGCGGACACCGCTGTTTTGGTTGGTGCTCTTTTCATCTTGGGAAATCGTGTAAAATGTATTCCCATTTATCTCATACCGTTTGTAAGTCAATACAGTCGAAGATGGTCCCCTGGCCAACAAGTACAACTCATCAGAAACAGTGTTGTCACCCATGAGACGTGTTTGCAACCAACTGCCGAAAGTCCTCATGTGTTCATATGTAATCCAGTCGTCACACTGCTCCGGGTGTTTGGAGCGCAGAATATTCTTGTGTTCATCGACATACGGGGTCACCAAGGTGGAATTCTATAGAACTGTGTAGTGTGCTTGAGACGAAGAATGCCCGTCCCTACATATTATTGAGTCCGCTCCTAGCGTGCCTTTTCCAGTCAGTCTCCCCTCATACCGCGATTGAGGGAGACCAATATTCTTAAGGTCAGGAATGAAGTCAACACAAAACCCAATGACATCCTATGTTTGATGGCCCATGGAGATGCTTGCTTCTGGCCTAGCGCGGTTACGAACATATTTCCTTAAGACTCCCATGAACCTCTCAAAGGGGAACATACTGTGTAGAAATACAGGGCCCAGAACGGCAATCTTGTCGACTAGATGAACTAGGACGTGCGTCATGATATTGAAGAAGGACGCTGGGAACACCAGCTCGAAACTAACAAGACATTGCACCAAATCACTTCTTAACCTTGGCAGGATTTCTGGATCGATCACCTTCTGAGAGATTGCATTGAGGAATGCACATAGCTTCACAATGGCTAATCGAATGTTTTCCGGTAGAAGCCCCCTTAATGCAACCGGTAGCAGTTGCATCATAATCACGTGGCGGTCATGAGACTTTAGGTTCTGGACCTTTTTCTCTGTCATATTTATTATTCCCTTTATATTCAACGAGAAACCAGACGGGACCTTCATACTGAGCAGGTATTCAAAGAAGATTTCCTTCTCTTCTTTGGTAAGAGCGTAACTGGCAGGACCTTCATACTGCTCTGGATGCATGCCGTCTTTTTCATGCACACGTTGTTGTTCCTCCTGTGCCTCCGGTGTATCTTTTGTCTTCCCATACACTCCCAAGAAGCCTAGCAGGTTCACGCAAAGGTTCTTCGTCACATGCATCACATCGATTGCAGAGTGGACCTCTAGGTCTTTCCAATAGGGTAGGTCCCAAAATATAGATTTCTTCTTCCACATGGGTGCGCGTTTGTCAGCGTCATTTGGAACAAATAGTCCGCCAGGACCCTTTCCAAATATTACTTGTAAATCATTGACCATATCAAGTATGTGATCACCAGTACGGAGGGCGGGCTTCTTCCGGTGATCTGCCTCACCTTTGAAATGCTTTCCTTTCTTTCGACATTGATGGTTGGTCGGAAGAAATCGACGATGCCTCAGGTACACATTCTTCCTGCATTTGTCCAAATATATACTGTCGGTGTCATCTAAACAGTGTGTGCATGTGTGGTATCCCTTGTTTGTCTGTCCTGAAAGGTTACTGAGAGCAGGCCAATCGTTGATGGTTACAAACAGCAACGCATGTAGGTCAAAATCCTCTTGTTCGTTCTCATCCCACACACGTACACCTCTTCCATTCCATAGCTGTAAAAGTTCATCAACTAATGGCCTTAGGTACACATCAATGTCATTGCCGGGTTGCTTAGGGCCTTGGATGAGCACTGGCATCATAATGAACTTCCACTTCATGCACAACCAAGGAGGAATGTTATACATACATAGAGTCACACGCCATGTGCTATGTTGGCTGCTCTGCTCCCCAAAAGGATTAACGCCATCTGCACTTAAACCAAACCATAGTTCCTTGTGTCACCTGTAAAGTCGCTCCACTTTCTCTCGATCTTTCTCCACTGCGACCTGTCAGCTGGTGCTCTCAACTTCCCATCTTTCTTACGGTCTTTTTTGTGCCATTGCATCAACTCGGCATGCTTTTTGTTTCTGAACAGACGTTTCAACCGTGGTATTATAGGAGCATACCACATCACCTTGGCAGGAACCCTCTTCCCAGTGCGTTGGCCCTCAACATCACCAGGGTCATCTCTTCTGATCTTATACCGCAATGCACCGCATACCGGGCATGCGTTTCGTTCCTCGTACTCATCGCGGTAGAGAACGCAGTCATTAGGGCATGCATGTATCTTCTGCACCTCCAATCCTAGAGGGCATAGAACCTTCTTTGCTGCGTACGTACTGTCGGGCAATTCGCTATCCTTTGGAAGCTTCTTCTTCATTATTTTCAGTAGCAAACTAAATCCCTTGTCAGATACAGCATTGTCTGCCTTCCATTGCATCAATTCTAGTGTGGTACCGAGCTTTTTGTTGTCATCTTCGCAATTTAGGTACAACCCTTTTTTGTGATCCTCTAACATGCGATCGAACTTTAACTTCTCCCTTTCACTTTCGCATTCTCTCTGCGCATCAACAATGACCCGACGAAGATCATCATCGGGCACATCGTCTGGTTCCTCTTGATCTTCAGCTTCCCCCATTGCAACATCACCATATTCAGGGAGAGGGTAGTTGTCGTCATCCTCTTCTTTTTCGTTGTCTTTCATCATAACCCCTCTTTTTCCGTGCTTGGTCCAAACATTATAGTGTGGCATAAAACCCTTCTAAAGCAGGTGGAAGTGAAGGGTTTTAGAGTTGGAGAAAGACTTCGTATTCTCACAGACAGTACATGGACAAGGCATAAAATCATTCTGCTTGTTTGCCTCAGCCGCTTCGAAAAAATTATGCACACCCTTAATATACTCGGAGGTGCGTCGGTCACCGTACATCCATTGTCGGTTTATCTGCGTGCGTTATATAATAAAGTATATTAAAAACCATTACAACATATCATGAATACAAAAGTGACCAAATTATTAGAAATTCATCATCACATTAAAGCCAAAGTACAATAATGACCAAAATAAATACGTACAGTTCATACATAGCTGTCATTATTGAACATCATATAGGTCTCTAGAGCATCTAATTAAAACATACACCGAAACTATGTAAAAAATTTAAATGCAACAACAAATGCAATCATAACCGCTACTAAGATACCAATTGATCCAACGACATAATGATACCAAGCCTCAGTATGAATGACATATTTTCTAATCTTTTTAAGCTTCAAGCGCATTGCATCCATCTTGGTCTTGTGATCGGCGACGACATCGGCAACATGCAACTCCAATCCCATCTTGTCATTTTCAGTTCTTTTCAATTTTTCTTTCAAATGATCGATTTCTTTTTCAGCTTTCGTTAACTTGTCGAGCAGAATTGCATAGTCGGTTGGAATTTCTGGTTCAACTACTTCCTATAGATAAAAACATCTACGTCAAGTTGGTGGCATAATTAATTGTCATAGACATTAGATGTGTGAAAGAGTTATATAAGAGATAATATACCATATCTGAATCATAGACTGGACGAGGGCCGACGTGGGCGGATACCATAACCATGGCACTATATAATAACAAACAATAATAAAAGTAAGAAAATCATACGAGTAAGTATATTTTCTTTTAGTAAGAAGATAAGATCAAGAGGCTCACCATGCGCGGGCGATCGACGGCGGTTTCAGGACAGGGACGGGACAGGACGGACCGCCAAACCTAGACAAATCTTGACAAAAAAGAAGTTTGGACAAAGAGCTTCGAGAGGAGAAAGCTTAAGTTTGGCTTGGGCATTTCATCAAACACCTCGTGTGCATAGGAGGTGAGATAGAGCACCACAAAGGTCTTCCCTCGTCCGCAAAAAAACAGAGCAGCGTGTGAAGTGCTCTGCTCGCCGGCGAGGGGGTATATATAGTCATCTCATTGGTCCCGGTTCGTGGCTGGAACCGGGACTAAAGGACCACCTTTGGTACCGGTTCCAGACACGAACCGGGACCAATGGGTGTGGACCAGGAGCGAGGCACGTTGGTCCCGGTTCGTGTCTGGAACCGAGACGAAAGGGGTCCGACGAACCGGGACCAATGTCCCACGTGGCCCGCCCGGCCCCCTGGCCTCACGAACCGGGACCGTTGCCCCCATTGGTCCCGGTTCGTGACTAAACCGGGACTAATGGGCTGGCCGGTCCGAACCGATGCCCTATTTTCTACTAGTGATCTCCGCCCTCAACCCTCTGTACCACATCCCCACGAAGAGGTTCTCCCTACATGTCTACGCCGCTAGCACCACCAATGACCTTGGGACATGCTCGGATGCCGCCACGGGGGCATCCTCATCACCAAACGATCGTGGCATGAGCTTTTGGTGTTAGACCCCGTCTCCAGCGACCGCTGCATCATGGAGTTTCAACCGGCTTTTTACAAGCACACGTACAATGTCAATGGAGTTGTGATCGGTGACAAGCACACTCCGGTCGAGTGCCTTTCAGTTGGTCTTGATAGGATTTTCTGAGAATGGCGGCACAGGAGTAGTCGCGGCTAGTGTCTACTCTTCGGAGACCAGTGAATGGGAGAACTCATTGTTGTAGCGAGACCATGTGTTGTTGGCCATCTTCCTTGCACACTCATTGACAAAAGGCTCTATTGGTGGCTAAAATAGCATGACCATGTTACACTGGAGTTCAATTTGGAAAGCAAGAGCCTAGCTGTGATCATGTAGAAACGATCTGGAATATGTTTCCTTCTTCTATAACGTAATGGGGAGATCACATTTTTGCATGATCAGAACTAGGCTCTTGCTTTCGAAATTGAACTCCAGTATTCCATGGTCACACTCTATTAGCCACCAGTAGAGCCTTTTACCAATGGGTGTGTAGGTCATATGGAGGCATGCAAGATCAAAGACGTCTGCGGGGGACGCGGATGAGGATCTCGACGAGGACTTTGTCTTTGCCCAGTGCCTCCATCGTCCGCAAGATGAGGCCGAGCATCGTATCGTCGCCTTCATTGCTCAAGTGGAGTGGAGAAATCGTCAACTTGGATGAGAAGTGGTGGAGAGGAAAGTATGGGGCCACATGCTTCAGCATGTGGCAGGGATGTAGTGGCAGGCCCAGGCCATGCTGGAGGGCCATAGTCTCCCCGCCGACCTCCATTGTGCAGAAATGTGGTCTGGGAATGTGTTTCTTCCTCCTAGAATGGAAAAGCGAGAAGGGTCATTGTCAGCGTTGGGCAGGGCCCAGGGGAGGGAAGAGATGATTTTGCCCTCTAATCTATTCTAGAGGAGGGGCAAAAACAAATCATGACCTTTACTTGAGAGAGTATTTCTCCCTTGACTCAAGTTGGATGTGTCTAGACTCAAGTTCTCATTATATTTGGGTCTAACAGCAGGACCTCTACTAATCATTCAGCATCAATAAAATTAAAATTATAAATTTCAAAAATAGAATATTACAAATATGATTAATACCTATTTGAAAAAAGCAAACAATGTTCCCTTTGGATGCCCATGATTTTGATCATTACAAATTATCGACATATCGTCTGCACTTGAAATCGTTCGTGGATATGTTCAACCATCTCTGGGAAATTCATAGATTGTTTCTTATCAGAAATCTAATATTTTCAACCCTCTCAGAACAAACCCTGATAAATCCGTAGGTTGTTCCTTATCAGTAACCTGATAAACAAACCTGGCAGCATCAGTGGTTGATGAAGGTATAAAATTTTACGGGACCACACAGACAGTAAGGCCTCTTTTGGTTCGGAGGAATTTTGTAGGAATTTCATAGGATAGTATTTCTATAGGAAAATTTCCTTTAGAGCCCTTTGGTTTGTAGGAATATAATCATATTACTATGAAGGGCTTATTCTTATCCTTCACATTTAATAGGAAAATAAACATTAGTCTAGACTCAATGGGGAAAATCCTATGATGTGAACCAAAAGGCATCTTTTTTTTTCTAATCCTATTCATAGGATTCGATATACATGCATTTCATTTCCTATGACTTTCCTATTCCTATTATTTTCCTACCGTATGAACCAAAGGAGGCCTAAAATGCATTGCAATATTCAAGGCTATATTACCAGTGGGCACATATATAGGCACAACAAAAGGATATAAATGTAACCGCAACCGCAACCATGAGGGCATGTACAATGGTTGATAAGATAGTCCTATCTTAAGTCTTGCATGTAACTTAGAGATGACAAAAAAGAAAATCTACAATGAATCATCTCTTAGCCTTATCTTCAATAACTAGCTATTCCTAAAAACATGATGAGACATATTATGCTAATAGATCACCTTTTGTCTTCTCTTAAATAAAAGAAAGCAAAACCTTTTTTATGAGTTCTTTCTCCTTCACCTCATCATTTATCCTACGTGACACTCCTAAGATAGCATCATTGTACATGCCCTGAGGGGATTCCACAACCTGCACTAGTAGCAACTATTGGAACGTGGAGTAGCTTTCATTACCCTGGAACCTCCACTAGTTAGGAAATCTTGGAAACTTTTCCAAGTATGTTAATTAATCCAGATGCTCCAGAAAGCCGTCCGGCCGTCCACGGGGCTGCAGCGGCGCAACTGGGCAAGTTCATGGATGATCATCGTCTCAGTTCTTCAAAAGTATGTATATGATTCATCCATCCCCAATTTCAGTATACATGGTATAGGATTGTTAAGGTGTTGAACCGCTGATGTACAAATTTCTAATTCTATGTACTATTTTCCTCCATAATTTTAGGTCATTAGTCTTACAATGTTGCCTCCTGTTGGGTGCTGCAAAAAGGAGAAAAAGAAAAGAAAGTAATGTGTCAATTTAAACATAGGAAGGTTCTTTAAAAAAAGATTTGAAATAATCAGCTTCGCATGCTTGAAAGAACTAGTTTCACGTATTCACACCAAAATATGTGTCATGTGTATGGAAAACAGATTTCACTCGTTTCAAATATTGGTTTCACTCAATTCAAAAGAATATTTCATTTACTTCAGGAAACTGGTTTCACTCATTTCTAAACACTATCGGTTAAGAAAACAATTTCACTCATTTCAAAAATAGATTTCACTCATTTCAGAAACACATTACACTCATTTGGAAAACTAATTTCACTGTAAATTACTAAATATATTGAACTTATTTCGCTCATGAGAATATGAATTTCTAACACTAAGAAAAGTAGTTTCACAAGAAATATTGGTTACATTTCACTTTTTTTCAAATAACTTATTTCACTCATTTCGGAAAACACATTACACTCACTCAACTGAAATACTATATTTCACTTGTTTCAGTTCTTTGAAATTTATTAAACCTATGAAATTAGTTCAAAAGATTTGTTTTTTGAACTAAGTGATATCTATGAAACGAGATATTTTTTGAAATATGTGAAAGACGTTATTTTTACGACCCTGATAAGTGTCACACGTCAGGCACGAAGCAATTCCGTCCTGACGTTTTTATGGCAAGTTTAGTTATCCGAGAGTCGTAACTTTAGTTGTGAAGCATGATAACTTTCTGTTTGGATGGCAAGTTTTAGTTTTTAGAGGGGGGGTTTCCGGATGACAATTTAATTGTAAAAATGTCAGGATGGTGTTAGTTCATGCCACCCGTATGACACTTATCAATTAAGTATTTTTAAATATTGTTTAAATGTACTAAAGATTGATCTTGTTCTAAAGATCATGTTGCAAGTAATTTGAATATATAAGAAAATCAATAACGAATTTTTAGTGCGAAAGATAGTGACCATCTAAAATTGTAAGAAAAATAAAATACATGAATTTGTTTGGAAGGGGAGGAGAGGTAAGAAGTTGCATGCATGCCTACACTGTGCTGACAAAAACAAGAGCTGACGTACTAGTTCAAAGTGGTGAAAAGAGGTGGGACAGCGTCCGACCAGACCGCACTTGACTCTCTCAATTATTTTTCATTTTCCATTTTAAAATTGCCACTGGCTCAGCTTCCTCAGACAGGTTCGCTCCGCCAGTCCAGCTCCGGGCAACACATCTCGACGGCGGCGGTGCCCCCAAGGTTGCGGCCGTGATGCTGCCGAGGCGCCTTCTCGTCGCCGGCCTCCTGCGCTCAGCCTCCACCTGCTCCCCCGTTTACCCAAGGCCAGAGGTGAGACGGTACTGCTCCTCATTGCTCATGATTCATCATGCTGTACGCTACGATCTGGATCTGCAGTTGCGCTTGCTACCTAGCGGCTAGCGCTATGCTTTTCTAATGTGAAAAAAGTAAGCCAGTCATTTGCCACCTAGTTCTAGGCCTGTTTTTGTGCTTAAATCATGTCTCTAGAATTTGTCATCTCTGTGCCAGATCACGATTCAGTTAACCGTGATTCGTTTTCTTCACAATGTACTTTGATTTCGTGCTTCGATCCACTCACATGTATGCATTAAGGTCTAATGTAATAATGTTTCTAGGTGCCACAAAAATCGTTAAATCCAGGTATAACATATAACAGAGAAAGATTCCTTTCAAGTTCATGTTATTCTGACAGCACTAGGCAACAGGCTTATGGAGGAGCAGGGTCAACAGCTAAGGTAGAGATAAACTCATGGATTGAAATATGAAAGATTTTGATCTTATTGAGCATTATTATGAAGCCAAATCATGTGTATTTGCACAAAACTCTGTTCTCCTAACAGAAACCTCTTCTTTTTTCTGCATAAGAGGAGACGCTAGATCCCTTTGCACTGGTTAAAGATGAAGTGTCCGAAGTCTCAATCAGACTGCGTTCGACGGTGGTATCTGAGGTTCATGCTTTAAACTGCATCCTTATCCTGAATTACACGGTGCGCGCTGTTTGCTTTGTTGACCTTGTATCTCCAACATATGTTTATGGCTGCAGGTTCCTGAATTGACATCAGCAGCTGGATACTTCTTCAGAGCTGGAGCTGAAGGGAAAAGAACATGCCCCACTGTAAGTACAGACCTCAAGGTGGTACTGAATATCCTGTCATTACATTAAGACACGTTTTGCTGTTTTCTTAGACACATATGTATGATGTATGTACCTATCCTTATTGCATCAACGCAAGTTATTGATAATCGGCGTGCCAGGTTCTACTATTGATGGCCTCGGCTATAAGAACAGACACTCCTGACTCGATTGCTGGTTTATGGAACGAGCTTCGTGCAAGACATATGCGCATTGCTGAGATAACTGAAATGATTCATGTACACATCATAGTCCTTGTAGTTTTCATTGAGCTCTCTAAGACACCAGGTTTATATATTTCAATGACTTGTCTTCTGCTTTCACATCTTAGGTAGCAAGCCTTATCCATGATGATGTTCTGGATGTTGCTGATACCAGGCGTGGTATGGACTCCTTGAACTCTGCAGTAGGAAACAAGGTAACTACTAGGCGCCCGTGCGTTTCTACGGAGCTGCGGGATAGAAGAAAATCCTCTACCATTCATTGCATTGTCACTCTGCTCCATAGATCGTGCAATTTGTCTGTTACAAATCATCATACTAACCATATGGTCTATAGATATTCCGATTCGCATTCCATTCACTTTTTAGAGAGTGGGAATGATATGGCAATAAATATGTTACTATTTGCTCTTGTTGAATGGAGTAAGATATCTGAAAACCATAATGTTAAAAGTAGTTGCCTTATTATGGCCGAGTAAGCAGGTGGGAATTCAATTGGATAAGGCTGCTATTCAGTAGCTTTGATTGAACTACTTCATTTTAGCTATCTAGCAGTTCTCAAAATACAAAAATATTGCAGAGATCTCTTGTAATCATACATATGCAAGCATACCTCTTTGTTCAGCAAATGTTCATAAATACAGACTCTGTGCTACAAAAACAAACAATTTGGCCAATACCGAGCCAGCCCATCAGCTTGGTGGCGTCCAACTCAAATTATATTTAGTTCTCATATCTACGGTGCTTCCCAAGCAATTAGGAAAACTGATGCTATCTTGCAGCTTGCGGTATTGGCTGGTGATTTCCTACTTTTCAGGGCATTTTCTGCTGCTGGGTCTCTTGGCAATACTGAGGTGTGATGCTTATCCATTGTTTTATATAGCCCAATAATTCCTTGTTTCATTCTGTTGATGGTGTTAGATAGGATAAAGTAAACCATGAATGCTAATGCTATCAAGAACATCCGCAAAGTCCCACAAAAAAAAAACATTATTTTTAGTATGTCACGTCTCATATCATAAGATACCCATGATCTTTCTTCCTCTCTCTTTTTCCTTTTTTCACTGCAGGTTATATCTTTACTAGCAACAGCTCTAAATAACCTTGTGACGGGTGAGCTTATGCAGATGGCCATAACTCCAGCACAACGCTGCAGGTAGACATCCAATTCAATTTTATTGATTTTCTAGCATAAATATCCCCTAAGTGCTGTTTTTACTGGTGACAAAGCACACAGAAAGCGAGAACGAGAATGCTATTCATCAATGCCAAACGTCAATACGATTGATGTGGCTAACTCATTTACAGTAATATCTATATGTATCATTTTGGAGGTAACCGTAGGAATTTCTTCCGACAGTGTGTTTCCATAAATTTTGTTAAAAGAATTATATATGGTAGAAGTTCAGGATTAGCAAATTATATGGCTCGCTTATCGAACGAAATCAAGAAAAAGGAAGAAAAGAGTGTAAGCTGGATTCATCCAACATTATATATCGTCTTTTAGTTAATTTGACACCTGATGTCTTGTTCACAATGCACGCACAGCATGGATTACTATTTGCAGAAGACATACTACAAGACAGCTGCATTGATTTCAAATAGTTGCAAAGCCGTTGCGGTTATTGCTGGCGAAACAGCAGAGGTTGCAACCCTTGCTTATCAGTATGGCAGGCACTTGGTTAGTTGAATTTTTGGTGCCCACAGTCTCTTCCTTTGCTTCCTAATCATGCATGTGCTACTAAGACAACCTTTGCTCTACTGTCCTTGCCACTCTGTCAGGGTATAGCGTATCAGCTGATCGATGACATCCTTGATTTCACGGGCACATCCGCTTCACTAGGCAAAGGCTCCTTGTCTGACATCCACCAAGTAATAGCATTTCTCTTGGCCACTTTCGCACTGAAAATCGTTTAACTCCCTATTACTGAATGACTATTCCACCTGAGCTATCATGTTATGACTAGAGTGGGCTCATGGAAGCGCAGGTTTCGAGTTATTTTGCTGGTGTACCCGAAAACATTATGGTTTAGTTAACACGACAAAACTGCCATCCTATCGAGTTTCAGATTTCAAATGTCTCTGCTTTTGCTTTTCCAGATATGAATATGCAAGAAATGATGTACATGCCTCTATTTGTACAGGGAATCGTGACTGCTCCTGTATTGTTCGCAATGGAAGAGTTCCCCGAACTACGTGAGAGTGTAGAGCGTGGATTCAATGATCCTTCAGACGTTGCTACTGTCAGTGCTGAAACTCCTTTTTTTTTCAAGTAATATAATGAAGATATTTGGCCATGAAGTCATCGATGCCAGGAGTGCTCACTTTTTCATTTCAGGCCCTTGAATACCTTGCGAAAAGCGAGGGAATCGAGAGGACAAGGTTGCTTGCTACTGAACATGCGAAACTGGCAGCACGCGCAATCGATGCTCTTCCGGTGGTTGGGGACAGAATTGCGCTGATCTCGAGGCAAGCACTGAAAGATCTTGCTCAAAAACTAATCACGAGAACAAAGTGAAGCGAGAATATGCGATACATTGATAAACATGCCTATTTGTAGCTTTGATGCATGTTTATGTCCCTGGAGGTATCTTTACTGGTGGAATACAGCAAACGTGGATAGGAGATTTCTCTTTCTTTCTTGCTCCATATTGAGCAATAATTCTTCAAAATATGGTAGCATTTCAAAAGCTTGGTGCACATATTTGTTACTAATCCAAAACATATGGTGCTTCACGGATCTGCACCCTTGGACAGATTCATCAGATGGGTTGACTTGTCAGCATTAATTCAGTGATTGATTGAGGAAGAAAGCTATTCCATCTGTGGCTCATTGAGTTGAGGCTTTCTGAAGTTTGTTACTAAATTGTTGGTAATGTTATGACATGAACACATCCAATTAAAAGCATCACAAGCTATGCCACTTTTTCATGACAAACAGTCAAGCTGTAGCATGTCCCCCCCCTCCCCCCCCCACACACAAAATGTTCAATACTTTTATTTAACTTTTGAGTGCAAAACTGTTGGAAAAGAATTCATAGATCTACTACTCCCTTCATCCCATAATATAAGACCTTATTACATGGGAAATGCATTGGAGCACCCGGGTAACATGCACCCCTATATGAAACTTGCATTAAAGGGATATCAAGAAATTTATAAAAAAAAAACTGAAATTTTGGATATGAAATGCGGGTGCCCACTGTACACCCGTGTTCATTTTCGTAGGCAATGCGTGCACGTGGTATCCACGACACGGAAATTATTGTCTGACATACGTTACATCCAGTTTTGTTTTTCTATACATACAACTTTTTACTGTCATTACCACGAACATCCATTCCCTACGAAACTAAATACGGATGTACAACGGACACCCAAGTTCCATATTCCAATATTTCAGATTTAAAAAAAATCCTAATATGTTTTTTAATGTTATATTCATATAGGTGTGTATGGCACCCGAGAGAAACAAATCATCTTCCCTTATTGCGTCCAATAATATACTAGATGTAATAAGATATAATATTATGGAACGGATGAAATACATCAGAGTATTGCTCGAAGCAGTGGTCAGAAGCACAACTGCAAATAGAACGGAGGGAGTACATTAGAGTATTGCTCGAAGCAGTGATCGGAATCACGGCCGCAAATAGAACAGAGAGAGTACATCAGAGTGTTGCTTGAAGCAATGGTTGGAAGCACGACTGCAAATAGAACACAGGGAGTACATCAGAGTATTACTCGAAGCAATGGTCGGAAGCACGATTGCAAAATAGAACAGAGGAAGTACATCAGAGTATTGCTCGAAGCAGTGGTCAGAAGCACAACTGCAAAGCGGCATGAACCTTTGACCTATGGGTGTATATAAACCAGTGAAAAAAATAACGCGCTATAGCGTCGTTAATAGCATGCTATAGCATATTAAGAATCGTCTCGCTAAATTGATATATGTACAATATCTCGCTAATAGCATGCTATAACACGCTATAGCATGCTAATAGCGTATTTTCAGAGGCGCCGCTATTTTGTATAGCACGCTATTTTTTTCCTTGATATGAACCATATATGAACAAAAAAAATAGTAATTAAATAAAAGTAAAAAATCTGATTTAAAAATAATGACCTTTCATTGTACTTATAAAAAACTACAAAAGGGAAAAAATCCCATTGATTTTTTTCTGGAAAAAATAAAAAAAACAGCCAAAATAGTGTGAATAGTGACCTATAATAACAAATAAATATTTTTTCCTGAAGTCAAAAATGGTCTTTTATTCTTAAAAATGTATATACTGGTGCAAAAAAAGTCAAGTTTATTTTAGGAAAACTTCTTAACTTTTCAAACATTTTTATTATTTACAAAAATTATGAAGTGCACATATACACCAGGAACCAAATGGTATTTTCCTATATATGGCCAGATACCCTGAGGAAAAGGCTAAAAACTCTAGGGAATGAAGGTTTCCCTAGTGTATATTCTAGGTGAAGACACCTGAAATTATGTGTTTCCCTGGGATTTTAGAAGAGTACCCTAGGTAAGGAATAATTTCCCTTTGGTTTGGAGATTCTTGAATTGACAGCGTGGTCCTCAACCTGCATCCTTTCAAAAAAGAAAAAAAAACCTGCATCCGACAGTTTTCTCCAACAGTGTGAAAGAGCCACGGACTCTCTCATCGCTAGGATTCGGCTAGCCAAACATGGTCAGCCGGTAGAGTGGTTGTTGGCAGTGATGGAACGGTTGCGTGCTATGCAATTAGGCCCTTCCCAATGCTTCATATTGTACATGTGCTAAACTGTCACGTAAGTGAAAAAACTTATGTGTCAAGGTAATTAAGAGGAAAGAGATGAATATGACGTCCCAAAAAGAAACAATGTCAAGCACGCAAACCTAGGTAAAATACTTAAATGAAGGAAGTCCATCAATGTATGAATAACTTTACTAGCTAAATCAAAAAATAAAGAATACTTAGGTACAACAAGTTAAGCACATATTTATTCAGAATCTTAGTTACAAAACTTTTCAATGTGTTTAACACCTCATCTTAGCACGGATGCATTAGAAGTAGCCGTAGGCGGCTATTGAGACGACCGACCCGTCGCTCGCACCACTCAACTGACGAGCTTGCATCCACCTATTATTGACCTATTATGTTTGTAACATAATATCCTCTGGCGCTTTACTCTGAATCCATAAAATCCATTCTTTATCGAAAAAACATGTCGTTCATGCTATTACATTACGAAATTGGTGTTGGAGGATGAGACAGCGAGGTGAAAACTCAAAAAGAAACGAAGAGGAGCGCGAAGGACTTCGCGCGACTCCGACTGAGCTGGGCCAGCACTAGGGCGCCGTGGACTGTGTGTAGACCGGTCCCAACGTGTCAGCCCCACGCACCACTCGCTTCCCCGTCGGCCAGATCGGCCCGGAAAGGCCCAACGGACAGGGACGATGCCCGTCGCCGTCGGCCCGGAAGACGCCGGAAACCGGGCCCGGCCAAAACCGCTGGCCGCGCGCGTGGACGCCACGCCGCCTGTCGTCTCCTCTCCCCCAACCCGAACCAACCACACCGAGCTCACGCTCGCCCAGGCTCAGCTCGCCAAAGCGCACCAGCCAGCCAGCTCGTCCGCTCGTTCGTTTCCTTATCTCCTCTCCACCCCCGCCACCAGTCCAGGACGCACGCAGCTCGAACGCCCATGGCCGCGCCGATGGCCGTGCCGCTCACGGCCGTCGCCCGCGCCGCCCGCCTCCACCCCGTCTCCTGCTCCGCCTCGGCGCCCAAGAACTCCAAACAGTCGCATTCGTCTTCGCCGCCTGCTGTGCCGTCGCTCAGGTCTGCCGCGGCGGTGGCGCTGGCGGGGGCGGTGCCGCTGCTGGCGGCGCTGCCGCCGCCGGACGCGCTGGCGGTGGGCGGCGAGCTGGGGATCATCGAGGGCCGCACCGTCGCGCTGCTGCACCCGGCCATCATGGGCGGCCTCTTCGCGTACACGCTCTGGGCAGGGTACCTCGGCTGGCAGTGGCGCCGCGTCCGCACCGTGCAGGACGAGATCGCCGAGCTCAAGAAGCAGGTCCGCCCGGCCGCCGCCGCCACCCCCGCCGCGGTCGGCGCCGGGGATTCGTCTCCTCCGCCGCCCCCCGCCGCCAAGTCCCCCACCGAGATCAAGATCGAGGAGCTCAGCGAGGTAAGTGACTACTGACTCGAGGCATAACAATCGTCTTCGTGCAATGGCGCCGCGACTGACTGCTCTGCTCTGTTCCGTCGGCCATGGGCGACGCAGGAGAGGAAGAGGCTGGTGAAGGGCGGGTTCCGGGACCGGCACTTCAACGCGGGGTCGATCCTGCTGGGCCTGGGCGTGACGGAGTCCGTCGGCGGCGCGCTCAACACCTGGCTCCGCACCGGCAAGCTGTTCCCGGGCCCGCACCTGTTCGCGGGGGCGGCCATCACCGTGCTCTGGGCGGCGGCGGCGGCGCTGGTGCCGGCGATGCAGAAGGGGAACGAGACGGCCAGGAGCCTGCACATCGCGCTCAACACCATCAACGTGCTGCTCTTCATCTGGCAGATCCCCACGGGGCTCGAGATCGTCGGCAAGGTCTTCGAGTTCACCAACTGGCCATGAGCTCCGCCCCCAACCGCCGGCGGCGGGGCTGTTTGCTTCGCCTCTCTCTGTTCATAAGATGATCGTTAGCTGACTTTGGAGTGTGAAGTTTTGCTGTCACGAGTAAATAAAAAACGAATTCGCAGGATTTGTTTCTTTGTCGGGAAAACGAAATCGCCAGAACTACAGCTCCGAGGCCAGTGTGCGAGTCCTTTTTTCGATTAGTAGGCGTCTTTTTTTATGCCATCAAAAAATGGTATACTCAAAGTATCTATAACCGGACGTAGCAAACTCGGTCCTCTATATGGTCATGAACGAGTCATGTATCCGTTGATAATGACGAGTCACACTCAAATGTTTATTTCAAATCTTTAAATCCGTAAATTATATGCAACGTCAAACCTACTCTAAATCTTTGCGAGCGTCCCCGCTTCAAGGCCTTGTCGTTTTACTTCGTGTCCACATCCGTTGACCGTGAATTCCGGCAAGTGAAGGTGCAGTAGCCGTCAAGAAAGAATAGGATATGAGACACGGACTAGCTCACATGGACATGAGACACAAGACGTCACCGTCTCTCATGCCCTAGTCTTCTTGGTCGGAACCCGTGGTCTGTCCGTCGCTGGTTGGGGTGAGGTCGATAATAGACATGGATGGGCCGGCCGGTCTCGTCCAAGGCGGCGTTCAACTCCGCCTCCATGACCTTGGCATCGAAGGCTGCTACGGCATCTCGCGCCCTCTGCCTAGGACAGCGACACGCCTTGCGTCCGCAAGCCAACACCTTGCCTCTTCACCGAACATGCTGTGAGGAATGCCATCTTTGAAGGGGTTGCAGCACCAAGCAATGGTCGCAGCATCCGACGAGGCCGGTGTCACGCACCTATGGCGCCGGCAGATCCGAGCTTCATTTGCGCAAACGCAATGGATTCCTGCCAGATTGAGTTCGACCGTGGTCAGGCGGAGTCCTATCGGGAACGACGAAGAGCCTTGCGAACGACCATCTCATCCTCATTCCCGCATGGGACTGGGTCCCAGCCGGTGGATCGGGAGTCCTTGGACTCGGATACCCTGTCCGTCATGCCTGAGAAGGTCGGAGATTGCCAGGACGGAGCTGGAGGGCAAAGTGGACTGGACTGGAGTGGCTAGGATTACATCCTAGCTATGGATAGAAACAAATATATGTGGGGTAAGAGTGGGTCGGATCTGACGTGGGGGTCGTGCCCATGCCTCTTCACATCTGTCCTAGATATGGGTTGGATATGAGGGGTGTCAGCCAATCCATATGTATAGAGCCGGTACGAGGGGTGTGGATGGGTTGAGATTTTTTTACCGGTCATTGATCGGGCCTTCCACCCAGATTGGGGTGGGGGCTTTTGTGGCCTGGTGGACTTACTCTTTTGTTGTGGAGCTTGAGAAGGCGGATTTTGTGGGGGCAATCAAAATTTGAATTTGGCAGGGGCATTATATTCTCTGATCTATGCTCTCTTAAAAAAAATCTTCAAAACATGCAAAACCTGTGGAGGGGGATGGGAAGGTGCCCCCCTTGACTTGCACTAAATTGTGCCATCAGTATTCTTCACGTGTCATTATGATCGTGCATGCCTTCATGTCCAATTGGGCCATCAAGGAGAAGGTGTGCCTGCTCATAAGGAAATATGATACTACTCAACACATGGCTTTTCATGGCACATGTCGGTAAAGGTTTTCGTCACACAGTTGGCGTTGCAGGTAGGGTGACTGCAAGTTATTTTGTAGCAATAGCCGCATCCATAGTAGACTCCCAAGAGTTTGTGCTGAAAGCGAAGACAAACACTCTTGCAACGGGTGAATATCGATTGACACCATCACTTTACAATTTGACAAACCGAGACTAAAGGGGCTCGCGGGAGGGGGGGCTAGCCTACTACAACCCTCCCACAACCGTTTAGTCCCGGTTGGTATCACCAACTGAGACTAGAGGTCTCCCATGAACCAGGACTAGAGGTGGCCCTACCCCCGTTCGCTCCTAGCCGTTGGAACCGGGACTAATGATCACATTAGTCCTGGTTCCAAACCTGACCGGGACTAAAGCTCCGGACGAAAGGTCCCTTTTACACTAGTGATTATCAATCTATCGATCTCCAAGATGTGTTCTTTAATGTTTTCTTCTTGCAATCTGATCTCCACGTGTGAGTAGTTTGATAAGGTATGGGTTGAGGAAGAACATGAAGTGTTTTTTTCTAAATACAAGTGACATAAGGGTTTAGTATGGTAACACAAATCCAATACCTAAGGATTCATGAGGTGTGTGTTGGGGAACGTTGCATGGGAAACAAAAAATTTCCTACGCACACGCAAGATCTATCCATGGTGATGAGCATCTACGAGAGGGAGAGTGGATCTACATACCCTTGTAGATCGCTAAGCGGGAAGCGTTAAGGAACGCGGTTAATGTAGTCGAACGTCTTCGCGATCCAATTCACCGAGCGTCCCGCGATCGCATCACGATCCTTCTCGTGATCCAATCATGATCCGTCCTGCGATCCCATCACGATCCGTCCCACGATCAAATCACGAATCGTCTCGCGATCCTGATCACGGTCCTTCCGATCTAGCGCCGAACGGACGACACCTTCGCGTTCAGCACACGTACAGCTCGATGATGATCTCCACCTTCTTGATCCAGCAAGAGGGAACGGAGAGGTAGATGAGTTCTCCGGCAACATGATGGCATGGCGGTGATGGTGGTGGAACTATTCCGACAGGGCTTCGCCAAGCACCGCCAAACTAGACTAGAGGAGAAAACCGATCTAGATGAAGTAGAGGGAGCACGTGGCAATTAGGGTTGAGTTCTCCCCTCTAAATCCTATAGTATATATAGGAGGGAGGGAGGGGAGGAGGCAGCCTCAAACCCTCAAGGTTTGGCCGAAATTGGAGGTGGAGGAGTCCTACTCCAATCCTACTAGGAGTAGGATTCCACCTCTCCACTTGGAAACCCTTTCCACCTTTCCACCTTTGGGTTTTCCCACCCCTGGCCGCATGGGACATAGTGGGGGGTTCGGCCAACCCACTAGGGGATGGTTTGACTCCTCCCACAGCCCATGAGGTCCTTTGGGTCGAGACACCCCTCCTGATGGTCCCCCGGCACCCTCCGAGCACTCCCGGTACACTACCGATGAGCCCGAAACTTTTCCCGTGACCAAAGCAGGACTTCCTATATACCAATATTTACCTCCGGACCATTCTGGAGCTCCTTGTGACATCCAGGATCTCATCCGGGACTCCGAGAAACCTTAGTTCACCACCATACATAACTCTATACTATCGAAATGTCATCGAACCTTAAGTGTGCAGATCTTGCGGGTTCGAGGACTATGTAGACATGACCGAGACACCTCTACAGTCAATAACCAATAGAGGGACATGTATGCCCATATTGATTCCTACATATTCTACGAAGATCTTTATTGGTTGAACCTCTATGTCAAGGATTCGGTTAATCCCGTATGATGTTCACTTTGTTCTTTGGTATGTTACTTGCCCAAGATTCGATCATCGGTATCTCCATACCTAGTTCAATCTCGTTACTGACAAGTCTCTTTACTCGTTCCGTAATACAAGATCACATGGCTAACACTTTAGTCACTTTGCTTGCAAGGCTTGTTGTGATGTTGTATTACCGAGTGGGCCCTGAGATACCTCTCCATCACACGAAATAACAAATCCCAGTCTTGATCCATGCCATCCCAACAGACACCCTCGGAGATACCTGTAGAGCACCTTTATAGTCACCCAGTTACGTTGCGGTGTTTGATACACACAAGGTACTCCTCCAGTATCAGTGGGTTGCATGATCTCATGGTCATAGGAACGGATAATTGACATGCAGAAAACTATACCAATAAACTAACACGATCATATGCTATGTTTATAGTTTGGGTCTTGTCCATCACATCATTCTTCTAATGATGTGATCCCATAATCAAATGACATCTCATGTCCATGGCTAGGAAACCTTGACCATCTTTGATCAACGAGCTAGTCTATTAGAGGCATACTAGGGACATGGTGTTGTCTATGTATCCACACATGTATCTAAGTTTCTAATCAATACAATTTAGGCATGGATAATAAATGATTATCATGAACAAGGAAATATGATAATGACTAATTTATTATTGCCTCTAGGGCCTATTTTCAATAGTCTCCCACTTTCACTAGAGTCAATAATCTAGCTCACATCGCTATGTGATTCGTTATGAATCTCACACCCAATGAGTTCTGGGGTTCGATCATGTTTTGCATGTGAAAGAGGTTTTAGTCAATGGGTCTGCGACATTCAGATCCGTATGTACTTTGCAAATCTCTATGTCATACTGTAGAAACTGCTACCACACTCCACTTGGAGCTATTCCAAATGGCTACTCCACTATACGTATCCGGATTGCTACTAAGAGTCATCCAGATTGGTGTTAAAGCTTGCATCAACATACCCTTTACGACGAACTCTTTATCACCTCCATAATCGAGAAATATTTCCTCAGTCCTCTAGTTACTAAGGATAATTTTGACCGATGTCTAGTGATCCACTCCTGGATCACTCTTGTACCCCTTCACAGACTCATGGCAACGCACACACAGGTGCGGTACACAACATGGCATACTATATTGAGCCCATGGATAAAGCATAGGGGACAACCTTCGTCCTTTCTCTTTCTTCTGTCATGGTCGAGCTTTGAGTCTCACTCAACTCCATAGCTTACAAACCAGGCAAGAACTGCTTCTTTGACTGATCCATTTTGAACTCTTTCAAAATCTTGTCTAGGTATGTACTCATTGAAAGTCTCATCAAGCATCTTGATCTATCTCTATAGATCTTGATGCCCAACAATTAGGTAGCTTTATCTAGATCTCTTCAAGCCTGGATCCGACAAATGGTTGGAGGCCATGAAATCCGAGAAAGGATCCATGTATAAAAACCAAGTATAGACTTTGGTAGGCTTGCTCGTTGGACGGCAGGTCGTCGAGTACAAATGGACCTTTGAGATGAAGACAGACGCTGATGGTAAATGCACCATTTATAAAGCTTGACTTATCACAAAGAAGTTTCCGACAAGTTCAAAGAGTTGACTGCGATGAGACATTCTCACTCGTAGCGATGCTAAAGTCTATTGGAATTATGTTAGCAGTTGCTGCATTTTTCAATTATGAAATCTGGCAGATGGATGACAAAACATTGTTTCCTTAACAGTTTACTTGAGGAAAGGTTGTATGTGATACAACCAGAAGGTTTTGTCAGTCCTAAGGATGCTAAAAGGTGTGCGAGCTCCAACAATCCATCTAAGGGCTAGAGCAAGCATCTCGGAGTTGGAATATACACTTTGATGAGGTGATCAAAGTTTTGTAGTTTATACAAAGTTTACGAGAAACTTTTATTTACAATAAAGTGAGTGGGAGCACTATATAATTTCTGATAAGTATATGTGGATGACATATTGTTGATCGGAAATAATGTAGAATTTCTGGAAAGCATAAACGGTTGTTTGACCTGGACAAAGCTACCTAATTGTTGAGCATGAAGATCTATAGAGATAGATCAAGATGCTTGATGAGACTTTCAATGAGTACATACCTTGATAGGATATTGAAAGAGTTCAAAATGGATCAGTTAGAGAAAGAGTTCTCGCCTGATTTGTAAGGTGTGAAGTTGAGTGAGACTCAAAGCTCGACAACGACAGAATAAAGAGAAAGAACGAACGTCGTCCCCTATGCCTTAGCCATAGGCTCTGCATAGTATGCCATGTTGTGTACCACACCTGTGTGTGCCTTGCCATGAGTCCGTCAAGGGGTACAAGAGTGATCCAGGAGTGGATCACTGGACAACGGTAAAGATTATCCTTAGTAACTAAAAGACTAAGGAGATGTTTCTCGATTATGGAGGTGATAAAGAGTTTGTCATAAAGAGTTAGGTCGATGCAAGCTTTAACACCAATCCGGATGACTCATAGTAGCAATCTGGATACGTATAGTGGAGCAGCCATTTGGAATAGTACCAAGTGGAGTGTGGTAGCAGTGTTTACAGTTTGACATAGAGATTTGCAAAGTACACACGGATCTGAATGTCGCAGACCCGTTGACTATAAGACCTCTATCACATGCAAAGCATGATCGAGCCCCAGAACTCATTGTGTGTTAGATTCATAACAATGCAAATCACATGGTGATGTGAACTACATTATTGACTCTAGTGCAAGTGGGATACTGTTGGAAATATGCCCTAGAGGCAATAATAAATTAGTTATTATCATATTTCCTTGTTCACGATAATCATTTATTATCCATGCTATAATTGTATTGATCGGAGACTTAGATGCATGTGTGGATACATACACAAAACCATGTCCCTAGTATGCCTCTAATAGACTAGCTCGTTGATTAAAGATGGTTAAGGTTTCCTAGCCATGGACATGAGATGTCATTTGATAACGGGATCACATTATTAGGAGAATGGTGTGATGGACAAGACCCAAACTACAAACGTAGCATATGATCGTGTCAGTTTAGTGCTACTGTTTTCTGCATGTCAAGTATCTATTCCTATGACCATGAGATCATGCAACTCACTGACACCGGAGGAGTGCCTTGTGTGTATCAAACCTTGCAACGTAACTGGGTGACTATAAAGGTACTCTACAGGTATCTCCGAGGGTGTCTGTTGGTTTGGCATGGATCAAGACTGGGATTTGTTACTTCGTGTGACGGAGAGGTATCTTAGGGCCCACTAAATAATACAACATGACAACGAGCCTTGCAAGCAATTTGACTAAGTGTTAGTCATAGGATCTTGTATTACGGAATGAGTAAAGAGACTTGCCGGTAACGAGGTTGAACTAGGTATGGAGATACCGACGATCAAATCTCGGGCAAGTAACATACCGAAGAACAAAGGGAACATCATACGGGATTAACTGAATCCTTGACATAGAGGTTCGACCGATAAAGATCTTCGTAGAATATGTAGGAACCAATATGGGCATCCAGGTCCTGCTATTGGTTATTGACCGTAGAGGTGTCTCAGTCATGTCTACATAGTTCTCGAACCCGCAGGGTCTGCACACTTAAGGTCCGGTGACGTTTCGGTAGTATAGAGTTATGTATGGTGGTGACTGAAGGTTGTTCGGAGTCCCGGATCAGACCCCAGATGTTACGAGGAGCTTCGGAATTGTCTGGAGGTAAAGATTGATATATAGGAAGTCCTGTTTTGGTCACCGGAAAAGTTTCGGGCTCATCGGTAGTGTACCGGGAGTGCCGGGAGTGTACCGGAGGACCATCGGGAGGGGTATTTCGACTCAAGAGGCTACATGGGCTGTGGGAGGATGAATACCAGCCCTTAGTGGGCTGGTGGAAGTCCCACAAAGGCCCATTCGGCTAGGAAAGAAAGCCAAAAGAGAAAAAGGTGGAAAAAAGGCAAAAAAGGAAGGAGTCCTAGTCCTACTAGGATTGGAGGAGGATTCCTCCTCTCCTATCCACTTCGGCCGAAGCCTCCTAGGGCAGGCCTTCAACCAAGCCTCCTCCTCTCTTCCTATTATATATACTAGAGGTTTTAGGGGTTTTGCACTAGATTTTTTTCAGCCACGTGCTACCCTCTCCTCTAGTGCATAGTTTCTCCTCTAGATCGGTTTTCTGCAGTGCTTAGGCGAAGCCCTGCCGGAATAGCTCCACCACCATCGCCGCAACGCCGTCGCGCTAACGGAGAACTTGTCTGCCTGTCCACTCCCTCTTGCTAGATAAGGAAGGCGGAGATCGTCATCGAGCTGTACGTGTGCTGAACGCGGAGGTGTCGTCCGTTCGGCGCTAGATCGGAAGGACCGTGATCAAGATCGCGAGACAGATCATGATGAGATCGCGGGACAGATCATGATGAGTTCACGGGACGGATCATGATGAGATCGTAGGACGCTCAGCGATTTGGATCACGAAGACGTTCGACTACACCAACTGCGTTTCTTAATGCTTCCCGCTTAGCGATCTACAAGGGTATGTAGATCCACTCTCCCTCTCGTAGATGCTCATCAAGATGGATAGATCTTGCGTGCATGTCGGAATTTTTTTGTTTCCCATGCAACGTTCCCCAACAGTGGCATCATGATCTAGGTCTATGTGTAGATGAGATCTCGAGTAGAACACAAAGAGTTTGTGGGCATTGATGCTTAGATTGCTTCCTCCCTTGGCCGTGTTTTGGTTCAGCGGTATTGTGGGATGAAGCGGCCTGGACCAACCTTACACGTACGCTTACTCGAGACCGGTTCCATCGACTAATGTGTAACTTCGTTGCACAAAGATGGCTGGCGGGTGTCTGTTTCTCCTACTTTAGTTGAATTGGATTCGACAAAGGCGGTCCTTGGGAAGGTTGAAAAGCAACTTATGTATCATCGTTGTGGTTTTGCGTAGGTGAGAATTGTTCTTGCTAGATACCCGTAGCAGTCATGTAAAACTTGCAACAACAACTAGAGGACGTCTAACTTGTTTTTGTAGGGTATGTTGTGATGTGATATGGCCAATTACATGATGAGATATATGTGATGTATGAGATGATCATGTGTTGTATAGAATATCACGACTTGCATGTCGATGAGTACGGCAACCGGCATGAGCCATAGGGTTGTCTTTAAATATTGTATGACCTGCGTGTCAATCATTAAGCGCTATGTAATGCTTTACTTTATCGATAAACAATAGCAATAGTAGTAGAAGCATGGTGGGCGCGACATTTTCGATGGCGACACGTTGATGGAGATCAAGATGATGGAGATCATGATGTCATGCCGGTGATGATGGAGATCATGCCGGTGCTTTCAAGATGGAGATCAAAAGCACAAGTTCATGGCCATATCATGTCACTTATGATTTGCATGTGATGTTAATCCTTTTATGCACCTTGTTTTGCTTAGGACGACGGTAGCATTATAAGGTGACCCCTCACTTAAATTTCAAGATGAATTGTGTTCTCCCCGAGTGTGCACCGTTGTGAAAGTTCGTCGTGTCGAGACACCACGTGATGATCGGGTGTGATAGACTCTACGTTCACATACAACGGGTGCAAGCCAGTGTTGCACATGCAGAACACTCGGGTTAAACTTGACGAGCCTAGCATGTACAGACATGGCCTCGGAACACAAGAGACTGAAAGGTCAAACATGAGTCATATAGTAGATATGATCAACATGATGATGTTCACCATTGAAACCACCTCAACTCACGTGATGATCGGACTTGATTTGGTGAATTCGGATCATGTATCACTCGGATGACCGGAGGGATGTCAATTTGAGTGGGAGTTCTTAAGTAATATGATTAATTGAACTCATTATCGTGAACATAGTCAGTAGTATCTTTGCAAAATTATGTTGTAGATTACTAGCTCACGTTGTAGCTCCCTTGAATTTTTATATGTTCCTAGAGAAATAGAGTTGAAATATGATCGTAGCAATATTGCAGACTGGGTATGTGATCTGACGATTGTCCTCATTGCTGCACAGAAGGCTTATATCCTTAATGCACCGCTCGGTGCGCCACCCCCTCTAGCGTCGTCTGTAGATGTTGTGAACATCTAACAGGCACGTTTTGATGACTACTTGATAGTTTAGTGCGTCATGCATTACGGCATAGAATTGAGGCTCCGAAACATTTTGAACGTCACGGAACATATGAGATGTTCTAAGCGCTGAAATTAGGATCTCAGGCTCATGCCCGTGTTGCGAGATATGAGATCTCCAACAGATTCTTTGCCTACAATATGAAAGAGAATAGCTCAATCGTTGAGCATGTGCTCAGATTGTCTGGGTGCTACAATCGCTTGAATCGAGTGGGAGTTGATCTTCCACATAAGATAGTGATTGATATAGTTCTCCAAGTCACTATGACTAAGCTACTAGAACTTGGTGATGAACCATAAAATGCTAGGGATAGAAATCAAGAAGGAGCGTCAAGTGTTTATGGTTAGTCAAACCACTAGTTTCGAGAAGGGCAAGAATAAGGAGGGAAAAGTTCATGGATAGCAAGTAAGTTGCTCTTGGAGTGAAGCAATCCAAAGTCTAACCCAAACCTGAGACTAAGTGCTTCGATTATGAGGAGAGCGGTCGCTGAAGCGGAACAACCCTAGATACTTGGTAGATAAGAAGGCTGGCAGCGTCGACAAAAGTATATTTGATATATGTGTTATTGATGTGTACCTTGCTAGTACTCCTAGTAGCACCTGGGTATTGGATACCAGTTCGGTTGCTAAATGTTAGTAACTTGAAGTAAAATCTACGGAATAAACGGAGACTAGCTAAGTGTGAGGTGGCGATGTGTGTTGGAAATGTTTCCAAAGTTGATGTGATCAACATCGCACGCTCTCTCTACCTTCGGGATTAGTGACAAACCTAAATAAATATAATTTGGTGTTTGCGTTAAGCATGAACATGATTAGATCGTGTTTATTGTAACACGGTTATTCATTTAAGTTAGAGAATAATGGTTATTCTATTTACATGAATAATACCTTCAATTGTCATGCACCCAGTGAGAATGGTTTGTTGAATCTTGATCATAGTAATACACATGTTCATAACCTTGATGCCAAAAGATATAAAGCTAATAATGATAGTACCACATACTTGTGGCACTGCCGCTAAATGTCATATTGGTATAAATCACACGAAGAAACTCCATGCTGATGGATCTTTGGACTCATTCGATTTTGAATCGGTTGAGACATGCAGACCATGCCTCTTGGACAAGATGACTAAAACCCCGTTTTTCGGAACGGGCAATTGACTTATTGGAAATGATACATGTTGATGTATACGGTCCAATGGGTGTTGTAGCGTGCAGTAGATATCGTTATTTTCTTACCTTCACTAATGATTTGAGTATATATGAGTATATTTCCTTAATGAAACACAAGCCTGAATCGTTCGAAAAGTTCAAGAAAATTTAGAGTGAAGTTTAAGATCATCGTGACAAGAAGATAAAAATGTCTACGATATGATTGTTGAGATGAATATCTGAGTTACGAGTTTGGCATACAACTTTAGACAATGTGAAAATTGTTTCACAACTCACGCCACCTGGAACACCATAGTGTGATGGTGTGTACGAACGTCATAGTCGTGCTCTATTATATGTGGTGCATGCTATGATGTCTCTTATCGTTTTGCTAGTATAGTTTTGGGGTTATGCGTTAGAGACAACTACATTCACTTTAAATAGGGCACCATATAAATCCGTTGAGATGACACCGTCTGAACTATGGTTTGATAGAAACCTAAGCTATCATTTCTTATTATTTGGGGCCGTGACGCTTATGTGAAAAAGGTTTTCACCTAATGAGCTCGAACCCAAAGCGGACAAATGCATCTTCATAGAATACCCTAAGAACAGTTGGGTATACCTTCTATCTCAGATCCAAGTGCAAAGTGTTTGTTGCTAAAACGGGTCCTTTCCTGAGAAAAATTTTCTCTCGAAAGAATTGAGTGATAGGAAGATAGAACTTGATGATGTTGTTGAACCTTTATTTCAACCAGAGAGTAGCGTAGCGCAGAAAGATGTTTCTGTAGAACCTACGTCAGTTGAAGAGGAAGTAAATGATGATGACCATGAAGCTTCGGATCAAGTTACTATCGAACCTCGTAGGTCGACAAGGATGTGTACTGCTCCTGAGTGGTACGACAACCCTGTCTTGGAGGTCATGTTGTTGGACAATGATGAACCTACGAGATATGGAGAAGCGATGATGGGGCCGGATTCTGACAAATGGTTGGAAGCCATGAAATCCGAGAAAGGATCCATGTATAAAAACCAACTATAGACTTTGGTAGACTTGCTCGTTGGACGGCAGGTCGTCGAGTACAAATGGACCTTTGAGATGAAGACAGACGCTGATGGTAAATGTCACCATTTATAAAGCTCGACTTGTCACAAAGAAGTTTCCGACAAGTCCAAGGAGTTGACTGTGATGAGACTTTTTCACTCGTAGCAATGCTAAAGTCTATTGGAATTATGTTAGCAGTTGCTGCATTTTTCAATTATGAAATCTGGCAGATGGATGATAGAACATCGTTTCCTTAACAGTTTACTTGAGGAAAGGTTGTATGTGATATAACCAGAAGGTTTTGTTAGTCCTAAGGATGTTAAAAGGTGTGCGAGCTCCAGCAATCCATCTAAGGGATGGAGCAAGCATCTCGGAGTTGGAATATACACTTTGATGAGGTGATCAAAGTTTTGTAGTTTATACAAAGTTTACGAGAAACTTGTATTTACAATAAAGTGAGTGGGAGCACTATAGAATTTTTGATAAGTATATGTTGATGACATATTGTTGATCGGAAATAATGTAGAATTTCTGGAAAGCATAAACTATCGTTTGACCTGGATAAAGCTACCTAATTTTTGAGCATCAAGATCTATAGAGATAGATCAAGATGCTTGATGAGACTTTCAATGAGTACATACCTTGACAAGATTTTGAAAGAGTTCAAAATGGATCAGTCACAGAAAGAGTTCTCGCCTGATTTGTAAGGCGTGAAGTTGAGTGAGACTCAAAGCTCGACAACGGCGGAAGAAAGAGAAAGGACGAACATCGTCCCCTATGCCTTAGACATAGGCTCTGTATAGTATGCCATGCTATGTACCGCACGTGTCTGTGCCTTGCCATGAGTCCGTCAAGGGGTACAAGAGTGATCCAGGAGTGGATCACTGGACAACGATCAAGATTGTCCTTTGTAACTAAAAGACTAAGGAGATGTTTCTCGATTATGGAGGTGAAAAAGAGTTCATCGTAAAGAGTTACGTCGATGCAAGCTTTAACACCAATCCGGATGACTCGCAGTAGCAATCTGGATACGTATAGTGGAGCAGCCATTTGGAATAGTACCAAGTGGAGTGTGGTAGCAGTGTTTATAGTTTGACATAGAGATTTGCAAAGTACACACGGATCTGAATGTCGCAGACCCGTTGACTATAAGACCTCTCTCACATGCAAAGCATGACCGAGCCCCAGAACTCATTGGGTGTTAGATTCATAACAATGCGAATCACATGGTGATGTGAACTAGATTATTGACTCTAGTGCAAGTGGGAGACTGTGGGAAATATGCCCTAGAGGCAATAATAAATTAGTTATTAACATATTTCCTTGTTCAGGATAATCATTTATTATCCATGCTATAATTGTATTGATAGGAGACTTAGATGCATATGTGGATACATAGACAAAACCATGTCCCTAGTATGCCTCTGATAGACTAGCTCGTTGATCAAAGATGGTTAAGGTTTCCTAGCCATGGACATGAGATGTCATTTGATAATGGGATCACATCATTAGGAGAATCGTGTGATGGACAAGACCCAAATTACAAACATAGCATATGATCGTGTCAATTTATTGCTACTGTTTTCTCCATGTCAAGTATCTGTTCCTATGACCATGAGATCATGCAACTCACTGACACCGGAGGAGTGCCTTGTGTGTATCAAGCGTCGCAACATAACTGGGTGATTATAAAGGTACTCTACAGGTATCTCCGAGGGTGTTTGTTGGGTTGGCATGGATCAAGACTAGGATTTTTGTTACTCCGTGTAACGGAGAGGTATCTCAGGGCCCACTCGGTAATACAACATCACAACGAGCCTTGCAAGCAATTTGACTAAGTGTTAGTCACGGGATCTTGTATTACGGAACGAGTAAAGAGACTTGCCGGTAACGAGATTGAACTAGGTATGGAGATACCGACGGTCGAATCTTGGGCAAGTAACATACCGAAGAACAAAGGGAACATCATACGGGATTAACTTAATCCTTGACACAGAGGTTCGACCGATAAAGATCTTCATAGAATATGTAGGAACCAATATGGGCATCCAGGTCCCGCTATTGGTTATTGACCGTAGAGGTGTCTCGATCATGTCTACATAGTTCTCGAACCCGTAGAGTCTGCACACTTAAGGTTCGGTGATGTTTCGGTAGTATAGAGTTATGTATGGTGGTGACCGAAGGTTGTTCGGAGTCCCAGATGAGATCACGGACGTCACGAGGAGCTCCAGAATGGTCCATAGGTAAAGATTGATATATAGGAAGTCCTATTTTGGTCGCCGGAAAAGTTTCGGGCTCACCGGTAGGGTACCGGGAGTGCCGGTAGTGTACCGGGGGACCATCAGGAGGGGTATTTCGACCCAAGAGGCTACATGGGCTGTGGGAGGTTGAATACAAGCCCTTAGTGGGCTGGTGGAAGTCCCATAAAGGCCCATGCGACTGCGAAAGAAAATCCCAAAGAGAAAAAGGTGGAAAAAGGCAAAAAAGGCAAAAAAAGGAAGGAGTCCTAGTCCTACTAGGATTGGAGGAGGATTCCTCCTCTCCTATCCACTTCAACCAAAGCCTCCTAAGGCTGGCCCTTTGGCCAAGCCTCCTCCTCTCTTCCTCTTATATATACTAGAGGTTGTAGGGTTTTTGCACTAGATTTTTCAGCCACGTGCTACCCTCTCCTCTAGTGCATAGTTTCTCCTCTAGATCGGTTTTCTGCAGTGCTTAGGCAAAGCCCTGCCGGAATAGCTCCACCACCATCGCCACAACGCCGTCGCGCTGCTAGAGAACTCATCTACCTCTCTGCTCCCTCTTGCTGGATCAAGAAGGCGGAGATTGTCATCGAGTTGTACGTGTGCTGAACGCGGATGTGCCGTGCGTTCGGCGCTAGATCGGAAGGACCGTGATCAAGATCGCGAGACGGATCATGATGAGACTGCGGGACAGATCATGATGAGTTCGCGGGACAGATCGTGATTGGATCGCGGTACGAATCGTGATGAGATCGCGGGACACTCGGCGATTTGGATCGCGAAGACGCTCGACTACACCAACCGCGTTTCTTAACGCTTCCCGCTTAGCGATCTACAAGGGTATGTAGATCCATTCTCCCTCTCGTAGATCCTCATCACCATGGATAGATCTTGCATGCGCGTAGGAAATTTTTTGTTTCCCATGCAACGTTCCCAGCAAGGACAGCCACCCTTCAAGATGAGGTGACCCGCCTCGAGAGGTCGCTCGAGGAGGTCAGGGGCTCCCTCGCTGCATCGAAGGCGGCGCTGGCGTCGGAGCGGAAGGCGGAGCTCAACTTCGCCCTCGGGGTGGACGATGCCATTGAAGGTAAGTGCCCATTTTTCCCTTCTTCAGCCGGTTGCTTCTTCTTTTGCCGGCTCTTGTGTTTGATTTGCCTTTCTTTTCTTCTCTCTTCTAGGGCACTTCCCGGAAACTCAGCGCCGCGCTGAGCATGCCGTTGAGGTGCACCGAGAGTACCTTCGGGAGTGCGGGTGCTCCATCAAGGCGGACACCGCGTGGGATGTGGTAGAGCTCGGGGTCGCCATCGAGTTCCGGCTCACCCACCTAGAGCGGAGCGTGGAGCGGCTGAAGACGTCCAGGAAAGAAATCATCGCTGCTTTGTGGCCGGGCCATGGAGGAGCTCCGGCGAACCGCATGGCCCTATGGCTGAAGCATGGCGTGGCCCGGCTCGAGGCCTGGAAGGCGTCCGCAGCCTGAGCCGGCGCGCAGATGGCGCTCGGGTTCGTCATGTCGAGGTATCGCGGCATGGACTTGGGCCGGCTGGCCACCATGCGGGACAAGCCGGCCGAGGAACGGGAGGCCCGTGAGACAACCCTTGTTCGCTAGGCCAACGAGCTTGTGTCCTACGTCGACGCGGACAATTTCCTGCCGGCTCTTGGCGAGGAAGGCGAGCCGGTGCCCGAAGACTCCTTCGGCATCCCTCAAGGCCCAGTGGACGAGGAAGTTGTCGACGAGAGCACCGACTCGAGCAGCGAGATGGCCAGAACCGCGGAGACCACCTCGAAGGCCAAGGGGGGCGACCCGAAGGCCGCGACCACCTCCGAGGCGAGAGTCGAGCCGCCCGGCGACGAGCCGGCTGGAGGCATGCTGGCTGGTGACGCGTTGGTGGCCTGAGCCCCGGGCGTATTTATCTTTGCTTTTATTTTCTTTTACTGTAAGTTAGGCTCAAGTCCACCCACTGGGGGTGTTTATGTAATGAACCGTACTGGCCGTGGGCCACTTTTGTCTTTAACACTTGTGTTGTAAATATTTAGCGTGTTTGCCTTGTTGCTCGTGCCAGCTCATCCTTATCCTTTTTCGCCCTTCTGGTTCCTTTCGATCCCCCTGTTTTCCCCTTTGGTTTCGACCCTGCCAGCCCGCCAGCCGGGAGCCGGTCTGTAGCTAGGTCGGGGTGTTCGCCTCGAGGGAGCCGGTTCAGAACTTAGGGACTGCGAGAGACTTTCGGGATAAGTAGAGTGGCAGAGGCGAGGCGATGTTTCGGCTAGACCTAGCCGGCATCTCCTTTTGATCGGTATTTCGTTTGAACTAAGCTTTGTCGCCCCGAGGCCCCGTCAGCCGGACAGTCGGGAGCCGGATCTATAGCTGGGAGGGGTGAGAGGGTTTTCCCGGCTCACACTACTTAGCCGATTTTAGAGAGAAGCGACCAGGACCAGCCGGCGAGCCCCTGGGCCCGGGAGCCGGGTCAGGGGGGCGGTGAGCGAGGAAACCTTTGAGGGAAGCAAAACAGGGCATGCCCCAAGAGCCGGCTTGGGGCACCCATTGCATTCGTGATCCCAAAAAGGGTGGGGATACATACATACATTGGTTTTTTTCAGTAGTAAAACGGGCGAAGGAGCGCTGTGTTCCATGGGCGCTCCGTCTCCTCGTCAAAGGCATCTCTTTTGCGCTTCTGCGGCTTCAGGGCGTCTATTAGGTAGTATGCATTGTTGTGCAGTGCCTTGTCGATGATGAATGGGCCCTCCCATGGATAAGACAACTTTTTGTTGCCCGGCTATCCGCTAGATCCGCCTGAGGACCAGGTCCCCTTCACGAAAGGAGAGCGGCCGGATCCGCTTGTTGTGGTAGTGCTGGAGCTTCTGCTGGTAGATTGTCGTTCGGCTCAAGGCCAGCTCGCGGGCTTCTTCGAGTAGGTCGACGTCGTCTTCTCTCGCCTCCTTTGTGTCCTTCTCCGTGTACAGGGCGACCCAAGGCGAGTCGAATTCGGTGTCGGTAGGGATGATCGCCTCGGACCCGTATACAGGGAAGAAGGGGGTAGCCGGTTGATCGGTTGGGGGTGGTCCTGAGACTCCAAAGGACAACCGACAGCTCGTCGATCCAGCAGCCGGCTGAACTTACCAGCGGCGTCACTAGCCGGGGCTTGATGCCCGACAGGATGAGGCCATTAGTCCTCTTCACCTGGCCGTTTGACTGTGGATGAGCGACGGAGGTCAGGTCATGGCGGATCCCATGCTTGCAGCAGAAACGTGCGAGCGCGCCCTTGGTGAAGTTCGTGTCGTTGTCGGTGATGATGCTGTGGGGGACGCCGTAGTGAACCGTGATGTCATCGATGAACCGGACAGCCATGGGGCCATCCAGCTTCTTGATAAGTCTTGCCTCGATCCACTTAGTGAATTTGTCGACAACCACCAGCAAGTGTGTCATGCCGCCTCATGCGGTCTTGAAGGGGCCCACCATGTCCAGCCCCCAGACAGCGAAGGGCCACGAGAGGGGGGTGGTTTGGAGGGCTGATGCTAGCAGGTGGCTCTGCGTGCTGAAGCGTTGGCAGCCCTCGCACTCGTCGACCAATTTCTTGGCCATCTCGAGAGCGGTGGGCCAGAAGAAGCCATGGTGGAAGGCCTTGGCCACCAGAGTCCTGGAGGTGGCGTGGTGCCCACACTCACCCTGGTGGATGTCAAGGAGGATCTCCAGACCCTTTTCCGGCTCGACGCACCGCTGGAAGACGCCAGTGGTGCTGCGATGGACAAGCTCGTTGTTGATGATGTTGTATGCCGAGGCCCGACGCTAAACTTGTCTTGCCAAGGCCTCTTCTGGGGGGAGCTCACTGCGTGGGAGGAACACCAAGATAGGGTGGGCCCAAGAGGGAGCCGAGACGGGGGCCGGCTCGAGAGCCCCTGGACCTAGGTGAACAGCCCCCGGGACCGACTCACCAGCCCCCGGGACCGGCTTGCTAGCCGCTGGGGCCGGCTCGCCAGCCCCCGCGACCGATTGGTCGACTACCATCATGACGGCCGCGTTGTTCGTGCCGACAACCGCGGGCGCGACCGACTCGACTGGTGCTAGTGGGGCAGCCGAAGTTGTGGGAGCCGACGGCGAAGATGCCGAGGGGACAGCCGAAGTCGTTGATGGGACGGCAGCATCTACTGGCATGAAGATTGATTCTAACTCCGGGGAAGGCTTGATCGATGGCTTGAGCAGCCGCTCAAGGGAGACGCTGGCTGGGATGGCCTGCCGGGTGGAGCCGATATTCGCCAATGCGTGGACCGCCTCATTGTCCACCTGCGAGACGTGATGGAACTCACAACCCTCGAAGGAGCCAGTGAGTTGTTGTACGAGGAAGCGGTAGCTGGCCATGTTGGCGTCCCTGGCGTCCCATTCGCCAGAGACCTGCTCACCATGAGGCCGGAGTCGCCGAAGCAGACGATGCGCCTGATGCCGATCTCCTTGGCGAGCCGGAGGCCATGGACGATGGCCTCGTACTCGGCCACGTTGTTGGAGGCAGCAAAGTGGATCTGGAGGGCGTACTTTAGCTGGTCACCTTTCGGGGAAGAGATGACTATGCCGGCACCCAGGCCGGTTCTCATTTTCGAGCCGCCGAAATGCATGCACCAATGTGTGGAGTCTGGGGGAGGCGGCACGAACTCCGTCTCCGCCCAGTCGATAAGGAAGTCAACCAATGCCTGTGACTTGATGGCGGTTTGTGGCTCGTACCAGATCTCGTGATCGGCGAGGGCGATGACCCACTTGGCGATCCGGCCAGTGGAGTCCCGGCCGCTCATGATCTCACCGAGCAGGGCCATGCTCACCATGGTGATGGTATGTTCCTGGAAGTACTGCTTGACCTTCTTTGCAGCGAAGTATATGCCATAGCACATCTTCTAGTAGTGGGGGTAGTTCTGCTTTGACGCGGAGAGGACCTCGCTGAGGTAGTAGATGGGCCGCTGGACCGGTAGGGATTTGCCCTCCTCCGACCGCTCGACCACCAAGATGACGTTGATGACGCGTGTGGTCACCGTGATGTAGGCGAGCAAGGGCTCCTTCTCAGCCGGTGCGGCCAGGATGGGCGTGTGGGTGAGAGCCTTCTTGAGGCCACGGAAAGCCTCGTCCGCTTCGTCGGGCCAGTCGAACGTGCCCGGCTTCTTGGTTTGACCCGGCTCGATTAGAGTCGTCTTGCGAGGGAGCCTGTAGAGGGGCAAGGCCTTCTCCCCAGCCGGCTGATGAACCGGCTGAGCAAGCAAGGCATCCGGTGAACTTCTGGACGTCGCGGAGTCGGGTCGGCTTGGGCATGCGCTCGATCGCGCTAATCTTCTCGGGGTTAGCTTCGATGCTGCAAGCGGACACGAAGAAACCCAGGAGTTGGCCGGCTGGGACGCCGAAGACACACTTCTTCGGGTTGAGCTCGATCTTGTATTCGCGCAGGTTTGCGAAGGTCTCCCGGAGATCGTTGAGGAGGCTGAAGTGCTTCTTGGTTTTGACGACGATGTCGTCGACGTAGATGTGGACGTTCCTGCCTATCTGAGGCAGGAGGCACTTCTGCATGCACCGCTGGAAGGTGGCACCTGCGTTCTTCAGGCCGAAGGACATGGTGATGTAGCAGTAGGCCCCGAAGGGCGTGATGAAAGAGGTCTTGAGCCGGTCTTCCGGATCCAGCTTGATCTGGTGCTAGCCGGAGTAGGCGTCCAGGAAGGACGACAAGTCGCAGCCGGCCGTGGAGTCGATGACTTGATTGATACGTGGCAAGGAGAATGGGTCCTTGGGGCACGCCTTGTTCAGGCTAGTGTAGTTGATGCACATGCGCCAGGTCTTGTTCTTCTTCAGCACCAGGACGGGGTTGGCCAGCCAATCCGGGGGGAACACTTCCATGATGAACCTGGCTGCGAGGAGCTGGGCGATCTCTTCGCCTATAGTATGCCGCTTCTCCTTGGAGAAACGGCGTAGAGGTTGCTTGACCGGCTTGACGTCCGGCCAGATGTGTAGTTTGTGCTCGGCAAACTTCCTCGGAACACCCTGCATGTCCTTGGGGGACCATGCAAAGATGTCCCGATTCTCACGGAGGAAGTCGACGAGCTTGCCTTCCTATTTGTTGTTGAGGCAGGAGCCGATGATGATGCACTGAGCGGGGTTGGCCGGGTCGAGCGGGATTTGCTTGGTGTCCTTGGACGGCTGGAAGGAGGCCTTGCCGACGGACTGCGAGGGGGGAACCGGCACGGCCGGCTGACTGACAGCGAGGGCCACGAGCTGGTCGAGCTGCCGTTTCTCCTCGACGATTTCCAGGGCCTCAGCCAGCTGGCTGCCGTCTCGAGCACACTCGAGCAACATCTTGTAGTCACCCGTGATGGTGATGATTCCCTTGCGGCCCGACATCTTGAGCTTGAGGTAGGCGTAATGGGGGACCGCCATGAAGCTGACAAGGGCCGGCCGACCCAACAGCACGTGGTAGGGACTTGTGAGGTCCACGACCTCGAACAGCACCGGCTCGCGGCGGAAGTGGCCGGGTCCACTAAAGAGGACGTCAAGCGTGATCTTGCCGACAGGGGAGCAGGACTTTCTAGGCATGATGCCATGGAAGGCCATCCGGCTCGCCTGCAGGTCTTCTATCTTCAGCCCCCAGCTTGTGCATCGTGTCAAGGTAGAGGATGTTGATGTTTCTGCCACCATCTATCAGCACCCGCGAGAAGCGGCAAGTTCGTTCCTTGGTGGCGATGGTGGGGTCGAGGACCAGAGCATAGCTGCTAGGATTTGACATCACGGCAGGGTGATCGGCCTGGCTCCAAGTGACCGGCTTCTCCGACCAGTCCATGAACTGGGGAGTTGCCGGCATGGTGGCGTTCACCTCATGACGGAGCTGGCGTTGAGCGTGCTTGCCCATCTCTTCACTAGTGAAGACGACGTAGCAACCATCCTGGTTGGGGAACTGATCGTGGACACGACCGTCATTTTGGGCTGGAGCTGGAGCCGGCGCCGGGGCGGCTGCTGGGGCCGAGGCCGGCGCGCGGGTAGGCGGCGCGGGAGGAGCCTGGAGGCCGTCCTCCCGGGCCAATCGCTGTGAGAAGCTGCACTGCCGGAGCGTGTGCGTAGAGGGTTTGGCCCCTAAGTGGTTCTTGCAGAGGTCGAGCATCTGCTTGTAGGTGAGCTTCGGCTGCCAGGCAGCCTTGCCAGTGCACTGGTGCTGGCTGGAAGGCTAGGCAGCCGGCTCCTGCTCCTCGATGGTGTTGACCTGCCGGCTCCCGTAGCGGGGATCCGGCTGGTCGTTCTTGCGCTTGTTGTTTTGCGGCTGCCAGTTGTCAGCAGCCGACCGGGATGTTGCCGGTGTTTTCGTTGCCTTGGCGGGCGGGGTCGTCTTGACCCAGATGGCTGAATCAGTCGTGGCGTACTTGTCTGCCTTGGTCATGAGCTCGGCAAGTGTGGCCAGCTCGGAGCATAGAAGCTTGTGCTTGAGGTGTTGGGGAACGTTGCATGGGAAACAAAATTTTCCTACGCACATGCAAGATCTATCCATGGTGATGAGCATCTACGAGAGGGAGAGTGGATCTACATACCCTTGTAGATCGCTAAGCGGGAAGCGTTAAGAAACGCGGTTGGTGTAGTCGAACATCTTCGCGATCCAAATCGCCGAGCGTCCCGCGATCACATCACGATCCTGTTGGGAGACGTAGTAGTAAATCAAAATTTTCCTACGTTCACCAAGATCTATCTATGGAGAAACCAGCAACGAGAGGGGAGAGATTGCATCTTCATACCTTTGAAGATCGCTAAGCGGAAGCGTTACAAGAACGCGGTTGATGGAGTCGTACTCGCAGCGATTCAGATCGCGGTAGATCCGATCAAGTGCCGAACGGACGGCACCTCCGCGTTCAACACACGTGCAGCCCGGTGACGTCTCCAACACCTTGATCCAGCAAGGAGGAAGGAGAGGTTGGGGAAGGGCTCCAACAGCAGCACGACGGCGTGGTGGTGGTGGAGTAGCAAGGTATTCCGACAGGGCTTCGCCTAAGCGCTGCGGAGGAGGAAGAAGAGAGGTAGGGCTTCGCCGTGAGAGAGAGAGATCAAATCTTGTCTCAAAACATCCAAAACCTCAAGTATATATAGGAGGAGGGACGTGGAGGGCTGGCTTGGCCTCTACTCCAAAGAGGAGATGGCCGGCTGAATTAAAGGGAGAGTCCACCTCCCACAAGGGAGGTGGATCTCCTCCTTTTAAATCCTTTTTGCCTTATCTCCTTATCTCCAGCCACATGGGCCTTTAGCAAAAGTATTTCCCAGCCCAATAAGGGCTGACACACTTTATCTAACAGCCCATGAAGTCCTCTGGTCGTCACACCCCTCCCGGGGGTCCTCCGGCACCCTCCCGGCACTCCCGGTACACTACCGATGAGCCCGAAAACTTTCCGGTGACCAAAACTGGACTTCCTATATATCAATCTTTACCTCCGGACCATTCCGGAGCTTCTCGTGACGTCCGGGATCTCATCCGGGACTCCGAACAACCTTCGATAATCACGTATACCTTTTCCCTATAACCCTAGCGTCATCGAACCTTAAGTGTGTAGACCCTACGGGTTCGGGAGACACGTAGACATGACCGAGACACCTCTCCGGTCAATAACCAACAGCGGGATCTGGATACCCATGTTGGCTCCCACGTACTCCACGATGATCTCATCGGATGAACCACGATGTCAAGGATTCAATCAATCCCGTATACAATTCCCTTTGTCTATCGGTATGGTACTTGCCCGAGATTCGATCGTCGGTATCCCCATACCTTGTTCAATCTCGTTACTGGCAAGTCTCTTTACTCGTTCCGTAATACATCATCCCGTGGCTAACCCCTTAGTCACATTGAGCTCATTATGATGATGTCTTACCGAGTGGGCCCAGAGATACCTCTCCGTCACACGGAGTGACAAATCCCAGTCTTGATTCGTGTCAACCCAACAGACACTTTCGGAGATACCCGTAGCGTACCTTTATAGCCACCCAGTTACGTTGTGACGTTTGGCACACCCAAAGCATTCCTACGGTATCCGGGAGTTACACAATCTCATGGTCTAAGGAAATGATACTTGACATTGAAAAGCTTTAGCAAACGAACTACACGATCTTGTGCTATGCTTAGGATTGGGTCTTGTCCATCACATCATTCTCCTAATGATGTGATCCCGTTATCAACGACATCCAATGTCCATGGCCATGAAACCGTGACCATCTATTGATCAACGAGCTAGTCAACTAGAGGCTCACTAGGGACATGTTGTGGTCTATGTATTCACACATGTATTATGGTTTCCGGTTAATACAATTATAGCATGAACAATAGACAATTATCATGAACAAGGAAATACAATAATAACCATTTTATTATTGCCTCTAGGGCATATTTCCAACAGTCTCCCACTTGCACTAGAGTCAATAATCTAGTTCACATCACCATGTGATTAACACTTACATCACCATGTGATCATATCATCATGTGATTAACACCCAATAAGTTCCGGGGTTTGTTCATGTTCTGCTCGTGAAAGAGGTTTTTAGTCAATGGGTCTGCGACATTCAGATCCGTGTGTACCTTGCAAACTTTCCATGTCATATTTGTAGATACTGCTCCCACGCTCCACTTGGAGCTATTCCAAATGGCTGCTCCACTATACATAGCCAGATTTCTACTAAGAGTCATCCGGATTGGAGTTAAAGCTTGCATCATCGTAACCCTTTACGATGAACTCTTTATCACCTCCATAATCGAGAAATATTTCCTTAGTTCTCAAGTTACTAAGGATAACTTTGACCATTGTCCAGTGATCCACTCTTGGATTACTCTTGTACCCCTTGACAGACTCATGGCTAGGCACACACAGGTGCGGTACACAGCATGGCATACTATATAGAGCCTATGGCTAAAGCATAGGAGATGACACTCATCTTTTCTTTATCTTCTGCCGTGGTCAGGTATTGAGTCTTACTCAATTTCACACCTTACAATACAGTCAAGAACTCCTTCTTTGACCCATCTATTTTGAACTCCTTCAAAAACTTGTCAAGGTATGTCTTCGTCGAAAAAACTTATCAAGCGAATTGATCCATCCCTATAGATCTTGATGCTCAATAAAATAGTAGCTTTATCTGGGTCTTCCTTTGAAAAAACTCCTTTTAAACAACCCTTCATGCTCTTCCAGAAATTCTACATCATTTCCGATCAATAATATGTCAACTACATATTCTTATAAGAAATTCTATAGTGCTCCCACTCACTTTCTTGCAAATACAAGTTTCTCATAAACTTTGTATAAACTTAAACACTTTGATCACCTCATCAAAGCATATATTCCAACTCCAAGATTCTTGCTCCAGTCCATAGAAGGATCGCTGGAGTTTGCATATTATTAGCATCCTTAGGATTGACAAAACCTTCTGGTTGTATCACATACAACTCTTCCTCACAGAAACCATTACGGAAACCTTGTTTTGTCATCCATCTGCCAGATTTCATAATCGAAAAATGCAGCAACTGCTAACAAAATTTTAATAGACTTTTAGCATCGCTACAGATGAGACAATCTCATCGCAGTCAACTCCTTGAACTTGGCGGAAACTTTTTTGCGACAAGTCGAGCTTTATAAACGGTGACATTTCACCATTAGCGTCTATGTTTATTTCAAAGGTCCATTTGTACTCAATGACCCGCCATTCAACAGGCAAGTCTACCAAAGTCCATACTTGGTTTTCATACATGGATCCTTTCTCGGATTTCATGGCTCCTAGCCATTTGTTGGAATCCGGGCCCACCATCGCTTCTCCATAGTTCGTAGGTTCATCGTTGTCCAACAACATGATTTCCAAGACAGGGTTGTCGTACTACTCAGGAGCAGTACGCGTCCTTGTCGACCTACGAGGTTCGATAGTGACTTGATCCGAAGCTTCATGATCATCATCATTAACTTCCTTTTCAACTGAGTAGGCTCTACAGAAACATCTTTCTGTGTTGCGCTATTCTCTGGTTGAAACAAAGGTTCAACAACCTCATCAAGTTCTATCTTCCTCCCACTCAATTCTTTCGAGAGAAACTCTTTCTCAAGAAAGGACCCGTTCTTAGCAACAAACACCTTTGCGCTTGGATCTGAGATAGAAGGTATACCCAATGTCTCATTAGGGTATTCTATGAAGATGCATTTGTCTGCTTTGGGTTCGAGCTCGCTAGGTGAAAAACCCATTTTCACATAAGCGTCGCAGCCCCAAACATTAAGAAATGACAGCTTAGGCTTGTGTTAAACCACAATTCTCACGGTGTCATCTCAACAGACTTAGATGGTGCCCTGTTTAAAGTGAATGGATTTGTCTTTAATGCATAACCCCATAACGATAGTGGTAAAACGATAAGAGACATCATAGTACTCACTATATCCAATAGAGCACGACTACGACGTTCGAACACACCATCACACTATGGTGTTCCAGGAGGCGTGAGCTGTGAAACAATTTCCACATTGTCTAAAATTTCATACCAAACTCGTAACTTAGATATTCACCTCCATGATCGTATCATAGACATTTATCTTCTTGTCACGATGATCTTTAACTTCACTCTGAAACTCCTTGAACCTTTCAAACATTTCAGATTCGTGTTTCATTAAGTAAATATCCCCATATTTACTCAAATCATCAGTGAAGGTAAAGAAAAACAACGATATCCACTGTGTGTTTCAACACTCATTGGACCACATACATCATCATGTATTAATTCCAATAAGCCACTTGCCCGCTCCATCATATTGGATGACGGGGTCTCAGTCATCTTGCCCAAGAGGCATGGCTCGCATGTCTCAACCGATTCGAAATCGAGTGAGTCAAAAAAAATCCATCATCATGGAGTTTCTTCATGCGATTTATACCAATATGACATTACGTGGCAGTGCCACAAGCATGTGGTACTATCATTATTAACTTTGTATCTTTTGGTACCAATGTTATGAATATGTGTACTACTACGATCATGATTCGATAAACCATTTCGAGTGGGTGCATGACCATTGAAGGCATTATCCATGTAAACAGAATAACCATTATTCTCTAACTTATATGAATAACCGTATCACACTAATCATGATCTAATCACGTTCATGCTCAACGCAAACACCAAATAACATTTATTTAGGTTTATCACAAATCCTGAAGGTAGAGAGAGCGTGCAATGGTGATCACATCAATCTTGGAAATACTTCCAACACACATCGTCACCTTTCACCTAGCTAGTCTCCATTTACTCCGTAGCTTTTATTTCGAGTTGCTAACACTTAGCAACCGAACCGGTATCCAATACCCAGGTGCTACTAGGAGTACCAGCAAGGTACACATCACTAACACGTATATCAAATATACTTCCATTGACATTACCAGCCTTCTTATCTACCAAGCATCTAGGGGTTTTCCGCTTCAGTGAACATTCTCCTCATAACAGAAGCACTTAGTCTCGGGTTCGGGCTCAACCTTGGGTTTCTTCACTAGAGCAACAACTGGCTTGTCATTCCTGAAGTTTTCCGTTCTTGCCCTTGCCCGTTTTGAAACTAGTGGTTTCACTTAACCATCAACACTTGATGCTCCTTCTTGATTTCTACCTTCGTGGTGTCAAACATCACGAACAACTCAGGGATCATCTTATCCATCCCTGGCATGTTATAGTTCATCACGAAGCTCTAGTAGCTTGGTGGCAGTGACTTGGAGAACTGCATTAATCACTATCTCATCTGGAAGATTAACTCCCACTTGATTCAAGTGATTGTAGCACCCAGACAATCTGAGCACACGCTCAGCGATTGAGCTATTCTCCTTTATCTTGCAGACAAAGAATCTTGTTGGAGGTCTCATACCTCTCAACATAGGCACGAGCCTGAGATCACAATCTCAGCTCCTAGAACATCTCATATGTTCCGTGACGTTCAAAACGTTTTGGAGCCTCAATTCTAAGCCGTAATGCATGACGCATTGAACTATCACGTAGTCACCAAAAAGTGCCTGTCATATGTTCACAACATCTACAGACAACGCTTGAGGGAGTGATGCAGTTAGCGGTACATCAAAAACATAAGCTTTCTGTGCAGCAATGAGGACAATCCTCAGATCACGGACCCAGTCCGCATTATTGCTACCATCAACTTTCAACTTACTTTTCTCTAGGATTGTATCAATAAAACTGGGGAGCTACAGCGCGAGCTATCTACGACATAATTTGCAAGGACATTTTTAGACTAAGTTCTTGATAATTAAGTTCATTTAATAAAATTATTAATGAACTCCCACTTAGATAGACATCTCTCTAGTCTTCCAAGTGATACATGATCCATGTCAACTAGCCCGTGTCCGATCATCACGTGAGACGGACTAGTCATCCATGGTGAACATCTTCATGTTGATCGTATCTTCTATACGACTCATGTTCGACCTTTCGGTCTTCCGTGTTCCGAGGCCATGTCTGTACATGCTAGGCTCGTCAAGTCAACCTAAGTGTTTCGCGTGTGTAAATCTGGCTTACACCCGTTGTATGCGAACGTTAGAACCTATCACACCCGATCATCACGTGGTGCTTCGGAACAACGATCCTTAGCAACGGTGCACAGTTAGGGTGAACACTTCTCTTGAAATTTTATTGAGAGATCATCTTATTTACTACCGTCGTTCTAAGCAAATAAGATGTAAACATGATAAACATCACATGCAATCAATATAGTGACATGATATGGCCAATATCATTTTGCTCCTATGATCTCCATCTTCGGGGCACCATGATCATCACTGTCACCGGCACGACACCATGATCTCCATCATCATGATCTCCATCATTGTGTCTTCGTGAAGTTGTCTCGCCAACTATTACTTCTACTACTATGGCTAACGCTTAGCAATAAAGTAAAGTAATTACATGGCGTTTATGATTGACACGCAGGTCATACAATAAATAAGACAACTCCTATGGCTCCTGCCGGTTGTCATAATCATCGACATGCAAGTCGTGAATCCTATTACAAGAACATGATCAATTCATACATCACAATGCATCACATCACATCCTTTGGCCATATCACATCACAAGGCACATGCTGCAAAAACAAGTTAGACGTCCTCTAATTTGTAGTTGCAAGTTTTTACGTGGCTGCTATAGGTTACTAGCAAGAATGTTTCTTACCTACGTCAACACCACAACGTGATTTGCCAATTGCTATTTACCCTTCATAAGGACCCTTTTCATCGAATCCGATCCGACTAAGGTAGGAGAGACAGACACCCGCTAGCCACCTTATGCATCTAGTGCATGTCAGGCGGTGGAACCGGTCTCACGTAAGCGTACGTGTAAAGTTGGTCCGGGCCGCTTCATCCCACAATACCGCCGAATCAAGATAAGACTAGTAGCGGCAAGCAAATTAACAAACTCGACGCCCACAACTGCTTTGTGTTCTACTCGTGCATAGATTCTACGCATAGACCTAGCTCATGATGCCACTGTTGGGAGACGTAGTAGTAAATCAAAATTTTCCTACGTTCACCAAGATCTATCTATGGAGAAACCAGCAACGAGAGGGGAGAGATTGCATCTTCATACCTTTGAAGATCGCTAAGCGGAAGCGTTACAAGAACGCGGTTGATGGAGTCGTACTCGCAGCGATTCAGATCGCGGTAGATCCGATCAAGTGCCGAACGGACGGCACCTCCGCGTTCAACACACGTGCAGCCCGGTGATGTCTCCAACACCTTGATCCAGCAAGGAGGAAGGAGAGGTTGGGGAAGGGCTCCAACAGCAGCACGACGGCGTGGTGGTGGTGGAGTAGCAAGGTATTCCGACAGGGCTTCGCCTAAGCGCTGCGGAGGAGGAAGAAGAGAGGTAGGGCTTCGCCGTGAGAGAGAGAGATCAAATCTTGTCTCAAAACATCCAAAACCTCAAGTATATATAGGAGGAGGGACGTGGAGGGCTGGCTTGGCCTCTACTCCAAAGAGGAGATGGCCGGCTGAATTAAAGGGAGAGTCCACCTCCCACAAGGGAGGTGGATCTCCTCCTTTTAAATCCTTTTTGCCTTATCTCCTTATCTCCAGCCACATGGGCCTTTAGCAAAAGTATTTCCCACCCCAATAAGGGCTGACACACTTTATCTAACAGCCCATGAAGTCCTCTGGTCGTCACACCCCTCCCGGGGGTCCTCCGGCACCCTCCCGGCACTCCCGGTACACTACCGATGAGCCCGAAAACTTTCCGGTGACCAAAACTGGACTTCCTATATATCAATCTTTACCTCCGGACCATTCCGGAGCTCCTCGTGACGTCCGGGATCTCATCCGGGACTCCGAACAACCTTCGGTAATCACGTATACCTTTTCCCTATAACCCTAGCGTCATCGAACCTTAAGTGTGTAGACCCTACGGGTTCGGGAGACACGTAGACATGACCGAGACACCTCTCCGGTCAATAACCAACAGCGGGATCTGGATACCCATGTTGGCTCCCACGTACTCCACGATGATCTCATCGGATGAACCACGATGTCAAGGATTCAATCAATCCCGTATACAATTCCCTTTGTCTATCGGTATGGTACTTGCCCGAGATTCGATCGTCGGTATCCCCATACCTTGTTCAATCTCGTTACTGGCAAGTCTCTTTACTCGTTCCGTAATACATCATCCCGTGGCTAACCCCTTAGTCACATTGAGCTCATTATGATGATGTCTTACCGAGTGGGCCCAGAGATACCTCTCCGTCACACGGAGTGACAAATCCCAGTCTTGATTCGTGTCAACCCAACAGACACTTTCGGAGATACCCGTAGCGTACCTTTATAGCCACCCAGTTACGTTGTGACGTTTGGCACACCCAAAGCATTCCTACGGTATCCGGGAGTTACACAATCTCATGGTCTAAGGAAATGATACTTGACATTGAAAAGCTTTAGCAAACGAACTACACGATCCTGTGCTATGCTTAGGATTGGGTCTTGTCCATCACATCATTCTCCTAATGATGTGATCCCGTTATCAACGACATCCAATGTCCATGGCCATGAAACCGTGACCATCTATTGATCAACGAGCTAGTCAACTAGAGGCTCACTAGGGACATGTTGTGGTCTATGTATTCACACATGTATTATGGTTTCCGGTTAATACAATTATAGCATGAACAATAGACAATTATCATGAACAAGGAAATACAATAATAACCATTTTATTATTGCCTCTAGGGCATATTTCCAACAGATCCGTCCCGCGATCCAATCACGATCCGTCCCGCGAACTCATCATGATCCATCCTGCGATCTCATCACGATCCATCCCGCGATCTCATCACGATCCGTCCTGTGAACTCATCACGAACCGTCTCGCGATCTTGTTCACGGTCCTTCCGATCTAGCGCCGAACAGACGGCACCTCCGCGTTCAGCACACGTGCAGCTTGATGACGATCTCTATAGTCTTGATCCAGCAAGAGGAAGTGGAGAGGGAGAAGAGTTCACCGGCAGCATGACGGCGCCCGGTGATGGTGGTGGAGCAATTCCGGCAGGGCTTCGCCTAAGCACTGCAGAAAACCGATCTAGAGGAGAAACTATGCACTCGAGGAACGGGTAGCACGTGGCTAAAATCTGGTGCCAAAAAACCCTAAAACCTCTAGTATATATAAGAGGAAGAGAGGAGGAGGCTTGGCCCTCAAAGGACCAGCAATTGGGTCGGCCAAATCAAGTGGGAGAGGTGGAATCCACCTCCAATCCTAGTAGGACTAGGATTCACCCTATTTTTTGCCTTTTTCCACCTTTTTCTCTTTGGGCTTTTCTTCCCAGCCTCATGGGCCTTGTGTGGGATTTCCACCAGCCCACTAAGGGCTGGTATTTACTCTCCCACAGCCCATGTAGCCTCTTGGGTCGAAATACCCCTCCCGATGGTCTCCCGGTACACTACCGGCACTCCCGGTACATTCCCGATTAGCCCGAAACTTTTCCGGCGACCAAAATAGGACTTTCTATATATGAATCTTTACCTCTGGACCATTCCGGAGCTCCTCGTGATGTCTGGGATCTCATCCGGGACTCCGAACAACCTTCGGTCACCACCATACATAACTCTATACTAGCCAAACGTCACCAAACCTTAAGTGTGCAGACCCTGCGGGTTCGAGAACTATGTAGACATGACCGAGACACCTCTACGGTCAATAACCAATGGCGGGACCTGGATGTCCACATTGGTTCCTACATATTCTACGAAGATCTTTATCGGTCGAACCTCTATGTCAAGGATTCAGTTAATCCCGTATGATGTTCCCTTTGTTCTTCGGTATGTTACTTGCCCGAGATTCGATCGTAGGTATTTCCATACCTAGTTCAACATCGTTACCGGCAAGTCTCTTTACTCGTTCCGTAATACAAGATCCCGTGACTAACACTTAGTCACATTGCTTGCAAGGCTTATTGTGATGTTGTATTACCGAGTGGGCCCTGAGATACCTCTCCGTCACACGGAGTAAAAAATCCCAGTCTTGATCCATGCCAATTCAACAGACACCCTCGAAGATACCTATAGAGCACCTTTATAGTCAGCCAGTTACGTTGTGACGTTTGATACACACAAGGCACTCCTCCGATGTCCATGAGTTGCATGATCTCATGGTCATAGGAACATATACTTGACAGGCAGAAAACAGTAGCAATAAACTGACACGATCATATCCTACGTTTTTATTTTGGGTCTTGTCCATCACATCATTCTCCTAATGATGTGATCCCGTTATCAAATGACATCTCATGTCCATGTCTAGGAAACCTTAACCATCTTTGATCAACGAGCTAGTCTATTAGAGGCATACTAGGGACATGGTTTTTGTCTATGTATCCACACATGCATCTAAGTCTCCGATCAATACAATTTATAGCATGGATAATAAACGATTATCATGAACAAGGAAATATGATAATAACTAATTTATTATTGCCTCTAGTGCATATTTCCAACAGTCTCCCTCTTGCAATAGAGTCAATAATCTAGTTCACATCACCATGTGATTCGCATTGTTATGAATCTAACACCCAATGAGTTATGGGGCTCGATCATGCTTTGCGTGTGAGAGAGGTCTTATAGTCAACGGGTCTAGGACATTCAGATCCGTGAGTACTTTGCAATTTCTATGTCAAACTGTAAACACTGCTACCACACTCCACTTGGTACTATTCCAAATGGCTGCTCCACTATACGTATCCAGATTGCTACTACGAGTCATCCGGATTGGTGTTAAAGCTTGCATCGACGTAACTCTTTACGACGAACTCTTTATCACCTCCATAATCGAGAAACATCTCCTTAGTCTTTTAGTTACTAAGGATAATCTTGACCGCTATCCAGTGCTCCATTCCAGGATCACTTTGAAACCTTCTGGCCATACTTATGGCAAGGCTGACATCGGGTCTTGTGCACAGCATTGCATACATGATAGAGCCTATGGCTAAAGCATAGGGGATGACACTCATCTTTTCTCTATCTTCTGCAGTCACTGGGCATTGAGTCTTACTCAACTTTATACCTTACAAATCAGGCGAGAACTCTTTCTCTGACTGATCAATTTTGAACTCTTTCAAAATCTTGTCAAGGTATGTGCTCATTGAAAGTCTCATCAAGTATCTTGATCTATCTCTATAGATCTGGATGCTCAACAATTAGGTAGCTTTATCCAGGTCTTCCTTTGAAAAACTCTTTTCAAACACCCGTTTATGCTCTCCAGAATTTCTACATCATTTCCGAAATAGCAATATGTCATCCACATATACTTATCAGAAACTCTATAGTGCTCCCACTCACTTTATTGCAAATACAAGTTTCTCGTAAACTTTGTATAGACTCAAAAACTTTGATCACCTCATCAAAGTGTATATTCCAACTCCGGGATGCTTGCTTCAGTTCATAGAAGAATCACTAAAGCTCGCACATCTTTTAGCATCCTTAGGACTGACAAAACCTTCTGGTTGTATCTCATACAACCTTTCCTTAAGGAAGGAAATGATGTTTTGGCATCCATCTGCCAGATTTCATAATTGAAAAATGCAGCAACTGCTAATATAATTCCAACAAACTTCAGCATCGCTACGAGTGAAAAGTCTCATCGCAGTCAACTCTTTGAACTTGTCGTACACTACTTTGCAACAAGTCAAGCTTTACAAATGGTAACATTTACCATCAGCGTCTGTCTTCATTTTAAAGATCCATTTGTACTTAACGACCTGCCGTCTAACAAGCAAGTCCACCAAAGTCTATACTTAGTTTTCATACATGGATCCTTTCTCGGATTTCATGGCCTCTAACCATTTGTTGGTTTTTGGGCCCATCATCGCTTCTCCATAGTTCGTAGGTTCATCGTTGTCCAACAACATGACCTCCAAGACAGGGTTGTCGTACCGCTCGGTAGCAGTACACATCCTTGTCGACCTACGAAGTTTGATAGTAACTTGATCCGAAGCTTCATGATCATCATCATTAATTTCCTCTTCAACTGATGTAGTCTTCACAGAAACATCTTTCTGCGTTGCGCCACTTTCTGCTTGAAGTGAAGGTTCAGTAACCTCGTCAAGTTCTATTTTCCTCGTAGGTCGATAGTAACTTGATCCGAAGCTATATGATCATCATCATTAACTTCCTATTCAACTGACGTAGGCTTTACAGAAACATATTTCTGCGCTGCGCTACTTTCTGGTTGAAGCAGAGGTTCAATAACCTCATCAAGTTCTATCCTCCTACCACTCAATTCTTTCAAGAGAAACCCTTTCACAAGAAAGGACCTAGTTTTAGCAACAAACATTTTATGCTTGGATATGAGATAGAAGGTTCACCCAACTGTTCTTAGCGTATTCTATGAAGATGCAATTGTTCACTTTGGGTTTGAGCTCATTAGGTGAAAACATTTTCCACACAAGCGTCGTAGCCCCAAGCATTAAGAAATGACAGCTTAGGTTTCTATCAAACCAAAATACACACGGTGTCATCTCAACGGATTTAGATGGTGCCCTATTTAAAGTGAATGTAGTTGTCTCTAATGCATAACCCCAAAATTATAGTAACAAAACGATAACAGACATCACAGCATGCACCATATCCAATAGAGCACGACTATGACGTTCGGACACACCATCACACTATGGTGTTCCAGGTGGCGTGAGTTGTGAAAACAATTCTCACATTGTCTAAATTTGTATGCCAAACTCGTAAATCAGATATTCACCTCCACGATCAGATAGCAAACATTTTTATCTTCTTGTCACGATGATCTTAAAACTTCACTCTGAATTTGCTTGAACCTTTCAAACGATTCAGACTTGTGTTTCATCAAGTAAATATACACTATATCTACTCAAATCATAAGTGAAGGTAAGAAAATAACGATATTCACCGCACGCTACAAGACTCACTGGATTGCATACATCAACATGTATCATTTCCAATAAATCAGTTGCCCGCTTCATCAAAACAGAAAACGGGGTCCTTAATCATCTTGACCAAGAGGCATGGTTCGCATGCCTCAACCGATTCGAAATCGAATGAGTCCAAAGATCCATCAGCATGGAGTTTCTTCATGCACTTTATACCAATATGACATTTAGCGGCAGTGCCACGAGCATGTGGTACTATCATTATTAACTTTGTATCTTTTTGGCATTAGTGTTATTAACATGTGTATTACTACGATCAAGTTTCAACAAACCATTCTTATTGGGTGCATGACCGTTGAAGGTATTATTCATGTAAATAGAATAACCATTATTCTCTAATTTAAATGAACAACCGTGTTGCAATGAACATGATCTAATCATGTTCATGCTCAACGCAAAAACAGCAAATAACATTTATTTAGGTTCGTCACTAATCTCGAAGGTAGAGAGAGCGTGCGATGTTGATCACATCAACCTTGGAAACATTTCCAACACACATCGTCACCTCACACTTAGCTAGTTCTCCATTTATTCCGTAGCTTTTATTTCGAGTTACTAACATTTAGCAATCGAACCGGTATCCAATACCCAGGTGCTACTAGGAGTACAAGCAAGGTACACATCAATAACACGTATATCAAATATACTTCTGTCGACGTTGCTAGCCTTCTTATCTACCAAGTATCAAGGGTTGTTCCGCTTCAGTGACCTCTCTCCTCATAATCGAAGCACTTAGTCTCGGGTTTGGGTTAGACTTTGGGTTGCTTTACTGGAGATGCAACTGACTTGCTATCCATGAAGTTTCCACCCTTGCTCTTGCCCTTCTCGAAACTAGTGGTTTTGACTAACCATCAACACTTGACGCTCCTTCTCGATTTCTACCTTCGCGGTCTCAAACATCGCGAACAGCTCAGGGATCATTATTTCTATCCCCAGCATTCTATAGTTCATCACCAAGTTCTAGTACCTTAGTGACAGTGACTTGGAGAACTATATCAATCACTATCTTATCTGGAAGATCACCTCCCACTCGATTCAAATGATTGTAGCACCCAGACAACCTGAGCACATGCTCAACGATTGAGCTATTCTCGTTCATCTTGCAGGCAAAGAATCTTGTCGGAGATCTCATATCTCGCAACATGGGCACGAGCCTGAGATCCTAATTTCAGCTCTTAGAACATCTCATATGTTCTGTGACGTTCAAAAACGTTTTGAAGCCTCAATTCTAAGCCGTAATGCATGACGCACTAAACTATCAAGTAGTCACAGCACGTACCTGTCAGATGTTCACAACATCTACAGATGACGCTAGAGGGGTTGGCGCACCGAGCGGTGCATTAAGGACATAAGCCTTCTGTGCAACAACGAGGACATTCCTCAGATCACGGATCCAATCCGCAATCATGCTACCATCATCTTTCAACTCTATTTCTCTAGGAACATATAAAAATTCAAGGGAGCTACAGCACGAGCAAGTAATCTACAACATAATTTGCAAAGACATTACTGACTATGTTCATGATAATGAGTTCAATTAATCATATTACTTAAGAACTCCCACTCAAATTGACATCCCTCCGGTCATCCGAGTGATACATGATCCAAATTCACCAACTCAAGTCCGATCATCACGTGAGTTGAGGTGGTTACAATGGTGAACATCATCATGTTGATCATATCTACTATATGACTCATGTTCGACCTTTCGGTCTCTTGTATTCCGAGGCCATGCCTGTACATGCTAGGCTCGTCAAGTTTAACCCGAGTGTTCTGCGCGTGCAACACTGGCTTGCACCCGTTGTATGTGAACGTAGAGTCTATCACACCCGATCATCACGTGGTGTCTCAGCACGACGAACTTTCGCAACGGTGCACACTCGGGGAGAACACAATTTTATCTTGAAATTTAAGTGAGGGATCACCTTATAATGCTACCGTCGTACTAAGCATAACAAGGTGCATAAAAGGATTAACATCACATGCAATTCATAAGTGACATGATATGGCCATGAACTTGTGCTTTAGATCTCCATCTTGAAAGCACCGGCATGATCTTCATCGTCACCGGCACGACACCATGATCTCCATCAACGTGTCGCCATGAAACTCTATACATCACATGATCATCTCATACATCACATATATCACATCATGTAATTGGCCATATCACATCACAACATACCCTGCAAAAACAAGTTACACGTCCTCTAATTGTTGTTGCATGTTTTACATGGCTGCTACGGGTATCTAGCAAGAACAATTCTCATCTACGCAAAAACCACAACGGTGATACACTAGTTGCTTTTCAACCTTCTCAAGGACCGCCTTTGTCGAATCCGATCCAACTAAAGTGAGAGAAACTGGCACCCGCAAGCCATCTATGCAACAAGTTACGGTCGAGGGAACCGGTCTCTCGTAAGCGTACGAGTAATTTTTGTCTAGGCCACTTCATCTCACAATACCGCTGAACCAAAATCCAACCAAGGGAGGAAGCAATCTAAGCATCAACGCCCACAAACTCTTTGTGTTCTACTCGAGATCTCATCTACACATAGACCTAGCTCATGATGCCACTGCTGGGGAACGTTGCATGGGAAACAAAAAATTTCCTACGCACACGCAAGATCTATCCATGGTGATGAGCATCTACGAGAGGGAGAGTGGATCTACATATCCTTGTAGATCGCTAAGCAGGAAGCGTTAAGAAACGCGGTTGGTGTAGTCAAACATCTTCGCGATCCAAATCGCCGAGTGTCCCGCGATCCAATCACGATCCGTCCCGCGAACTCATCACGATCCGTCCCGTGATCTCATCACGATCCGTCCCGCGATCTCATCACGATCCATCCCGCGATCTCATCACAATCCGTCCCGTGAACTCATCACGAACCGTCTCACGATCTTGTTCATGGTCCTTCCGATCTAGCGCCGAATAGACGACACCTCCGCGTTCAGCACACGTGCAGCTTGATGATGATCTCCACAGTCTTGATCCAACAAGAGGAAGTGGAGAGGGATAAGAGTTCACCGGCAGCGTGACGGCGCCCCGGTGATGGTGGTGGAGCAATTCCGGCAGGGCTTCGCCTAAGCACTGCAGAAAACCGATCTAGAGGAGAAACTATGCACTAGAGGAACGGGTAGCACATGGCTAAAATCTGGTGCCAAAAAACACTAAAACCTCTAGTATATATAAGAGGAAGAGAGGAGGAGGCTTGGCCCTCAAAGTACCAGCAATTGGGTCGGCCAAATCAAGTGGGAGAGGTGGAATCCACCTCCAATCCTAGTAGGACTAGGATTCACCCTATTTTTTTGCCTTTTTCCACCTTTTTCTCTTTGGGCTTTTCTTCCCAGCCTCATGGGACTTGTGTGGGATTTCGACCAGCCCACTAAGTGCTGGTATTTACTCTCCCACAGGCTATGTACCCTCTTGGGTCGAAATACCCCTCCCGATGGTCTCCCGGTACACTACCGGCACTCCCGATACATTACCGATTAGCCCGAAACTTTTCCGGCGACCAAAATAGGACTTCCTATATATGAATCTTTACCTCCGGACCATTCCGGAGCTCCTCGTGACGTCCGGGATCTCATCTGGGACTCCTAACAACCTTCGGTAACCACCATACATAACTCTATACTACCGAAACGTCACCAAACCTTAAGTGTGCAGACCCTGCGGGTTCGAGAACTATGTAGACATGACCGAGACACCTCTACGGTCAATAACCAATGGCAGGACCTGGATGTCCACATTGGTTCCTACATATTCTACAAAGATCTTTATCGGTCGAACCTCTATGTCAAGGATTCAGTTAATCCCGTATGATGTTCCCTTTGTTCCTCGGTATGTTACTTGCCCGAGATTCGATCGTCGGTATTTCCATACCTAGTTCAACCTCGTTACCGGCAAGTCTCTTTACTCGTTTCGTAATACAACATCCCGTAACTATCACTTAGTCACATTGCTTGCAAGGCTTATTGTGATGTTGTATTATCGAGTGGGCCCTGAGATACCTCTCCGTCACACGGAGTAACAAATCCCAGTCTTGATCCATGCCAATTCAACAGACACCCTCGGAGATACCTGTAGAGCACCTTTATAGTCACCCAGTTACGTTGCGACGTTTGATACACACAAGGCACTCCTCCGATGTCCGTGAGTTGCATGATCTCATGGTCATAGGAACATATACTTGACAGGCAGAAAACAGTAGCAATAAACTGACACGATCATATGCTACGTTTGTAGTTTGGGTCTTGTCCATCACATCATTCTCCTAATGATGTGATCCCGTTATCAAATGACATCTCATGTCCATGGCTAGGAAACCTTAACCATCTTTGATCAATGAGCTAGTCTATTAGAGGCATACTAGGGACATGGTTTTTGTCTATGTATCCACACATGCATCTAAGTCTCCGATCAATACAATTTATAGCATGGATAATAAACGATTATCATGAACAAGGAAATATGATAATAACTAATTTATTATCGCCTCTAGGGCATATTTCCAACATGAGGGGGGTGTCGTCTCGGCAGCCTTCAATGAAGTATTGCACGGCTTGCACCTCGTGCACCCCCTCGCAGGAGTTGCGGAGCTCGGTCCATCGAGTGAGGTAGTCGCGAAGGGATTCGTCCGGCCCCTGAACGCACCTGGCGAGTTTAGGAGGGCGTCCAGGCCGCTTGTAGGTGCCGGTGAAGTTGCGGACAAAGGCCTCCTCGAAGTCCGTCCAAGTATTGATGCTGCCGGCCGCCAGGCTATTGAGTCAGGTGCGGGCCGAGCCGATCAACATGAGGGGGTGTAGCAAACGGCTATGCTCTTGTTCCCCCAAGCGATGCCAACCGCGGTGGTGTCGTCGATCAGCTAGTCTTCGGGCTTGGCAGCCCCGTTGTACTTCGGAGTGTCTCGGGGGAGCGTGAAGCCGGTCAGGAACGGCTCGTTGCGGATTCGAGGGCCGAAATAGGCCGAACCAATCGAGCCCTCCTTCTCGAGGAGGGTGGGCTGCGTGAGGTGGTCAATGCGGTTGCGGGCGTCGTTCCCGCTGTGGGGCACACACGGCCCAATCTGGGCCGAGAGCTTGAGGCCGATGACGGGCGGAACCGTCCGTTCCCGCTCGCGCCGTGGGGGTGGAGTGTGCCCGTGGCTGCGCCGGCTGCTGAATGTCGGCGCTTCTATTGGAAATATGTCCTAGAGGCAATAATAATTAGTTATTATCATATTTCCTTGTTCATGATAATCGTTTATTATCCATGCTATAATTGTATTGATCGGAGACTTAGATGCATGTGTGGATACATAGACAAAACCATGTCCCTAGTATGCCTCTAATAGACTAGCTCGTTGATCAAAGATGGTTAAGGTTTCCTAGACATGGACATGAGATGTCATTTGATAACGGGATCACATCATTATGAGAACGGTGTGATGGACAAGACCCAAACTACAAACGTAGCATATGATCGTGTCAGTTTATTGCTACTGTTTTCTACATGTCAAGTATCTGTTCCTATGACCATGAGATCATGCAACTCACTGACATCGGAGGAGTGCCTTGTGTGTATCAAACGTCGCACGTAACTGGGTGACTATAAAGGTACTCTACAGGTATCTCCGAGGGTGTCTGTTGGGTTGGCATGGATCAAGACAGGGATTTGTTACTCCGTGTGACGGAGAGGTATCTGAGGGCCCACTCGGTAATAAAACATCACAATAAGCCTTGCAAGCAATCTAACTAAGTGTTAGTCACGAGATCTTGTATTACGGAATGATTAAAGAGCCTTGCCGGTAACGAGGTTGAACTAGGTATGGAGATACCGATGATCGAATATCGGGCAAGTAACATACCGAAGAACAAAGGGAACATCATATGGGATTAACCGAATCCTTGACATAGAGGTTCGACCGATAAAGATCTTCGTAGAATATGTAGGAACCAATATGGGCATCCAGGTCCCTCTATTGGTTATTGACCTTAGAGGTGTCTCGGTCATGTCTACATAGTTCTCGAACCCGTAGGGTCTGCACACTTAAGGTTTGGTGACGTTTCGGTAGTATAGAGTTATGCATAGTGGTGACCGAAGGTTGTTCGGAGTCCTAGATGAGATCCCGGACGTCACAAGGAGCTCCATAATGGTCCGGAGGTAAATATTGATATATACGAAGTCCTATTTTGGTCGCCGGAAAAGTTTCGGGCTCATCGGTAGTGTACCGGGAGTGCCGGTAGTGTACCGGGAGACCATCGGGAGGGGTATTTTGACCCAAGAGGCTACATGGGCTGTGGGGGGGTGAATATCAGCCCTTAGTGGGCTGGTGGAAGTCCCACACAAGGCTCATGCGGCTGGGAAGAAAAGCCCAAACAGAAAAAGGTGGAAAAAGGCAAAAAGGCAAAAATAAGGAGGAGTCCTAGTCCTACTAGGATTGGAGGAGGAATCCTTCTCTCCTCTTGATTCGGCCGACGCCTGGGTGTCTTGGCCCTTGGGCCAAGCCTCCTTCTCTCTTCCTCTTATATACTAGAGGTTTTAGGGTTTTTGCACTAGATTTTCAGCCACATGCTACCCGTTCCTCTAGTGCACAGTTTCTCCTCTAGATCGGTTTTTCTGCAGTGCTTAGGCGAAGCCCTGCCAGAATTGCTCCACCACCATCGCCACGGTGCCGTCACGCTGCCGGAGAACTCGTCTACCTCTCCTCTCCCTCTTGCTGGATCAAGAAGGTGGAGATCATCATCGAGTTGTACGTGTGCTAAACGCGGAGGTGTCGTCCGTTCGGCGCTAGATCGGAAGGACCATGATCAAGATTGCGAGACGGATCGTGATGAGATCACGACGGATCGTGATGAGTTCGCGGAAAGTATCGTGATTGGATCGCGGGACAGATCGTGATGAGATCACGGGACCCTAGGCGATTTGGATCGCGAAGACGTTCGACTACACCAACCACGTTTCTTAACGCTTCCCGCTTAGCGATCTACAAGGGTATGTAGATCCACTCTCCCTCTTGTAGATGCTCATCACCATGGATAGATCTTCCGTGCGTGTAGGAAATTTTTTGTTTCCCATGCAACGTTCCCCAATAGTGGTATCAGAGCTAGGTCTATGTGTAGATGAGATCTAGAGTAGAACACAAAGAGTTTGTGGGCGTTGATGCTTAGATTGCTTCCTCCCTTGGTCGTGTTTTGGTTCAGCAGTATTGTGGGATGAAGCGGTCCAGACCAACATTACTCGTACGCTTATGAGAGACCGGTTCCCTCAACTACAACTTGTTGCAAAAGATGGCTGGCGGGTGGTAGTTTCTCCTACTTTAGTTGGATCGGATTCGACAAAGGCAGTCCTTGAGAAGGTTGAAAAGCAACCTATGTATCACCGTTGTGGTTTTTGCGTAGGTGAGAATTGTTCTTGCTAGATACCCGTAGCATCCAAGTAAAACATGCAACAACAATTAGAGGACGTCTAACTTGTTTTTGCAGGGTATGTTGTGATGTGATATGGCCAATTACATGATGAGATATATCTGATGTATGACATGATCATGTTTTGTATAGAAAATCATGACTTGCATGTTGATGAGTACGGCAACCGGCAGGAACCATAGGGTTGTCTTTAATTATTGTATGACTTGCGTGTCAATCATTAAGCGTTATGTAATGATTTACTTTATCGCTAAACGGTAGCAATAGTAGTAGAAGCATGGTGGGTGCGACAACCCCGATGGCGACACGTTGATGGAGATCATGGTGTCATGCCGGTGACGATGGAGATCATGTCGGTGCTTTCAAGATGGAGATCAAAAGCACAAGTTCATGGCCATATCATGTCACTTATGATTTGCATGTTATGTTAATACTTTTATGCACCTTGTTTTGCTTAGGACGACGGTAGCATTATAAGGTGATCCCTCACTTAATTTCAAGATAAATTGTGTTCTCCCCAAGTGTGCACCATTGCGAAAGTTTGTCGTGTCGAGACACCACATGATAATCGGGTGTGATAGACTCTACGTTCACATACAACGGGTGCAAGCCAGTGTTGCACATGCAGAACACTCAGGTTAAACTTGATGATCCTAGCATGTACGGACATGGCCTCGGAACACAAGAGACGGAAAGGTCAAACATGAGTCATATAGTAGATATGATCAACATGATGATATTCACCATTGAAACCACCTCAACTCACGTGATGATCGGACTTGAGTTGGTGAATTTGGATCATGTATCACTCGAATGACCGGAGGGATGTCAATTTGAGTGGGAGTTCTTCAGTAATATGATTAATTGAACTCATTATCATGAACATAGTCAGTAGTGTCTTTGCAAATTATGTTGTAGATTACTTGCTCGTGCTGTAGCTCCCTTGAATTTTTATATGTTCCTAGAGAAATAGAGTAGAAAGATGATGGTTGCAATATTGCGGACTGGCTCCGTGATCTGAGGATTGTCCTCGTTGCTGCACAGAAAGCTTATGTCCTTAATGCACCGCTCGGTGCGCCAAGGCCTCTAGCGTCGTCTGTAGATGTTGTGAACATCGGATAGGCGCGTTTTGATGACTACTTGATAGTTTAGTGCGTCATGCATTACAGCTTAGAATTGAGGCACCGAAACATTCTGAATGTCATGGAACATATGAGATGTTCTAAGAGCTTAAATTTGGGTCTCAGGCTCGTGCCCGTGTTGCGAGATATGAGATCTCCAACAAGATTCTTTGCCTGCAAGATGAAGGAGAATAGCTCAATCGTTGAGCATGTGCTCAGATTGTCTGGGTGCTACAATCGCTTGAATCGAGTGGGACTTGATCTTCCAGATGAGATAGTGATTGATATAGTTCTCCAAGTCACTGTCACTAAGCTACTAGAACTTGGTGATGAACTATAAAACGCCAGGGATAGAAATAATGATCCCTCAGCTATTCGCAATGTTTGACACCGCGAAGGTAGAAATCAAGAAGGAGCGTCAAGTGTTGATGGTTAGTCAAACCACTAGTTTCGAGAAGGGCAGGAGCAAGGAGGGAAACTTCATGGATAGCAAGTCAGTTGCTGCTCTAGTGAAGCAACCCAAAGTTGAACCCAAACCCGAGACTAAGTGCTTTGATTATGAGGAGAGCGGTCGCTGAAGCGGAACAACCCTAGATACTTGGTAGATAAGAAGGTTGGCAACGTCGACTGAAGTATATTTGATATACGTGTTATTGATGTGTACCTTGCTAGTACTCCTAGTAGCACCTGGGTATTGAATACCGGTTCGGTTGCTAAATATTAGTAACTCAAAATAAAAGCTACAGAATAAACGGAGAACTATCTAAGGGTGAGGTGACGATGTGTGTTGGAAATGTTTCCAAGGTTGATGTGATCAACATCACACGCTCTCTCTACCTTCGGGATTAGTGACGAACCTAAATAAATGTTATTTGGTGTTTTGTGTTGAGCATTAACGTGATTTGATCGTGTTTATTGCAATACAGTTATTCATCTAAGTTAGAGAATAATGGTTATTCTGTTTACATGAATAATACCTTCAATGGTCATGCACCCAGTGAGAATGGTTTGTTGAATCTTGATCGTAGTAATACACATGTTCATAACATTGATGCCAAAAGATACAAAGTTAATTATAATAGTACCACATACTTGTGGCATTGCCGCTAAATGTCATATTGGTATAAAACACATGAAGAAACTCCATGCTGATGGATCTTTGGACTCATTTGATTTCGAATCGGTTGAGACATGCGAACCATGCCTCTTGGGCAAGATGACTAAGGACCCCGTTTTCCGGTTTGATGGAGCGGGCAAGTGATTTATTGGAAATGATACATGTTGATGTATGCAATCCAATGAGTCTGGTAGCGTGTGGTGGATATCGTTATTTTCTTACCTTCACTGATGATTTGAGTAGATGTAGTGTATATTTACTTAATGAAACATAAGTCTGAATCGTTTGAAAAGTTCAAGCAAATTGAGAGTGAAGTTTAAGATCATCGTGACAAGAAGATAAATATGTCTACGATATGATCGTGGAGGTGAATACCGGAGTTACGAGTTTGGCATACAATGACAATGTGAAAGTTGTTTCATAGCTCACGCCACCTGGAACACCATAGTGTGATGGTGTGTCCGAACGTCATAGTCATGCTCTATTGGATATGGTGCGTGCTATGACGTCTCTTATCGTTTTGCTACTATAGTTTTGGGGTTATGCATTAGAGACAACTACATTCACTTTACATAGGGCACCATCTAAATCCGTTGAGATGACACCATGTGAATTATGGTTTGGTAGAACCCTAAAATGTCATTTCTTGATGTTTGGGGCTGCGACACTTGTGTGGAAAAATGTTTTCACCTAGTGAGCTCGAACCCAAAGCGTACAAATACGTCTTCATAGAATACCTAAGAACAGTTGGGTGAACCTTCTATATCAAGATCCAAGCATAAAGTGTTTGTTGCTAAAACTGGGTCCTTTCTCGAGAAAAAGTTTCTCCCGAAAGAATTGAGTGGGAGGAAGATGGAACTTGATGAGGTTGTTGAACCTTTGCTTCAACCAGAGAGTAGCCCAGTGCAGAATGATGTTTCTGTGGAACCTACGTCAGTTGAAGAGGAAGTAAATGATGATGATCATGAAGCTTCGGATCAAGTTACTATCGAACCTCGTAGGTCGACAAGGATGTGTATTGCTCCTGAGCGGTACGACAAGCCTATCTTGGAGGTCATGTTGTTGGACAACGATGAACCTACGAGCTGTGGAGAAGCGATGATAGGCCCGGATTCCGATAAATGATTAGAGGCCATGAAATCCGAGAAAGGATCCATGTACGAAAACCAAGTATAGACTTTGGTAGACTTGCTCGTTGGACGGTAGGTCGTCGAGTACAAATGGACTTTTGACATGAAGACATACGTTGATGGTAAATGTCACCATTTATAGAGCTTGACTTGTTGCAAAGAAGTTTACGACAAGTTCATGGAGTTGACTGCGATGAGACTTTCTCACTCACAGCGATGCTAAAGTCTGTTGGAATTATGTTAGCAGTTGCTGCATTTTTCAATTATGAAATCTGGCAGATGGATGTCAAACATCGTTTCCTTAACGCTTTACTTGAGGAAAGGTTGTATGTGATATAACCAGAAGGTTTTGTCAGTCCTAAGGATGCTAAAAGGTGTGCAAGATTTAGTGATCCTTCTATGAACTGAAGCAAGCATCTCGGAGTTGGAATATACACTTTGATGAGGTGATCAAAGTTTTTGAGTCTATAACAAGTTTATGAGAAACTTGTATTTACAATAAAGTTAGTGGGAGCACTATAGAGTTTCTGATAAGCATATGTGGTTGACATATTGTTGATTGGAAATGATATAGAATTTCTGGAAAGCATAAAGGGTTGTTTGAAAAGAGTTTTTCAAAGGACGACCTGGATAAAGCTACCTAATTGTTGAGCATCAAGATCTATAGAGATAGATCAAGATGCTTGATGAGACTTTAAATGAGTGCATACCTTGACAAGATTTTGAAAGACCTCAAAATGGATCAGTCAGAGAAAGAGTTCTCGCCTGATTTGTAAGGTGTGAAGTTGAGTGAGACTCAAAGCTCGACAACGGCAGAAGAAAGAGAAAGGACGAACGTCGTCCCCTATGCCTTAGCCATAGGCTCTATATTATGCCATGTTGTGTACCGCACCTGGTGCGTGCCTTGCCATGAGTCTGTCAAGGGGTACAAAAGTGATCCAGGAGTGGATCACTGGACAACGGTCAAGATTATCCTTAGTAACTAAAAGACTAAGGAGATGTTTCTCGATTATGGAGGTGATAAAGAGTTCGTCGTAAAGAGTTACGTCGATGCAAGTTTTAACACCAATCCGGATGACTCGTAGTAGCAATCTGGATACATATAGTGGAGCAGCCATTTGGAATAGTACCAAGTGGAGTGTGGTAGCAGTGTTTACGGTTTGACATAGAGATTTGCAAAGTACACACGGATCTCAATGTCGCAGAACCATTGACTATAAGAACTCTCTCACATGCAAAGCATGATCGAGCCCCAGAACTCATTAGGTGTTAGATTCATAACAATGCGAATCACATGGTGATGTGAACTAGATTATTAACACTAGTGCAAATGGGAGACTATTGGAAATATGCCCTAGAGGCAATAATAAATTAGTTATTATCATATTTCCTTGTTCATGATAATCGTTTATTATGCCTCTAATAGACTAGCTCGTTGATCAAAGATGGTTAAGGTTTCCTAGCCATGGACATGAGATGTCATTTGATAACGGGATCACATCATTAGGAGAATGGTGTGATGGACAAGACCCAAACTACAAACGTAGCATATGATCGTGTCAGTTTATTGCTACTGTTTTCTGCATGTCAAGTATTTGTTCCTATGACCATGAGATCATGCAACTCACTGACACCGGAGGAATGCCTTGTGTGTATCAAATGTCGCAACGTAACTGGGTGACTATAAAGGTACTCTACAGGTATCTCCGAGGGTGTCTGTTGGGTTGGCATGGATCAAGACTGGGATTTGTTACTCCGTGTGACGGAGAGGTATCTTAGGGCCCACTCGGTAATACAACATCACAATAAGTCTTGCAAGCAATGTGACTAAGTGTTAGTCATGGGATCTTGTATTACGGAACGAGTAAAGAGACTTGCCGGTAACGAGGTTGAACTAGGTATGGAGATACCGACGATCAAATCTCGGGCAAGTAATATACCGAAGAACAAATGGAACATCATACGGGATTAACTGAATCCTTGGTCCCGCTATTGGTTCTTGACCGTAGAGGTGTCTCGGTCATATCTACATAGTTCTCGAACCCGCCGGGTCTGCACACTTAAGGTTGTTCGGAGTCCCGGATGAGATCCCGGATGTCACGAGGATCTCCGGAATGGTTCCTATGTAAAGATTGATATATAGGAAGTCCTGTTTTGTTCACCAGAAATGTTTCGGGCTCATCGGAAGTGTACTGGGAGTGCCGGTAGTGTACCGGGAGACCATCGGGAGGGGTATTTCGACCCAAGAGGCTACATGGGCTGTGGGAGAGTGAATACCAGCCCTTAGTGGGCTGGTGGAAGTCCCACACAAGTCCCATGCGGCTGGGAAGAAAAGCCCAAAGAGAAAAAGGTGGAAAAAGGCAAAAAGGAAATAAGGAGGAGTCCTAGTCCTACTAGGATTGGAGGAGGAATCCTCCTCTCCTCTTGATTCGGCCGACGCCTGGGTGGCTTGGCCCTTGGGCCAAGCCTACTCCTCTCTTCCTCTTATATATACTAGAGGTTTTAGGGTTTTTGCACTAGATTTTCAACCACGTGCTACCCGTTCCTCTAGTGCACAGTTTCTCCTCTAGATCCGTTTTTCTGATATGCTTAGGCGAAGCCCTGCCAGAATTGGTCCACCACCATCGCCGCGGCGCCGTCATGCTGTCGGAGAACTCGTCTACCTCTCCACTCCCTCTTGCTGGATCAAGAAGGCAGAGATCGTCATTGAGTTGTACGTGTGCTAAACGCGGAGGTGTCGTCCGTTCGGTGCTAGATCGGAAGGACCGTGATCAAGATCGTGAGATGGATCGTGATGAGATCGCGGGACGGATCGTGATGAGTTCGCGGGACGGATCGTGATTGGATTGCAGGACGGATCGTGATGAGATCGCGGGATGCTAGGCGATTTGGATTGCGAAGACGTTCGACTACACCAACCGCGTTTCTTAACGCTTCTCGCTTAGCGATCTACAAGGTTATGTAGATCCACTCTCCCTCTCGTAGATTCTCATCACCATGGATAGATCTTGCGTGCACTTTGTGCTTGGATCTAAGATAGAAGGTTTACCCAAATGTTATGTTAGGGTATTCTATGAAGATGCATTTGTCCGCTTTGGGTTTGAGCTCATTAGGTGAAAACCCTTTTTCACATAAGCGTCACAGCCCCAAACACTAAGAACTGATAGCTTAGGTTTCCGCCAAACCAAAATTCATATGGTGTCATCTGAACGGATTTAGATGGTGCCCCTTTTAAAGTGAATGTAGTTGTCTCTAATGTGTAACCCCAAAACGATGGTGGCAAATCGATAAGAGACATCATAGTTCGCACCATATCCAATAGAGCACGACTACGACGTTCAGACACACCATCATACTATGGTGTTCCAGGTGGCATGAGCGATGAAACGAATTCCACATTGTCTTAAGTTGTATACCAAACTCGTAACTCAAATATTCTCCTCCACGATCATGTCGTAGACCTTTTATCTTCTTGTCACGATGATCTCAAACATCACTCTGAATTTGCTTGAACTTTTCAAACGTCTCAGACTTGTGTTTCATTAAGTAAATTACCCATATCTACTCAAATCATCAGTGAAGGTAAGAAATCAACGATATCCACCGCACACTACAACACTCATTGGACCGCATAGATCAACATGTATCATTTCCAATAAGTTACTTGCCCCGGTCCATCATATTGAAAACGGGGTCTTAGTTATCTTGCCCACGAGGCATGGTCCGCATGTCTCAACCGATTCGGAATCGAATGAGTCCAAAGATCCATCAGCATGGAGTTTCTTCAAGCGCTTTACACCAATATGACATTTAGCGACAGTGCCACAAGTATGTGGTACTATCATTATTAACTTTGTATCTTTTGGAATCAATATTATGAACATGTGTATCACTATGATCAAGATTAATAAACCATTCTCATTGGGTGCATGACCATTGAAGGTATTATTCATGTAAACAGAATAACCATTATTCTCTAACTTAAATGAATAACCGTATTGCAATAAACATGATATAATCACGTTCATGCTCGAAGCAAACACCAAATATCATTTATTTAGGTTCATCACTAATCTCGAAGGTAAGAGAGCATGCGATGGTGATCATATCAACCTTGGAAACACTTCCAACACTCATCGTCACCTCACCCTTAGCTAGACTCTGTTTAATCCGTAGCTTTTATTTCGAGTTACTAACATTTAGCAACCGAACCGGTATCCAACACCCAGGTGCTACTAGGAGTAATAGTAAGGTACACATCAATAACACGTATATCAAATATACTTATGTCGACGTTGCGAGCCTTCTTATCTACCAAGTATCTAGAGTTGTTCCGCTTCAGCGACCGTTCTCCTCATAATAGAAGCAGTTAGTCTCGGGTTTGGGTTTAACCTTGGGTTTCTTCACTGGAGCAGCAACTGACTTGCCATCCATGAAGTTTCCCTCCTAGCCCTTGCCCTTCTCAAAACTAGTGGTTTCACTAACCATCAACACTTGATGCTCCTTCTTGATTTCTACCTTCGCGGTGTCAAACCTCGCGAATAGCTCAGGGATCATTATTTCCATCCCTCGCATTTTATAGTTCATCATGAAGCTCTAGTAGCTTAGTGACAGTGACTTGGAGAACTCTATCAATCACTATCTTATCTAGAAGATCAACTCCCACTTGATTCAAGCGATTGTAGTACCCAGACAATCTCACCACATGCTCACTGATCGAGCTATTCTCCTTCATCTTGCAGGCAAATAATCTTGTTGGAGGTCTCATACCTCTCAACACGGGCACGATCCTGAGATCCCAATTTCAGCTCTTAGAACATCTCATATGTTTCGTGACGTTCAAAACATTTTGGAGCCTCAATTCTAAGCCGTAATGCATGACGCACTGAACTATCAAGTAGTCATCAGAACATGCATGTCGAATGTTCACCAAATCTACAAACGACACTTGAGGGGGTGGTGTAGCGAGCGGTGCATGAAGGACATAAGCCTTCTGTGCAGCAATGAGGACAATTCTCAGATCACGGACCCAATCCGCATTATTGCTACCATCATCTTTCAACTCTATTTGTCTAGGAACATATAAATTTTTTAAGGGAGCTACAATGCGAGCTAGTAATCTACAACATAATTTGCAAAGACATTTTTACTAGGTTCATGATAATGAGTTTAGTTAATCATATTGCTTAAAAAACTCCCACTCAAATTGACATCCCTTTGGTAATTCAAGTGTCACATGATCCAAATCCATCAACTCAAGTCCGATCATCATGTGAGTTGAGGTGGTTTCAATGGTGAACATCTTCATGTTGATCATATCTACTATATGACTCATGTTCGATCTTTCGTCCTCTTGTGTTCCAAGGCCATGTCTGTACATGCTAGGCTCGTCAAGTTTAACCCGAGTGATTCGCATGTGCAACAATGGCTTGCACCCGTTGTATGTGAACGTAGAGTCTATCACACCCGATCATCACGTGGTGTCTCGACATGACAAACTTTCGCAATGGTGCACACTCGGGGAGAACACAATTCATCTTGAAATTTAAGTGAGGGATCACCTTATAATGCTACCATCATTCTAAGCAAAACAAGGTGCATAAAAGGATTAACATCACTTGCAAATCATAAGTGACATGATATGGCCATGAACTTGTTCTTTTGATCTTCATCTTCAAAGCACCGGCATGATCTCTATCGTCACCGGCATGACACCATGATCTCCATCATCTTGATCTCCATCAACGTGTCGCCATCGGGGTTGTCGCGCCAACTGTTGCTTCCACGACTATTGCTAACTCATGGCAATAAAGTAAAGCAAAAACAACAAAAATAATTAAAGACAACCCTATGGCTCATGTCGGTTGTCGTACTCATCGACATGCAAGTCATGATATTCTATACAAAACATGATCATATCATACATCACATACATCTCATCATGTAATTGTCCATATCACATCACAACATACCCTACAAAAACAAGTTAGACGTCCTCTAATTGTTGTTGCAAGTTTTACGTGGCTGCTATGGGTATCTAGCAAGAACAATTCTCACCTACGCATAAACCACAACGGTGATACACAAATTCCTATTCAACCTTCTCAAGAACCGCCTTTGTCGAATCCGATCCAACTAGAGTAGGAGAGACAGACACCCGCCAGCCATATTTGTGCAACAAAGTTACACGTAAGTCGATGGAACCGGTCTCTCGTAAGCGTACGAGTAAGGTTGGTCCGGGTCGCTTCATCCCACAATACCGCTTATTCAAAACACGACCAAGGGAGGAAGCAATCTAATCATCAACGCCCACAAACTCCTTTGTGTTATACTCGTGATCTCATCTAAGCTAGATCATGTTGCCATTGTTGAGGAACGTTGCATGGGAAAAAAATCCTACGCACACGCAAGATCTATCCATGTTGATGAGCATCTACGAGAGGGAGAGTGGATCTACATACCCATGTAGATCGCTAAGCGGGAAGCGTTAAGAAATACGGTTGATGTAGTCGAACGTCTTCGCAATCCAAATCGCCGAGCATCCCGTGATCCCATCACTATCCTTCTCGCAATCCAATCACGATCTGTCCTGCGATCCCATCACGATCCGTCCCGCGATCAAATCACGAATCGTCTCATGATCCTGATCACGGTCCTTCCGATCTAGCGCCGAACGGACGGCACCTCCGCGTTCAGCACATGTACGGCTCGATGACAATCTCCGCCTTCTTGATCCAGCAAGAGGGAACGAAGAGGTAGATCAGTTCTCCGGCAGCACGACAATGTGGCGGTGATGGTGGTGGAACTATTTCGGTAGGGCTTCGCCAAGCACCGCCGAACTAGACTAGAGGAGAAAAATGATCTAGATGAAGTAGAGGGAGCACGTGGCAATTAGGGTTGAGTTCTCCCCTATAAATCCTCTAGTATATATAGGAGGGAGGGAGGGGAGGAGGCATCCTCAAACCCTCAAGGTTGGCCGAAATTGGAGGTGGAGGAGTCCTACTCCAATCCTACTAGGAGTAGGATTCCTCCTGTTCACTTGGAAACCCTTTTCACCTTTCCACCTTTGGTTTTTTTCCCACCCCTGGCCGCATGGCCCTTAGTGGGGGGGGGGGGGTTCATCCAGCCCATTAGGGGATGGTTCGACTCCTCCCACAGCCCAAGAGGTCCTTTGGGTCGAGACACCCCTCCCGACGGTCCCCTGGCACCCTCCCGGCACTCCTGGTACACTACTGATGAGCCCGAAACTTTTCCGGTGACCAAAACAAGACTTCCTATATATCAATCTTTACGTTCATACCATTTTAGAGCTCCTCGTGACATCTAGGATCTCATACGAGACTCTGAACAACCTTCGGTCACCACCACACATAACTCTATACTACCAAAATGTCATCGAACCTTAAGTGTGCAAACCCTGCAGGTTCGAGAACTACGTAGACATGACCGAAACACCTCTACGGTCAATAACCAATAGCGGGACCTGGATGCCCTTATTGGTTCCTACATATTAAATGAAGATCTTTATCGGTTGACCCTCTATGTGAAGGATTCAGTTAATCCCATATGATGTTCCCTTTGTTCTTCGGTATGTTACTTGCCCGAGATTCGATCGTCGGTATCTCCATACCTAGTTCAATCTTGTTACCGGCAAGTCTCTTTACTCGTTCCGTAATACAAGATCCCGTGGCTAACATTTTAGTCACTTTGCTTGCAAGGCTTGTTGTGATGTTGTATTACTGAGTGGGCCCTGAGATACCTCTCCGTCACACGGAGTAACAAATCACATTCTTGATCCATGCCAACCCAACAGACACCCTCGGAGATACCTGTAGAGCACCTTTATAGTCACCCAGTTACGTTGCGACGTTTGATACATACAAGGTACTCCTCCGGTGTGAGTGGGTTGCATGATCTCATGGTCATAGGAACAGATACTTGACATGCAGAAAACTATAGCAATAAGCTAACACGATCATATGCTATGTTTATTGTTTGGGTCTTGTCCATCACATCATTCTCCTAATGATGTGATCCCGTAATCAAATGACATCTCATGTCCATGGCTAGGAAACCTTGACCATCTTTGATCAATGAGCTAGTCTATTAGAGGCATACTAGGGACATGGTGTTGTCTATGTATCCACACATGTATCTGAGTTTCTGATCAATGCAATTCTAGCATGGATAATAAATGATTATCATGAACAAGGAAATATGATAATAACTAATTTTATTATTTCCTTTAGGACATATTTCCAACAGCGTAGTCATTAAAAAACCAAAAGTTCATGTCTGATTATTATAATCTTAATTGTTGATGCAACCCCGCACGATAGATAGGATCTTCGGTAGGACAACTCAATGTTGATGCATGACGCGTGTCAGTCAACATGTTATTTGAACACATCCCCCACTTCAGTTCGTAACAAGCACATCTCGATGGATGACTTCCAGCATACAAATTAATATCATATTTGGTCCAAACACAAATACATTGTTGTAAGTATTAAGACCTCATACCCGTATATATTTTTTTAGAAGTGTTCAATCAACATTAACTTGAGTGATCGGTTCAAAACCTGGAATTATTTCTTTGACAAAAGCTTGAGAGAGACCATGACTTCAAGAGAACCTTTCTCTCCCGGATTCGATAAACCAACGTCACCTCTTGAGGAAATAGGTGTGGTATACTTTCTGTTCCATTACCTGGTTATTAAAAAGGAAATATCGATGGGCCCCGTCTATATTAGTAATCTCCTTAGATTTGGAGCATCCTGATACATCAAGGGCTGCCAGGGGTACTACGGGCCTCATCTATAAGGGTGTGTGTCTCTCGGCCAACTGTTTTTTGTTGTTGTTGTGAGAAGGTATTGCATGTTTTATTTTCTATGTTTTCCAACAGGTTTGATAGTTTTATTTTGATTGTTCTTCCCTTCTTGTTTCTATTTTTTATTCTTTTTTGCATGCTAATTCATGAATATGTATTAAATTTGAACATTTAAAACGACTATGGATATTTTTCAAATTCACGAACATTTGTTGAATTCATAGATATTTTAAAAATTCATGGACATTTTAAAGCCTGGGAACATTATTAAATTTATAATCCTTTTTCTCAAACATGCAAAAACCTCTAGGGGGCATTATTTTCTCTAATCTATGCTCTCTTTAAAAGAATTATCATAGACATGCAAAACTTTTGGAGGAGGGGGGGAGGGGGGCGGTGTCCCCCCTGACTTGCACTAAGCTTCGCCATTAGTATTATTCATGTGTTGCTAAGACCGTGCCCCGCCTCCATGCCCAATTGGGACATGAAGGACAAGGCGTGTTCACTCGTCAAGAAATACGACACTACTCGCCACACAACCCTTCCTGACACACATCGGTAAAAGGGCGTCTTCGTCGCAACCTTCAAGGTTGCAGGCCTTGTGTCTGCAGGTTAATTTTTAGTAGCATCCACAACCATAGTAGACTCCCAAGAGTTTGGGCTGACCCTGAAGACAAGCAAGGAATACAGTGCCCTTCTGACGCATGAATAAGATACCATCACTTACATGCTTATGTGATACCAATTTGAAAACTTTAAATGTGTTTCAAAAATGTGATTTTTTTCCTGAGTATTCACAATACGTGTATCTAAGACCCTAAAAATTTGAGATCCAAAGTACACAAAGAGAAAAAAAAAGACAAATTCGCATGTGAATAGTGTAATTTTTGACACTACTTATTTGTTTATCTTTAAGACAGTATTGATGTCGAATTTATCTTTTTTGTTTCTCAATGGGTACTTTGATTTGCATCTGATTTGTTTCAGGGGTTGTAGACATATTTGTCGTGAACGTTAACAATTTTTTTAGATTATTTTGAAACATTTAACTTTTTCAACTTGATACGATGGAAACATCTAAGTGATGATACCATCTGATATGTGTAGTGAATATTCACCATACATGTATACTATGGCTCTCACCTGTAAGGGTGTGTGTCGCTGGGCCGGCTGTTTTGTTGTTGTGAGAAGGTATTGCATGATTCTAAACAAAGAGAAGGTATTGCATGTTGTTGTTGTTTTCTTGTTTTTTTTCTGTGTTTTCCAAAGGGTTTGATCGTTTTTATTTTTATTTTCATGTTTTTCTATCCTTTTTTCTATTTTTAAATTTTTACTTTTCACAAGATAATTTTGAATGTTTTTTCTTTTTATTTATTTTCTGTGTTTTCCAGCGGGCTTGATAGTTTTTATTTTGATTTTCATGCTTTTCTATCCTTTTTTACATTTTTTACTTTTATTTTTGACATGCTAATTCATGCATGTTTATTACAATTTGACATTTAGAAATACTATATGAACATTTTCCGAATTCATGGATATATTTTAGAATTATCAAACATTATTAAATTTACAATACTTTTTCAAATTCATGTTTAAAAAAATCCAAAAACATTATTAAAATTTATGTTCATTTGTTAAAACATGTTTTTTCAACTCACACTATTTTTATAAATCTTCAAAAATATGTAAAATTCTTTTGATTTAATAAACTTATTCAAATGAAAAAAACAACGACCATCAATTTTTCTAAGCTAGTAGTGGCAGCGAGCAGACGAAAGATTAAGCGAGCAAGAGATTGATGGGCTGTCCCATGTGAGTGTTATAACATCACCGTGTAATAAGAGTTCTCAAGGGTCACACAACTACCATCCGCTGACACGGAGTCCGCAACACGTAAGGATTTCACAACCACGTGCCTTACACCTCTATTCTCCTCTCGAAACAACAACCCAACAAGATATGTGAACGAACATGACCAAAACGAGTTCTCGAACAACAAATAAATCCAAAACGAAACAACCAGCCACAGTAACTTATTATTAGAGGGAAAAAAAGAGTTGATCCCACAAATTGTTAGAAACGGCGTGGCGAAGCGCTATGGCATTAGCTTCACAACTATTCCTATGTCTTGCATGAGGACTCTCTGCCGTTCGGACACTGATATGTGAACCTATTAGAAATCTGATCCACATGTTAGTGGCCCAACGGCACACGAACATGGCAGAGGAGCCGTTCCCCTCTGTCCTAGTATCTCACATGAACTTTGCAGTATGTATGTAAAAGTTGAGGGCCTTGAACATCACACTCACCTCAGTGCATCCGAACTGAAGCGCAAAACAGCGACGGGCCGACAGCAGACGCACACGGTACAGCCGCGGGCGCAGCGCACGCCGCTGTCTCCCACCCTTCTAAAATTCTAAACCTCCATCCGCCGCCGGCAATGGAGGGCTTCCACAACCTGCTCGCGCGCCCCAACTCCGCGCCGCTCGCCTTCTCCTTCCCGCGCCCGCGCCGCGGGCCGCCGCCGGGCGGGGACGCCTTCGCCTGCCGCGCCGCGAGCCGCTGGGCCGACCGCCTCTTCGCCGACTTCCACCTCCTCCCCACCGCCGCCGCGCCCGAGCCGCCGGCCGCGGCCCCCGCCGGCGTCTCCGCGTCCTCCTTCGTCCCGCTCTTCCCCGACGCCGCCGACCGCTCTTTCCCCCTCCAGGTCGACCTCTACAAGGTTAGCCCCCTACATTGCTTCACGGGCATATCGCGCGATTTAACTGAACCTAGGCTAGTAACATCCATCTGATAGACAAAAAATGTATCAGTCCTGAAATGTTGTCGCACAAAGGCCGTATCATCCGGCATTGGGCCTAGAATTTCCACTTTTAAGGGTTTCCCTCTAAGTTATAGTCTCACTCAATCCCATAAATCTATGGCCCATTTTTACCTAACAAATGAACTAGGGATGGGATTGCTTGAACATTTGATTAGTTTGGGGAAATGATTGCTTGGCTTGCTCTGCTCAGGTTCTCGGCGCGGAGCCGCATTTCCTCAGCGACGGCGTCAGGCGGGCGTTCGAGGCGCGGACGGCCAAGCCACCACAGTACGGCTACAGCACAGACGCCCTTGTTGGCCGTCGGCAAATAATGCAGATTGCACATGATACTCTCACAAACCAGAGCTCCCGCACCGAGTATGACCGTGCGCTCTCTGAGAACCGTGACGCCGCGCTCACGTTGGATGTCGCTTGGGACAAGGTGAGGCTGTAGGGGCAGTAAACGGTGGACTTGGATCTTGCAGGATTTCAGATAGCATTAGCATATACTTGGTCTCTGCTTAAATTGGATGCCTTGCCAAGCAGGTTCCCGGTGTGCTGTGTGCCCTTCAGGAGGCTGGGGAGGCGCAGGTAGTGCTCGCAATTGGAGAGCACTTACTGGAGGACCGCCCGCCCAAGCGGTTCAAGCAGGATGTGGTGCTGACAATGGCTCTCGCCTATGTCGACATATCAAGGGACGCAATGGCGGCTAGCCCTCCAGATGTAATCTGCTGCTGTGAGGTGCTTGAAAGGGCTCTCAAGCTCTTGCAGGTTAGCTGTTTTCACCATCAAACAGTATTGCAGATTTAACATGTGTATGGTGGCTTTACACAAACATCTGGTTATTAATCCCAGTGAATATATTTTTTCTTCTTTTACTGCTGTATATACTATGTAGTCTAGACTGATCTAATTGCTGTTAATGCTGAGTGTCAATTCTGATTTTATTTTGCTATAAGCAAGTCCCCTTATGGTAAACGTAAGATGCAGCACCTTTTCCTTTAGTATTTCTGTATGTGATTTCTTTTAGTTAGGATTTATCAAACTTCTGCTTCCATGTCTTCCAGAAGAGCAGGGAGCTATCCTACTGAATAAGTTTGTGTAAGTCGTATAACAAAATGTAGAGATCTAACTATACAAGATAAACGTATAAAAAGGAGTCTCAACAAGACAATGGTCTTTGCATTTTATATTTTCACTGGGTCGATATTGGAATTGGATAGATTTAGATAAATATGTGAAGACCAGCATTAAATGCATGTGCTGTATGTTGCTAAGGAAGTCTTCTGGAAGCAGTACTAAGATGTATGCTTTCCTTTAGGAGGATGGGGCAATCAATCTTGCACCTGATCTGCTTTCACAAATTGATGAAACTCTGGAGGAGATCACACCTCGTTGTGTTTTGGAGCTTCTTGCCCTCCCTCTTGATGAAAAACACCAGAATAAACGCCAAGAAGGTCTTCGTGGTGTGAGAAACATTTTGTGGAGTGTTGGTAGAGGAGGTATTGCTACTGTTGGAGGTGGATTTTCACGTGAAGCCTACATGAATGAGGCCTTTCTGCAGATGACATCAGCAGAGAAGGTTTGTAATTATCACCAGTTTTCATGAGGCAGTAGGTTTTTTGTGTTGCTGTAGCACATGTTGTGAATGTGTTGATTCATTTTTATTAAATCACAGATGGATTTCTTTTCAAAAACACCGAATAGCATACCGCCCGAATGGTTTGAAATCTATAGCGTGGCACTCGCAAATGTTGCTCAAGCAATTGTAAGTAAAAGGCCAGAGCTCATCATGGTGGCAGGTGATCTTTTTGAACAGCTCCAGAAGTTCAATATAGGTTCTCAATATGCTTATGATAACGAGATGGATCTTGCATTGGAAAGGGCACTTTGTTCATTGCTTGTGGGAGACATTAGCAAGTGCAGATTCTGGCTTGCGATTGATAATGAATCCTCACCACATAGAGACCCGAAAATTGTAGAGTTTATTGTGAACAACTCTAGCATTGACCACGAAGAGAATGATCTTCTTCCAGGCCTGTGTAAGCTTTTGGAGACTTGGCTTGTCTCAGAGGTTTTTCCGAGGAGCAGAGATACTCGAGGCATGCAGTTTACACTTGGAGACTACTATGACGATCCAAAAGTTTTAAGCTACCTAGAAATGATGGAAGGTGGTGGTGCTTCTCATTTGGCTGCTGCTGCTGCTATAGCAAAACTCGGTGCTCAAGCTACAGCTGCGCTTGGTACCGTGAAATCAAGTGCTGTCCAAGCATTCAACAAGATTTTTCCATTGATAGAACAGCTAGATCGATCAGCCATGGAGAATCCTAATGATGGCCTTGAGGAATCTGTCAATAAATTTGACCAGAAAAACATTATGGGATTTGATATCCTTGATTCCAAAAACGCTGCCTTGAAGATTGTCTCTGCCAGTGCATTATTTGCTCTGTTGACGGTAATAGGCATGAAGTACTTGCCTCGTAAGAAAGTGCTCCCTGCTATCAGAAGCGAGCATGAGTCCGTGGCAGTTGCTAATGTTGTTGACTCAGTTGATGGTAAGTAGACTCACTCATGAGATGTACTACTGGGCTTGCATGTCTAACCTTTTTGAGGAAAACCATGTGACGAATCTTCAATCCATATATAAATTTGTTACTGTATATGCATCACCTAATAAAACCGTTACATGTTCATTTGTTGAAGATGACGAACCAGATGAGCCCATACAGATTCCTAAAATGGATGTGAAGCTGGCAGAAGATATTGTTCGCAAGTGGCAGAGCATCAAATCCAAGGCCTTGGGATCAGATCATTCTGTTGCATCATTGCAGGAGGTGAGGTTCTAAACTTTGGCCGCTGCTGCTGGTCCTGTCCTTCCACTCACAAGATACCTTATGCAGTCGGAGACACTTCAGATAGTCATATAGGTTACACTGTTCATACGTATGCTTGCGTGATAGTAACCCTGCTTGTCTGGCTTGTCACAACATAATTTCTTGTGAGTTCTTTTCACTGCCAACTTATCTCCCTTACGACAGAAACTGAAAACTGGCATTTCCATGATCCCCACAGGTTCTTGATGGCAACATGCTGAAGGTATGGACGGACCGAGCAGTGGAGATCGAGCGCAAAGGCTGGTTCTGGGACTACACGCTGTCCGACGTGGCGATCGACAGCATCACCGTCTCCCTGGATGGACGGAGGGCGGCCGTGGAGGCAACGATCGAGGAGGCGGGCCAGCTCACCGATGCAACCGACCCCAGGAACGACGATTTGTACGACACCAAGTACACCACCCGGTACGAGATGGCCTTCACCGGACCAGGAGGGTGGAAGATAACCGAAGGCGCGGTCCTCAAGTCGTCATAGGGCGTTCGGTGTGCAGTAAACCTTGTCGATTGATTCCTCCCGTGCTTTTCTGGTGTGTAAATAAGCAGTCTAGGCCCTTTTCAGTTTGGAAAACTGAGATAGTTTGGTTAGTCTGACGTGTGATCAGCGATGAGCTTTGTTTTTCCCTGTGCTGTATTCGGATTATTGCTAGGCTAGATGATCCTTGGGTTGGTGATAACTGATAAGAGAAACATAGTGATGGATTTGCAGGTGAAATTATCCTTTTGATCCTGTTTCATTTTTTTTCCAAAAACTGATTTTTGTTGTGGCAAACATTGTTGAACCTTTTGATAGCCCGCAAAGTTTCATGATGGAATGACATCCATGAAAGTTGTGGCGATAAAAACAAAATCAATACTCCAAAATTCATGGAAGTCATGATGAAACTTTGCACGCATTTGAGAAGCCTCTAGTAAAAAGTATGGTGCCCGGGTCTATTTTATCATATTGCTAAAATCTTAAAAACTTTGTTACAATTATTGATTTTTTTACCTTTTATATATCTATGTCTACTAGAATTAATTCTTGCAAGTAACGAGTTCATTGACAATCCTCTTGTCTGTGTTAGGTTCAAGTGTTTGGTTTTGTGTGTGTAAGTGCTGACGACGAGTGTTTGCCTTGATTCTCGTATTGGTTCGATAACCTTGGTTCTCACTGAGAGGAATACTTATCGCTACTCTATTGCTTCACCATCCCTTTTCGAAAAAAAAACCAACACGTCTCGTAAGTAACACATGTCGCGTCTCATGTCGCACTATGTCTAAAACCTCTATCCGCCAGGAGGCACAGAAAGGCAAGTCACTTCAACCTCTCCACGTGATCATGAACATCATCTTCCCAAACCATAGTGTCCACCTCATCATCCTTTAGATGAAGTCCATTGAGCAAAGAACTCATACCTTCCTTTTCCCATGAACTCTATCTACTTTCTATAGCGGCACTCGACATGGCAAGGGCCGAAGAAAACTGATCTCATCTCGGATCCTATAAGGCCTTGTACAATGCAAGGTGTTTAGAGAAATAAACCAGTCTTTTCTTAAACACCGGTGCTTATTTGTATAGGATGGACGCTTAGTTAGGCGTCTCTCCTGTAGAAATAGGCACCGGTGCTTTATCAAAACCCGGGTTATTTTTCTAAGCACCTCCCTAAACACCACTAGTAGAAAACACGGAACTAGTCCCGGTTTCAGAGAGCCTTTAGTCCCGGTTCTGAAATCGGGACAAAACAAGCGGGACTAATACTCAAAACCTTTAGTCCCGGTTCGCTTACGAACCGGGACCAAAAGGGGCTCCATCTGGCCGCTGCGGGGCGCCCAGCCAGGAGGGCCTTCAGTCCCGGTTGGTAACACCAACAGGGACCAAAAGGCAGCCGCGCGTCAGCAGCTCGCAGGCGCTGGTTTTTAAGGGGGTTTAGGGTTTTTTTAGGGTTAATTTAGGGGTTCCATATTGTGTTAGCTAGCTACTAGAGAGAAGTGACCTCTCTTTCTACGTGATTGGTCGACGCTAGCTACTATACATATAGAGAGAACTCGACGCTAGCTAGTAAGCAAATGAAAGAAAGCATTAATTACACAAGATTGTTATGAACATATGTATATAGAAGTGACATCTCTTTCTTCGTGCTTGGTCGAACAACAAGTTTTCATATATCTATCCGACCCTACTACATATATACAATATAACATCTCTTAGTATCCCTAACATCATCTACCTAAGATCTAAAACCCAATTCCACATGGTATTCTCCGTCTTCAGGTATGACGTGCTCAAAAAAGAATCTCGCCAATTCCTTTTGAATTGCTCGTATGCGATCATGTGATAGAAGTTCATCCCACATCTACCGAATCTAATTTAAAGAAGGGGGTCAATACATGCATATATATATATATATATGAATGAAACTCAACACAATTGATGGTAATATATAGAATTAAATTGTGAATATTATTTACGTACTTCAAATTGTTTGTCAGAGAAGCCCCGCTTAGAGGTCGAGTGGCGAATGAACTCGCATACGTAGTATCCACATAAAACAGTCCGACTTTCTTGTACAATCACTTTAGGAGAATAGAGTTCAATCAAACTGATAAGCAAGCATGGTAATGATATATTGATGAAAAATTTGAATCAATTAGAGATGCGCGGAACTAGCTACTACTACTTACTTTGGGGTATGTAAATCGCAACTCGTTGTTTAGACCGAAAACCTTTCGGTTGGACTTTTTCCAAATCCTGTCAGACAAAGAAAATGATTACTTGATATCAGGAAATGAACGAAAGTTGCCGATATGGTCCCGGTATTGATTGAACTTACTTCTTGAGCATTGCAGTCATGTCCGCATAATCCTTGGGATCTTTACGTCTCGAGTCTAAGACAGTTACTAATGCCTCGTCAAGCTTAATGGATAGCAGAATAAAGTGATAACTGTGCACGCATATATAACTCATCAATTACATTACTTAACCTCGAGTAAGCGAAACCGTATATGCAGAAGACGATAACACTCACTTGAAGTTGTAAGGAAAGATTATTTTCCTTTTCTTTTGATGTGAAAGGAACGAATTTAGCAAGTTCTCCTTGGTATCTTTGACTCTGTTTCGTACTGTTCATTCATTTACGGCATCTAGGCTAATGAACCCAATGTCGAAGATTTCTGCTCTTTTGCATTCGACGATCTTCAATCTGCATAATACAATAAGGATAAATATATATACATGCAATGAACGAGCTGAGCTAGAGACTTAACTATAGAAGTAATACTTACATACAGTAGCAAGTCATGAGTTGTTTGTCGAGGGCCTCATGATCGAATAATTGAAATAACTCCGCAAATTCAATAGGCATCAGGTCGAGTCCAATGAATTCATGCTCTTTTTTAATTTTGATATACATAGTGTCTTTCCCAGACTCCATGCAGGTTTTCATGTACCACTCATGCAATTTGTACATCATCATTTTTAGATGAGGATGATCAGGTTTGACGAGAGGCTTCCCCTGCACATATGTATATTTCTCTACTACCTTAGTCGTCACAAAATGTACATCATCGCCCAAGTAATCACCAGGATTGGTACCGGGCAGTAGCACCGGGTGATTAGCGATATCGCTAGACACCTTGAGCGAGGGGCACAATTGCTTCTCATGTTTGCCGAGCTAGGGAATTGTTTTCTCACTGCTTCGTTCTTTGATACTTGCAGCACTAGAAGTACTTCCTGACCGCTGCGCTTCATTATATGTCTTTACAATACAACAGTCATAGTTTGCTTGCAACGGAGGCGGTGATGGTCGCTTCAGAGCATCCGCAGTGCGCTTCACTTTCACCGGGTCTAACGTTTCCTTCGGAGGTGGATGTTTCCATGCAAAATGGGCCTCCACTTCGGCTTTACTAATGTCATCAGTTTCTTTGTCAGTCCTCTCATATGGTAACTTCGGAAGCGGCTTGAGGCTTGGACCAAATTTATATTTCTTCCCTCCTATGGTACTGCTAGCCGCCAGAGCGGCGACAATGTCTCTCTTTTGTCGTGGCTGATGCGTCGGAGGAGGCGGAGTGGCCTGACGCGCCGGAGGAGGAGGAGAAGGTGAAGTGGCCTGACGTGCCGGAGGAGGCTGAGTGGCCTAACGCGCCGGAGGAGGCGAGTGGCCTCATGCGCCAAAGGAGGCGAAGGAGGAGGCGGAGGAAGAGGAGGAGGAGGAGGAGGAGGAGGAGTGGCCTCACGCGCTAGAGGAGGCGAAGGAGGAGGAGGAGGAGGAGTGCCCTGACGCTCTGGAGGATGCTGAATCTGCCGAGGCTTCCAGTTTGGAAGCTTGATGTACTCCTTTCTCCATAGACATGTACTCCTTTGAGCATTTTCTAGAATAACAATATCTTCTTCACATGTAGGGTTATCAAGCTCTAGCCCCTCATATCCATCCATTATTTCATCCACCGTCACAATAGCATAGCCATGTGGAATCGGACGACAATAGAAAGTCCCCTCAGCTCAAGGAGGTAGAACAGAGACGACAGCCGCCTTGAAGGTCAGGTTCTGGCATCTTGTCATTAGCTCGCAATGTTGAGCCTCCGTGATACTATCCACGGGATAGTGAGGAGCCATGAAATCAAGCTGAACGAGCTTCGTGGAAGCCACACTGCTTCTCCGTTGAGATGGTGGGGTAGCTTCTGGGGCAGCGTCGAAGAAAGGATCTTCGTGCCGCTCGGATGGTCGGCTGGTAGCTCACTAGCTCTCAAGTTCCTCTAGTTTTGCTAATCTTGCACTGAGCTTCTGCATTTTTCTTGCTTCCAGTTTCCTCTTTCTCTCTCGCCTTCTATAACCACCGCTGTTGGGAAACCCATGCTTCCACAGAATGGAGCCTGATGTACCTCGTGTTCGTCCAGGGTGTTCAGGATTCACGAGGGCCTCTGTCGGCTCGTCCTTATCTCTATCGGGAATGAACCTCCCTTCTTGCACTGCCTTGATTGCTGCCTGAAGCTTTGTGATGGGTATTACAAGTTGAGCTTTCGTCCAGACACACTTTCCTGTTTCTGGGTCCAAAGTTCCCCCAACCCCGAAGAATCAAGTCCTTGAACGATCTGGCCAGTGCAATATCTCTGGGTGGATATTCTTAACAAGAAGGTCTTGCTTAGCTTTGTCCCACAACGGCCGGGCTTTGTAGTAGCCATCTGACCCCGTGTGATGGTGATACTTCTTCGCTATAGCATTTTTCTTGTTTGTCAGTGACATTTTCTTACTCTTCTTCGATTTCTTGTAGGCTACAAATCCGGGCCATTGATCTCTTATCTTCTCATATCGACCTGTGAACTCCGGGGTCTCATCTTTCTCGACAGACTTTCTGTTCAAATCTTTCTTCCAGTTCCTGAATAGTTCTGCCATCTTCTTAAGAGCCCACGATTTGACCTTTCGCTCTGTAACTAGGTTATTCGGATCCTCTTCTTGCGGTAGGCTGAAATTTCTCATCAGCTCGGTCCAAAGATCATCTTTCAGTCTATCCTGGACATAAGAAACTCCAGGGTCCTTATTATTCTTATTCCATTGCTGGGTGCTGATCAAGATGTAGTCCCTAACAACAACTCCACACTGATGTACAAATGTGTCCTTGGTCCGCTTGGGAGCAATCGGTTGGCCATCGTTCGCAACTTCTATGATCGTGAACCTTTCATCCTGGTGCAACCTTTTCTTTGGGCCTCGTCTCCTTACCTCGTTGGACTTTGCAATAGTTGAGGATCCCTCCTCCGTTCGGTCACCGGAGCCGTGATCATGATCTCTTTCCTCCGCCATTCGGTCACCGGAGCCGTGATCATGATCTCCTTCCTCCAACATTCGGTCACCGAAGCCGTCATTATCTCTTGCCTCCTCCATTGTTGGATCATCGTAGCCGTCCTCTCCTTCCTGACCATCGGTGTCGTTGAGATATGCCAAGGGATTATACCCGACGTGGATTATATCCCCCAACAAGTCTTCTTATTCTATGTCTCTATGATCCATAGTTTCTGCAAATATTACGACATGGCAATATACAAACATGAGATATGGAAATCAATACAAGGCATTAATGCAACAATACGATCATATAATATCACTAATACATCATTGAATAGTATCAGTAATACATCATCGAATAGTATCACTAATACATCATCGAATATTATCACTAATACGTCTCGAATATTATTATATAATATCACTAATACAAATGTAGTTGACGTCTAGGAGGGCAGGCGGTGGACACCCAAAGAGAAGGAACTATGACAGGATCATAGCTCGGGTGAGATCCCTGAAGAACCTGCCAGGTATTGGAGAATCTGGCATCCAACGCAGCCATGTTGCGTTGGACGTGCTCGTCCTCCTCCCTGACACGGCGACGTACCACCTCCGTAGGGGGCGGCTCCCACTACACCAACAATTGTCCACACGACTGCCACCAAAGAACCTCTGGGTCAACAATGGGACCATGATTCCTCACCAAGCCGTGCGTCCCAGAAGGCAGAACCTCCCAGTGCCAGCCCGACGGAGCCTAGTCCCGGACATGACGCCTCTCAAGCAGGTGGTTGCCACCTAGTCGATGACGAGTATGCTGGCTAGGCATCATTGACTCAACGGCTATGCTATGCAACTAAACATTTAAACATCTAAAACAACTAAAATATAAAAAACTAAACAACTAAAACATAAAACAACTAAATTAACTAAAACAATATTAAGACTTAATTAACTAATACAACTAAAACATAGAAAACTAAACAACTAAATTATAAAACAACTAAATTAACCGAAACTGAACATCTAAAACTAAAACTAAACAACTAAAACTAAAACTAAACAACTAAAACAACTAAAACTAATTAAACAACTAAAACTGAACATCTAACAAAACTAAAACTAAATCAATTAATTGAAACTGAACATAAAACAACTAAAACTAAACTAAAACTAAACTAAAATAAACTAAAATAACTAAATTAAACTAAACCTGAAACTAAAAATGAACATCTAACGAGACTTGGAGAGCTCACCAGAGGGCTCACGAGGAGAGTGGCGACGGCAACAAGGGGCGACAGGGCAGAGGGCGGCAACAGGGCGAGGGTGTCGAGGGCGACAAGACGGGAGAGCGTCGAGGGTGGCGATGGTGGCAAGACGGGGAGAGCGTTGAGGGCGGAGACGGTGGCTAGGGCGACGACGTCGGGTCACGGGGCGTCGAGGGCGGTGACGGCGGCGAGGGTGTGACGGTGTCGGGTCGCAGGGCGAGAGCGGCGCGACGGGGAGAGCGGCGATGGTGTCAGGTCAGGGCGTCCGCCAGAGGACGGCGACGGTGTCAGGTCGGGGCATCCGCCAGAGGGCGGCGAGGGCGGCGACAGTGAGCTCGGGCAGCCTGGCGGCGTCGATGTGCTCGGTGTCGTCGGGGCAACTACAGGTAAAATCCACAAATTTTGCCAACTCCGACTTATATACTGAAACCTTTAGTCCCGGTTGGTCGCTGCAACCGAGACTAAAGGGTTACATTACTCCCGGTTGCAACCACCAAGCTGGACTAAAAGGCCAATTTCGGCAGCCCAAAGGGCGGGAAGTAGAGGCCTTTGGTCCCGGTTGGTGGCTGAAACCGGGACTAAAGGGGGGCCTCTAGTCTCGGTTGCTGTCACCAACCGGGACCAAAGGCCTGGCGCGACGGTGTCAAAAGTTTAGTCCCACCTCGCTAGTCGAGGGGCGATCACACCGGTTTATAAGCCCCGTTGCGCATGACTTGTCGAGCTCCTCTCCAAAGTAGGCTATGTATATGCCTAAACTCTGGCTCTGCCGCGTTGGGCCTCCTAGGCCCGCGGGCCTGCATCCTAGCCCATGTTTAGATGAGTTTCTAGTCGTATGCATGCCGTGGTTGCCTAGTAGGCGGCATTTTTTATGTTATTTTTGTTTGCTATTTAAGCTTTTTAGTCCCGGTTGGTGCCACCAACCGGGAGTAAAGGGTGGCGTAGTGGTGTGGTGGAAGTTTAGTCTCACCTCGCCAAACGAAGGTTGCCCAAACCTGTTTATAAGACCCGTCGCGGCTGCTATGTCGAGCTCCTCTCAAATTGAAAATAGACGCCCTTATAAAGGAAATTCGACCTAAATTCAAAATGCTTGTTAGGTGCCCTAACTAGCACTTTGAATTTAGGTTGAACTTCCTCTATAAGTGCATCCACGTTCACTTTTGCCATTTTTATGTTATTTTTTGCATATTAAAAGTTCTTAACAAAAAATACTTTATGAATATTCTTTTTGCTATTAAAGCTTTTAACAATTTTTTTTGATAATTTTAGTTGCATAAATTTTATATAATATCAAGTTTAGTTATATAACTTTTATCAGACGAAAACACGTCTGTTACAAAAGGATTTCAATTTTTTAAACACATTTGAACTCAAGAAGTTTTCTGCATTCAATATGCACCATTCGAAGCCACATAATCCCTGTTCAACCCTTTTCTGACTTCATTTGCTATTTTCCATGCATTTCATCATTTACTTTAAGCTAAAATGACCCTAAATTGAAAAGCACTACAAATGAACTCTGAAATGGTTAAAACTTGCCATGGTACCATCATTTCACCCACATAGCATGTGCTAAAAAGTTGAGAGGGTTACGGCAAAAACTGGATGCACTTCGTGTACAAAATTGACAATCTCTTTTGAAGTATTAGGGTTTCGGACGAAAACACGTCTGTTACAAAAGGCATTTCATTTCTTGACATGTAACTGCAATTATATTCTAGATCTAATCCATCATCAGAATAGTTGTGGAGAGAAAGTCTTCACTTTTTCTTCGCGTGTTTCCCTTGCTTATTACGCCGTAACCATGGATAATCTTCATCGTTCAACAGGGTGCTTGAGCCAGCCTTCACTTTGAAGGGAGGAATTTGATGAAACTTTTCATAATCTGCAGACATGTCTGGCTTTCCCTCTACTCCCACGATGTCTCTTTTCCCCTGAAAGAACTATGTGGCGCTTTGGCTCATCTTATGATGTATTCGCTTCCTTATCTTTTCTTTTTCTCGGTTTGGTAGAAATGTCCTTCATATAGAAAACCTGCACCACATCATTGGCTAGGACGAATGGTTCGTTTGTGTACCCAAGATTGTTCAGATCCACTGTTGTCATTCCGTACTACGGGTCTACCTGTACTACGCCTCGTGACAGATTGACCCATTTGCACCGAAACAAAGGGACCTTAAAATCATGTCCATAGTCAAGTTCCCATATGTCCACTATGTAACCATAATATGTGTCCTTTCCCATGTTGGTTGCTGCATCAAAGCGAACACCACTGTTTTGGTTGGTGCTCTTTTGATCTTGGGCGATCGTGTAAAATGTATTCCCATTTATCTCGTACCCTTTGTAAGTCAATAGAGTCAAAGATGGTCCCCTGACCAACGAGTACAAGTCATCTGCAACAGTGGTGTTACCCATGAGATGTGTTTGCAACCAACTGCCGAAAGTCCTGATGTGTTCACATGCAATCCAGTCGTCACATTGCTCCGGGTGTTTGGAGCGCATAATATTCTTGTGTTCATTGACATAAGGGGTCACCAATGTAGAATTCTGTAGAACTGTGTAGTGTGCTTGAGACCAAGAATGCCCGCCCCTACATATTATTGAGTTCGGTCCTAGTGTGCCTTTTCCAGTCAGTCTCCCCTCATACTGCGATTAAGGGAGACCAATCAGTTTAAGGTTAGGAAAGAAGTCAACACAGAACCCAATGCTTTCCTTTGTTTGATGGCCCATGGAGGTGCTTCCTTCTGGCCTAGCACGGTTAGAACATATTTCCTTAAGACTCCCATGAACCTCTCAAAGGGGAACATGTTGTGTAGAAATACAGGGCCCAGAATGCCAATCTTGTCGGGTAGATGAACTAGGACGTGCGTCATGATATTGAAGAAGGATGGTGAGAACACCAGCTCGAAACTGACAAGACATTGCACCAAATCACTCTTTAACCTTGGTAGGATTTCTGGATCAATTACCTTCTGAGAGATTGCATTGAGGAATGCACATAGCTTCACAATGGCTAATCGAACGTTTTCCGGTAGAAGTCCCCTCAATGCCACCGGAAGCAGTTGCGTCATAATCACGTGGCAGTCATGATACTTTAGGTTCTGGAACTTTTTCTCTGCCATATTTATTATTCCCTTTATATTCGACAAGAAGCCAGACGGGACCTTCATACTGAGTAGGCATTCAAAGAAGATTTCCTTCTCTTCTTTGGTAAGAGCGTAGCTGGCAGGACCTTCCTACTGCTCTGGATGCATGCCGTCTTTTTCATGCACACGGTTCTGTTCCTCGCGTGCCTCCAGTGTATCTTTTGTCTTCCCATACACTCCCAAGAAGCCTAGCAGGTTCATGCAAAGATTCTTCATCACGTGCATCACGTCGATTGCATAGCAGACCTCTAGGTCTTTCCAATAGGATAGGTCCCAAACTATAGATTTCTTCTTTCACATGGATGCGCGTCCCTCGGCGTCATTCGGAACAGATAGTCCGTCAGGACCCTTTCCAAAGATTACTTGTAAATCATTGACCATAGCAAGTATGTGATCACCAGTACGGAGGGCGGGCTTCTTCTGGTGATCTGCCTCACCTTTGAAATGCTTTTCTTTCTGTCGACATTGATGGTTGGTCGGAAGAAATCAACGATGCCCCATGTACACATTCTTCCTGCATTTGTCCAAATATATACTGTCAGTGTCATCTAAACAGTGTGTGCATGCGTTGTATCCCTTGCTTGTCTGTCCTGAAACGTTACTGAGAGCAGGCCGATCGTTGACGGTTACAAATAGAGATGCATGTAGGTCAAATTCCTCCTGTTCGTTATCATCCCACACACGTACACCTCTTCCATTCCATAGCTGTAAAAATTCATCAACTAATGGCCTTCGGTATACATCAATGTCATTGCCGGGTTGCTTAGGGCCTTGGATGAGCACTGGCATCATAATGAACTTTCGCTTCATGCACAACCAAAGGAGGAAGGTTATACATACATAGAGTCATAGGTCATGTGCTATTCTTGCTGCTTTGCTCCCCAAGAGGATTAACGCCATCTGCACTTAAACCAAACCATATGTTTCTTGGGTCACTTGTAAAGTCGCTCCACTTCCTCTCGATCTTCCTCCACTGCGACTCGTTAGCGGGTGCTCTCAACTTCCCGTCTTTCTTACGATATTTTATGTGCCATTGCATCAACTCGGCATGATTTTTGTTTCTAAACAGACGTTTCAACCATGGTATTATAGAAGCATACTACATCACCTTGGCAGGAACCCTCTTCCCAGTGCGCTGGCCCTCAACATCACAAGGGCCATCTCGTCTAATCTTATACCGCAATGCATCGCATACCGGGCATGCGTTCATATCCTCGTATGCACCGCGGTAGAGGATGCAGTCATTAGGGCATGAATGTATCTTCTGTACCTCCAATCCTAGAGGGCATAGAACCTTCTTTGCTTCGTACGTACTATCGGGCAATTCGTTATCCTTTGGAATCTTCTTCTTCATTATTTTCAGTAGCGAACCAAATCCCTTGTCAGATACACCATTGTCTGCCTTCCATTGCAACAATTCCAGTGTGGTACCGAGCTTTGTGTTGTCATCTTCGCAATTTGGGTACAACCCTTTTTTGTGATCCTCTAACATGCGGTCGAACTTCAACTTCTCCCTTTCACTTTCGCATTCTCTCTGTGCATCAACAATGATCCGACGAAGATCATCATCGGGCACATCGTCTGGTTCCTCTTGATCTTGAGCTTCCCCCATTGCAACATCACCGTATTCAGGGGGCGGGTAGTTGTCATCATCCTCTTCTTCTTCGTTGTCTTCCACCATAACCCCTCTTTCTCCGTGCTTGGTCCAAATATTATAGTGTGGCATAAAACCCTTCTCAAGCAGGTGGAAGTGAAGGGTTTTAGAGTTGGAGTAATCCTTCGTATTCCCACAGACAGTACATAGACAATGTATAAACCATTCCTCTTGTTTGCCTCAGCCGCTTCGAGAAAATTATGCAGACCCTTAATATACTCGGAGGTGCGTCGGTCATCGTACATCCATTGCCGGTTCATCTGCGTGCGTTATATAATTAAGTGTATCAAAAACCATTAGAGAATATCATGAATAGAGAAGTGACCAAATTAATAGAAATTCATCATCACATTAAAGCCAAACTATAGTAGTGACCAAAATAAATACATAAAGTTCATACATAGTTATCATTGAACAACATATAGCTCTCTAGAGCATCTAATTAAAACATACATTAAACCTATGTAAAAAAATTAACTGCAACAACAAATGCGATCATAACCACAATTAAGGTACCAATTGATCTAATGGCATAATGATACCAAACCTTAGTATGAATGACATATTTTCTAATCTTTTTAATCTTCAAGCGCATTGCATCCATCTTGATCTTGTGATCGTTGACGCCATCGGAAACATGCAACTCCAATTTCATCTTCTCCCCTTCAACTCTTTTTAATTTTTCTTTCAAGTAATTGTTATCTTTTTTCAACCAATTTTAACTTCTCGACAAGAATTTCTATGTTGGTTGGAATTTCCGGTTCACATAACTCCTAGATAAAAACATCTATGTCACGTTGGTCGGCATAATTTTCATAAACACTAAATGAAACAAATAGTTATAAAAGATGATATACCACATCCGAATTATAGATAGGACGAGGGCCGACGGAGGAGGATACCAAAACCATGGCACTATAAAATAACAAACAATAATAAAAGTAAGAAAATTGTACAAGCATCTATCTAAATAATACAAGTAAGAATTTGTTTCTTTTACAAAGAAGATAAGAACAAGAGGCCCACACAGTGGTGCCGGCGACGAGATCGACATGTGCGATCGACGGAGGTGAGGACGGGGACGGGACAGGACAAGCCGCCAAACCTAGACAAATCTTGAGGAAAATGGAGGTTGGAGGTCGAGCTTGGAGAGGAGAAAGCTTAAGTGTGGCTCGGACATTTCATCAAACACCTCATACGCATAGGAGGTGAGAGCTAGAGCAACACACACCCACATGCCGACGTCCAAAAAAACAGAGTGAGTGGGCAGGGGCAGGGCGGGGGTATATATAGGCTTATATCTTTAGTCTCGGTTGGTGGCCAGAACCGGGACAGAAGACACACTTTTGGTCCCGGTTCCAGCTATCAATCAGGACTAAAGGTGCTGGTCGAGGGGCGAGGCCCATTGGTCCCGGTTCTTGGCTGGAACCGGGACCAAAAGTGTAAGAAAAACCAGGACCAATGACCTCCGAGGCCCTACCGACGCCCTGGCCTCACGAACCATGACTGATGGCCCCTTTAATCCCGGTTCATAAGTGAACCAGGATTATTGCCCTTATCATAGCCTCAACCAAAGTCTTGTTTTGTACCAGTACACCTAGCATTGTACAAGGCCTGAGTATTGATCCGTAAGGCACCTAGGGCTAACGTGGGAGGTTTGCACGTGCCGACGTTGATCATAGGTGATATGGCGTGAGTCGCTGGAGTAGCAAAAATAATAATATCACTATGAACTGCATTCAAATATGAATCCAATAATGTGTTTACCGGTGGCATGCATTAGGATTTCGTTAGTCAAACATGTGATCAAGTTCTAACCTAAAATATGACGAGAACTAATAAACACGGACGGAGGTACGATGGAAAAAGGTCCCTTGACAACCACACGTAAAATTTGAGTTCCAATGACTCCTCAACAATAAATAAGTTATAAATCTAAAGTAGTTGTGGAACAAGAGCTTTTTCATGGGAATCGCCATAGGGAGTCTTCTCACCTTTTTTTTTCCTGATAAAATGGTGAATTTTATTGGCTTGAAATAGTGCATCAAAAGAATACAAACACAACAAGTACACATTCGATGGTCTCTGCATAGTTAAGATGTATTCCCTCCATTTTAAAATATAGGACCTTTTTTTATACTATGTACATAACCAATACCAATGCGGATGGATCGGGAAGTCGCAGCGCGGATGCAGACGCACCGGAGATGAGGAGATCGGATCAGGCAGAAAGACTGGATGAACTGCTGCAGCGTCTGGAAATCACGGAGGAGGAAGATGATGCAGTGAACATCTCGGGATTGATTGGACGCCCGACACAAGAAACACGTTGGGCGGTGATACTTAGGGTTTGTGTGAAAACCCCGTTCAGCCATACGACATTCTATACGGCCATGCAGGTGGCGTGGGTGTGCGCAAAGGAGGTCAAATTCAAGCCGCTGGACGATTATACGTTCACTGCTGAATTTCAGTGCTTGGGGGACTGGAATACCGCGATGCATGGGGGCCCTTGGCTCTTTCGGCATCAGGCGATGATAATAGAGGAATATGACGGGCTTACAAATACTGAGGCAGTCCCTATGGACTCGATCAGGGTGTGGACTCAATTCATGAGGCTCCCAGATTTGCTAAGGAATGAACCAGTTGCAAGGGCTATGGCATCAAAGTTGGGGGAAGTGCTTCAGGTTGAACTAGGTCAGAATGGTGCTGACTATGGACAGTTTGTTCGAGTAAGAATCAAGATCAAAGTTGCAAAACCACTACTCAGGTTCGTCTCGGGTAATGTGGAAGCTGGAAAACCGGCACAATTATTCAGAGTGCTGTATGAAAAACTACCACGTTTCTATGCAAATTGTGGTACTATTGGACATATTGCTAATCAGTGTGGTGATGGGGTGCATGACTACTCCAAGTTCCAGTATGGCGACTTCATGATGGTGGCTCCAGAAGACATGTGGTTTCAGCCTATGAAGGAGTATGTTGTGCATCCAGGAGCTAGTTCTATGAGAGGTAGGGGAGGATGGACCAGCAAAGCGGGAAGGAATGAACGAGGTGGTCGTTCAGGCCAGGAGGTACCCATCTCCTCGGCCGCGAATAACCGTGTAAACAGTGGAACTATGTACGTTCCGAGGGAGCGGACTGAGGCTAATATGGGAGACACAGAAGATAAACACTCAAGGAAGAGATTAGCTGTTTCAGCAGAGACACCCTAACAACTACTGTTAAAAAGCGGGGAGAAGGTATCTGATCTGGAGGTCAGGATTGAGTCTCGGGCTAGTAGCAGCGCGACAGATATTTCTCCTCTGATGGGGCAGGAGAAAAAGAGGTACAAGAAAGATGATGGTCCAGCAGATATGGAAAATGAAAGTTCAGGATCGGCGGCTCCCCTCGAGGGTGACCGCCGTCAACAATGAAAATATTGAGCTGGAATTGCCGGGGTAGGATCGCCCTCGGCAATTCGATCGCTGCTAGAACTTCAACGACAACATGATCCGGATGTACTTTTCCTCTCGGAGACACACCTTGATGATTCGAGCAGGGAAAGGTTGCGAGTTAAGCTAGGGTATGACAGTAAGTTTGTTTCTCCCAGCAATGGTAGAAGCGGAGGGTTGATGATGTTGTGTAAGAGTTATATCAATATGCAGTTAAATTACTTTCATGATAATTTTCATTGACATTGTTGTGAGAGGAGATGTTACCAGTCATGATTGGTGTCTGACTGTGATGTACGGAGAACCACTATGGAGGAATAAACACCATACATGGAAACGGTTTCGTGATCTACAAGCCAAGAGTTCCCTGCCTTGGGTGGTCATAGGGGATTTGAATGAAATTTTGTACTCTTCAGAGAAAGAGGGAGGGAATGCACGACCCTTGTCATATATGACGGCTTTCAGGGAATGTTTGTCCGATTGTTTGCTGGAAGATCTTGGCTATATTGGAAATAAATTCACTTGGAAGATAGGGGGGACAAGAGAAAGACTAGACAGAGCTGTAGGGAATGAGGAATGGTCTAGTATGTTCCCAGATGCTGGCGTACATCACTTGGCAATGGGGGGCTCAGACCACCACCCAATCATGATCGATACAACCACATATACTATTCCTTCTGTTGGTAGGGGACGACGAAGAAGAAGGTTTGAGGCAAAATAGCTTAGGGAGGAGGCAGTGGGAGACATGGTGGCAGCAGCGTGGGATCACTCCCCGCCAAACACGCCAATCATGGCTAATCTCGAAACAGTACATAATGAGCTGCATGAGTGGGATAGGAATGTTTTGAAGGCGCCGCACAGAAAAATAAAAGACCTGATGCGCGAACTCAACCGCATTCTGGCGGGACCTATGGATGAGCTCTCTGCTCGTCGGCAGCATGAAATAATAGTGCAATTGGAGACTGCGCTGGAACAAGAAGAAGTGTATCATATGCAGCGGAGTAGAAGTGACTTCCTGAAGTACGGAGACCGAAACACAGCTTTCTTTCATAAGAATGCGTTAGCTAGAAGAAAGGAAAATATTATTTTAAAGCTGAAGGATGCTAATGGCGTGATACGGGAGGGCAATGAGGAGATGAAGCCGTTGATGCAATCTTACTTTTCAGACCTCTTTACATCAGAGGTTCTTGGAACTGATGAAATGCTACTCAACAGAGTTATGCCAAAAGTGACTCAGGCCATGAACGACTCCTTGTTGAAGCCGTACACAGTAGAGGAGGTGAAGAAAGCAATGTTTAGCATTGGTGATTTTAAGGCTCCAGGAACGGATGGCTGCATGCAATTTTTTACAAGAATTTTTGGCCAATTGTGGGTGACCAGGTAACAGAAGCAGTGTTGGCTGCGCTTAATAACAAAATCATCCCAGATGGGTGGAATGAAACAGCGGTGGTGCTTATTCCAAAGGTGGAATGCCCTGAACTTATCTCGCAGTTCAGGCCAATAAGCTTATGTAATGTCGTCTATAAGGTAATCTCCAAAGTTTTAGCCAATAGACTGAAAGTGCTATTACCAGACATTATTTCTCAGACCCAGAGCGCTTTTGTGCCGGGCAGACTCATTACTGACAATGTGTTAGTGGCTTATGAGTGTTTCCATGCAATTAAGAAGAAGAGGCAAGGGAACAGTGGCTTGTGTGCGGTGAAGCTTGATATGCACAAAGCCTATGATCGAGTTGAATGGAATTTTCTCAGAGATATGATGACCAAGTTGGGCTTTGACATCTCATGGGTGGAGATGATTATGGCATGTGTTACTTCTGTTAATTACAAAATATGGTTCAACTCGGATGAAACAGAGACGTTTATCCCATCCAGGAGGCTCAGGCAAGGGGATCCCTTATCTCCTTATCTTTTCTTGCTATGTGCGGAAGGGTTATCCAGTCTACTAGCGCATGAAGAGGCGGTAGGTGGTATCCAAGGGATTAGGGTGTGCCGTAGTGCACCATCAGTTTCACACTTGTTATTTGTTGATGACTCCCTGATCCTGATGAGGGCGGATACAGTGAATGCCACGTCGCTCAAGAATGCGTTGGATTTGTACTGTGCTAGCTCGGGACAACTGGTAAGTGATGCAAAATCCAATGTTTTTTCCAGTCCAAACACTTTGGTGGAGGTACGAGCAGAGGTTTGTACACAACTTAATATAGTTTCAGAGGCTATTTCTGATAAGTACTTGGGACTACCGTCGAAGGTTGGAATCGACCGTAGTGACTGTTTTCAGCACCTGGTTGATAGAGTATGTGCGCTCATTAACAGCTGGATCTCAAAAATGCTCTCAATCAGTGGTAAGGAGACGCCACCGAAAGCCGTGGCGCAGGCTATCCCAGTCTATGCCATGTCTGTTTTTAATATACCAAAAAATATCTGTAAGGCTATTTATGATGCTATCGCTAGATATTGGTGGGGAGACACTCAGAACAAGAAAAAAATACACTGGAAAGCTTGGTGGAAGATGTGTATACCCAAAAATGAAGGAGGCATGGGATTCCGTGATCTATACTGTTTTAATAGAGTCATGCTTGCTAAGCAGTGTTGGCGGTTATTATCTGATCCGGATTCGTTATGTGCTCAAGTCTTACGAGCAAAGTACTACCCAGATGGGACTTGATGAATGCTACTCTGAAAAAAGGTGCATCTTATACGTGGCAAAGTATCATGGCAGGTATGAAAACATTTAAGCAGGGGGTGATTTGGCGGCCTGGGGATGGTGCATCAATTGATATTTGGAAGGATCAATGGATCCCTACAAGCCATGATCGGAAGGTAATGACCCCAAGGGGGCATTGTTTGCTACAGAAAGTACAAGAGCTAATTGATCCAATTTTTGGAAGTTGGGATGAACAGCTAGTAAGGGAGATTTTTTGGCCAGTGGATGCTGAAAAGATAATGCATATACCGCTATCTTCTCATGGCCAATCTGATTTTATTTCATGGCATTTCTCGAAGTCGGGATGTTTTACAGTCCGGTCTGCTTATCATATTACTTGGAAATCTGAGTACAGGACACGGGCTCGGATGAATGTGAAAACGGGAAGAGCTGATCCGCATCCGGTATGGAAAGTCCTTTGGGTCAGGACAGTGCCCCCTAAGGTGAATGTTTTTAACTGGAGAGTGTTGCATGGGATTGTGCCATGCTACTGTACGCTATCAGATCGACATCTATCTACTCCGGTGATTTGTCCAATATGCGGCAATGAGCCCGAGGACTTGCGCCATATGCTTTTTACGTGTGAAAGAGCAAAGGGCGTGTGGAGGGAGCTGGGGCTGCAAACATCGATCGCGACTGCAGCAGCCCATGAGCGGTCCGGATCGGTAATCCTTGAGAAACTACTATGCACCGAGCTACTAGGAGAGGTAAAACTACCAATTGACAATGGTGTGGAAACGGTTATGGTGACTGGATGGTACTTATGGTGGGATCGCCGGAAGATCAGTCACCATGAGAGTGTTAGTAGCCCGGCTCGATCGGCTATGAGCATTCGTGGTATCGTGGCAAACTCACTGGCTGCCAAGGTAAAGTTACCTACGAAACAGATTAGATGGTCGAGACCAGCTAATGGGGTGATTAAGCTTAATGTTGACGCGAGCTATCATGTGGATGAGGGCACATGAGCAACTGGAGCTGTCTTACGTGATAGCTCTGGAGCCTTTATCGCTGCTTCTTGCTCCTTTCGACAGTATGCCATGGATGTCCTCTCTATGGAAGCGTTAGCACTCTTGGAAGGCCTGTGATTGGCAGAGCAAATGGGAATTTATTCACTGGTCGTTGAGTCTGACTCACAGGAGATAGTGCAAGCTATGACGGATCCTTCGGAGTACCGCGCTTCGGTTGCGGTGTTGACTGATGATTGCCGACAGGTGTTGAGTTCCTTCGGCAGAGCGACAATTGTTCACTGTGCTAGAGAGAGTAATGCGGTAGCGCATTGGCTAGCCAGGGCTAGTTATAGAGGGAAGTTAAATGGGGTTTGGCAAGAACACCCTCCTGATTTCTTAATTCTCTCCCTTGTAACTGACATGATTATTATGTAATAAAGGTCGCCGAATTTCAAAAAAAAAACCCAGTGCACACACTTGAAAACACGCTAGCAAAGTAAAAAAAAGAAGCATATAAGATCAAAACTATATGTAGACGAGAAAAAAACAAAGCGACTAGATCCGCTATCGGCAAGCTAACCGGTGACCGGTGACCGCATCCGTTCCGTCTCCTCGCGCGCGTCGTATGTACGCATCGCCCGGTGTGAAAGCCGCCACTCCTTCCCCACAACGCAGCACGAGCCGAGCCGAGCCAGCCAGCCAGGCCGAGAAGGCGACCCAAGCAGGCAAGCGCACAGAGCCAGCTAGGCAGAGAGCCCGACCCCGTCAATCCTTTCCCCTCCAGAACCCTCCCCCCCTACCCCCTACCGCGCCACCAGCCGCCGCCGCCGCCCCGCCGCGGAAACCCTAGACCCCACCCCCTCCCCGCGCACGCCCGCCAGCCGGCCGCTCCGCCACCGCCGCCGCCCTCTCCAGATCTCGAGGACCTCCGGCCGCGATGGAGGACTGGGGTGAGCGCCTCCTTCTCCCCCCTACTCTCTCTCCCTCCCTCCCTCCCGCGCATCCCGATCTGCGCGGGGGCCGACGCCCGATTCGTTCCCGACGCGGGCCGTTCGTTTTTGCGACCGACGGGTCGCCGAATCTCAGGCGCCGGCAGTATCGCCAGCACGACCGGTCCGTCGGGCGGTTGGCGGTCCCAATGGGCCGCCTGCGTGCGCGCGATGCCAGTTGCCGATTTCGGGCGCTGCGATTGCGCGTGAGGTCGGGTCGCGTTGCTGCCGAGATCCCTGCGCGTTCAGGATTCCGGGCGCAATCGTTAGGAGTTTGGGTTTTGGGTGTCTGTACGGTTCACTTGTGTGTGTACCATGTGGAGTACATCGACCAGTTCCATGCGCAGGCCGTGGGTTGTTTTCTGAGCCCTGGCACCGCCCGTAATCAGTTGGCCCCTTGCATGTTTCTGTTTGGATACCACAGTGTAATATTTCGTGCTTTCCCGAAGTATGTTGTGCTGTCTGACGAGTAACTTAGAAGACCTGTAGAGCATTTAGTGCGGGTTCTTGCTTTTGTCGTACAAATTAGACAGTTGGATTTGCCTGTGAAACTATGCTTGCTTAGAGCGGCCATTGATAGGTTACATTATTCCTCGGTGGTATGTGCCGTTCTTAGTTATGCTACAAAATGTGTTCTCTATTGTTTGGACTTGTTGGCCAAATCATTGCACACACAGTATTTTGATGGTTAACGCGATGTTGCGAGCCTGTGACCTAGGAGTTCGACCGATTCCCTGTTTGTACAATTTATTTTGGGAGGTTGAGTGATATACGATGGTGCTTGCCACATTTTTATTGAAGACAACTGTGGTACATTACCAGAACAGGCTTAAGGAAGCCTTGAAATCTCAGTTTTTTTTATTGAATCTATATGCTGCGGGTTTGTTCTGACACTTGATATTTCTTCATCTTGAAAACAAATCAAATGATATTACAGATGCCGATGATTTTCAACCAATTGCACCTGTTGTGAAAGCTCAACCTCTTAAAAGTAACTGGGAAGATGAAGATGCGGATGAAGATGATGTCAAAGAATCTTGGGAAGAGGAGGAGGTACTGGAAAATTTTGACACACTTTTTAGTGCACATAACCTCATTTTCCTCCTAGCCCCACAATTTTTATAACTCTTCATTTTGGAAAGTAAAAAAAGGAAATCACCTGGTTATTTTCAGTTTTTCTCATTTATTTCTGTGCATTATTAACACTGCAAATATGTGCAAACTAGAAAGTAACATCCAACCTGAGGGTTATCAGGGACATGTGTGGTATGTCCGTATGTGCCCACTTGCCAAATATTAAATCCACCCCTCTAGTTTTTGTATTGTTTTTGAAATTTGCCAAGAATGTTTGGTGTTCATCGTTGACATGAATTTCAGTTTGTTACTCTAGTGTATACAGGAATCCCTAACAAATCAAACTGCTGACGCTTGCATTATGTTCTATCCGGTCGCACGGTTATTAATTTTGCCTCAACAAGTATATGTTTGGCGAAATGTTTAACAGTGACCATATGCTCTTTCGTGTATGGCTGGTTCTGATGTGGAAATTAATTACCAAAACCTAATGTATATGCTATCCTGTCGAAAACAATAATATGTAGTGCTAGGTTGTTTGCCTGTAAACTCTTATTTGGACACATGCTACTAATATTGAATTTGTCACTGATTCAACACTGGTTGTAATACTTAAAATGTAGAAACCTAAGCCACAGCCTGTAGAAAAGCCTGCTCCAAAACCCAGTGCTAAAGCTGCTGTGAAAAAAGGCAAACAGCCCTCAACAAGTACTGAAGTAGTGGAAGATGATGTTCTTGATGATCCTATTTCAGAGAAGCTTCGCCAACAAAGGTATTGCTATTTCTTTTCCTGCTGTGGCCTTCTGGTATGATGTGCCTACCATTCAGTTTGTTCACTCTGATGCTGTACTTGTTACAGGCTAGTGGAAGAAGCTGACTTTAAGGCAACAGCAGAGCTTTTTGCAAAGAAGGACGGCAGTGAAAAGTCACTAGAGACTTTCATCCCGAAGTCTGAGAGCGACTTTGCGGAATATGCTGAGCTTATCGCAAACAAAATACGCCCCTATGAGGTCTGTTCAACGTTTGCAGAGCTCTCTGTTTGTTTCATGTTGAGACTCCCTTTCCTTCTGGAATTGACCTCATTGGCTCATGTATACAGAAAAGCTTTCACTACATGGGTCTACTTAAGAATGTCATGAGACTTTCCATGACGTCGTTGAAAGGTGCGGATGCGAAAGAAATATCCTCCTCCGTCACGGCAATTGCTAATGAGAAGATCAAGGCTGAGAAAGAAGCTGCAGCAGGCAAAAAGAAAGGAGGTGAGATTCTTTGACCTAATCTAGGCACTTTCTATTTCTAGCCAAACATAATATGTAGCCCTTGGATGGGAATGCTATTACTATCATATGCCTTCTATGCTGATGTTTGCCATAAATCTGCAGGAGCAAAAAAGAAGCAGCTCCATATAGAGAAAGGAGAGGAGGACTTTGTGGCCCGACCGGGTGCATCTTTTGATGACCCCGACGAGTTCGACTTCATGTGATTGGCTGGGAGGGGAATAGCCTCTTCCGTGTAATACCTTTGAGGCAAAGCAGAGATTAGGGTTTGCGGTGGTCTGTATTCCCTTCAGAGGCACCTGAACACTTGGGACTGCGTGGGAACATGTCTTCTTATCTATTTGAGGTTGATTTTGACACTCGGAGAATAAGAAGAACGCTCGCGGCTCCGTGAGGCGTTTTTCTTGTTCAAGACCTGTTTGTGTTTTTTTACTCTTGTTCTGTGGGTTGGGATCTGTTCCTTTTTTGGCCAACTGTACCATAACGTGTTCCTGGTTATATTGGAGTCATGCAAGTAAATTTTGGTGGTTGCCTCTGTTAAATTCTCGAGTTCTTCTTAGTGTGCTTACAAAGAGAATATCTGGTTATTCCAGCATTTTTGTCTGGCATGTCTCTGAATCCGCGAGTATCTCAAGTCGGATATTGCATAGTGCCCACAGGACAAGTCGCATGGAGACGTGCCCGTTTTGTACTTGCTCCGTTCCTAAATAGAGATTTAACTATAATACCTTTAAGAGATTTCGCTATAAACTACATATGGGAAATCTATAAACTACATATGGATGTATGTAGTCGTATTTTAAAGTCTATGTAGTCTATAATGCAATCTCTATAAGGTCTGTATCCGTTCCTAAATATAAGATCTTTTAAAGATTCGTGCAAAATGAGTGAATCTATACTCTAAAATATGTCTATATACGTCTGTATGTTTTTTATAGTGAATTTTTTAAAAGGTCTATATTTTGAAACGGAGCTAGTAGGTCATTGTTTTTTGTCACGTCGGGCTTGCGGCCAACAGTTCTACTTCTAGGACGTTGGTAGTTTCCTAACAGTGTAGGCTGCCATTTTCGGTCCGGTAAAGATGTAGCACCCCTCCACCAGCTTCCTTTATAAAATAAAGATATTTGTTTGAATTTCATGTGGTGGTTGGTTACTTTGAGTTCCTTGTTGTTAGTTGTGTCGGCCCGTTTTTCTGGTTGCACCCGGTCTTGGTGTCTTTGAAAGGCTTTAACTCACACCCCCCCCCCCCCCACCCGTTGATGTTCGTTGATGTGTTTTTTTACAGCGAACCTAGCCGTCTATGTTACCTGCATACTTTTGAAAACTGTTGTATTCGGTGTAGTAACACATCGGATACTCGGACACTCGGATACATTGAGATACAACTCGCAACATATCGACCAATTTTATGTTTTTCAAATAATAAATATTTTAATACTTTGAGGATATCTGCGGGGTACATCTCGTGGACAAGAGAAAACCTATATATCCATACCCACGAGTCTACGACAACACCCTCCTTTCAATCACCTCATTATTTCTCACCCCGAGTGGCCAAATGTGACTTGTACTACTCTTCAGTAGCTTCAAATTGAAGTTGCAACTCGTCAGTAGAACTAGGATCATATATTTGGTGCATTTTCCATGTGTTTATATCACCTTATTAGTGTTCTTGAACTGTTATATTTTCATACAATCACTTATTTTTATCTAAATTTAGTATTGATTATACATATACAAATGCATCCCAGTATCTGTGTTTTTGAAGAATTGACGTATCGCAGTGTCTGTATTCGTATCGTTGTATCCGTGCAACTTAGTTTGCCATGAGGACTTGATCGCAGTGCCACCAACAGGGAGTTCTCCCTTCTGTTTGATGAATGTGAGGTGATGACCACCATCACTACAACCTTAGACTACTACGCAATCTCTATATCTGTAAAGAACCTAAGCAATAACCGAAGCAGTCCTCCAGTTCAACGAGGTTTTAGTTTACCAACTTATATTTCAGTAATCCCTTTCTGTAGCCACTGACAGTGCTACTCACTACTAGAACTTTCTAGGGGACTCAACAAAATTATTTCCGGGAGACAGATGTGGGTACTCCACACAATAAAAGTGGCTTGATGGCTGACGAAGGAAGATGGCGCTTGCCTTGTGCACCACCGTTGCCAAGTTCCTGAAACGACACTCGGCAACATAGTAGGCAACCACATAACCTCGTGGTTAGCCGTGGGACCCATGCTTTCCCTCTCGTAGGACTGGTTGGGGTAACCCTCAAGTGTAACTGTGTAAGGGTAAGTAACCTAGCAATAAATAGTTTCCTCGATTGAGAATCAAGGTTTATCTAACCTGTAGGAATTTCTTCTGCAACCAAAGTCCTTCGTACCTGCACACCAAACACAAAACAATCACGCTCCCAATGTTTCAAGAAGGTCGTCAAGTTTTTGTCCTGCTAGTTAATTATAAGGATAATTGTATGGTATGATAGGAATCGATAGATAGAACAAAATAATAAAAGGGAACAACAAGAAAAAAAATCGTAATGGTGTATGCAATTAAGAAAGATAGACCGGGGGGGCATTTTCAATAGAGGTATCTCTCCAACCAAGATAAACGTGTTGTCATGAACAAAACATAGTAGGACAATGATTAAATTGTAATTTATATTTGTGACTATGATTATTGATACGGCCATTTTGCATAATATTTTCCAATTGTTACTTATAATGTTTTTGATCAATATTTCACTTTATGATGCAATTCTTATGCTTTTTCTTTCATAATTTGTAAGATATATATAAAGAGGGAAAGTACCGAGAACTGGAATTCTATACCTAAAAGGAACATAGATAGCTATTCTCTGGAGCTCCAGTTGACCTGAAATTTTACGGAGATTTATTCTGAAATATATAAAAAATACTGTCAAAAAGAAGTGCTGAAGAAGATCAACCATGGGCCCACAAGGTTGGGGGAATGCCCTGCCCTCTGGTGCCCGTCTTCTTCTATATGAAGTCGTGTGCCCTAGGAAAAAAATGAAAGAATATTTTGGGGGTGAGGCGTCGCCATCTCGAGGCGGAACCTGAGCAGGAGCACTTTTACTCTCCGGCGAAATGATTTCACTGGGGATACTTCCCTCCGGGAGGGGGAAATCAAAGCCTTCGTCATCACCAACACCCCTCTCATCGTGGGAGGACTCATCTCCATCAACTCACCGGCACCATCTCATCTTCAAACCCTAGTTCATCTCTTATATTCAATCTTTGTCACAAAACCTCAGATTGGTATCTGTGATTTGCTAGTAGTGTTAATTACATTTTATAGTTGATGCTAGTTGGTTTAATTGTTGGAATATCGTATGTTACAAAAACTTTCCTTGCCTTCACCTATCTACTCCCATCAACTTACATGTTACAAAAATTAAGTTCGAACGTGTCTGTGGCGACTTCGTCAGTGTCAAGATGATATGTTCACTCAGTCTTTCGAAGATACTCATAGGATAGGGTGTATGTGCATTCATAAGGATAATTGTATGAACGTACACGTATGTATTGTGTTAATAAAAATTATTTACGCACTCGTTGCAAGGTGCGAGCAATTAGCATATTTTTCTAGCTCTGTCATTTTTTTCTCGGTCTCTTCCTTACCTTACTTTAGGTAGCTTTCTTTCCTTTAACCAGCATTGGCATCCTTTCACGCATTTCACCCAACCATTTCGTTTTTGTTTGTATTTACTCAAATCTCAATGCATTTTCATTGTGCGTGATTGAGCACTTCTTACGCAAGTATATCTTCCCGTAAATACATGTTCTGGTCATGCATGTCCGTCCTCTGTTGTATTTGTGCCATTCACATTTGTAATTAATGAAATGAGTAATAATCAGATATATCAACTAGATGATTACTCTGGGTCTATGCACAAGTTGATGAAACACGAAGAAAACATAATGAAACAGAAGTACATTGGCTACCAAATTAAATCCAGTTGTAGGCATAACTAATTTACACATTGATCTAACTTCCAAAATTGTTAATTTTGTACTTCATTGCTGAGGTGATCAAACCATTTTTTCAATAAAGGGTGCTTTATTACTTAAAAGGTTTCATTATGCAGACCAGGCTAAGTTCCAAAAATACTGAAAAGGCGGAAAACACGTAAATATATGAAGAATGTATAACACCTAAGACGTAGGACGGCCAATTTGAAGATCATGCTACCATCCATGTTCGGTAAAAGTATCCCTCGCCGTGGCCTTCAAGCGTGTACATACCTCCATAAACAGGTCTGGATTCTTCACACGTTGCAGAGACAACCATAAATGGGACGTACTGGTACATCTATAGATAACATGCATAAGATAAGTGATTTTTTCGTTAAAAACCTTATCATTTCTACATAGGCAAAGCCGTCAAATAACTGCAAGCGCTCCCACCCTGATAAGAATTCTAAACCTAAACTTAATCTGATGTAACTATTTGCCGAAAATATTAGCACCATTACATGGAGAATACAAACTAGAAACTATTTGGATGATTGACTATATAGAACGAGCCATTGGAAAAACAAGTGTTTTGTTGTCTCGTCATGATGACAAAACACATATTGCGTGCGATCGATGCCAATTCCTCCTAATGAGATTATCTTTGGCAAGAATGACTCCTCGACGAAGATAACACCCAAAGATTTTATTTTAAGCGGTATCTTCATCTTCCAGAGCTTCTTGTTGTTATCGACTTCTACCTCTAACTGGATGAGAGCACTATACATAGATTCCACCGTGAATCTACCATTCCAGTGTGAACGCCAACGAAATTCATCATCTCCTTGTGATAGTTGCACTGTGGATAGTCTCACTAGGAGAGTGTTCCACAATTCAAGTCTGGGACGAATTAAATATCTTCTGAATGCCACGTTCATTCGAAAGGGTTCCAGAAACGTGGCCATAGTATCATCCTTGTGACGCACAATATTTTATAGAGATGCACAATATTCTTGGAGTGTAGCATTACCTAGCCACTTATCCTTCCAGAATTTAATTTTCAACCCGTCTTTAATAGCGAAGGACCCATAGCGGAAGAAGTATTTCTTCATAGCCATTAGCCTAGCCCAAAAGTGTGAGTCTCTAGGCTTCCAACATACTTGAGACACTGTCTTTGAGCCCACATATCTTCTCATTAAGAGGGTTTGTCATACACCATTTTAAGTTAGCAGCTTAAACAATCATTTGTCGAGGAGAACAATATTTTGAACCTCAAGGTCATGAATAACTAGCCCTCCATGGTCTTTGGAACGACAAACCACACCCCATTTAGCTAGTCAATCTATCTTTTCTCGCTATCTTCTTGCCAAAAGAATCTTGACCAGAAATAATCCAATCTATGCAAGGCTCCTTTAGGTAGTTTGAAAAAAGAAATCATATACAGTATCATATTACTTAGCACTAAATTTATGAGCACCAATATTCCATCTAGAGGAACCAGTTTACCTTTCCAACTGATTAACCTTTTTTGTGATCTCTCATCGACGTGTTTCCATTTAACATTTGTAAGTCCCCGATAAAGTAGGTATGCCAAAATAACTGATCAGAAACTGTCCCAACCTTTAGCCAAACAATTTAGCATACAGGTGGGCCTTGTCTTGAACCTCGTCAAATAAAAATAATTCACTTTTATGGAAGTTTATCTTAAGACAAGAGAGATAATCAAATGATGATAAAATTAATTTCAGATTCCTCGCTTTCTCTAGGTCATAATCCATAAATGGAATCGTACTGTCAGCATATTGAAGGAGAGAAAGTCCGTCATCAACAAGATGATTAACTACCCCATCAACCTTTTCACACTCAATCATCATAGCTAATAAATCATCCACTATATTAAATAACACGGGCGATAATGAGTCACCTTGTCTCAGTCCTCTCTTCGCTTGGAAGTAGCGGCCAACCTAATCGTTGACTTTAACAGCCACATCATAGCTAATATATTGCTTGCGAAGTTCCGCTCGTACGGAGCCCCAAACTAATTCTTATAATAATTAATAATATACAATTTAAGTTTCTCATGACCTTCAATCGTTCGTTGGTATCCATTAACACGTGATCTAATTTCTTGTATGTCAGTTCGGGAAGACAGTTCGCCCAAGTGAAATGTCTTCCAATCATGGAAAGGCCAATGATTATCAAACCTACCCCGACTTTTCTCCTATGGAAATCTTAGCAAATGAAAATCGCCACCTATTATAATAGGGTAGGGATTATCTTTCGCCAGATTAACCAATTCATGAAGAAGGCTGGCCTTGAACTCATCCTAGGTTGCACCATACACAACGACAAGAATCCATGTGAAGTTGTCGGCTTTGTTACGCATTTGCAATTTAATATGATACTCACCATCCGAATTAGCCAAAACATCCATAGTCCATGTTCTCACGCCAAGTAATATGCCCCCGGAACGAACCTTACGCGGACGTGTAATCCAAATGAAATCTACGCAGCCAGAAAGACGTTTAAGGAGACTTACCGAGAAATCTCGTCTACCCGTTTCAGAAATAGCCAGAAAAAATAAATTATGATCTCCATTATAATCTGCAATTAAGAAATGTTTAGCCAAGTCACCAAGACCTCCATATTATGAAACATGTCATTCATTTGAAAATAGTGGGAGGTTAAGATACTTTGGCCTTCTTCGAGGACTTTTGACCCTTTTCTAATGGCAGGCTTTTGATTTACGGCTGGATGCTATAAGTTCATGTAATGAACTAGCCCTAGGTTCATCCAAGCCCAGGTCTGAAACCTCTCATACTATATGAGAGAAGAGCTGACCATCTGTAGTGTCATGCAGATCATCCTCATCTAGGTGTGAGGAGGCAAACTTGCTAGGAATACATGGGGTAACCTTTAATCGGTCAAACTCCATGTGTCTCAAAGCATTAACCAAAATAAAAATACCCATCTCATTACTTCCTAGGCTAACACCAACATTATTTAAATTGGTAATCATGGTATTAGCAGAGAAATAAAAAAAGGATTTGGATCGTGATGCTATACCTGTATTGTTGAGGTTCTGCACTGCTTTACAGTGCCTTGGCCGACGAGTCCTCATCAGTCTCTATCTTTCCATCCTCGATAACCATATGCCGGGTACTACGACCTGAAGGCGTTACCTCGGATGATGGTTGTTTCGTGTGCTTGGCTGCCGACGGAGGGGATGGCGGTGGTGTAGAAATCCCCTCTCCAATAGCAACCATTGAAGACGTGAATGTCAGTGTCGTAGCGGTCGGTGTAGAATGAGCTAACCATTTATGTCTAATGTGTGGATTTTTTTTGTACAGGTCAAAATGTTTAAGTTTTCGCCCTGAAAAATTGCATGTAACATTTGGGCGTAACAATGAACACATTTATTTTTCTTTTCATTTGTTTGACATTTGTAAAGCATGTGCTTACTAGAGCCAAAATGGATTTCCGACATGTTAACATATTTTCATACTTGAATAAGTGTTCCTCCTCTCCTTCCACGAGCGAATCCCTGGCTAGGGTTTCACCGCCGATCTGCGTGTGTCCTTAGGACCGTGGAGGCGTATTGTATCCCGGACCTTACCGGCGGAAGGGTGTGTACTTCGTATTTAGGTGTTTTAGAGTTGTGTCATGTTCAGGACGACAAGACCATGTTCAGGACGACAAGACGGCAACAACTGCCTGAAATAAGGTTCTTCTCGCCTAGCCCTCGTCATGGTGGTGTGCCTAGTCTCGCCATAGGGTGCGTGAAGGTGTGTCTCTGACGGATCTCATGAGATTTGGTCGTTGTTTGTTTACGGTGGATCTGTTTGGATTTGACATGGGTTTGTATAAGACAAACAAATATGTAGGATCCTTTTGATGTGACTTCTCCTCATCGATGACGATTGATGTTCTGTTGTGTTGGTTTATTGGGGCCTTAGCATGATAACTTCTCAACAGTAGTGAAGCCAGCCGAAAGAACAGTGACGAAGCTTTTTTTTTTGGATTATTTTCTTCTTAGTATACACTAAATGTACAATATTTTTAGCCTAGTTTTTCAAAAAGATGCGGGGTCAGTTGACCCCGCAGCTTACATGTAGAAACGCCACTGCTTCTCAACTATCTACTACAACGAGGTTTGTTCGGCTCCAATGAGGAAGGGGCGATGATGGTGGCACGCTTTCAACTTGCTTCAGTGCTTGTAGTCATCGCTAGATGGTCTGCGTACGTAGATATAATTTCTACTGTTTTGTGTTCTTTGTACTGCCATGATATTTGATTAATAGATCGGTAAATCTTTTTCTCCCAAAAAACATCTATTCATACTTGAGACGAAATATTTGTGGACTCTTTGTGATGTCATTATTTTCATTTGATCTTTCATGTAATAATGTACCTTCATGTCATACTGAGCAAATATTTGAATTAATATATGATTGGATGGTTAGAAGGACAATGATATCCCCTACCCATGAGAGTTAAAATCCTACATTTAACATTGGTACTCGCATTTTTCTGTAATTATTTCAAGCTTTTCGACGATGTGCGTTCCCTAGGATGAGGCGTTTTCGTTGACTACGAAGACGTCTGATGCGACTTCGTCAATATCAAATGATGTGCCTAATCAGTCTTTCGGATGTACTAATAGGGATAAGTTGTGTGCATGCGTTCATAGGAATGAGTATATACTTGTTTATGCGAGCGATTTTGATTGTACCGTGTTAGGAAAACATGTATTCATTTTCCACGAACATAACCTTTTATCTTTTTAATACGGACCGGCTCGCCTTCACGATCTAGTTGTATAGCAAAATACGAGGGGATCGATATTCCCAGCAAAAAAAGGCGAGGGGATTGAGTAACAGAATATCGTTTAAATCCTAGCTAGAAGGAAGGGACGACGCACGTAGTGTATGCGCGCGCATGGGTAGGAGTCTATCTTCGTTCGATTGTTTGATTTGATTTGAATCTTTTTTCGAGATCTATCTGCGTTCTATCAGATTGATTAAATAGCTAGCGGGTGCGATCCTAGCATCGACTCGCGGCCTTGTGGTTGTGGGTGGTTTCTTCCGGCCACCGGCCGATGTCGCTACCGGACGACGTCGTCTCCGAGATACTCTCCTGGGCGCCGGTGAAGTCGGCGTGCCGGTTCCTGTGCGTGTCCAGGGGTTGGCGCGCGCTCATCTCCGACCCCGCGTTCCTCGCGGCGCACAAGGCCCGCACCGAGCCGCAGCTCCTCCTCGTCTCCAACCCCTTCAATGGCGCCAACCCACGGCCCCGCGACCTGCGGCTGCTGGACATGGCGGATGGCAGCGTCGTGAGGGTGATCAAGGGCGTAGGCGACCTCCAGAGCATCACCTCCGACTCCGGCGGCCCGGTCTGCGCCACCACCCGCATCGGCGACGTCTTCAACGTGATCGATCTGGCGACCGGGGACGTGCTCATGACATACACTGTTTACCAGTCCTGCGCCTTTGGCATCGGCCACGCCGCCCCGTCAGGCGCGTGCAAGGCGGTCCGCCTCACGTACGGCCCTGGACGTGGACGGCATGCATGCGAGGTCCTCACGCCGGAAGACGACGCCAGAAGATGGAGGCAGATGCAGTCACCGCCGATCGCAGTCCATAAACCCCATCTCCATCTCCGCCATCACCGGAACTCCGTCGTCACGATAGATGGTGTGATGTACCTTCTTTACAGCTTGGAGTCACCATACCATGCTTACAGCTCGAAGCCACAGCATGTGGAGGACCATGTGCTCTGCCTTGACCTCGAGAGCGAGCAATGGAAGGGGTCCATCAAAGCCCCAGTGAGGCTGCGGAAGATGATATCAGCGATTCGTATGGTTGAGCTCAATGGCACCCTTTGCTTTGTTCACTCGGAGGGACGCGCGCGGTAGCAAACATGCTTGCACGACCGTATGGCTCATGTCTGATTTGGCCAAGGGACTCTGGGTCGAGGCGTATGTGATCCCGATGGATCAAACCATGGATCTAGTGACCCCTTTCAGGGTGATGCGTCATGGTGGAAAGCTAATGTGCCATTGCTTACTTACTGGCAGCGCAAGCCCGATGCTACAAGTCTATGATCCGCTCAATGAGATATTCATGCACCTTGCGGATCCTCCGGGTAACCATTTGGAGGACATTGTTTTTTGTGACTTGCACCTGGAATGTTACGTACTACGCCGCACCTAAGATCTCGCTGGTGGCTACAACGGTTGAATTGATTTTCTCTTCTACGAGTGTTCTTTTGACAAAACAAATAATGGGGTTTGATGTTTTCTTTGTCGGAGGCTTGGAGCTACATGAAGACCCCAAGAGCAGAGCTCCGGACGACTATTTCGCATGAATTTTATGTAGCTTATATATCTTTATCAATTGTCTTTGTTGTACTCTCTTTGTTTAATCAAATTAAACAATAATGTCAATTCAGTATAAATTATTTCATGTAAAAAAGGCAAGCATTAGACCATAGAATGGCATCTGTCACGAAATCCAGGTTGGAAGCGCCAATTCATTCATACATTAACATGTGTCAAAGATACTAGTATAAAGCCAGCGATTGGCTGTGGATATTATTAGATGTTTTTAGTGCGTTTATTTCAAATATTTTAGGCATACAGTTGCAAACTTTAAATGTTATTGAAGTGCATAAACAACTTGAAATCTAACTTTGGTTGCATTAGTTTTCTTGCGCAGTTAATGCAATTTCAAACGTAATATTGAGGACGCGCCCGTTCAGTGATCAGACAGGAGAGAGAAGGAAAAAGTGACCTAACCGGACCCCTCGTATCATTCCTATACGTCTGGGCTGTCCGCAAACCCTTGTCTTGAGGACAAATGTAGGGAGGATATAAGGGCTCGCGGACGCACCCGACCAGTCCGCCATGTAGGACCATATTTTTTTTCATTCATTCTTTTCTTTCTCTTTCTTCCTCTCCACCAATTACGTGCAAGTGACCGGAGTGTCACTAGTAGAAAACGGCCCATTTGTCCCGGTTCTGGAAACGAGACTAAAGGGTCGGGACTAAACCCTAAACCTTTGGTTCTGGTTCACTTACAAACCGGGACAGAAGGGGCTCCATGTGACCGCTGCGGGGAGCCCAAACAGGAGGACCTTTAGTCCCGATTGGTAACACCAACCGGGACCAAAAGGCATCCACGCGTCAGCATCTGGCAAGAGCTGGATTTTTTGTTTTTTTGAAAGGGGGGGGGATGGGTTTTACGGGGGCTTTGTAGGGTTAATTTAGGGGTTTCATACTGTGTTAGCTAGCTAATAGAGAGAAGTGTCCTCTCTTTCTCCGTGCTTGGTCGATGCTAGCTACTATAGAGAGAACTCGACACGCTAGCTAGTAAGCAAATGAAGGAACCATTAAGTATAGAAGATCGTCATGAACATATATAGAGAGAAGTGATCCACCTCTCTTTCTCCGAGAGATTGGTCATACAACAACTTTTCGTATATTTATCCGACGCTACTAGCTACATATATACAATATAAGATCTCTTGCAATTCCTAACATCTAATGTCAAATTCCATATGGTATTCTTCGGCTTTATTTATGACGTGGTCAAGAAAGAATCCCGCCAATTCTTCTTAAATTGCTCGTATGCGATTATGTGGTAGGAGTTCATCTTGCATCTGCCACATCTAATTTGAAGAAGGGGGTCAATACATATATATGAATCAAATTCAACACAAATCATTGTAATAAAATAAAATTGTGAATATTATTCCTTACGCACTTCATATTGTTTTTCAGAGTAGCCCCGCTTAGGGGTCGTCGCGTTGTAGATGAACTCGCAAACGTACTATCTACAAAAATCATTCCCGGCTTCCTGCCACAAGCACTTTACGAGAAATAGAGTTCAATCAAACTGATAATCAAGCATGATAAATGGTATTGATGAAACTAGAATCAATGGAAGATGCGCGAAACTAGCTAGTAGTACTTACTTTTGGGTGTGTAAATCGCAGCTCCCTCGGCAGTACCGGTACAATTGCGGTGAACTCTTTCCAAACCCTGCGAGACAAAGAAAATAATTACTTGATATAAGGAAATGAACAAACTTGCCGATATGATGCGATAATGATCGATTGAACTTACTTCTGGAGCATTTCAGTCATGTCCGCATAATCCTGGGGATCTTTTCGTTTCGAGTCTAAGACGGTTACTACACCCCACTCAACCTTAATCTCTAGCAGAATAAAGTGGAATCTATGGACGCATGCATAACTCACCAATTACATTACTATAACCTCGAGTAATAAGGGAAACCGAATATGCACTAGACAGTAACACTCACTTGAAGTTGTAAGGAAAGAGTATTGTCTCTTTTGTTTTGATTTGTAAGCAATGATTGTAGCAAGTTGTCCTCGGTTTGTGTGGCATTCTTTTTAACCGTATACTCATGTATGACATTTGGGTTAATGAACCCAATGTCATAGATATAATATAGTGAGGATATTTATATATATATACAAGCAATGAAAGAGCTGAGCTATATATAAAGACTTAATTACAGAAGTAGTACTTACAGACAATAGGAAGTCACGATTGTCTTGTCGATGGCCTTTTGATCGTATCACTGGAATAACTCGTCAAATTCAACAGACAACTGCTCCATTCCAATGAGATCGTGCTCCTCTTTAATTCTCATCATCACAGTATCCGACCCAGATTCGTTGTAGGCTTTCAAGTACCAATCATGGAATCTTCGCATCATCGTTGTTAGAGGAGGATGATCAGGTTTGACTAGAGGTTGCCCGTACCGGTATCTGAATTTGTCCACCTCCAACGGCTCAAACAGTACATCATCGCTCATGTAATCAGCGGGATTGGTACCGGGAACCATCCTCGGATGATCAGCTTCGATATCGCTAGACACCTTGAGCGGGGGGCACGATTGGTTCTCCTGTTCGACGAGCTGAGGGATTTTTTCCCCACTTCTTCGTTTTTATTACCTTGCATCACTGGAAGTACTTCCCAACCATCGCGCATCTTGATATGTCTTTTTAAGACAGCGGACATAGTTGGAATCCGGCGGAGGTGGTGGTGGTCGCTTCAGGGCATCAATAGTGCGCTTCACTTTCACCGGATCTGGCTTCTCCTTCGCAGGTGGAGTTTTCTTTGCAAAATGGTCCCTCACTTGGGCACGACATATGTCCTCGGTTTCTTGCTCGGTCCTCTCATATGATAACTTTTCCAGAGGCTTGAAAGATGGACCGTATCTGAATTGCCTCCCGCCTCTGCTTGTACTGCTAGCCGCCAGAGCGCCAGCGTCTCTCTTCCGTCCTTGCTGACGAGGTGGAGAAGAAGCCGGAGCGCACCGACGCGCCGGAGGAGCCGAAGCGGCGGTGTTTGTCTTTCACCGTTGCCGACGAGGCGGAGGAGGAGGCATACTGCTCGGACACGCCGGAGTAGGCGAAGGAGGAGTCGGAGTGCCCTCACACGTCGGAGGAGCTGGAGAAGGAGGCGGAGTGCCCTGATCAGTCGCCGGAGGAGGAGGAGAAGGAGGAGGCGGAGTGCCCTCACACGCCGGAGGAGGAGGAGGAGACGGAGGCGTCCAGTTTGGAAGCTTGATGTACTCCTTTGGCCATAGACATGTACTCCTCAGAGCATGAACCAGCTTCTTCTCCCCTTCACAAGTATGGTGGTCAAGCTCGAGATCATCAAATCCCTCCATTACTTCATCCACCATCACAACAGCATAGCCATGTGGAATCGGAAGGCAGTGAAAAGATCCGTTGGGTTGAGGAGGTGCAACAGAGCCGAGAGCCGCCTTGAAAGTGAAGCTTCGGATTTTCGTCCAAAGCTTGCAATGTTGAACCTCCGTGATAGTATCCACGGGGTAGCTAGGAGCCATGAAGTCAGGCTGAATGGGCTCCGTGGAAGCCACACTGCTTCTCCGTTGAGATGGCGGGGTAGCTTCTGGGGTAGCTTCGTGCCGCTGAGATGGTTGGCCGGCAGCTCGCTAGCTCTCAACTTCCTCTAGCTTTTCTAGTCTTGCATTGAGCTTCTGCATTTCGCTCAGCTCCGCTTTCCTCTTTCTCTGCCAGATTCTGTAACCGCCTGCGTCGGGAAACCCAACCTTCCACAGAACGAAGCCTAGTGTGCCTCGTGTTCGTCCAAGGTGCTCAACATTCCCTAGGGCCTCAGTCAGCTCGTCATTCTCTCTATCGGGAATGAACGTCCCTTCCTGCACTGCGATGATATACTTCTGAAGCTTCGTGACGGGTATTGCAAGTTCCTCGTTCGTCCAACGACACTTTCCTATTTTCGGGTCCAAAGTTCCCCCAACCCCGAAGAACCAAGTCCTTGAACGGTCTGGCCAGTTCAATGTCTCCGGTTGGACCCCTTTAGCAAGCAGGTCATTCTCAGCTTTGTCCCACAACGGCCGGACTTTGAGGTAGCCACTTGACCCCGCGTGATGGTGATACTGCTTCTTTGCAGCATTGTTCTTGTTTGTCTCAGACATTTTCTTACTCTTCTCCGATGTCTTGTAGACCACAAATTCGGGCCAGTGATCTCTTATCTTCTCAAATCGGCCAATGAATTCTGGAGTCTTCCCTTTGTCGACAAACTTTAATTTCAACTCATTCTTCCACTTCCTAAATAGACCTGTCATCTTCTTAAGAGCACACACCTTTAACAGTGGCTCTATAACTGCGTTATTCGGATCCTCCTCTGGCGATAGGGTAAAATTTGCCTTCAGCGAGGTCCAAAGATCATCTTTTTGTCTATCGGTGACATAAGAAATTTCAGGGTTGTTGTCCTTAGGCTTATTTCATTGGTTGATTTTGATCAGGATGTTCTCCCTAACAATAGCTCCGCACTGAGCAGCAAATGCGTCGTTGGTCCGCTTTGGTTCAATCGGTAGGCCATCGTCCGCGAGTGCTGTGATCGTGAACCTTTTTTCGTTGCCCAACCTTCTCTTCGGGCCTCGTCTCATTACAGAAGTTTGGCTCGATCCGAAGGGCTATATAAAAGAAGAAATAAGAGTTAATATATGTACATAACAAAACAATTAATGCATCAATTAGCTAGTTAGCACATGCTTAATTAATATATACCTCGCCGGACTTTACAACATCTCCTTCCTCCGTTCGGTCACCAGAGCCATCATCATGGTCTCCTTCTTCCTCCGGCATTCAGTGACCGGAGCCATCATGTGTTGGGGAATGTCGCATGGGAAACAAAAATTTTCCTACGCACACGCAAACCTATCCATGGTGATGAGCATCTACGAGAGGGAGAGTGGATCTACGTACCCTTGTAGATCACTAAGCGGGAAGCATTAAGAAACGCGGTTGGTGTAGTCGAACTTCTTCGCGATCCAAATCGCCAAGCGTCCCGCGATCCAATCATGAACCGTCCCGCGAACACATCATGATCCGTCCCGCAAACTCATCACGATCCGTCTCACGATCTTGATCACAATCTGTCCCGCGAAATCATCACGATCCGTTCCGTGATCACATCATGAACCGTCTCGCGATCTCGATCACGGTCCTTCCGATCTAGCGCCGAACGGACGGCACCTCCGCGTTCAGCACACGTGCAGCTTGATGACGATCTCCACCGTCTTGATCCAGCAAGAGGAGGTGGAGAGGAGAGAGAGTTCACCGGCAGCGTGACGGTGCTCCGGTGATGGTGGTGGAGTGATTTTGGCAGGGCTTCGCCTAAGCGCTGCAGAAAACCGATCTAGAGGAGAACTATGCACTGGTGGAACGGGTAGCACATGGCCGGAAATTCTGTACAAAAACCACCCAATCTACTAGTATATATAGGAGGAGAGGAGAGGAGAGGCATCCAAGGCCTTTGGGTCGGCCGAAATAGGAGGTGGGAAGTAATCCTACTTCACCTCCAATCCTAGTTGGAGTAGGATTGCCTCCTATTGGCTGATTTTCCATTTTTTGCTTTAGGACTTTCTCTCCTGCGCCATGGGCCTTTGTGGCTGTTTTACCAGCCCACAAAGGGCTGGTTATTATTCTCCCACAGCCCATGGACCTCTTGGGGTCGAAATACCCCTCCCGGAGGCCTCCCGGTACACTACCGGCACTCCCGGTACACTACCGATGAGCCCGAAACTTTTCCAGAAACCAAACTGGGACTTCCTATATATGAATATTTACCTCCGGACCAATCCGGAGCTCCTCATGACGTCCGGGATCTCATCCGGGACTCCGAACAAACTTCGGTCACCACCATACATAACTCTACACTACCGAAACATCACCGAACCTTAAGTGTGCAGACCCTGCGGGTTCGAGAACTATGTAGACATGACCGAGACACCTCTATGGTCAATAACCAATGGCGGGACCTAGACGTCCACATTGGTTCCTAGATATTCTACGAAGATCTTTATCGGTCGAACCTCTATGTCAAGGATTCAGTTAATCCCGTATAACGTTCCCTTTGTTCTTCGGTATGTTACTTACCCGAGATTCGATCGTCGGTATCTCCATACCTAGTTCAACCTCGTTACTGGCAAGTCTCTTTACTCATTCCGTAATACAAGATCCCGCAACTAACAATTAGTCACATTGCTTGCAAGGCTTATTGTGATGTTGCATTACCGAGTGGGCCCCGAGATACCTCTCCGTCACACGGAGTAACAAATCCCAGTCTCGATCCATGCCAACTCAACAGACACCATCGGAGATACCTGTAGAGCACCTTTATAGTCACCCAGTTACGTTGCGACGTTTGATACACATAAGGCACTCCTCCGATATCCGTGAGTTGCATGATCTCATGGTCATAGGAACATATACTTGACATGTAGAAAACATCAGCAATAAACTGACACGATCATATGCTATGTTTGTAGTTTGGGTCTTATCCATCACATCATTCTCCTAATGATGTGACCCCATTATCAAATGACATCTCATGTCCATGGCTAGGAAACCTTAACCATCTTTTGATCAATGAGCTAGTCTATTAGAGGCATACTAGGGACATGGTTTTGTCTATGTATCCACACATGCATCTAAGTCTCCGATCAATACAATTATAGCATGGATAATAAACGATTATCATGAACAAGGAAATATGATAATAACTAATTTATTATTGTCTCTAGTGCATATTTCCAACAGTCTCCCACTTGCACTAGAGTCAATAATCTAGTTCACATCACCATGTGATTCGCATTGTTATGAATCTAACACCCAATGAGTTCTGGGGCTCGATCATGCTTTGCACGTGAGAGAGGTCTTATAGTCAACGGGTCTGCGATATTCAGATATGTGTGTACTTTGCAAATCTCTATGTCAAACCGTAAACACTGCTACCACACTCCACTTGGTACTATTTCCAAATGGCTGCTCCACTATACGTATCCAGATTGCTACTACTAGTCATCCGGATAGGTGTTAAAGCTTGCACCGACGTAACTCTCTACGACGAACTCTTTATCACCTCCATAATCAAGAAACATTTCCTTAGTCCTCTGGTTACTAACGATAATTCCGACAGCTGTCCAGTGATCCACTCCTGGACCACTCTTGTACCCCTTGACAGACTCATGGCAACGCACACACAGGTGCGGTACACAGCATGGCATAATATAGAGCCTATGGCTAAGGCATAGGGGACGACGTTCGTCCTTTCTCTTTCTTCTGCCGTTGTCGAGCTTTGAGTCTCACTCAACTTCACACCTTACAAATCAGACGAGAACTATTTCTCTGGCTGATCCATTTTCAACTCTTTCAAAATCTTGTCAAGGTATGCACTCATTGAAAGTCTCATCAAGCATCTTGATCTATCTCTATAGATTTTGATGCTCAACAATTAGGTAGCTTTATCCAGGTCTTCCTTTGAAAAACACTTTTGAAACAACCTTTTATGCCTTCCAGAAATTCTACATTATTTCCGATCAACAATATGTCAACCACATATACTTATCAGAAACTCTATAGTGCTCCCACTCACTTTATTGCAAATACAAGTTTCTCATAAACTTTGTATAAACTACAAAAACTTTGATCACCTCATCAAAGCGTATATTCCAACTCCGAGATGCTTGCTTCAGTCCATGGAAGGATCACCGAAGCTTGCACACCTTTTAGCATCCTTAGGACTGACAAAACCTTCTGGTTGTATCACATACAACCTTTCCTCAAGTAAACCGTTAAAGAAACGATGTTTTGACATCCATCTGCCAGATTTCATAATTGAAAACACAGCAACTGCTAACATAATTCCAACATACTTTAGCACCACTACGAGTGAGAAAGTCTCATCGTAGTCAACTCCTTGAACTTGTCACAAACATCTTTGCAACAAGTCGAGCTTTACAAATAGTGACATTCACCATCAATGTCTGTCTTCATTTTAAAGATCCATTTGTACTCAACGACCTGCCGTCCAACGAGCAAGTCTACCAAAGTCTACACTTGGTTTTCATACATGGATCCTATCTCGGATTTCATGGCCTCCAACCATTTGTCGGAATCCGGGCCCATCATCGCTTCTCCATAGCTCGTAGGTTCATCATTGTCCAACAACATGACCTCCAAGACAGGGTTGTCGTACCGCTCAGGAGCAGTATACATCCTTGTCGCCCTACGAGGTTTGATAGTAACTTGATCCGAAGCTTCATGATCATCATCATTAACTTCCTCTTCAACTAATGTAGGCTTCACATAAACAACTTCCTGCGCTGCGCTACTCTCTGGTTGAAGTAAAGGTTCAATAACCTTATCAAGCCCTAATTTCCTCGTAGGTCGATAGTAACTTGATCCAAAGCTTTCATGATCATCATCATTAACTTCCTCTTCAACTGACGTAGGCTTTACAGAAACATCTTTCTGTGCCGCGCTACTTTCTTGTTGAAGTAGAGGTTCAATAACCTCATCAAGTTCTATCCTCCTCCCACTCAATTCTTTCGAGAGAAACTTTTTCTCGAGAAAGGACCCAGTTTTAGCAACAAACACTTTGCACTTGGATCTGAGATAGAAGGTTCACCCAACTATTCTTAGGTATTCTATGAAGATGCATTTGTCCGCCATGGGTTCGACCTCATTACGTGAAAACATTTTCCACACAAGTGTCGCAGCCCCAAACATTAAGAAATGACAGCTTAGGTTTCTATCAAACCATAATTCACACGGTGTCATCTCAATGGATTTAGATGGTGCCCTATTTAAAGTGAATGTAGTTGTCTCTAATGCATAACCCCAAACTTATAGTAGAAAACGATAAGAGACATCATAGCACGCACTATATCCAATAGAGCATGACTATGACGTTCGGACACACCATCACACTATGGTGTTCCAGGTGGCGTTAGTTGTGAAACAAATTTCACATTGTCTTAAGTTGTATGCCAAACTCGTAACTCAGATATTCACCTCCACGATCATATCGCAGTTATTTTTATCTTCTTGTCACGATGATCTTAAACTTCATTCTGAATTTGCTTGAACCTTTCAAACGATTCAGACTTGTGTTTCATTAAGTAAATATACACTATATCTACTCAAATCATCAAATCATCAGTGAAGGTAAGAAAATAACGATATCCACTGCATGCTACAAGACTCACTGGATTGCATACATCAACATGTATCATTTCCAATGAATCACTTGCCCGCTCCATCCAACGGGGTTTTTAGTCATCTTGCCCAAGAGGCATGGTTCACATGTCTCAACCGATTCGAAATCGAATGAGTCCAAAGATCCATCAGCATGGAGTTTCTTCATGCGCTTTATACCAATATAACATTTTGCGGCAGTGCCACAAGTATGCGGTACTATCATTATTAACTGTGTATCTTTTGACATCAATGTTATGAACATGTGTATTACTACAATCAAGATTTCAACAAACCATTTTCACTGGGTGCATGACCATTGAAGGTATTATTCATGTAAACAGAATAACCATTATTCTCTAACTTAAATGAATAACCGTATTGCGATAAACATGATCTAATCATGTTCATGCTCAACGCAAAAACACCAAATAACATTTATTTAGATTCGTCACTAATCCTGAAGGTAGAGAGAGCGTGCGATGGTGATCACATCAACCTTGGAAACATTTCCAACACATATCGTCACCTCACCCTTAGCTAGTTCTCCGTTTATTCCGTAGCTTTTATTTTGAGTTACTAACATTTAGCAACTGAACCGGTATCCAATACCCAGGTGCTACTAGGAGTACTAGCAAGGTACACATCAATAACTCGTATATCAAATATACTTCCGTCGACGTTGCCAACCTTCTTATCTACCAAGCATCTAGGGTTGTTCCGCTTCAGCGACCGCTCACCTCATAACAGAAGCACTTAGTCTCGGATTTGAGTTCAACTTTGGGTTGCTTCACTGGAGCAGCAACTGACTTGCTATCCATGAAGTTTCCCTCCTTGCTCTTGCCCTTCTCGAAACTAGTGGTTTTACTAACCATCAACACTTGATGCTCCTTCTTGATTTCTACCTTCGCGGTGTCAAAACATTGCGAACAACTCAGGGATCAATATTTCTATCCCTGGCGTTTTATAGTTCATCACCAAGTTCTAGTAGCTTAGTGACAGTGACTTGGAGAACTATATCAATCACTATCTCATCCGGAAGATCAACTCCCACTCGATTCAAGCGATTGTAGCACCCAGACAATCTGAGCACATGCTCAACGATTGAGCTATTCTCTTTCATCTTGCAGGCAAAGAATCTTGTTAGAGATCTCATATCTCGCAACACGGGAACGAGCCTGAGATCACAATGTCAGCTCTTAGAACATCTCATATGTTCCGTGACGTTCAAAACGTTTCGGAGCCTCAATTCTAAGCCGTAATGCATGATGCACTAAACTATCAAGTAGTCATCGGAACGTGCCCGTCAGATGTTCACAACATCTACAGACGACGCTAGAGGGGGTGGCGCACCGTGCGGTGCATTAAGGACATAAGCCTTCTGTGCAGCAACGAGGACAATCCTCAGATCACGGACCCAGTCCGCAATATTGCTACCATCATCTTTCAACTCTATTTCTCTAGGAACATATAAAAAACAAGTGAGCTACAACGTGAGCTAGTAATCTACAACATAATTTGCAAAGACACTATTGACTATGTTCATGATAATGAGTTCAATTAATCATATTACTTAAGAACTCCCACTCAAATTGACATCCCTCCGATCATTCGAGTGATACATGATCCAAATTCACCAACTCAAGTCCGATCATCACGTGAGTTGAGGTGGCTACAATGGTGAACATCATCATGTTGATCATATCTACTATATGACTCATGTTCGACCTTTCGGTCTCTTGTGTTCCGAGGCCATGTCTGTACATGCTAGGCTCATCAAGTTTAACCCGAGTGTTCTGCACGTACAAATCTGGCTTGCACCCGTTGTATGTGAACGTAGAGTCTATCACACCCGATCATCACGTTGTGTCTCAACACGACGAACTTTCGCAACGGTGCACACTCGGGGAGAACACAATTTATCTTGAAATTAAGTGAGGGATCACCTTATAATGCTACCGTCGTCCTAAGAAAAACAAGGTGCATAAAAGGATTAACATCACATGCAAATCATAAGTGACATGATATGGCCATGAACTCGTGCTTTAGATCTCCATCTTGAAAGCACCGCCATGATCTTCATCGTCACCGGCATGACACCATGATCTCCATCATCTTGATCTCCATCAACGTGTTGCCATCGGGGTTGTCACGCCCTGCATGCTTCTACTACTATTGCTATCGTAGAGATAAAGTAAAGCATTACATAGCGCTTAATGATTGACACGCAAGTCATAAAATAATTAAAGACAACCCTATGGCTCCTGCCGGTTGTTGTACTCATCGACATGCAAGTCGTGATAATCTATACATCACATGATCATCTCATACATCACATATATCACATCATGTAATTGGCCATATCATATCACAACATACCCTGCAAAAACAAGTTAGACGTCCTCTAATTGTTGCTGCATGTTTTACGTGGCTGCTACGGGTATCTAGCAAGAACAATTCTCACCTACGCAAAAACCACAACGGTGATACACTAGTTGCTTTTCAACCTTCTCAAGGACCGCCTTTGTCAGATCTGATCCAACTAAAGTGAGAGAAACTGTCACCCGCAAGCCATCTAGGCAACAAGTTGCGTCGAGGGAACGGTCTCTCGTAAGCGTACGAGTAATGTTGGTCCGGGCCGCTTCATCTCACAATCCCGCTGAACCAAAATACGACCAAGGGAGGAAGCAATCTAAGCATCAACGCCTACAAACCTTTTGTGTTCTACTCGAGATCTCATCGAACCATCAACCTAGCTCTGATACCACTGCTGGGGAACGTCGCATGGGAAACAAAAAATTTCCTACGCACACGCAAACCTATTATGGTGATGAGCATCTATGAGAGGGAGAGTGGATCTACGTACCCTTGTAGATCGCTAAGCGGGAAGCGTTAAGAAACGCGGTTGGTGTAGTCGAACTTCTTCGCGATCCAAATCGCCGAGCGTCCCGCGATCCAATCATGAACCGTCCCGCGAACACATCATGATTCGTCCCGCGAACTCATCACGATCCGTCTCACGATCTTGATCACGATCTGTCCCGCGAAATCATCACGATCCGTTCCGTGATCACATCACGAACCGTCTCGCGATCTCGATCACGGTCCTTCCGATCTAGCGCCGAACGGACGGCACCTCTGCGTTCAGCACACGTCCAGCTTGATGATGATCTCCACCGTCTTGATCCAGCAAGAGGAGGTGGAGAGGAGAGAGAGTTCACCGGCAGCGTGACGGTGCTCCGGTGATGGTGGTGGAGTGATTTCGGCAGGGCTTCGCCTAAGCGCTGCAGAAAACCGATCTAGAGGAGAAACTATGCACCGGTGGAACGGGTAGCACATGGCCGGAAATTCTATCCAAAAACCACCCAATCCACTAGTATATATAGGAGGAGAGGAGAGGAGAGGCAGCCAAGGCCTTTGGGTCGGCCGAAATAGGAGGTGGGAAGCAATCCTACTTCACCTCCAATCCTAGTTGGAGTAGGATTGCCTCCTATTGGCTGATTTTCCACTTTTTGCTTTAGGACTTTCTCTCCTGCGCCATGGGCCTTTGTGGCTGCTTTCCCAGCCCACAAAGGAATGGTTATTATTCTCCCACAGCCCATGGACCTCTTGGGGTCGAAATACCCCTCCCGGAGGCCTCCCGGTACACTAACGACACTCCCGGTACACTACCGATGAGCCCAAAACTTTTCCGGAAACCAAACTGGGACTTCCTATATATGAATATTTACCTCCGGACCATTCCGGAGCTCCTCGTGACATCCGGGATCTCATCCGGGACTCCGAACAAACTTCGGTCACCACCATACATAACTCTACACTACCGAAACGTCACCGAACCTTAAGTGTGCAGACCCTGCGGGTTCGAGAACTATGTAGACATGACCGAGACACCTCTATGGTCAATAACCAATGGCGGGACCTGGACGTCCACATTGGTTCCTACATATTCTACGAAGATCTTTATCGGTCGAACCACTATGTCAAGGATTCAGTTAATCCCGTATAACGTTCCCTTTGTTCTTCGGTATGTTACTTACCCGAGATTCGATCGTCGGTATCTCCATACCTAGTTCAACCTCGTTACTGGCAAGTCCCTTTACTCGTTTCGTAATACAAGATCCCGCAACTAACAATTAGTCACATTGCTTGCAAGGCTTATTGTGATGTTGCATTACCGAGTGGGCCCCGAGATACCTCTCCATCACACGGAGTAACAAATCCCAGTCTCGATCCATGACAACTCAATAGACACCATCGGAGATACCTGTAGAGCACCTTTATAGTCACCCAGTTACGTTGCGATGTTTGATACACACAAGGCACTCCTCCGATATCCGTGAGTTGCATGATCTCATGGTCATAGGAACATATACTTGACATGCAGAAAACATCAGCAATAAACTGACACGATCATATGCTATGTTTGTAGTTTGGGTCTTATCCATCACATCATTCTCCTAATGACGTGACCCCGTTATCAAATGACATCTCATGTCCATGGCTAGGAAACCTTAACCATCTTTTGGTCAACGAGCTAGTCTATTAGAGGCATACTAGGGACATGGTTTTGTCTATGTATCCACACATGCATCTAAGTCTCCGATCAATACAATTATAGCATGGATAATAAACGATTATCATGAACAAGGAAATATGATAATAACTAATTTATTATTGTCTCTAGGGCATATTTCCAACATCATGATCATGTCCTTCCTCTCCTTCAAGACCATCGGTGTCGTTGAGAAACGAAAAGAAATCACCTCCGCCTTGGATTATGTCCCCCAACAAATTTTCTTGTTCCAAGTCTCTTTGATCCATAGTTTCTGCAAATATTAAAACATGGCAATTAATATACTTCTCTATGATTTGGGGTGGCCTCGACAATGCTTCCAGGGTTAGGGGTGGCCCTCGACGCTTCTAGGGTTTGGTCGGGCGAGAGGGCCGGGATTCTCTTAACCTTTTAGGGATTTAACAAAATGGCGCCATTTTAGATGTGCAGAAAATGGTCCATATTTTTCCTGATCTCACCTACCCTTCTATATGTCACGTTGTCTAGTGTCAAAGGATTCAAGAAAACCACGGCTTCATCATTAGCCGGAAGTAACAGACGCATAATGGTATGAAGCTCTCTAAATTTTTTTGGAACGGAGTCCCGGATAGGATAATTAGCTTTTTGGTACGAAGTTCAACAAGAGTCTACCAAATATCGCTATTTGGAAGGCCGTTGCTGAAATTCGTACCAAAAAGCAAATTATTCTATCTGGAACTCCGTTCCAAAATAACTTTGAAGAGCTTCGTAGCATCATACGCTGGTTACTTCCGGCTGATGATGAAGCCATGGATTTCTTCAATACTTTGACACACAACATGACATATAGAAGAATATATATATAGATGGGATCAGAAAAAAAATTGGATGAACTTGTGCACATCCATAATGGGGGCATTCTTGATAAATCTATGTTACCGCAGTTTTCTAAATGAACATTTTACCTTAGTAACTTAGAAAAAAATATTATCGGGGAGGGGGTATATCGACAACGCTTTTTTTCTAGGGTTTGGGTGGCCTCGAGAGTTGGTCGCCCGGTATATCGAGAGGGCGTGAACATTTTACCTTAGTAACTTAGAAAAAAAATATTATCGGGGAGGGGGTATATCGACAATGCTTTTTTTCTAGGGTTTGGGTGGCCTCGAGAGTTGGTCGCCCGGTATACCAAGAGGGGGGTGAACATTTTACCTTAGTAACTTAGAAAAACAATGTTATCGGGGAGGGGGTATATCGACCCCCCTCTCATGTCGAAGTTATCGGGGAGGGGGTATATCGATAACGACATACATTCCGGATCCGTTGGAAAGCTCTCGGGGAGCCGATGCCAACATGATGATAGGGGGCCAGGGTGCTCCCGTGGCCTTGTTGATAGATAGAGCCGATGCCAACGTGATGATAGAACCGATGCCAACATTTTCATTTAACAAAAAAAACTACCTTCAAAAAAAGACTTGCTCCGCCGTGGGTGCTCGGTGCGACGTGGACTCGGTGGAAAAACTTTATGAAAATACGGTGGTGACCGGACTAGGCGGTTTTATTTTCCATCTTCATTTTTCCTTTGTTTTTTCTTATATGTTTGTTTTCGTTTCCACCTTACATTTTCATACATATGAAAAACGACGAAGACTTTTTACATGAACATATACATACATATACATGAAAAAGAACATATACATGAACATATACACATATACATGCCCGCAAAAAAACCTAAACGATGACGGGGCGGCACGCGTTGACGGGGAGCATGGGACTATGGGAAAGGGGGCTCACTAGGGGTGGCGATGGCTGGAGGCCGGCGACGAGGACGGTGGGCTTGGGGCGGCACGCGGTGATGGGGACGAGGACGGCGGGCGCTCGGGGAGGTGACGACGACAAGGATGGCGGGCTCGGGGTGGCGACGATGCGGCTACGGGGAGGCGACAGCGACGACAGGGACGGTGGGCTCGGGGAGGCGACGACGACGAGGACAACGGGCTCGGCGATGGCGATGATGCGGCAACGGGGAGGCGATGGCAACGACGAGGATGGCGGTCTTGGGAAGGCGACGACGCGGCGATGGGGAGGCGATGTCGACGACGGGGACGGTGGGATCGGGGAGGCGACGACAACGAGGACGGCGGGCTCGGGGAGGCGGCGACGGGGATGAGGACGGCGAGCTCGAGGCAACTGGTAGATGAAAACTAAAATTTTCCAAGTGTTTTCTTATATACAAGAAGCATTGGTCCCGGTTGGTGGTACCAATCGGGACTAATACCCACCTTTAGTCCCGGTTGGTGCCACCAACCGGGACCAAAGGTCTCTTTTCGTCAGGCCAAAGGGCGAGAGGCACAGACCTATGGTCCCAGTTGGTGGCACAGACCAATGGTGGCATTATTTATATTTTTCAGTATTTTTGTTTTGTTTTTTCTTTATTTATTTTAAAAAAATCCAGTATTTTACTTATGTTATTTTAGTTCATTCTTTTTAACAAAAAATATTTTGATAATTTTAGTTGCATAATTTTCATTAATTTTGTTTTGTTTTTTTACTTTATTTATTTTTGTTTTATTTTTTGCTTTATTTATTTCCAGTGTGTTTTATCATTATATTCTTTTTGCTATTAATATTTTGAACAAAAAAAATTATTGATAATTTTAGTTGCATAATTTTTATATAATTATAGTTTCAAAAATACTAGAGGTTTATAAAAGCTTTTTAGTTGATTCTTTTTTGTACTTCACTCCCACGATGTTTTGAAACAAATTAAAAAGCACTTCAAATGAGCTCTAAAAGGGTTGAAAGTTGGCATGGTATCATCATTTCACCCACATAGCATGTGTTAAAAAGTTGAGAGGGTTACGGCAAAAACTGGATGCACTTCGTGTACAAAATGGACAATCTCTTTTGAAGTATCACCGTTTCGCATGAAAACTAATCTGTTATAAAGGGATTTCATTTTTTGAACTTATTTGAACTCCATATTTTGTGTGTGTTCGAAGTGCACCATCCAAAGCCACATCATCAATTTTCAACCCTTTCTGACTTCATTTGGTATTTTTCATGCACTTACTGATTGTTTTGAGCTAAATAACCCTGAAATTGAAAAGCACTTCAAATGAACTCTGAAAAGTTTAAAAGTTGGCATGGTATCATCATTTCATCCACATAGCATGTTATAAAAAATTGAGAGGGTTACGGCAAAAACTGGATGCACTTCGTGTATAAAACAGACAATCTCTTTCGAAGTATTAGGGTTTTGGACGAAAACTCATGTGTTACAAAAGGCATTTTATTTCTTCACATGTAACTACAATGATATAGTTGTGGAGAGAAAGTCTTTGCTTTTTCTTCGCTTGTGTCCTTTGCTTATGGCACCGTAACCATGGATAATCTTCATCGTTTAATAGGGTGCTTGGGTCAGCCTTGACTTTGAAGGGAGGAATTTCATGAAACTTTTCATAATCTTCAGACATGTCTGTCTTTCCCTCCAATCCCATGATGCCTCTTTTTCCTGAAAGAACTATGTGGCGCTTTGGCTCATCGTATGATGTATTCACTTCCTTATCTATTCTTTTTCTCGGTTTGGTAAACATGTCCTTCAGATAGAAAACCTGTGCCAAATCATTGGCTAGGACGAATGGTTTGTCTGTGTACCCAAGATTGTTCAGATCCACTATTGTCATTCCGTACTGTGGATCTTCCTGTACCCCGCCTCTTGACAGATTGACCTATTTGCATTAAAACAAAGGGACCTTGAAATCATGTTCATAGTCAAGTTCCCATATGTACACTCTGTAACCATAATGTGTGTCCTTTCCCCTCTTGGTTGCTGCATCAAAACGGACACCGCTGTTTTGGTTGGTGCTCTTTTGATCCTGGGCGATCATGTAAAATCTATTTCCATTTATCTCGTACCCTTTGTAAGTCATTATAGTCGAAGATGGTCCCCTAGCCAACGAGTACAGCTCATCAGAAACAGTGTTATCGCGCATGAGACGTGTTTGCAACCAACTGCCAAAAGTCCTGATGTGTTCACATGTAATCCAGTCATCACACTGCTGGGGTGTTTGGAGCATAGAATATTCTTGTGTTCATCGACATATGGGGTTACCAAGGTAGAATTCTGTAGAACTGTATAGTGTGCTTGATACCAAGAATGCCCGTCCCTACATATTATTGAGTTTGCTCCTAGCGTGCCTTTTCCAGTCAGTCTCCCCTCATACCGCGATTGTGGGAGACCAGTCTTCTTAAGGTCAGGAATGAAGTCAACACAAAACCCAATGACATCCTCTGTTTGATGGCCCATGGAGATGCTTCCTTCTGGCCTAGCGCGGTTACGAACATATTTCTTTAAGACTCCCATGAACCTCACAAAGGGGAACATATTGTGTAGAAATACAGGGCCCAGAACGACAATCTCGTGGACTAGATAAACTAGGACGTGTGTCATGATATTGAAGAAGGATGGTGGGAACACCAGCTCGAAACTAATAAGACATTGCACCAAATCACTCCTTAACCTTGGCAGGATTTCTGGATCGATCACCTTCTCAGAGATTGCATCGAGGAATGCACATAGCTTCACAATGGCTAATCGAACGTTTTCCGGTAGAAGCCCCCTCAATGCAACCGGAAGTAGTTGCGTCATAATCATGTGACAGTTATGAGACTTTAGGTTGTGGAACTTTTTCTCTGCCATATTTATTATTCCCTTTATATTCAACAAGAAGCCAGACGGGACCTTCATACTGAGCAGGCATTCAAAGAAGATTTCCTTCTCTTCTTTGGTAAGAGCGTAGCTGACAGGACCTTCGTACTGCTCTGGATGCATGCCGTCTTTTTCATGCACACGGTTCTGTTCCTCGCATGCCTTCGATGTATCTTTCGTCTTCCCATACACTCCCAAGAAGCCTAGCAAGTTCATGCAAAGATTCTTCATCACGTGCATCACGTCGATTGCAGAGCGGACCTCTAGGTCTTTCCAATAGGATAGGTCCCAAAATATAAATTTCTTCTTCCACATGGATGCGCGCCCCTCAGCTTCATTCGGAACAGATAGTCTGCCAGGACCCTTTCCAAAGATTACTTGTAAATCATTGACCATATCAAGTATGTGATCACCAGTACGGAGGGCGGGCTTCTTCTGGTGATCTGCCTCACCTTTCAAATGTTTTTCTTTCTTTCGACATTGATGGTTGGTCGGAAGAAATCAATGATGCCCCATGTACACATTCTTCCTGAATTTGTCCAAATATATACTGTCAGTGTCATTTAAACAGTGTGTGCATGCGTTGTATCCCTTGTTTGTTTGTCTTGAAAGGTTACTAAGAGTAGGCCAATCGTTGATGGTTACAAACAGCAATGCATGTAGGTCAAATTCCTCCTGTTCGTTATCATCCCACACACGTACACCTCTTCCATTCTATAGCTGTAAAAGTTTATCAACTAATGGCCTTAGGTACACATCAATGTCATTGCCGGGTTGCTTAGGGCCTTGGATGAGCACTGACATCATAATGAACTTCCGCTTCATGCACAACCAAGGAGGAAGGTTATACATACATAGAGTCACAGGCCATGTGCTATGCTTGCTGCTCTGATCCACAAAAGGATTAACGCCATCTACACTTAAACCAAACCATACGTTCCTTGGGTCACCTGTAAAGTCGCTCCACTTTCTCTCGATCTTTCTCCACTGCGACCCATCAGCGGATGCTCCCAACTTCCCGTCTTTTTTATGGTCCTCTTTGTGCCATCACATCGACTTGGCCGGCTCTTTGTTTCTGAACAGACGTTTCAACCGTGGTATTATAGGAGCATACCACATCACCTTAGCAGGAACCCTCTTCCCGGGATGCTCGCCATCAACATCAACAGGGTCATCTCGTCTAATCTTATATCGTAACGCACCGCATACCGAGCATGCGTTCAAATCCTCATACGCACCGCAGTAGAGGATGCAGTCATTAGGGAATGCATGTATCTTCTGCACCTCCAATCCTAGAGGGCATACAACCTTCTTTGTTGCGTACGTACTGTCGGGCAATTCGTTATCCTTTGGAAGCTTCTTCTTCAATATTTTCAGTAGCTTCTCAAATGCTTTGTCAGGTACACCATTCTCTGCCTTCCACTGCAACAATTCTAGTGTGGTACCGTGCTTTGTGTTGCCATCTTCGCAGTTGGGGTACAACCCTTTTTTGCGATCCTCTAGCATGCGATCGAACTTTAACTTCTCCTTTTCACTTTCACATTGTCTCTTTGCATCAACAATGACCCGGCGAAGATCATCATCGGGCACATCGTCTGGTTCCTCTTGATCTTCATCTTCCTCCGTTGTAGCATCACCGTATTCACGAGGCACATAGTTGTTATCATCCTTTTCTTCTTTGTTGTCTTCCATCATAACCCCTCTTTCTTCGTGCTTGGTCCAAACATTATAGTGTGGCATAAAACCCTTCTCAAGTAGGTGGAAGTGAAGGGCTTTAGAGTTGGAGAAAGCCTTCGTATTCTCACAGACAGTAATTGGACAATGAATAAAACCATTCTGCTTGTTTGCCTCAGCCGCTTCGAGAAAATTACGCAAGCCCTTAATATACTCGGAGGTGCGCCGGTCACCGTACATCCATTGCCGGTTTATCTACGTGCATTATATAATAAAGTGTATTAAAAACCATTACAACATATCATGAATAGAGAAGTGACCAAATTAATAGAAATTCATCATCACATTAAAGCCAAAGTACAATAGTAATAACCAAAATAAATACATATAGTTCATACATAGTTCTCATTATTGAACAACATATAGCTCTCTAGAGCATCTAATTAAAACATATATCGAAACTATGTAAAAAAATTAAATGCAACAACAAATGCGATCATAACTGCTACTAAGGTACCAATTGATCCAACGACATAATGATACCAAGCCTCAGTATGAATGGCATATTTTCTAATCTTTCTAATCTTCAAGCGCATTGCATCCATCTTGGTCTTGTGATCGTCGACGACATCGGCAACATGCAACTCCAACTTCATCTTCTCCTCTTCAACTCTTTGTCATTTTTCTTTCAAGTCATTGTTTTCTTTTTCAACCAAATTTAACTTCTCGACAAGAATTGCTATGTGGGTTGGAATTTTCGGTTCAACTACCTCCTCCTAGATTAAAAAATCTATGTCACATTGATCGGCATAATTGTCATAAACACTAAATAAAACAAATAGTTATAAAAGATAATATATACCACATCCGAATCATGGATAGGACGAGGACCGACGGAGGCGGATACGAAAACCATCGCACTATATAATAACAAACAATAATAAAAGTAAGAAAATTACACAAGTATCTATCTAAATCATACAAGTAAAAACTTTTTCCTTTTAGAAAGAAGATAATAAGAAGAGGCTAACCACGGTGGTGCCGACACCGAGATGGGCGCGGGCGATCGACGGTGGTGAGGACGGGGACGGGACAGGACGGACCGCCAAACCTAGACAAATCTTGAGAAAAATGGAGCTTGGACAAGGAGCTTCGAGAGGAGATAGCTTAAGTGTGGCTTGGGCATTTCATCAAACATCTCATGTGCATAGGAGGTGAGCTAGAGCACCACAAAGCTCTCCCCTCGCCGGCCAGAAAAACAGAGCAATCTGGAGTGCTCTGCTCGCTGGTGAGGGGGTATATATAGGCATATCATTGGTCCCGGTTCGTGGCTGGAACCACGACTAAAGGACCCCATTTGGTCCCGGTGCCAGCCATAAACCGGTACCAATGGTTGTGGGCCAGGAGCGAGGCCCATTTGTCCCGGTTGGTGTCTGGAATCGGGACCAAAGGGGTCAGACGAACCGGGACCAATGGCCCACGAGACCCGGCCGGCGCCCTGGCCACACGAACCGGGACCAATGCCTCCATGGGTCCCTGTTCGTGAGTGAACCGGGACTAATGGGTTGGCCCGGCCTGGACCAGAACCCTGTTTTCTACTAGTGTGTGGCTGCATGAATGGACAAATAGGGAACCCGTCCGGTCACTGACCGGGCGCGTCCATGAAAGTTTAGGGGGTCATATTTGCTATGTCCGACTATAGATGCTCTTAAGCTAACAATTAGTTTGATTCTTTTCATTATGGTCCAATGTCTTCTCATCGAGACACACCATTTCACCAATGTATGTGTCTTTCCATGATGTGTGCCACCATGAAAATGCCATATGTAATCTTTTGTTAGTGCAGGTAGCGGGTTTTGCATGGTGTCAAAACCTCGCTGATGTACACCGGGTGTTGGATCCGGTATGCCTTTCCTTGCTCTTCCCTCTCGACCGCCATGACCATGGTGGCGACTTGCATGGTGCCAGATACGTATAGCAACAGTGTCTCTGATTGCGTCGAGGAAGCCATCGGCGGGTTGCATTGTAGAAGGCACTCGAGGTTTGCAAATGCCGCCTTTTCTTCATTGCTCAATAAAACTTGTAATTCTTGCGCAGAAGCCAGTAGAGTTGTAGGTTTTTTTACTTGAGCCGTGAAAAACTCCGGCTCAGAGCTGTGACGCAGCCTTCAAGATATGTTTGGAGGGCACCCCAAAGATACATTTTTCCAGATTCAGCTTCATGCTGAAATGATGCAGGCGGTCAAAGGTCTGCTCGAGGTCGGAGAGGAAGTTGTAGTTTCGCCTTGACTTGATGACTACGTCATTGACGTATGCCTCGGCGTTGATGCCAATCTGGTCGTGGAGGCCTTTCTATGTCGTATGCGGGTATGTTGTCCCGGTATTCTTGTGCCGAAAGGGCAGGGTTATGTAGAAAAAAGGCCTAAAATGTGTGACGAAGGAGGTCTGTTCCTGGTTGGACTCCTCCGTGTGTATTTGATGGCAGCTGGAGTAGGCGTGCAGGACACATGCGTTTGCATCTCGCAGTTAAATTTATGATCCGATCCATTTTGAGGTCGATGTAGTCAACACACATACGCCAGGACATGTTCTTCCTCCGCACCATAACGGAGTTGGCCAGCCACTCCAGGTGTGTTACTTCTCCGATGAACCCAACAACTAGGAGCCGGGCAATCTCCTCACATATGGTCCGTCGTTTTCTACGTCGATTCGACGCGGGTCTTGCTTGACTGGCCTGGCGTCCTTCCAAACATTGAGGTTGTGTTGTGCAATCTTTTCCTGAACTTGGTCATGTCCACGGACCTCCAGGCAAAGATGTCGCAATTGCCTCGAAGGATATTTAGAAGCGTGGCTTTCTGCTCTTCTAGTAGGTCTCCTCCAATGATCATTGTCTTTGACGGGTCTTCTGCTTGTACTTGGAATTTTTTCGTTCGATTCGCCGACTGGAAGGCCGACAATGGCCTCGGCTTGGGTGGCAATGTCGTTGTACATGGGATGATGGAATTCTTGATGTGATCGATCTATACTAAGGCTAGTGTTGCCTCAGCGAGCTCCACGTTCGCGACTTATGCTTCGAGAGTCCTCTCGGGACTGTCATGCATCGTTATCGTGTCGTTCGGACCTAGCATCTTGATCTGGAGATATATGTAGGACGATAGCATCAAGAACATGAAGTAGGAATTGCGCGACCTTGAATCTGATTACTTTTGACCTAAAATTTTCCTGTTCCCCGAATACGACCTCTAGATCTTAGTGCACCAGCTCGCCTTGCACGAAACCATGGAAGCCGGTGGGCGAGGGATGCAGAGATCCCTAGCTTAGCTAGAGTGTCCGCAAAGATGATGTTTACGCCACTAATGATGCCCATCAGAACTTGGGAATGGAAGCCCTCGACGATCAGATCTACCACCAGGGTGAACTTGCTTGGGTGGGGAATGTACGCTGGATGGTCAGTGCGATCGAAGGCGATCGTGGAGTTGGAGCACTCCGCGATCTTTTTTGGGGTCATCGCGACTGCGTAGACCACACGTCAGGGGAGCTTCTGAGCCTGACCTGGATTGGCTGCTTGGAAGATCGTGTTAACACCTACCGATTGGGAGGGTTGGTGGGTTGTTGAAGGCCCAACCACCCGGAGGTCGGCTGAGCTAAGCCATGTCTTCTTCACCACTGGTGATGGAGGGGCATTGAAGCACACGATAGCGCCGTGTTGGATGAAGTAGAAATAGAGGCTTCCAAAGCAGATGGTGCCAACGAAAGAGGGCGGAGTTACGTTGTAAAGCATCCCCCGATTGTTGGCCCCAAGCTTGAAAGAGCCAAAGACTAAAGTATGGCCCGACATGAAGTTGCTGAGCATGTATAACGATCTGATCTGGGTTTTTCTCTGACTAGTATAGCCCATGCCTAACACACCAACTGAGGGTACGTAGAACCGTCAATTCCCTGGGTAGGGTGGCGAATGCAGCTGGAAGTAATAGAACATGGTTCACACTAGGGGTTTACCCAGGTTCGGGCCCTCTCGGAGAGGTAATACCTTACATTCTGCTTCTAATATGTATTCATGGTGGAGTTCCTCATGCAAGGGATTACAATGGGAGATGGTGCGTGACTACCGTGAGTGTGTTTCTATGAGAATAGATGTATGGCCCATCCCTACCCCCGCCTTATGTATGACGGTGGGGGCTAGGGTTTACACTGGGATCTAACCAACCTCAAGCCACCTCCATCTGTGGCTTGCACGCCTAGATGATCGTCATTCTCCCGGACTCCCCCTTGTCGTCGGGTTCCCTCCAAGTCGTACGTGCCCTGTGGTAGGAGTGTTGTCGTGCTTCCCCTAGGTAAGCCACCCCGGTGTATTGCACCATCAAACAACAACATGTTTAACTCGCAACAACAACTGCTTTCTACAAGCTCTTGGGCTTAAGCAAGTTTGCTCCGCTGAGACGGGGAACTAGAGACGACAATGAGCTTGCGGCACAGAGCTTTGCTCATGCCACAGTGAATGCAGTAGGAAGAAGATTTCAACACCCAAATTTTTGGATGTATTTTTAAATTTCTGTATAAGTGTTTTTGTAAGGTTTCTGATAATTAATACATGGCCTTTGGCGTTTTCGCAAAAGAAAAAACTTCCATCAACAAGAATATCCTTCTTCCATATAATGTTGTGATTTCTAAAGGTAAGTATTAATACTATTGAAATATTAATTTGTTTTTCCAATTTATATGCGAGTCTTACCATATCTAGTTTTCCCAACTACAATTTTTATGGTACGGAGGGAGTATACAATACCTTTACAGGTTGTCACAAACTAACGAGGTTGTAGATTAGCATACGATACCATCGTGCCTGCCGATCCGATCTTTCAGCCTCGCAACGACTCGCGCGCGGCTGGATCCTTCCAGCCACCGATCGATGATGCCGACGTCGGTATCGAACGACGTCGTCTCCGAGATACTCTCCTGGGCGCCGGTAAAGTCGGCGTGCCGGTTCCGGTGCGCGTCCACGGGGTGGCGCGCGCTCATCTCCGACCCTGCGTTCGTCGCGGCGCACAAGACCCGGACGGAGCCGCAGCTCCTCATCGTCGCCAACTCCTTCCATGCCGTGGCCAGCGGAGGGCGGCGCCGCCGCCGCGATCTGCGGCTTCTGGACACGGACGGCGGCGGCGTGAGGGTGGTCAAGTCCGTAGGTGACCTCTGGACCATCATCTCCGCCCCCCGCGGCCCCGTCTGCGCCACCCGCGTCGGCCGCATCCTCAACGTGATCGATCTGGCCACCGGGGACGTGCTCGTGACTTCCACGGAGATGGACGACGGCGGAGCTTCGTGCGCCTTCGGCATCGGCTACGCAGCCCCGTCGGGCAAGTGCAAGGTGGTCCGCCTCACGAGCATGTACTATGCTCATCGTCCGCCGGAGCACACCTGCGATGTTCTCACGTTGGAAGACGGCCCCAGAACATGGAGGCGGATGTGGTCACCACCAATTATAGACCGTGTCCGCTTTCACAAAAACTCTATGGTCACGATAGATGGTGTGCTCTACATCCTTTACAGCTTGGCGCCACCTGCGGAGAGGTCCATCAAAGCCCCGGCGAGGTCCATCCTCTGCCTTGACCTCGAGGCCGAGGAATGGGAGAGGTCCATCAAAGCCCCGGCGAGGCTACAAGAGTCGGGATCAGAGGCCCGTATGGTCGAGCTCAATGGCACCCTTTGCATGGTTCAGTCAGAGGAACGTGGGACCAAACATGCTTGCACGACCATATGGCTCCTGCCTGATTTGGCCGAGGGCACCTGGGTCGAGGCGTATGTGATCCCGATGGCTCCAACCATTGATCTGGCGATACCTTTCAGGGTGATGCATCATGGCGGAAAGATAATGTGCTATTGCTTACGTAATGACAGACCAAGTCCGACGCTACAAGTCTACGATCCGCTCAACGGGACATGCACGCACATGGGCGACGTTGGTTTTTGCGACTTGCCCTTGGAATGTTATATACGTTCCACCTAAGATCTCGCCGGCGGCTGCAACGGTTGAGTCGATTCTCTCGTTTGTGAGTATTTTTTGATAATAAACCAAATGATGGGCTTTGATGTTTTCGTTGTCGGATGTTTAGAACAACATGAAGATGCAAAGTGAAAAGCTCCAGATGACAATTTCGCAGGATATTTATGTAGCTTGAGTTTTTCAATGGTCTTTTCTCTTGAACTCTCTTTGTTTAATCAAGTTACACAATAATATCACTTCATTTCATGTAAAAAAGAACCCACACATTGGACTATAGAATGTCATTTATGACAAAATTCAAGCTTGAGGCGCAAATTCGTTCATGATATACTAGAGGGTGCCAGTTTGTTTTCATAGGACTATTTCATAACTTTTATTTGTCAAAAAGAAAATTACCGTCATCCTATGAAATAATTGCTACTTAGGTTCAAACATAATTGTTTAGTTTTCCTAGAGTATTTATTTTGAAGATGTGTCAGATTTAGTTTCTCATGCATGGCAATCGTACAATTTCATGTATGGCTTTTAGGTATCTGTCAAACACATGTTCGAACATTCATTCAACCACCTGGTAAGTTTATAAATTATAGGGCGGCGGTTTTAGAAATTATAGCATGACACTGTTACAAATTAGAACATGGAAATTCTAAATTTTATGTTTTTCTATGTCTTTATTATAGTGTAAGAAAATATATGTTTTTCGTCCTAGCAATTTTTTCATAAAAAACTAGTTAAACCTGCCTCTGTCCCAATTGAGGATCATGCTGATTGGAGCGAATGCTCGAGGGAGGAATTTTCGTTCAATCAACCCTCCCTCACTGCTGCCGATCTGATCTTCCTTCCATATTGCGGTCCTAAAATTGTTGGGATAAATTTTTTGGAACTCTTAGAGATGCTCTTATCACTGATCCACGGGGAGTCAAAAAGGGACAAGTGCCATTACGAATTGTGACCGACTGATGATGGTAGTAGTAGAAGCATCTAATAGGTCCAAATCCGCCTCATTGCATGGGTTTTTCCTGTCCACCCACATTTTGTGAAGGCTTCTCCATTCATACCGGCTTCGATTTGAGTATGTGATCTCTTTACAAGGCCAGTGTTGCTATATACAAAATCATTTTCCATATTGTGCAAAAACTAGTGGGGTTGTAGATTTCGTGTACGATAAGATACGATCGTGCGTGACAATCTGATTTCAAGGCGATGGAAGAAGGATTAGGCCCCTCAAAGAGGGAATAGGCCCACTATAAAATCAGGGGATGGAAGAGGGGTTAGACCCCTCAAAGAGGGAGTAGGCCCGTGAAAGAGTGTTTTCGTTTTCATGGTCCGTCTTGGGTTTCAATTCCATCGGTTTAATTAAATATATATTATACTATATTAAAGTGGCTAAGCCACAGCGCCTCTCATGCGTTGGCCGTTGTGGGTGTGATCTTACAGCCGTTTGCCACGTTTTCCTCTTATGTGATTGACACGTATTGCCTACTAAGCCAGCAGTTTTCTTTTTGACTTTCTTTAGGGTTTTTTAGACAGTACAATCAAGATGGCTCACATACACCGGCATAAAATCATCCCTATAAACGCATGCATGCAAACTCTACCTCTATGAGCACCTTCGATAAACTGAACCGACACATCATTTTGAGATTGACGAAGTCGCCAAAGTCTTCGTAGTCGACAGAAACACCTACTCCCACCGAATGCACATCGTCCGAAGGCTTGGAATAAATCCAGGATAATGTGAGCATCAGTGTCAAGTCTGGGACTTGATGAACTCTAGTAAATAGATGATAGCACCGTCCTCCTAACCATCCAATCACATGTTTGTTCATGATTTTTTTATGTTGTATTAATATCTATCGTTGGAGATTGCGGAAATATCTAGAGGTGCGGCTCGCTGACCGCCCTCTCCTCTGTTATTTTGTTTGGACTTTTTGATGGTTCCAATTTCCCACCCTTAATTAATAAGTTAAAGCCGGAAGCATTCGGTTTTTCTCCTTTTTCGGTTTGTTCACATTTCTACTGTTCATTTTACATGATAACAGTGAAAACAAAAGTGAACAGTGCTGTGATGAATATTGTGTCAGAGAAAAAGCCCGTGGTTCAGAAGTGAACCAGAAAGCCGTGGTTGAGAAATAATTTGAGATATTTTTTACACATCATTTCATTCGCCCTCTTTCACCCTTACATCCTTGTACAAAAGGTTAAGATTTAGCTTTTTTTTTTTGCACATCATTTCTTTCCATCGGCGTACGGCGTACGATGCAGAGCCACCTCGGTCACCTGCTCCTTTCTAATGATGGTGCTACCGAGGCACAAAACAGTAAACTGGAAGAGTATATTTTCCATAAACAGTAATTCATGAGGGAAATAAGTTCTCACCTATTACTATTCATTTTAGCATCACGACGACAACGAACAATACACCAACAATTACCTGAACAAAACAAGCAGTGAACAGTAGCGGTGAAAGTATTGTATGGATAGTGAACAGTAACGTCTAAACAGTACCCAATATGAACAATATGCCAGTGAACAGGGAATAGTGTTCCGTCGAAGAAAATGCAACCGTTGTTAAAAAACAACTGTTTTTTACGCATCATCTCCCTACTTCTCCTCCATCCTCGCATCCTTCTATAAAAAGGTTAAGATTTGGAAATTTTGTACACATCCTCTTCACCTGCTTACCGATGCAAAGCCTCCTCGATCGTCCTGCTCCTTTCCGATAATGGTGCCGACGAGGCACAAAACAGTAAATGGAAATAATATATTTGCATGAACAATAATCCGTGGGCAAAATAATTTTTCTGTCGATTATAGTCCATTTTACACCACAACAACAATGGGCAGTACACCAACAATTGCCCGAACAGAAACAGAAAAGTATCAGAATAAAGCCAGAATTAATAACCGAAACATATCCAGATAAAACCTGAAAAAGTAAAATCAATGAAACGAAGCAATACTTGAATAAACCAAAAACATTAACCCACCCGAATATTGAACCAAAACAGTACCTAAATTGTAACCCAGAACAATACACCACAATAAAATCAGTAAACCAACGCTATGGATTCACGTGAACAGTAATCCAGAAGGATTACAAAAAAAAGTCCAAAAAACTGAGCCTCCTCCTCCCTCGATGCATTCACCCAACGAGAAGAATAGCCAATGTTGTTGCCTTCGTGTACCTCACCCCCTCCTTCCCTATGGCCAACCCTTCAACCACAATGTCGTTACTAAAGATCACAACAGTTTATAAGCAGCCTACGAGAAGAGACAACATGAAAATAAAAATTGTCACTTGACCAACCTCTTCACTCTATTCCCTAATCTATTTCTTTGATCAATTCAAAGAAAAAGAGAAAAATACAAGACAATGGATCATCCGTGAAGGGTGGTGTTTTCTCAAAAAACTATTGTAGAACAAATAATTCCTCAGCCGCCAATTTTTTCCGAACTATGGACATGCTATTTATCCTATATCACAGTTCGAAAACGCATTGGTTTGAAAGTTCTATAATCGGATTACCATTCGTAGATACTGCATTTAAATAAGTCTCCACCGATTACTATCCATTTTTACACAACAGCAACACTCCGTCAATTACTATCTTTTACATCATGACAAATTTGGGGTTTAAATTACTTATAAAATTTTAAATTTGAATTTTACTAAATAAATCCTTGCTTGAGAAAGAATGAAACGATGACGGCTAGAAACTAGATACGGACTATAGGTGAAAAAGGTGCACAAACTGGATATTAAATATTATCCTACTATAGGGTCTACACATTGGTAAGAATCTCATTCGATCTCGCTATTGACCAAACACATTGTTATGAATCCAAATACATAGTATCACCGCACCCATCATATTTTTCTTACTTACGAAAGCGGAAAATATGTGCTTACAAAAAAATAAACAGGCCGGCTGTTTTATTTAATTTGTCAATTCATTTAATGTTCGTTAGATGTCTACATAGATCATGGGGTAAAGATAAAATTCGTGTTTTATTTTTCATTCTATTTTCTCACATAATACTTATTGTTGCTTTTTCTTATTTTGTAAAATAAAGATGAAAGCGGTCACGGGCGCGGCGTGCGCCGTGCTTCTTCGACGCTAGTATACCTAGAAGTAGTAGGTGATCGAGCATAGGAATGATCGTTCAGCCTTGAGCGCGCGGTTCCTCGCGATCGACGATGCCGACAGTTGCAAAAAAAAAGGATATCCATAAAGTTTTAATGTTGTTGAAGTACATAAAATTCAAATGCTAAATTTTATTTCATTGGTTTTCTAACAAAATTTTAATTTTCGCACCTTTCGGATATCCACAAACTGAATTATATAGCGTGTAAATCGAACAATTGGTGTGCTTCTTTTCATATAATTTTATAATATATCTTTCCCGGAAGAGACAACAATTCACTACCAGACTTTAACTTCAATTAGTACAAGATGATGTCCCGAGCGTTGCTGCGGGAATTTGTAGGAGCTATAGGAAGAGAATTTATGAGGGAGAAATAGTAAGTCCATGAAAGAAATACAAATATATTTATTTGAACCTTTGAATGATATGGAAAGTTAGACAAATTAATATATTGTAGGGTATCTTCTTATTTGTATAGTTACAATGCATCACCAACATGAAGAGAAGTAACATACTTTTTGATAAAGGGAATATATTAATATCGCGAGATATCAAATACACCCAGCCTCTGCACCGACTAAATGTCACGAGCGACATCCAGGATGCACACAGCTTGAAAGAGGAAAAAAAAGAAGAAAAAAAGAAGGCCCAGCCATGATAATCAACTCCTCGCAGCAACAACCCAACAAACTAGCCAGTGACAACACCCGGAATACAAGAAGGTTCTCCAAAGACGATGCCTCCAAGGAGAGAAACTGGTGCATAAGCGTCATCGTCGCCCGATCGAAGATCTTAGGTTTTCACCATTGTCAGACACAATCAATGAAGGTTACGCATTAGGTTTTCACCCTCAAAGTCAAGACTCGGCACTCGAGGAGTGCCACCAAACTTGAATTACTCTGGTGCTGTCACCCCCACTTGCCAAGGCTGCTCATGCAAATCATCAAACACCAGGCTCACAGTTACCAAATCCAAATTGGATCACCGCCCCTGTGAAGCAAAATCTTCATTGCCTCGAAGGACCCCTCCATCAACACTGGTTCTCCAATCTCAGCTACCATAACCTTCTCCACCACAATGTACATCATGAAAATCGAGATGCGGACATGTCCCATGGTTTTGACTACCAGCGGAGGTTCGCGCCGCGGCGTCATGAAGCCACATAGGCAGATATGTGTGCGCATGACCGGAATTCATCCTATCCAGATATCCAGAAGCTTCATACGCCAATCCTAGAAGATCTCTGGCAGAAGATCCGGCACACATCTCATGGCCAGATCGAAGAGGAGAAGACACGTTGAACGATGCCTTGATGCGAGAGGAATGCTAGGACCACCACCATTATACTGAAGACTCGCAAGCCTCCACGTCACGAGTCACCACCCAACAGGAACGGCAGAAGAGGAAAGGACAGCCCAGCTCTTTCAGTTAGATTTAATATTTCAAGACAATATAATTTTGTTTCATATTAGATGTGCATCGGAGTAAGAAACAAATAGATTTCATTCTAATTTGCAAACCTCACTGTGTTAGAAGACATATTCACCATCTAGAAGTTCCATTAAAAACAAAAACCGGATTGGACAAATATCAATGATCTTTCTCAGGATACATGTGTGTGGGCAGTAGTTGAGTTAAAGAGGCGTTTAGGGGAGAGAGACTGATTGAACTTGCTTCCTGGAGGTGTTTGGAGATGGGGACAAAGCTTCTTATTAAGGAAACTTCCTTACACACACAAATCAGCCTGTGCAATCAAGCTAACTCGAACCCAGAAGACACAAATCAACTCTTCCAATCAAGCTAATAAAAAATGTTCGTATCTGAACATGTTCACAAAAATGTTCAGCGTCCCTCTAGGGTATACACCAGTGGGAAAAAAACATTTGTCCCGGTTCATAAGGCTCATTTATCCCGGTTCAGGAACCGGGACTAAAGGGTCGGGACTAAAGTCCACGACCTTTAGTCCCGGTTCGCTAACGAACCAGGACAGATGGGGCTACACGTGGCCGCTTTGTCGAGCCCAGGCAGGAGGGCCTTTGGTCCCGGTTGGTAACACCAACCGGGACCAAAGAGCGTCCACGCGTCAGCAGCTGAGGGACTGTTTTTTTTAAGAGAGGGGGGTTCGAGGGTTTTGGAGGGTTAATTTAGGGGTTTCATATATTTTGTTAGATAGCTAATAGAGAGAAGTGATCTCTCTTATCTCCGTGCTTGGTCACGACGCTACGTACTATACTTATAGATAGAACATATGACACAATTTAATCATCATTTTCGTCAATGAGACATCATATCACAAGTTGGTCATCGGTCATAGTCACAACTTCTCCTCCTCCTCCTCCTCATCATCAACTCTAACACATTGTAGCACATAATAACACATTATACCTAGGGCCTACGTACTCCTATCTCGTAGGACCTATTCTACCCTCTCTTAGGTACAATATCATAAAACAAGATAGGCCCTGACTCTTCATTATGTAGAACGAAGATCATCCTGTCTCCCAGTCTTGGCCTACGTATAATGTTGCTTCCAAGTAGCTCTCTATGATTGAGCATACATTTTTTCCAATCCTTGATTGTCATGACTTCATCGGTTTTAGAAATCCGGTATGGACAGGAGTGATGTGTAGGCTGACTTGGCCATGGTGGCCCTAAGCTCGTAACAACAACACGACCTCTCGGAAACATCAGATGAGGCACACAATCCTTCGGGATTTTCTGTTGAAAAACATAGTAATAATTTTGTAGTTAGCAATGTAGTTTAGTTTTAGAAGTGCAAAAGATGCACGGATGTCGTAATAGTAGAATTAAAATCTTACCATGCAATCTCTATGCATGTTACCATAGTTCACCACGTGCACTAGTGGCACGTATTGACCATAATGTGCAGGAGTTTGATAATAGCTATTGTAATTCTCAAGATGACTAAGAAATGCGGTAAGATGATATTTCTCCTTATAAGTTAATTCCGCTTCATCGTTGTAGTAGTAGGTTCTGTCTACCATCTTCCGTACATTTTTTGAAGAATGAAAATAAGCTGTCAATGCAAATAAGTTGTCAAATATTTTTAAATAAACAATATAAATTACTTAATATATGGTTGACAAACTCACATAATGGTAGAACTGGAGGCGTCTGCACATCGACCCAGATGTCGATATTACCTTCTATTTCATCTTCCGAAAGAATATCAAAGGTGAGAAGCATATTAGGCTCAAATGCATAAGCCTTGCATAGTGCTTGCCAATTTTTGCATTCAAAATAGCAATAGATGTCTGCATGGTACAATTTTACCGCAAAAGTAAAAGCATGCTTGGTCCTCAAGTGAACTATCTTTACCTCCATATTTTTTTAGTATTGAAACCAATCTTATCCAAGACAGCAATTCTTGCATGACAGGGGATACGCTAGTAGAACAGTAAAAAAATAAAATTAATTACAAGTTGAAGCAAAAGAGGCAAAAGTCATGCTTAATCACGAAAAAAGACTTGTCATTGTGACTTACTGTATCCACTTCGAAGTTCTCATCCAGCATGATGCTGAAGCGCCTACCATCAACTAGGAAAGTCTTGTCACACAGGCCGTGCTCGTCTTCGCAGTATTTGCACATACCGAATTCACTTTCGTCGTCAGACATTTCCTATGTTCATAGTTGAAACATTTAAAATCGATCGAAAGAAACTACGAAACTACGAGAAAACTGATCAACACACAAATCACTATTACTCAATATGCAACAGGTTGACTTTAGGTCTTTGGAGTTTTTCCTTCCTAAACTCTCATCTCACGTATATGGTGGGCACTCCTTCTGATATTGTGACAGTCGGTGATGGTGGCTCCTCCATTCGTCCCCGAGTGCATTACATCAAAATGTCTAGCACACGGGAACGAAGGAGAAGCGACCCCCACGACAACAGTCGGGATTCTTCCTCTTTCATATTTATATATGGTGGACACTCTCCCTGAGTGAAAGACACACAAGTAGCCGAAATAGATCTAAAGTCAACCCATTCCATATATATCGAGCAATGACATAGAAAAAATTCCCTATGTTTTGCCGGAATGACTTGCAAATCACAAATACATTTATAATGAACTCGAATATAATATCACTAATACATCATCCCGAAGAATCCAGTTCAAGAATTACGGCACGCTTTGGATCTTAATTAGTGCGTGTGTGTAACTTTTGGTCCGTCGAGGCTTTCCTTAAATAACTCTCATATCTCATGGTGTGTTGGTGCGCACTCTCTCATATTGATATGGTGGTGTATATATGTTGGTGGACACTCTCTCACAGTAATAGTTCGACTGCCAGTGATGGACGTCTCCCCTCTTCTCTTCTTGCGCAATATAGCGACGAGTATATTGCAAAGAAGAGAAGAAAGAGGAAGCGCCCCTCACGACAACAGTCGGGATTCCTCCATCAAGAACACACATGAAAGTCACACAAGGAGCAACAACAGACCAAAAGTCACACATGCATTATACCGATAAAATATCACTAATACATTAATATTTATAATGACCTCGAATATAATATCACTAATACATCATTCCGAATAATCCAGTTCAAGAATTACGTCACGCTTTGGATCTTAATTAATGTGTATGTGACTTTCGGTCCGTCGAGGCTTTCCTTAAATAACTCTCATATCTCATGGTGTGTTGGTGTGCACTATCTCACATTGATATGGTGGTGTATATATGTTGGTGGGCACTCTCTCACAGTAATAGTTCGACCGCCGGTGATGGATGCCCCTCCTCTTCTCTTCTTGCGCATTATACCAACGAATATATCGTAAAGAAGAGAAGAAAGAGGAGGCGCGCCCCCCACGACAATAGTCGGGATTCCTCCATCAAGAACACACATGAAAGTTATTTAAGGAAAGCCTCGACGGACCGAAAGTCACGCACGCATTATACCGATAAAATATCACTAATACATTAATATTTATAATGACCTCAAATATAATATCACTAATACATCATTCCGAATAATCCAGTTAATGCATCATCAAATATTAACTAATACTGATCGAATATCCTAGAATCCAAAATGGAGAACGGTGAACTCGGTTCACTAGCGGTCTTTGAGTCGCCGGCGGTGGACACCCAAAGATAAGGAACCACCACGGGATCATAACTCAAGTGAGATCCCTGAAGGATCTGCCAGGTATTATCAAACCGGGCGTCCAACGCCGCCATGCAGCGACGGACGTGCTCGTCCTCCTCCTTGACACAGCGACGTACCACCTTCGCGGGTGTCGGCTCCCTCCGTACCAAAAGTGGCCCGCGTGACCGCCACCACAGAAGGTCCGGGTCAACGACGATACCTGCATTCCTCACCAACCTCCGAGCCCGGGAAGGTAGCACCTCCCAATGCCATCCCGGCGGAGCCCAGTCCCGGACATGGCGCCTATCAAGCAGGCTCTCGCGGACCAGTTGACAACGAGGATGCGGGCTGGGCATCGTCGACTAATTTTTCATAAAACCCAAAATCAACATACACATACTAATCTAACATAAACATACTAATCTACTTTAAAAAAAGCATAAACATACTAATCTAACATACACATACTAATGTAGCTAACATAAACATACTAAAAAAAGCATAAACATATTAATCTAACATACACATACTAATCTAGCTAACATAAACATACTAATCTAACTGTTGGGGAACGTCGCATGGGAAACAAAAAATTTCCTATGCACACGCAAACCTATCCATGGTGATGAGCATCTACGAGAGGGAGAGTGGATCTACGTACCCTTGTAGATCGCTAAGCGGGAAGCGTTAAGAAACGCGGTTGGTGTAGTTGTACTTCTTCGCGATCCAAATCGCCGAGCGTCCCGCGATCTAATCACGAACCGTTCCGCGATCCAATCACGAACTGTCCCGCGATCTCGTCATGATCCGTCCCGCGATCCGATCACGAACGTCCCGTGGCCTTGATCACGATCCTTCCGATCTAGTACCGAACGGACGGCACCTCCGCGTTCAGCACACGTGCAGCTTGATGACAATCTCCACCGTCTTGATCCAGCAAGAGAAGGTGGAGAGGAGAGTGAGTTCACCGGCAGCGTGACGGCGCTCCGGTGATGGTGGTGGAGCAATTTCGGCAGGGCTTCGCCTAAGCACTGCAGAACTACGATCTAGAGGAGAAACTATGCACCGGTGGAACGGGTAGCACGTGGCCGAAAATTCTGTCCAAAAACCACTCAATCCACTAGTATATATAGGAGGAGAGGAGAGGAGAGGCAGCCAAGGCCTTTGGGTCGGCCGAATAGGAGGTGGGAAGCAATCCTACTTCACTTCCAATCCTAGTTGGAGTAGGATTGCCTCCTATTGGCTGATTTTTCACCTTTTCCTTAGCCTTTTTCTCTCCCTGCGCCATGGGCCTTTTGTGACTGATTCCCCAGCCATCTAAGGGCTGGTTATTGTTCTCCCACAGCCCATGGACCTCTTGGGGTCGAAATACCTCTCCCGGAGGCCTCCCGGTACACTACCGGCACTCCCGGTACACTACCGATGAGCCCGAAACTTTTCCGGCGACCAAACTGGGACTTCCTATATATGAATCTTTACCTCCGGACCATTCCAGAGCTCCTCGTGACGTGTGGGACCTCATCCGGGACTCCTAACAACCTTCGGTCACCACCATACATAACTCTACACTATCGAAACGTCACCGAACCTTAAGTGTGCAGACCCTGCGGGTTCGAGAACTATGTAGACATGACCGAGACACCTCTACGGTCAATAACCAATGGCGGGACCTGGACGTCCACATTGGTTCCTACATATTCTACGAAGATCTTTATCGGTCGAACCTCTGTGTCAAGGATTCAGTTAATCCCGTATAACGTTCCCTTTGTTCTTCGGTATGTTACTTGCCCGAGATTCGATCGTCTGTATCCAATACCTAGTTCAACCTCATTACCGGCAAGTCTCTTTACTCGTTCCGTAATACAAGATCCCGCAACTAACAATTAGTCACTTTGCTTGCAAGGCTTATTGTGATGTTGCATTACCGAGTGGGCCTCGAGATACCTCTCCGTCACACGGAGTAACAAATCCCAGTCTCGATCCATGCCAACTCAACAGACACCATCGGAGATACCTGTAGAGCACCTTTATAGTCACCCAGTTACGTTGCGACGTTTGCTACACACAAGGCACTCCTCCGATATCCGTGAGTTGCATGATCTCATGGTCATAGGAACATATACATTGACATGCAGAAAACAGTAGCAATAAACTGACACGATCATATGATACGTTTGTAGTTTGGGTCTTGTCCATCACATCATTCTCCCAATGATGTGATCCCGTTATCAAATGACATCTCATGTTCATGGCTAGGAAACCTTAACCATCCTTTGATCAACGAGCTAGTTCACTAGAGGCATACTAGGGACATTGTGTTGTCTATTACCCACACATGCAATGTGTTTCCAATCACTACAATTGTAGCATGGATAATAAACGATTATCATGAACAAGGAAATATAATAATAAACACTTTATATATTGCCTCTAGGGCATATTTCCAACACTAACATGAATACACATACTAAAAAGCATAAAAATCAACATATATTAAAAAAAATTGCAACGAGCTGCGGCGGCGACGGCTCACAGCAGGGGCGGCGACGGGGTAGGGCGGCGACGGGGCGGGGCGGCGACGGGGGCGGCGGGGGAGGCGACGGAGGAGGGGCGGCAACGGGAGCGGGGCGGTGGGGGAGGCGACGGGGATGGCAGGAGAGGCGACGGGGAGGCGGGAAGGCAACGGGGGCGACGAGGGAGGCGACAGGGGCGGCGGGGGAGGCGGCGGGGCGGCGGGGGAGGCGACGGGGCGGCGACGGGGGTGGCGGGGGAGGCGACGGGGGCGGCGACGGGGACGGAAACGGCGACGGCGGGCTCGGGGCGGCGACGAGGGCGAAGTGGAATGAAAACTGCGAAGTTTGCTAAGTGCTTGTCATATAGAAAGAGCATTGGTCCCGGTTGGTGGCCCCAACAGGGACAAATGCTCCCCTTTAGTCCGGTTTGTCGGACCAATCAGGACCAAAGCCCTATTTTCCGCCGCCCAAAGGGCGGGAAACAGGGACCTTTGGTCCCGGTTGGTGCCACCAACCGGGACCAAATCCCTGTTTTCAGCAGCCCAAAGGGCGGGAAACAGGCCCTTTGGTCCCGGTTGGTGGCACAAACTGGGACGAAAGGGTGGAATTGGTCCCGGTTGGGGCCACCAACCGGGACCAATGGCCTTGCACAGCGGTGTGGGGGGAGTTTAGTCCCACCTCGCCAAGCGAAGGTTGCCCGAACCTGCTTATAAGCCCCGCCGCGGCTGTTACGTTGAGCTTACTGTAATTCGGCCTAAATTCAAAATGGTAGTTAGGCGCTAACTAGCACTTTGAATTTAGGTTGAATTTCAGTGTAAGCGCATCTGTTCTCACTTTTGCTATTTTTTATGTTATTTTTTGCATATTAAAAATGTTAACAAAAAATACTTTACGAATATATTTTTTGCTATTAAATTTTTTAACAAAAATAACTTTGATAATTTTAGTTGAATGAATTGTATATAATATCAAGTTTCTTTCGAAGTATCGCGTACAAAACGGACAGTCTCTTTCGAGTATCGGGGTTTCGGACGGAAACTCATCGGTTACAAAAGGCATTTCATTTTCTTGAACTTATTTGAACTCTAGGCTTTTCATGTGTTCAAAATGTAACATTCTAAGCCACATCATCAATTTTTCAACCCTTTCTGACTTTATTTGGTATTTTTCATGCATTTAATGATTTTTTTGAGCTAAATGACCCTGAAATTGAAAAACACTACAAATGAACTCTGAAAAGGTTGAAAGTTGGTATGGTATCATCATTTCACCCGCATAGCATGTGCTAAAAACTTGAGAGAGTTACGGCAAAAGCAGGATGCACTTTACGAGAAAACGGACAGTCTCTTTCAAAGTATCGGGGTTTCGGACGGAAACTCATTGGTTACAAAAGGCATTTCATTTTCTTGAACTTATTTGAACTCCGGGCTTTTTGTGTGTTCAAAATGCACCATTCAAAGCCACTTCATCAATTTTCAACCCTTTCTAACTTCATTTGATATTTTTCATGCATTTACTGATTTTATTGAGCTAAATGACCCTAAAATTGAAAAGCACTTCAAATGAAGTCCGAAAAGGTTGAAAGTTGGCATGGTATCATCATTTCACCCACATAGCATATGCTAGAAAGTTAAGAGGGTTACGGCAAAAGCAGGATGCACTTCACGTACAAAACGGACAGTCTCTTTCGAAGTATCGGGGTTTCAAACGGAAACTCATCGGTTAGAAAAGGCATTTCATTTTCTTGAACTTATTTGAACTCCAAGCTTTTCGTGTGTTCAAAATGCACTATTCAAAGCCACATCATCAATTTTCAACCCTTTCTGACTTCATTTGATATTTTTCATGCATTTACTGATTTTTTTGACCTAAATGACCCTGAAATTGAAAAGCACTTCAAATGAAATCTGAAAAGGTTAAAAGTTGGCATGGTATCATCATTTCACCCACATAGCATCTGCTAAAAAGTTGAGAGGGTTACGGCAAAAGCAGGATGCACTTCGCGTACAAAACGGATAGACTCTTTCGAAGTATCGGGGTTTCAAACGGAAACTCATCGGTTAGAAAAGGCATTTCATTTTCTTGAACTTATTTGAACTCCAGGCTTTTTGTGTGTTCAAAATGCACTATTCAAAGCCACGTCATCAATTTTCAACCCTTTCTGACTTCATTTGATATTTTTCATGCATTTAGTGATTTTTTTTGACCTAAATGACCCTGAAATTGAAAAGCACTTCAAATGAAGTCTGAAAAGGTTGAAAGTTGGCATGGTATCATCATTTCACCCACATAGCATGTGCTAAAAAGTTGATAAGGTTACGGCAAAAGCAGGATGCACTTCGCGTACAAAACGGACAGTCTCTTTCGAAGTATTGGAGTTTCGAACGGAAACTCATCGGTTAGAAAAGGCATTTCATTTTCTTGAACTTATTTGAACTCCGGGCTTTTTGTGTGTTCAAAATGCACCATTCAAAGCCACATCATCAATTTTCAACCCTTTCTAACTTCATTTGGTATTTTTCATGCATTTACTGAATTTTTTACCTAAATGACCCATAAATTGAAAAGCACTTCAAATGAAGTATGAAAGGGTTGAAAGTTGGCATGGTATCATCATTTCACCCACATAGCATGTGCTAAAAAGTTGAGAAGGTTATGAAAAAGGAGGATACACTTCGCGTACAAAACAGACAGTCTCTTTCGAAGTATCGGGGTTTCGGACGGAAACTCATCGGTTAGAAAAGGCATTTCATTTTCTTGAACTTATTTGAACTCCAGGCTTTTCGTGTGTTCAAAATGCACCATTCAAAGCCACATCATCAATTTTCAACCCTTTCTGACTTCATTTGGTATTTTTCATGCATTTAATGATTTTTTTAACCTAAATGACCCTGAAATTGAAAAGCACTTCAAATGAAGTCTGAAAAGGTTGAAAGTTGGCATGGCATCATCATTTCACCCACATAGCATGTGCTAAAAAGTTGAGAGTGTTACGGGAAAACCATGATACACTTTGTGTACAAAACGAACAGTCTCTTTCGAAGTGTCGGGGTTTCGGACGGAAACTCATCGGTTACAAAAGGCATTTCATTTTCTTGAACTTATTTAAACTCCAGGCTTTTTTTGTGTTCAAAATGCACCATTCAAATCTATATCATCAATTTTCAACCCTATCTAACTTCATTTGATATTTTTCATGCATTTACTGATTTTTTGACCTAAATGACGCCGAAATTGAAAAGCACTTCAAATGAAGTCTGAAAAGGTTGAAAGTTGGCATGGTGTGTACGTGCTTGTTGCCAACGATGACAACCCACTTTTTTGTTGCATATTGTTCTCGGCCACAATCGAAATTTTAGAAAACCTGAATTGAAAAGCACTACAAATATATAATAGCTAGAGAGATATGTAATATATAATAGTTCAGATATCCATTACAGAAAGTACTCGTCCAAGCGAACACTACTAGCTAGTCTGAATCAGAAGAATATCCGCCCCATGGTGGTGGTGGTGCGACGTGACGCTGCTCATAGTTCACGGTTCGAATCTTGCGGTACAACTCATATGCAACGTATGCATCTTTTGCTGCATAGTCAATGTTGATAGGCTGAAGTGGGGTCCTCTCCCACTCTTTGTGCTGCGCTCGGGGGAATTTGGTCTCCATATCTCCGTAATAGTCGTCGATCAAGGTGACTGCCATAGAAGCCATCGAAGTCCTCTCATACTGAAGCCTGAATATGTCTTGGATATCAATAAGGCAGCCAGCTGGTATCTCAATACCAAAGCTGCGCCTCATCTTCAGCTTGTCATTATTTACATCAACGCTAGCAAAATGTATGCCGCTGCGTAGGAAGTCCATGAGTGTTGGGCAGTGCTTGTCACTAGTGCAACATCTTCAAATTAAAATGGAACAAATGTTAAATACTGCTGCAACAAGTATATTTCGGCAGAATTATAATATGCAACTATATAAAGGAAAATTATTTCGCTGCAACAAAAGAGGAAGACGTAGAGTTTTTGCTTCCGGGCTCATTTGAGCCTGGTGAACAGTAATATCATAAAAAAATCTAAAATTATTTCACTACAACTTAAAAGAAATTGATCTTTGCCATAGGATTCAAAATAGAACATATATATTGCTATATCCTATATATTTGCAATTTTCATATCCTATGAATTGATGAAGAAATCCTAAATTAACTATATGACATATATGTTCTCCCACGTTTTGCAACAAGAAAAATTGTTATTCACTACAAACTTAAAAAAATATTGATCTTTCCCATAGGATTCAAAATGTAACATATTTCTATCCTATGCAATTTTCATAATAACCTATAAATTATTAATTGATCAAAGAAAAACCTCAAAACTCACCTTGCCCATTGGAAGATCATGACATGTTTCTTGAAACATACCTGGATGATGGCAACATCTTCTTGCTTGGCCGTGTACTCGAGATCAAGCCCTATGAACTTGTCTTTCTCATCCGCCACTTCAAGCCATTTCTGCAAAAGGGAAAAAACGCGGCACCATGGCGCTATCGTTCGTGTAGACGACATCGAGATTGGTCATGCCATGTGCGAGCACCTCCCCGTAGCGAGTGATTGGATTCATGGTAGAAGATATGGGGAAGAAGAGAGGAGAATGGAGGAGAAGAAGAGAGGAGAATGGAGGAGAAGAAGAGAAATGGGCGAAGTTACTTTAGCCCTCGCCGAGGAACAATTGCCTCTTTCTCGGAGCGCGAAACGCCATGGGATGCGAACCGTTCGAACCTTTAGTCCCGGTTTGGGCCACCAACCGGGACTAAAGGGGCTCGCACCAGGAAAACGGTTACCCCCTTTGGTCCCGGTTCAAGCCACAAACCGGGACCAATGGTTGTGGGCCAGGAGCAAGGCACATTGGTCCCGGTTCGTGTCTAGAACTGGGACCAAAGGTGTCCTACGAACCGGGACCAATGCCCCACGTGGCTCGTCCGGCCCCACGGCCTCACGAACCGGGACTATTGCACCCGTTGGTCCCGGTTCGTGACTGAACCGGGACTAATGGCATGGCCCGGCCCGAACCGATGCCCTGTTTTCTACTAGTGATATAATGTACATCATCTCATTTACTGTCTCTTAACAATAACGTCGGAACATGGAGAACATGAGTTTGAAATACCACACCATGTTGCGTGCAAAAGGCAAAATGAACTTCAAACAAACAAGGTATTTTTATTGGCAAAAGAAATTCCAGGGGACACCCCCCTCCCCCCGCACCAAGGTATTTTTATTGGCAAAAGAAATTCCAGAGTACCTTTGCTTTAATTTTCGTTGAGATATACTTTGGGACTAAAGATACACGTTAGGCATTGAAGACCAACATCGATGAACTTATCCTGACACCAGGATCCATTCTCCTGATATATGTAAAAAGAAGCATTAAAAATTATTTTGACAGAACCCTCTCTTGACTGACATCAGGTTTGAGTCTCAGGCGGCATTATATGTGCTTGAGTTCCGTCCTCTAATACGCGAAGTTCTTCATAGAGCTTTCGGATTAATAACAAATCCCCTCTGCAAACTTGACGCTCTCCCTAGCTTGTTACACGCGTTCCATCATTCTCACAACAAGATCAAGGAGAGGTCTCACGTTTCTTATTTCAAAGACCAGATATGATCAAACATCTCAGAGGGATTAGCACACTGGATAAGTGCCACCTAGGCATCCTCAAGCTACAACTCACGTCAAACTTGTTTAACTTGCTTGCATTTTAAGAAAATATGGCCTCTATCTTTGTAGAACATGAGATGTATCAGACATCTCATATCCAGTTCCACATGTTTCCATCTTAATGATCATTTGTAGCGGTCGGCTATTATGTGACAATCTTCATAGGAACATTCTGATCTTTGGGGGCAGTTTGAGACTCCAGAACCTATTCCACTTGTGTGACACATCACACATCTAGTGCTAGTAAAGAAAAGCTCGCATCTCTATAGCGCTTTGACTCCGTCAGCTTGAACCCAAGATGATAAGTTTATTAAACTGAAAATTGTCCCTTGCATCAAAGTGCCAAAACACATGATCTTCATGCAGCCTCACGTGGTCGCTACAGTGTGGTTTGAGTCGACAATTGCCTACGGCGGATTCGGAGTCATTTGCTCAGAGTGTATGGATGCAGATGATGCCTCTAGGAAAGGAGTGATGATGATGACGCATGTGTGCTGTCTCGTTGTGATCCTCTTTGGAATGGTGTGGGGGGGCTTTTTTATGTGTAACGTTCGACAGTTGTAACGGTTTTCGTCCAGATTTCTATAATTAACTGGGCAATCTGGTTTTCGCTTGGTTAACTGAGCAATTATTTTCTTCTTAATGAATGCAGGATAACTGTCATTTCAAAAAAATCTCGGCATGCATCAGTCTTCGATTTGAAAGCCACATCCCATTGGTTCAACTATTCTGCCTATTCAAGATGTAATTGCTAATTAAATGTATTAATGTGGCTTAATACATTAGTACCACAATTTAAATTGGGGTCACTCCTCTCATCCCGTTTTTCAGTTGAACTAAATTCATCCATTACTGCAAGGGTCTCCTTCTCCTATTGTCCAGCGGGCCGCAGACTACACGAGTGTCATCGAGCACCAATAATAATGCATACGTACGACACTATAAGTAAGTTAATTTGACTAGTTATTGTTGATACACGAACAAGTCACTATGTAACCTCGACGCCGGGGGTGATGCACTGCAGCTCACGTCGAAGGAGGTCCGTCCGGCAACGCGATACGCAAGACAGTCGACGGACGCTTTTGTAGACCTGAAACCCCGCATGCCCGGGAGGGACCCGTCAGGGAGTGCGGCGGCTATGGGCTGCCCTAGTTCAATTCGCTCGCCCCTAGAGCCTCGGGATTTGCAGCTCTCAAACAAAGAACAACGAAGAATGAAAGAAAAACGAAGAACGTAGATGAAAAAGTAGTATAGATTGATTTGTTCGATTGTGTGTTGTTCAATCGACCGTCACCTCCAACATATATAAGTGGCGGCTGGACTTACCGTACAAACAAAGGATTCATCTAGGTTTTCCTTACAAGAAAATTATATCAATTCACATCCTAGAGTCCTAGTTCTAGTTCCACTCAGATTCAGCCCAAATCTGGCCCAATTTTCTATCTTGTTTCTTGCGTGGGCCGTGGAATCTGCATATGATCTTCGACGGAGACGGTCCAAACATCAATTTTGTGTGCCTCAACAAGGCCAACAATCCGTATGTTGATCACTTTCCCAAATAAAGTCATCTTAAATACTCCACGAGGTCATCTTTAACTTTGAGTCGGACTCGATCACGTAGCAGACTGGACTGTCCGAGTGTTGTAGCGTCTCTCCAGGCCGTATACTATCTCAGATGATAATGATCTTAAAAGCAAAGTTGACCGTTTCGACGTTTCCAACAACTTTCTTGTTGAACACTTTTCCATCCTAGGCCATTTTAAACTTTCACTCGACCGAAACTTTCACTCGACCGATATTTTTCACTCGGACGGTGATTTTCACTCGGACGAACAATTGCACTCGGCCAGTACTTTCACTCGACCGGTACTTTTCACTTGGACGGCGATTTTTACTGGGACGGCAATTTCACTCGGCCGGCAATTTTCACTCGGATGGCAATTTCACTCGGCCGGATAGAAAACTTTTCACTCGTCCGGACGACAAACGTTTCCCTCGGTCGGCCAACTTTCACTCGGAAATCCCAAGTGAAACTCCACGCTGATTTGGTTTTGCCTCTCCAGGTCCCATATGACCTCGGATTGACAAGATTTATATAACAAAATCGAACAACTAGACGACGAGAAACTTTTTCATGATGTAAGTTTTTCCATCCAAGGACGTCTTGAGGGCCGAATGACTCGCGCGACCCATCAGACATGTGTCTGATCTACTGCGTCACATTTTGCTTTGTGGTAGGGCTGCACTCTGGTTGCTCTGACTTTTGCATACGACCTCAGATTGAGATGATTTATATATCAAACTGGATCAGCTCGACGAGACAAAGACAATCCATGTAGAACATTCCTTTATTCGAGGTTGTCTTGGAGGCGTAATAGACCAAAAAGCACTCAGAACATCTACATGACAATCCAAGTGTGATTTGGCCCTTGAAATGATGCCGAATGGTGATGGTCTAAACATCAAGATTGGTTCACTTGGCAATATGTGTTGGAAATATGCCATAGAGGCAATAAATAAAGTGTTTATTATTATATTTCCTTGTTCATGATAATCGTTTGTTATCCATGCTATAATTGTGTTGATTAGAAACACATTACATGTGTGGGTAAATAGACAACACTATGTCCCAAGTATGCCTCTAGTGAACCAGCTCGTTGATCAAAGATGGTCAAGGTTTCCTAGCCATTGACATGTGATGTCATTTGATAACGGGATCACATCATTAGTAGAATGATGTGATGGCAAGACCCAAACTACAAACGTAGCATATGATCATGTTAGTTTATTGCTACTGTTTTCTGCATGTCAAGTATATGTTCCTATGACCATGAGATTATGCAACTCCCGGATATCGGAGGAGTGCCTTGTGTGTATCAAACGTCGCAATGTAACGGGCTGACTATAAAGGTGCTCTACAGGTATCTCCAAGGGTGTCTGTTGAGTTGGCATGGATCAAGACTGGGATTTGTCACTCCGTGTGACGGAGAGGTATCTCAGGGCCCACTCAGTAATACAACATCACAATAAGCCTTGCAAGCAATGTGACTAAGTGTTAGTCACGGGATTTTGTATTACGGAACGAGTAAAGAGACTTGCCGGTAACAAGGTTGAACTAGGTATGGAGATACCGACGATCGAATCTCGGGCAAGTAACATACTGAAGAACAAAGGGAACATCATACGGGATTAACTGAATCCTTGACATAGAGGTTCGACCGATAAAGATCTACATAGAATATGTAGGAACCAATATGGGCATCCAGGTCCCGCTATTGGTTATTGACCGTAGAGGTGTCTCGGTCATGTCTACATAGTTCTCGAACCCGCAGGGTCTACACTTAAGGTTTGGTGACGTTTCGGTAGTATAGAGTTATGTATGGTGGTGACCGAAGGTTGTTCGGAGTCCCGGATGAGATCCCGGACGTCACGAGGAGCTCCGGAATGGTTCGGAGGTAAAGATTCATATATAGGAAGTCCTGTTTTGGTCGCTAGGAAAGTTTCGGGCTAATCGGTACTGTACCGGGAGTGCCTGTAGTGTACCGGAAGACCATCGGGAGGGGTATTTCGACCCAAGAGGCTTCATGGGATGTGGGAGAATAAATACCAGCCTTTTTTGGGCTGGTGGAAGTCCCACACAAGGCCCATGCGGCTAGGGAAGAAAAGCCCAAAGGGAAAAGGTGGAAAAAAGGCAAAAAAAGGAGGAATCCTAGTCCTACTAGGATTGGAGGAGGAGTCCTCCTGTCCTCCCCACTTCGGCCGAACCAAGGAGGCTTGGCCCTTGCGCCAAGTCCTCTCCTCCCTCCCTCTTATATATACTAGAGGTTTTAGGGTTTTTGGACAGAATTTTCAGCCACGTGCTACCCGTTCCTCCAGTGCACAGTTTCTCCTCTAGATCGGATTTCTGCAGTACTTAGGCGAAGCACTGTCGGAATAGCTCCACCACCATCACCGAAGCGCCGTCATGCTGCCGGAGAACTCTTCTTCCTCTCTACTCCCTCTTGCTGGATCAAGATGGCAGAGATCGTCATCAAGCCGTACGTGTGCTAAATGCGTAGGTGTCGTCCGTTCGGCGCTAGATCGGAAGGACCGTGATCGAGTTCGCGGGACGGATCGTGATTAAGTTCACGGGACGGATCGTGATCAAGTTCACGGGACGGATCGTGATCAAGTTCACGGGACGGATCGTGATCAAGTTCGCGGGACGGATCGTGATTGGATTGCAGGACGGATCGTGATTGGATCGCGGGACGCTCGGCGATTTGGATCGCGAAGATGTTCGACTACACCAACCGCGTTTCTTAACGCTTCCCGCTTAGCGATCTACAAGGATACATAGATCCACTATCCCTCTCATAGATGCTCATCACCATGGATAGGTCTTGCGTGAACGTAGGAAAATTTGTGTTTCCCATTCAACGTTCCCCAACAGTGGCATCATGAGCTAGGTCTATGTGTAGATGAGATCCCGAGTAGAACACAAAGAGTTTGTGGGCGTTGATGCTTAGATTGCTTCCTCCCTTGGTCGTGTTTTGGTTCAGCGGTATTGTGAGATGAAGCGTCCCAGACCAACATTACTCGTATGCTTACGAGAGACCGGTTCCCTCAACCGCAACTTGTTGCATAGATGGCTTGCGGGTGCCAGTTTCTCTCACTTTAGTTGGGTCGGATTCGATAAAGGCGGTCCTTGAGAAGGTTGAAAAGCCACTAGTGTATCACCGTTGTGGTTTTTGCATAGATGAGAATTGTTCTTGCTAGATACCCGTAGCAGCCACGTAAAACATGCAACAACAATTAGAGGACGTCTAACTTGTTTTTGCAGGGTATGTTGTGATGTGATATGGCCAATTACATGATGTGATATATGTGATGTATGAGATGATCATGTGATGTATAGATTATCACGACTTGCATGTCGATGAGTACGGCAACCGGCAGGAGCCATAGGGTTGTCTTTAATTATTGTATGACCTGTGTGTCAATCATTAAGCGTTATATAATGCTTTACTTTATCGCTAAACGGTAGCAATAGTAGTAGAAGCATGTTGGGCGCGACAACCCCGATGGAGACATGTTGATGGAGATCAAGATGATGGAGATCATGGTGTTGTGCCGGTGACGATGAAGATCATGCCGGTGCTTTCTAGATGGAGATCAAAAGCACAAGTTCATGGCCATATCATGTCACTTATGATTTGCATGTGATGTTAATCCTTTTATGCACCTTGTTTTGCTTAGGACGACGGTAGCATTATAAGGTGATCCCTCACTTAAATTTCAAGATGAATTGTGTTCTCCCCGAGTGTGCACCGTTGCGAAAGTTTGTCGTGTCGAGACACCACATGATGATCGGGTGTGATATACTCTACGTTCACATACAACGGGTGCAAGCCAGTGTTGCACGTGCAGAACACTCGGGTTAAACTTGATGAGCCTAGCATGTACAGACATGGCCTCGGAACACAAGAGACCGAAAGGTCAAACATGAGTCATATAGTAGATATGAGCAACATGATGATGTTCACCATTGAAGCCACCTCAACTCACGTGATGATCGGACTTGAGTTGGTGAATTTGGATCATGTGACACTCAGATGACCTGAGGGATGTCAATTTGAGTGGGAGCTTTAGAAATATGATTAACTAAACTCATTCTCTTGAACAATAGTCTAAGTAAACCTTTGCATATTTATGTTGTAGATCAATGGCTCGCGCAGTAGCACCCCTAAATTTTAATGCCTTACTAGAGAAAGATAAGTTGAAAGATGATGGAAGTAACTTTGTTGACTGGGCCCGTAATCTCAGGATTATCCTCACGGCTTCCCAGAAATCATATGTCCTTGATGCACTGCTTGGTGACCAACCAGAAGACATGACCTCCGAAGACGTTAAGAACGCTTGGGAGTCACGTATTAGAGATTACTCAATAGTTTAGTGTGCAATATTTTATGGCTTAGAACCGGGACTTCAAAGACGTTTTGAACGTCATGGAGCATATGAGATGTTCCAGGAGTTGAAGTTTATCTTTCAGAAGAATGCCCGGATCGAGAGGTATGAGACCTCCGATAAGTTCTATGCTTGCAAGATGGAGGAGAACGGGTCTATCAGTGAACATATACTCAGAATGTCTGGGTATTCAACTCGTCTAGCATAGTTGGGAATTGCCCTTCCGCCAGAGGCGATCACTGACAGAGTTATTCAATCACTGCCACCTAGTTACAAGAGCTTTGTGATGAACTAAAACATGCACGGGATGAACAAGTCAGTCACCGAGCTGTTTGCGATGCTAAAAGTCGCTGAGTCTGAAATCTAGAAAGAACATCAAGTGTTGATGGTCAATAAAACCACTAGTTTCAAGAAGAATGTCAAGGGCAAGGGCAAGAAGGGTAAAACCAAGAAGGATGGCAAAGCAGTTGCTACTCCTACAAAGAAGCCTAAGCATGGACCTAAGCCAGAAACTGAGTGCTTTCATTGCAAGGGAACTGGTCACTGGAAGCGGAACTGCCCCAAGTACCTGGCTGACAAGAAGGCGGCCAATGACAAACAAGGTATATATGATATACATGTTATTGATGTGTACCTTACTAGCTCTCATTGTAGTGCCTGGGTATTTGATACCGGTTCGGTTGCTCACATTTGCAACTCAAAACAGGAACTACGGAATAGACGAAGGCTGGCAAAGGATGAAGTGACGATGCGCGTGGGAAATGGTTCCAAGGTTGATGTGTTCGCCGTCGGCACGCTCTCTCTTCGATTACCATCGGGATTAGTGATGAACCTGAATAATTATTATTTACTGCATGCGTTAAGCATGAACATTATATCTGGATCTTGTTTATTGTGAGACGGTTACTCATTTAAATCAGAGAATAAAGGTTGTTCTATTTATATGAGTGATATCTTTTATGGTCATGCACCCAATGTGAGGGGTTTATTCATATTGAATCTTGATAGTGATGACACACATGTTCATAACATTGATGCCAAAAGATGTAGAGTTGATAATGATAGTACCACTTTCTTGTGGCACTGTCGTTTAGGTCATATTGGTGTAAAACGCATTAGGAAGCTCCATGCTGATGGACTTTTGGAGTCACTTCATTTTGAAGCACTTGACACATGTGAACCATGCCTCATGGGCAAGATGACTAAAACGCCGTTCTCTGGAACAATGGAACGGGCGAGTGACTTATCGGAAATCATACATACTGATGTGTGTGGTCCAATGAATGTTACAGCGCGTGGTGGATATCGTTATTTTCTCACCTTCACTGATGACTGAAGTAGATATGGGTATATTTACTTAATGAAACACAAGTCTAAAGCGTTTGAAAAGTTCAAGCAATTTCAGAGTGAAGTTGAGAATCATCGTAACAAGAAGATTAAATTCCTGCAATCTAATCGAGGAGTTGAATATCTGAGTTATGAGTTTGGCAGTCACTTAAGACCGTGTGGAATTGTTTCACAGTTGACACCGCCTGGAACACCACAGCGTAATGGTGTGTCCGAACGTCGTAATCGAACCTTATTAGATATGGTGCATTCTGTGATGTCTCTTGCTAATTTGCCACTATCGTTTTGGGGTTATGCATTAGAGACAGCTGCATTCACTTTAAATAGGGCACCATCAAAATCCGTTGAGACGACGCCATATGAGCTATGGTTTGGCAAGAGGCCAAATTTGTCATTTCTTAAAGTTTGGGGATGTGATGCTTATGTCAAAAAGCTTCAGCCTGAAAAGTTGGAACCCAAAGCGGAGAAATGTGTCTTCATAGGATACCCGAAAGAGACAGTCGGGTATACCTTCTATCTCAGATCCGAAGGCAAAGTGTTTGCCGCTAAGAACGGAACATTTCTTGAGAAAGAGTTTCTCTCGAAAGAATTGAGTGGGAGGAAAATAGAGCTTGATGAGGTTATTGAACCTTTACTTCCACCAGAAAGTAGCGCAGCGCAGAAAGATGTTTCTGTGGAACCTACGACGATAGAAGAGGAAGTTCATGATGATGATCATGAAGCTTCGGATCAAGCTACTATTGAACCTCGTAGGTCGACAAGGGCGCGTACTACTCCTGAGTGGTACGGCAACCATGTCTTGGAGGTCATGTTGTTGGACAACAATGAACCTACGAGCTATGGTGGAGCAGTGATGGTCCCGGATTTCGAGAAATGGTTAGAGGCCATGAAATCCGAGATGGGATCCATGTATGAAAACAAAGTATGGACTTTGGAAGTATTACCTGAAGGGCGAAAGGCCATTCAGAACAAATGGATCTTTAAGAAGAAGACAAACGCGGACGGTAATGTCACCGTCTATAAAGCTTGACTTGAGGCAAAGGGTTTTTCACAAGTTCAAGAAGTTAACTACGATGAGATATTCTCACCCGTAGCGATGCTTAAGTCTGTCAGAATCATGTTGGCAATAGCTGCTTATTTTGATTATGAAATTTGGCAGATGGATGTCAAAACGGCGTTCCTCAAACGGTTTCCTTGAGGAAGAGTTGTATATGATGCAACCAGAAGGTTTTGTCGATCCAGAGAATGCTGACAAAGTTTGCAAACTCCAGCGATCCATTTATGGGCTGGTGCAAGCATCTCGGAGTTGGAATAAGCACTTTGATGAGGTGATCAAAGCGTTTGAGTTTATACAAGTTTATGGAGAAGCTTGTATTTACAAGAAAGTGAGTGAGAGCTCTATAGTGTTTCTAATATTATATGTGGACGACATATTGCTGATTGGAAACAATATAGAAATGCTGGAAAGCGTGAAGGAATATTTGAACAAGAGTTTTTCAATGAAGAACCTAGGATAAGCTACTTTCATATTAGGCATTAAGATCTATAGAGATAGATCGAGACGCTTAATAGCACTTTCACAGAGCACATACCTTGATAAAGTTTTGAAGAAGTTCAAAATGGATCAGTCCAAGAAGGGGTTCTTGCCTGTGTTACAAGGTGTGAAGTTGAGTAAGACTCAATGCCTAGTGACTGCAGAAGATAGAGAAAAGATGAGTGTCATCCCCTATGCTTCAGCTATAGGATCTATCATGTATGCAATGCTGTGCACAAGACCGGATGTCATCCTTGCCATAAGTATGTCCTGAAGGTTTCAAAGTGATCCTGGAATGGAACACTGGGCAGCGGTCAAGAATATCCTTAAGTACCTGAAAAGGACTAAGGAAATGTTTCTCGTTTATGGAGGTGATGAAGAGCTCGTCATAAAGGGTTACATCGATGCAAGCTTTGACACTGATCCGGATGACTCTAAGTCACAAACCGGATACGAATTTATTCTCAACGGGGGAGCGGTAAGCTAGAGTAGTTCCAAGCAGCATGGTTGCCAATTCTACGTGCGAAGCGGAGTACATCGCAGCCTCGGAGGCAGCGAAGGAAGGTGTCTGGATGAAGCAGTTCATGACAGATCTTGGAGTAGTGCCCAGTGCACTGAATCCAATGAACCTGTTCTGTGACAACACTCGTGCCATTGCTCTGGCCAAGGAACCAAGGTTTCACAAGAGGACCAGACACATAAAGCGACACTTCAACTCTATCCACGATTACATCGAGGAGAAGGACATAAATATTTGCAAAGTGCACACGGATCTGAATGTTGCAGACCCGTTGACTAAACCTCTTCCAAGGGCTAAACATGATCAACACCAGAACTGCATGGGTGTTCGATTCATTACAATGTAAATCACATAGTGATGTGAACTAGATTATTGACTCTAGTGCAAGTGGGAGACTGTTGGAAATATGCCCTAGAGGCAATAAATAAAGTGTTTATTATTATATTTCCTTGTTCATGATAATCGTTTATTTTTCATGCTATAATTGTATTGATTGGAAACACATTACATGTGTGGGTAAATAGACAACACTATGTCCCTAGTATGCCTCTAGTGAACTAGCTTGTTGATCAAAGATGGTCAAGGTTTCCTAGCCATTGACATGTGATGTCATTTGATAACGGGATCACATCATTAGTAGAATGGTGTGATGGACAAGACCCAAACTACAAATGTATCATATGATCATGTTAGTTTATTGCTACTGTTTTCTGCATGTTAAGTATATGTTCCTTTGACCATGAGATCATGCAACTCACGGACATCGGAGGAGTGCCTTGTGTGTATCAAACATCGCAATGTAACTGGGTGACTATAAAGGATTTCTACAGGTATCTCCGAGGGTGTCTGTTGAGTTGGCATGGATCAAGACTGGGATTTGTTACTCCGTGTGACGAAGAGGTATCTCAGGGCCCACTCGTTAATACAACATCACAATAAGCCTTGCAAGAAATTTGACTAAGTGTTAGTCACGGGATTTTGTATTACGGAATGAGTAAAGAGACTTGCCAGTAACAAGGTTGAACTAGGTATGGAGATACCGACGATCGAATCTCGGGCAAGTACATACCGAAGAACAAAGGGAACATCATACCGAAGACAAGACACATCAAGCGCCGCTTCAACTCCATCCGTGATTACATTCAGTCGGGAGATATAGATATTTGTAAAGTGCATATGGATCTAAATGTCGCAGATCCATTGACTAAACCTCTCTCACGAGCAAAACATGATCAACACCAGAATGCTATGGGTGTTCGATTCGTCACAATGTAACTAGATTATTAACTCTAGTGCAAGTGGGAGACTGTTGGAAATATGCCCTAGAGGCAATAATAAAATGTTTATTATTGTATTTCCTAGTTCATGATAATTGTCTATTGTTCATGCTATAATTGTGTTAACCGGAAACCGTAATACATGTGTGAATACATAGACCACAACATGTCCCTAGTGAGCCTCTAGTTGACTAGCTCGTTGATCAATAGATGGTCACGGTTTCATGACCATGGACATTGGATGTCGTTGATAACGGGATCACATCATTAGGAGAATGATGTGATGGACAAGACCCAATCCTAAGCATAGCACAAGATCGTGTAGTTCGTTTGCTAAAGCTTTTCAATGTCAAGTATCGTTTCCTTAGACCATGAGATTGTGCAACTCCCGGATACCGTAGGAATGCTTTGGGTGTGCCAAACGTCACAACGTAACTAGGTGGCTATAAAGGTGCACTACGGGTATCTCCGAAAGTGTCTGTTGGGTTGGCACGAATCGAGACTGGGATTTTTCACTCCATGTGACGGAGAGGTGTCTCTGGGCCCACTCGGTAAGACATCATCATAATGAGCTCAATGTGACTAAGGAGTTAGCCACGGGATGATGTATTACGAAAGGAGTAAAGAGACTTGCCGGTAACGAGATTGAACATGGTATAGAGATACCGACGATCGAATCTTGGGCAAGTATCATACCGATAGACAAAGGGAATTGTATACGGGATTGATTGAATCCCCGACATCGTGGTTCATCCGATGAGATCATCGTGGAGCATGTGGGAGCCAACATGGGTATCCAGATCCCGCTGTTGGTTATTGGCCGAAGAAGTGTCTCGGTCATGTCCACGTGTCTCCCGAACCCGTAGGGTCTACACACTTAAGGTTCGATGACGCTAGGGTTATAGGGAAATGGTATACGTGATTACCAAAAGTTGTTTGGAGTCCCGGATGAGATCTCGGATGTCACGAGGAGCTCTGGAATGGTCCGGAGGTAAAGATTGATATATAGGAAGTCCAGTTTTGGTCACCGGAAAGTTTTCGGGCTCATCGGTATTGTACCGGGAGTGCCGGGAGGGTGCCGGAGGACCCCCGGGAGGGGTGTGATGACCAAAGGACTTCGTGGGCCCTTAGAGGAGGTGGGCCATCCCTTTGTGGGCTGTCCAAGACCTTCTAGAAAGGCCCATGCGGCGGGAGGAGTAGAGATAAGGGCAAAGGAGTTTGAAAAGGAGGAGATCCACCTCTCTTGTGGGACGTGGACTCTCCCCCCACTTCGGCCGAAGCCCTCCTCTTTGGAGGAGGGGACAAGACAGCCCTCCCTCTCCCTCCTCCTATATATACTTGAGGTTTTGGCCTTTTGAGAACAGTTCTGAACTCTCTCTCTCACGGCAAAGCCCTACCTCTATTCTTCCTCCTCCGCAGCGCTTAGGCGAAGCCCTGCCGGAATACCTTGCTACTCCACCACCACCACACCGTCGTGCTGCTGTTGGAGCCCTTCCCTAACCTCTCCTTCCTCCTTGCTGGATCAAGTCATAGGAGACGTCACCGGGCTGCACATGTGTTGAACGCGGAGGCACCGTTGTTCGGCGCTTAGATCGGAATCCACCGCGATCTGAATCGCTGCGAGTACGACTCCATCAACCGCGTTCTTGTAACGCTTCGGCTTAGCGATCTTCAAAGGTATGAAGATGCAATCTCTCCCCACTCGTTGCTGGTTTCTCCATGGATAGATCTTGGTGATCGTAGGAAATTTTTGATTTACTACTACGTCTCCCTACAGTGGTATCAGAGCTAGGTCTATGCGTAGAATCTATGCATGAGTAGAACACAAAGCAGTTGTGGGTGTCGATCTTGTTAATTTTCTTACCACTACTAGTCTTATCTTGATTCGGCGGTATTGTGGGATGAAGCGGCCCGGACCGACTATACACGTACGCTTACGTGAGACTGGTTCCACCGCCTGACATGCACTTTTTGCATAAGGTGGCTAGCGGGTGTTTGTCTCTCCCACCTTAGTCGGATTGGATTCGATGAAAAGGGTCCTTATTAAGGGTAAATAGAAATTGGCATATCACGTTGTGGTTTTGGCATAGGTAAGAAACGTTCTTGCTAGTAACCTATAGCAGCCACGTAAAAACTTGCAACTACAAATTAGAGGACGTCTAACTTGTTTTTGCAGCATATGCCTTGTGATGTGATATGGCCAAAGGATATGATGTGATGCATTGTGATGTATGAGATTGATCATGTTCTTGTAATAGGATTCATGACTTGCATGTCGATGAGTATGACAACCGGCAGGAGCCATAGGAGTTGTCTTATTTTATTATATGACCTGCGTGTCAATCATAAACGCCATGTAATTTCTTTACTTTATTGCTAAACGTTAGCCATAGTAGTAGAAGTAATAGTTGGCGAGACAACTTCATGAAGACACAGTGATGGAGATCATGATGATGGAGATCATGGTGTCATGTCGGTGACAGTGATGATCATGATGCCCCGAAGATGGAGACCAAAGGAGCAAGATGATAATGGACATATCATGTCACTATATTGATTGCATGTGATGTTTATCATGTTTACATCTTATTTGCCTAGAACGACGGTAGTAAATAAGATGATCTCTCACTAAAATTTCAAGAAAAGTGTTCACCCTAAGTGTGCACCGTTGCTAAGGATCGTTGTTCCGAAGCTCCACGTGATGATCGGGTGTGATAGGTTCTAACGTTCGCATACAACAGGTGTAAGCCAGATTTACACACGCGAAACACTTAGGTTGACTTGACGAGCCTAGCATGTACAGACATGGCCTCGGAACACGAAAGACCGAAAGGTCGAACATCAGTCGTATGGAAGATACGATCAACATGGAGATGTTCACCATGGATGACTAGTCCATCTCATGTGATGATCGGACACGGGCTAGTTGACATGGATCATGTGTCACTTGGATGACTAGAGAGATGTCTATCTAAGTGGGAGTTCATTAAATAATTTAAATATGTGAACTTAGTTATCATGAACTTAGTCTAAAATTGTCTTTACAATCTATATTGTAGATCCAATTGTTGGGGAACGTCGCATGGGAAACAAAATTTTCCTACGCACACGCAAACCTATCCATGGTGATGAGCATCTACGAGAGGGAGAGTGGATCTACGTACCCTTGTAGATCGCTAAGCGGGAAGCGTTAAGAAACGCGGTTGGTGTAGTCGAACTTCTTCGCGATCCAAATCGCCGAGCGTCCCGCGATCCAATCACGAACCGTCCCGCGAACACATCATGATCCGTCCCGTGAACTCATCACGATCCGTCTCACGATCTTGATCACGATCTGTCCCGCGAACTCATCACGATCCGTTCCGTGATCACATCACGAACCGTCTCGCGATCTCGATCACGGTCCTTCCGATCTAGCGCCGAACGGACGGCACCTCCGCGTTCAGCACACGTGCAGCTTGATGACGATCTCCACCATCTTGATCCAGCAAGAGGAGGTGGAGAGGAGAGAGAGTTCACCGGCAGCGTGACGGCGCTCCGGTGATGGTGGTGGTGGAGCAATTCCGGCAGGGCTTCGCCTAAGCGCTGCAGAAATCCGATCTAGAGGAGAAACTGTGCACCGGTGAAACGGGTAGCACGTGGCCGGAAATTCTGTCCAAAAACCACCCAATCCACTAGTATATATAGGAGGAGAGGAGAGGAGAGGCAGCCAAGGCCTTTGGGTCGGCCGAAATAGGAGGTGGGAAGAAATCCTACTTCACCTCCAATCCTAGTTGGAGTAGGATTGCCTCCTATTGGCTGATTTTCCACTTTTTGCTTTAGGACTTTCTCTCCTGCGCCATGGGCCTTTGTGGCTGTTTTCCCAGCCCAATAAGGGCTGGTTATTATTCTCCCACAGCCCATGGACCTCTTGGGGTCGAAGTACCCCTCCCGGAGGTCCTCCGGTACACTACCGGCACTCCCGGTACAATACCGATACTCCCGGTACACTACCGATGAGCCCGAAACTTTTCCGGAAACCAAACTGGGACTTCCTATATATGAATCTTTACCTCCGGACCATTCCGGAGCTCCTCGTGACATCCGGGATCTCATCCGGGACTCCGAACAACCTTCGGTCACCACCATACATAACTCTACACTACCGAAACGTCACCGAACCTTAAGTGTGCAGACCCTGCGGGTTCGAGAACTATGTAGACATGACCGAGACACCTCTACGGTCAATAACCAATGGCGGGACCTGGACGTCCACATTGGTTCCTACATATTCTACGAAGATCTTTATCGGTCGAACCTCTATGTCAAGGATTCAGTTAATCCCGTATATCGTTCCCTTTGTTCTTCGGTATGTTACTTGCCCGAGATTCGATCGTCGGTATCTCCATACCTAGTTCAACCTCGTTACCGGCAAGTCTCTTTACTCGTTCCGTAATACAAGATCCCGCAACTAACAATTAGTCACATTGCTTGCAAGGCTTATTGTGATGTTGCATTACCGAGTGGGCCCCGAGATACCTCTCCGTTACACGGAGTAACAAATCCCAGTCTCGATCCATGCCAACTCAACAAACACCATCGGAGATACCTGTAGAGCACCTTTATAGTCACCCAGTTACGTTGCGACGTTTGATACACACAAGGCACTCCTCCGATATCCGTGAGTTGCATGATCTCATGGTCATAGGAACATATACTTGACATGCAGAAAACAGTAGCAATAAACTGAAACGATCATATGCTATGTTTGTAGTTTGGGTCTTATCCATCACATCATTCTCCTAATGATGTGATCCCGTTATCAAATGACATCTCATGTCCATGGCTAGGAAACCTTAACCATCCTTTGATCAACGAGCTAGTCTACTAGAGGCATACTAGGGACATGGTGTTGTCTATGTATCCACACATGTATCTGAGTTTCCGATCAATACAATTATAGCATGGATAATAAACGATTATCACGAACAAGGAAATATGATAATAACTAATCTATTATTGCCTCTAGGGCATATTTCCAACAGTCTCCCACTTGCACTAGAGTCAATAATCTAGTTCACATCACCATGTGATTCGCATTGTTATGAATCTAACACCCAATGAGTTTTGGGGCTCGATCATGCTTTGCATGTGAGAGAGGTCTTATAGTCAACGGGTCTGCGATATTCAGATCCGTGTGTACTTTGCAAATCTCTATGTCAAACCGTAATCACTGCTACCACACTCCACTTGGTACTATTTCCAAATGGCTGCTCCACTATATGTATCCAGATTGCTACTACTAGTCATCCGGATAGGTGTTAAAGCTTGTATCGACGTAACTCTTTACGACGAACTCTTTATCACCTCCATAATCAAGAAACATTTCCTTAGTCCTCTGGTTACTAAGGATAATTCCGACCGCTGTCCAGTGATCCACTCCTGGACCACTCTTGTACCCCTTGACAGACTCGTGGCAAGGCACACATAGGTGCGGTACACAGCATGGCATAATATAGAGCCTATGGCTAAGGCATAGGGGACGACATTCATCCTTTCTCTTTCTTCTGCCGTTGTCGAGCTTTGAGTCTCACTCAACTTCACACCTTACAAATCAGACGAGAACTATTTCTCTGGCTGATCCATTTTGAACTCTTTCAAAATCTTGTCAAGGTATGCACTCATTGAAAGTCTCATCAAGCATCTTGATCTATCTCTATAGATTTTGATGCTCAACAATTAGGTAGCTTTATCCAGGTCTTCCTTAGAAAAACACTTTTCAAACAACCTTTTATGCCTTCCAGAAATTCTACATTATTTCCGATCAACAATATGTCAACCACATATACTTATCAGAAACTCTATAGTGCTCCCACTCACTTTATTGCAAATACAAGTTTCTCGTAAACTTTGTATAAACATCAAAAACTTTGATCACCTCATCAAAGTGTATATTCCAACTCCGAGATGCTTGCTTCAGTCCATGGAAGGATCACCAAAGCTTGCACACCTTTTAGCATCCTTAGGACTGACAAAACCTTCTGGTTGTATCACATACAACCTTTCCTCAAGTAAACCGTTAAGGAAATGATGTTTTGACATCCATCTGTCAGATTTCATAATTGAAAACGCAGCAACTGCTAACATAATTCCAACAGACTTTAGCACCACTACGAGTGAGAAAATCTCATCGTAGTCAACTCCTTGAACTTGTCACAAACAACTTTGCAACAAGTCGAGCTTTACAAATGGTGATATTTACCATCAGCGTCTGTCTTCATTTTTAAAGATCCATTTGTACTCAACGACCTGCCGTCCAACGAGCAAGTCTACCAAAGTCTATACTTGGTTTTCATACATGGATCCTATCTCGGATTTCATGGTCTCATCCATTTGTCGGAATCCGGGCCCATCATCGCTTCTCCATAGCTCGTAGGTTCATCGCTGTCCAACAACATGACCTTTAAGACAGGGTTGTTGTACCACTCAAGAGCAGTACACGTCCTTGTCGACCTACGAGGTTCGATAGTAACTTGATCCGAAGCTTCATGATCATCATCATTAACTTCTTTCTTCAACTAACATAGGCTTCACAGAAACAACTTTCTGCGCTGCGCTACTCTGATTGAAACAAGGTTCAATAACCTCATCAAGTTCTATCTTCCTCCCACTCAATTCTTTCGAGGGAAACCTTTTCTCAGGAAAGGATCCATTCCAGCAACAAACACTTTGCACTCGGATCTGAGATAGAAGGTATACCCAACTGTTCTTGGCGTATTCTATGAAGATGCATTTGTCCGCTTTGGGTTTGAGCTCATTAGGTGAAAACATTTTCCACACAAGCTTCGCAGCCCCAAACATCAAGAAATGACAGCTTTAGGTTTCTATCAAACCATAATTCACACGGTGTCATCTCAACGGATTTAGATGGTGCCCTATTTTAAAGTGAATGCGGTTGTCTCTAATGCATAACCCTAAAACGATAGTATTAAAACGATAAGAGACATCATAGTATGTGCTATATCAAATAAGGCATGACTACGACGTTCGGACACACCATCACACTATGGTGTTCCAGGTGGCGTGAGTTGTGAAACAACTTTCACATTGTCTAAATTTGTATGCCAAACTCGTAACCCAGATATTCACCTCCACGATCATATCGCAGAAATTTTTATCTTCTTGTCACGATGATCTTTAAACTTCACTCTGAACTTTGCTTTGAACCTTTCAAACAATTCAGACTTGTGTTTCATTAAGTAAATATACACTATATCTTCTCAAATCATCAGTGAAGGTAAGAAAACAATGATATTCACCGCAAGCTATAAACACTCATTGGATCGTATACATCAACATGCATTGTTTCCAATAAGTCAATTGCCCATTTCATCAAGCCAGAAAACGGGGTTTAGTCATCTTACCAAAAGGCATGGTCCGCATGTCTCAACCGATTCAAAATCGAATGAGTCCAAAGATCCATCAACATGGAGTTTCTTCATGCGCTTTATACCAATATGACATTTAGCGGCAGTGCCACAAGTATGTGGTACTATCATTATTAACTTTGCATCTTTTGGCATCATTGTTATGAACATGTGTATTACTATGATCAAGATTCAATGAACCACACTTACTAGGTGCATGACCATTGAAGGTATTTATTCATGTAAGCAGAATAACCATTATTCTCTAACTTGAATGAATAACCGTGTTGCAATAAACATGATCTAATCACGTTCATGCTTCAATGCAAAACACCAAATAATATTTAGGTTCGTCACTAATCCCGAAGGTAGAGAGAGCGTGCGATGTTTGATCATATCAACCTTGGAAACATTTCCAACACACATCGTCACCTCACACTTAGCTAGTTCTCCATTTATTCCGTAGCTTTTATTTCGAGCAACCGAACCGGTATCCAATACCCAGGTGCTACTAGGAGTACTAGCAAGGTACACATCAATAACATGCATATCAAATATACTTCTGTCGACTTAGCCAGCCTTCTTATCTACCATGTATCCAGGGTTGTTCCGCTTCAGTGACCGTTCTCCTCATAATGGAAGCACTCAGTCTCGGGTTTAGGTTCAACTTTGGGCTGCTTCACTGGAGCAGCAACTGACTTGCCATCCATGAAGTTTCCCTACTTGCCCTTGCCCTTCTCGAAACTAGTGGTTTTTACTAACCATCAACACTTTGATGCTCCTTTTTGACTTCTACCTTCGCGGTGTCAAAACATCGCGAGAAGCTCAGGAATCATTTCTATCCCTGGCAATTTATAGTTCATCACCAAGTTCTAGTAGCTTAGTGATAGTGACTTGGAGAACTATATCAATCACTATCTTATCTGGAAGATCAACTCCCACTCGATTCAAGCGATTGTGGCACCTAGACAATCTAAGCACATGCTCAACTATTGAGCTATTCTCTTTCGTCTTGCAAGCAAAGAATCTTTGTTTGAGATCTCATATCTCATAACACGGGCACGAGCCTGAGATCACAATCTCAGCTCTTAGAACATCTCGTATGTTCCGTGACGTTCAAAACGTCTTGGAGCCTCAATTCTAAGTCGTAATGCATGACGCACTAAACTATCAAGTAGTCATCAGAACGTGCCTGTCAGATGTTCACAACATCTACAGACGACGCTAGAGGGGGTGGCGTACCGAACGGTGCATTAAGGACATAAGCCTTCTGTGCAGCAATGAGGACAATCCTCATATCACGGACCCAGTCCGCAATATTGCTACCATCATCTTTCAACTCTATTTCTCTAGGAACATATAAAAACACACGGGAGCTACAGTGCGAGCTAGTAATCTACAACATAATTTGCAAAGACACTACTGACTATGTTCATGATAATGAGTTCAATTAATCATATTACTTAAGAACTCCCACTCAAATTGACATCCCTCAGGTCATCTGAGTGTCACATGATCCAAATTCACCAACTCGAGTCCGATCATCACGTGAGTTGAGGTGGCTTCAATGGTGAACATCATTATGTTGATCATATCTACTATATGACTCATGCTCGACCTTTCGGTCTCTTGTGTTCCGAGGCCATGTCCTTACATGCTAGGCTCGTCAAGTTTAACCCGAGTGTTCCGCATGTGCAAATCTGTCTTGCACCCGTTGTATGTGAACGTAGAGTCTATCACACCCGATCATCACGTGGTGTCTCAACACGACGAACTTTCGCAACGGTGCACACTTGGGGAGAACACAATTTATCTTGAAATTAAGTGAGGGATCACCTTATAATGCTACCGTCGTCCTAAGCAAAACAAGGTGCATAAAAGGATTAACATCTCATGCAATTCATAAGTGACATGATATGGCCATCAACTTGTGTTTAAGATCTCCATCTTCGAAACACCGGCATGATCTCCATCGTCACCGGCACGACACCATGATCTCCATCAACGTGTCGCCATCGGGGTTGTCACGCCCTGCATGCTTCTACTACTATTGCTACCGTAGCGATAAAGTAAAGCATTACATAGCGCTTTAATGATTGACACGCAGGTCATACAATAATTAAAGACAACCCTATGGCTCCTGCCGGTTGCCGTAATCACCGACATGCAAGTCGTGATAATCTATACATCACATGATCATCTCATACATCACATATATCTCATCATGTAATTGGCCATATCATATCACAACATACCCTGCAAAAACAAGTTAGACGTCCTCTAATTGTTGTTGCATGTTTTACGTGGCTGCTACGGGTATCTAGCAAGAACAATTCTCACCTACGCAAAACCACAACGGTGATACACTAGTTTGCTTTTCAACCTTCTCAAGGACCGCCTTTGTCGGATCCGATCCAACTAGAGTAAGAGAAACTGTCACCCGCAAGCCAGCTAAGCAACAAGTTGCATCGCAGGAACCGGTCTCTCGTAAGCGTACGAGTAATGTTGGTCCGGGCCGCTTCATCTCACAATACCGCTGAACCAAAATCCGACCAAGGGAGGAAGCAATCTAAGCATCAACGCCCACAAACCTTTTGTGTTCTACTCGAGATCTCATCGAACCATCAACCTAGCTCATGATGCCACTGTTGGGGAACGTCGCATGGGAAACAAAATTTTCCTACGCACACGCAAACCTATCCATGGTGATGAGCATCTACGAGAGGGAGAGTGGATCTACGTACCCTTGTAGATCGCTAAGCGGGAAGCGTTAAGAAACGCGGTTGGTGTAGTCGAACTTCTTCGCGATCCAAATCGCCGAGCGTCCCGCGATCCAATCACGAACCGTCCCGCGAACACATCATGATCCGTCCCGTGAACTCATCACGATCCGTCTCACGATCTTGATCACGATCTGTCCCGCGAACTCATCACGATCCGTTCCGTGATCACATCACGAACCGTCTCGCGATCTCGATCACGGTCCTTCCGATCTAGCGCCGAACGGACGGCACCTCCGCGTTCAGCACACGTGCAGCTTGATGACGATCTCCACCATCTTGATCCAGCAAGAGGAGGTGGAGAGGAGAGAGAGTTCACCGGCAGCGTGACGGCGCTCCGGTGATGGTGGTGGTGGAGCAATTCCGGCAGGGCTTCGCCTAAGCGCTGCAGAAATCCGATCTAGAGGAGAAACTGTGCACCGGTGAAACGGGTAGCACGTGGCCGGAAATTCTGTCCAAAAACCACCCAATCCACTAGTATATATAGGAGGAGAGGAGAGGAGAGGCAGCCAAGGCCTTTGGGTCGGCCGAAATAGGAGGTGGGAAGAAATCCTACTTCACCTCCAATCCTAGTTGGAGTAGGATTGCCTCCTATTGGCTGATTTTCCACTTTTTGCTTTAGGACTTTCTCTCCTGCGCCATGGGCCTTTGTGGCTGTTTTCCCAGCCCAATAAGGGCTGGTTATTATTCTCCCACAGCCCATGGACCTCTTGGGGTCGAAGTACCCCTCCCGGAGGTCCTCCGGTACACTACCGGCACTCCCGGTACAATACCGATACTCCCGGTACACTACCGATGAGCCCGAAACTTTTCCGGAAACCAAACTGGGACTTCCTATATATGAATCTTTACCTCCGGACCATTCCGGAGCTCCTCGTGACATCCGGGATCTCATCCGGGACTCCGAACAACCTTCGGTCACCACCATACATAACTCTACACTACCGAAACGTCACCGAACCTTAAGTGTGCAGACCCTGCGGGTTCGAGAACTATGTAGACATGACCGAGACACCTCTACGGTCAATAACCAATGGCGGGACCTGGACGTCCACATTGGTTCCTACATATTCTACGAAGATCTTTATCGGTCGAACCTCTATGTCAAGGATTCAGTTAATCCCGTATATCGTTCCCTTTGTTCTTCGGTATGTTACTTGCCCGAGATTCGATCGTCGGTATCTCCATACCTAGTTCAACCTCGTTACCGGCAAGTCTCTTTACTCGTTCCGTAATACAAGATCCCGCAACTAACAATTAGTCACATTGCTTGCAAGGCTTATTGTGATGTTGCATTACCGAGTGGGCCCCGAGATACCTCTCCGTTACACGGAGTAACAAATCCCAGTCTCGATCCATGCCAACTCAACAAACACCATCGGAGATACCTGTAGAGCACCTTTATAGTCACCCAGTTACGTTGCGACGTTTGATACACACAAGGCACTCCTCCGATATCCGTGAGTTGCATGATCTCATGGTCATAGGAACATATACTTGACATGCAGAAAACAGTAGCAATAAACTGAAACGATCATATGCTATGTTTGTAGTTTGGGTCTTATCCATCACATCATTCTCCTAATGATGTGATCCCGTTATCAAATGACATCTCATGTCCATGGCTAGGAAACCTTAACCATCCTTTGATCAACGAGCTAGTCTACTAGAGGCATACTAGGGACATGGTGTTGTCTATGTATCCACACATGTATCTGAGTTTCCGATCAATACAATTATAGCATGGATAATAAACGATTATCACGAACAAGGAAATATGATAATAACTAATCTATTATTGCCTCTAGGGCATATTTCCAACACCAATAGCCAACATGAATGTCATCCTAAACTTCAACGCGTTCTTAGAGAAAACCAAGCTGAAAGATGATGGTAGCAACTATGCGGACTGGGTCCGTGGATTGAGGATCATCCTCATAGCTTCCAAGAAATTGTATGTCCTTGATGCACCACTAGGTGACCCACCCTTCTCCCAGCAAAGCAAGACGTTGCGAACGCTTGGCATTCTCGCTGCGATGATTACTCCATTGTTCAGTGCGGCATTCTTTACAGTTTAGAACCGGGGCTCCAAAAGCGTTTTGAGCAACACTGAGCATATGAGATGTTCCAAGAGCTGAAACTGGTTTTCCAAGCTCATGCCCGGATCGAGAGATATGACATCTCTGACAAGTTCTTCAGCTGTAAGATGGAGGAGAATAGTACTGTCAGTGAGCACATCCGCAAGATGTCTGGGCTACACAACCTCTTGACTCAGCTGGGAGTTAATCTCCCGGATGACTCGGTCATTGACAGAATCCTCCAGTCGCTTCCACCTAGCTACAAGAGCTTTGTGATGAACTACAACATGCAAGGGATGGAGAAGTCCATTCCTGAGTTGTACTCGATGCTGAAATCAGCAGAGGTCGAGATCAGAAAGGAGCATCAAGTGTTGATGGTAAATAAGACCACTAGTTTCAAGAAAGGCAAGGGTAAGAAGAACTTCAAGAAGGACGGCAAAGTTGTTGCCGCGCCTGGTAAGCAAGTTGCCGGGAAGAAGAAGAACAAGCATGGACCCAAGCCTGAGACTGAGTGCTTTTACTGCAAGGGTACCGGTCACTGGAAGCGGAACTACCCCAAGTACTTAGCGGATAAGAAGGACGACAACATTAAAGGTATATGTGATATACTTGTTATTGATGTGTACCTAACCAGTGCTCGTAGTAGCTCCTGGGTATTTGATACCGGTGCAGTTGCTCACATTTGTAACTCCAAGCAGGAGCTGCAAAAGAAGCGGAGGCTGGCAAAGGACGAGGTGACGATGCGTCGGGAATGGTTCCAAGGTCGATGTGATCGCCGTCGACATGCTACCTCTACATCTACCTTTGGGATTAGTGTTAAACCTTAATAATTATTATTTAGTACCAGCTTTGAGCATGAACATTGTATCTGGATCTCGCTTGATGCGAGATGGCTACTCATTTAAATCTGAGAATAATGGTTGTTCTATTTATATGAGAGAAATGTTTTATGGTCATGCCCCGCTGGTCAATGGTTTATTTTTGATGAATCTCGAATGCGATGTTACACATGTCCATAGTGTGAGTACCAAAAAGTGTAAGGTTGATAACGATAGTCCCACTTACATGTGGCACTGCCGCCTTGGTCATATTGGTATCAAACGCATGAAGAAGCTCCATACTGATGAACTTTTGGAGTCTCTTGATTTCGAATCATTTGAGACGTGCGAACCATGCCTCATGGGCAAGATGACCAAGACTCCGTTCTTCGGAACAATTGAGCGAGCAACTGACTTGTTGGACATAATACATACCGATGTATGCGGTCCAATGAGTGTCGAGGCTCGTGGTGGCTACCGTTATGTTCTCACCCTCACTGATGACTTGAGTAGATATGGGTATGTCTACTTAATGAAACATAAGTCTGAAACTTTTGAAATGTTCAAGGAATTTCAGAGTGAGGTAGAGAATCGACGTGACAGGAAAATAAAGTGCCTACGATCTGATCGTGGCGGAGAATATTTAAGTCACGAGTTTGGCACACACCTAAGGAAATGTAGAATTGTTTCACAACTCACGCCGCCTGGCACACCTCAGCGAAATGGTGTGTCTGAACGTCGTAATCGCACTCTATTAGATATGGTACGATCTATGATGTCTCTTACCGACTTACCGCTATCATTTTGGGGATATGCATTAGAGACTGCCGCATTCACTTTAAATAGGACACCGTCAAAATCCGTTGAGACGACACCGTATGAATTATGGTTTGGAAAGAAACCTAAGTTGTCGTTTCTAAAAGTTTGGGAATGCGATGCTTATGTGAAGAAACTTCAACCTGAGAAGCTCGAACCCAAAGCGGAAAAATGCATCTTCATAGGATATCCCAAAGAGACTATTGGGTTTTTCCGCTTCAGCGAACATTCTCCTCATAACAGAAGCACTTAGTCTCGGGTTCAGGCTCAACCTTGGGTTTCTTCACTAGAGCAACAACTGGCTTGCCATTCCTGAAGTTTTCCCTTCTTGCCCTTGCCCCTTTTGAAACTAGTGGTTTAACTTAACCATCAACACTTGATGCTCCTTCTTGATTTCTACCTTCGTGGTGTCAAACATCACGAACAACTCAGGGATCATCTTATCCATCCCTGGCATGTTATAGTTCATCACGAAGCTCTAGTAGCTTGGTGGCAGTGACTTGGAGAACTGCATTAATCACTATCTCATCTGGAAGATTAACTCCCACTTGATTCAAGTGATTGTAGCACCCAGACAATCTGAGCACACGCTCAGCGATTGAGCTATTCTCCTTTATCTTGCAGACAAAGAATCTTGTTGGAGGTCTCATACCTCTCAACATAGGCACGAGCCTGAGATCACAATCTCAGCTCCTAGAACATCTCATATGTTCCGTGACGTTCAAAACGTTTTGGAGCCTCAATTCTAAGCCGTAATGCATGACGCATTGAACTATCATGTAGTCACCAAAAAGTGGCTGTCATATGTTCACAACATCTACAGACAACGCTTGAGGGAGTGGTGCAGTTAGCGGTACATCAAAAACATAAGCTTTCTGTGCAGCAATGAGGACAATCCTCAGATCACGGACTCAGTCCGCATTATTGCTACCATCAACTTTCAACTTACTTTTCTCTAGGATTGTATCAATAAAACTGTGGAGCTACAGCGCGAGCTATCTACGACATAATTTGCAAGGACATTTTTAGACTAAGTTCATGATAATTAAGTTCATTTAATCAAATTATTAATGAACTCCCACTTAGATAGACATCTCTCTAGTCTTCCAAGTGATACATGATCCATGTCAACTAGCCCGTGTCCGATCATCACGTGAGACGGACTAGTCATCCATGGTGAACATCTCTATGTTGATCGTATCTTCTATACGACTCATGTTCGACCTTTCGGTCCTCCGTGTTCCGAGGCCATGTCTGTACATGCTAGGCTCGTCAAGTCAACCTAAGTGTTTCGCATGTGTAAATCTGGCTTACACCCGTTGTATGCGAACGTTAGAACCTATCACACCCGATCATCACGTGGTGCTTCGGAACGACGATCCTTAGCAACGGTGCACAGTTAGGGTGAACACCTTTCTTGAAATTTTATTGAGAGATCATCTTATTTACTACCGTCGTTCTATGCAAATAAGATGTAAACATGATAAACATCACATGCAATCAATATAGTGACATGATATGGCCAATATCATCTTGCTCCTTTGATCTCCATCTTCGGGGCACCATGATCATCACTGTCACCGGCACGACACCATGATCTCCATCATCATGATCTCCATCATTGTGTCTTCATAAAGTTGTCTCGCCAACTATTACTTCTACTACTACAGCTAACGTTTAGCAAAAAAGTAAAGTAATTACATGGCGTTTATGATTGACACGCAGGTCATACAATAATATAAGACAACTCCTATGGCTCCTGCCGGTTGTCATAGTCATCGACATGCAAGTCGTGAACCCTATTACAAGAACATGATCAATCTCATACATCACAATGCATCACATCACATCCTTTTGGCCATATCACATCACACGGCATATGCTGCAAAAACAAGTTAGACGTCCTCTAATTTGTAGTTGCAAGTTTTTACGTGGTTGCTATAGGTTTCTAGCAAGAACGTTTCTTACCTACGTCAAAACCACAACGTGATATGCCAATTGCTATTTACCCTTCATAAGGACCCTTTTCATCGAATCCAATCCGACTAAGGTGGGAGAGACAGACACCCGCTAGCCACCTTATGCAACTAGTGCATGTCAGGCGGTGGAACCGGTCTCACGTAAGCGTACGTGTAAGGTTGGTCCGGGCCGCTTCATCCCACAATACCGTCGAATCAAGATAAGACTAGTAACGGCAAGCATATTAACAAAATCGACGCCCACAACTGCTTTGTGTTCTACTCGTGCATAGATTCTACGCATAGACCTAGCTCATGATGCCACTGTTGGGAGACGTAGTAGTAAATCAAAATTTTCCTACGTGTCACCAAGATCTATCTATGGAGAAACCAGCAAACGAGTGGGGAGAGATTGGATCTTCATACCTTTGAAGATCGCTAAGCGGAAGCGTTACAAGAACGCGGTTGATGGAGTCGTACTCGCAGCGATTCAGATCGCGGTAGATCCGATCAAGTGCCGAACGGACGGCACCTCCGCGTTCAACACACGTGCAGCCCGGTGACGTCTCCAACACCTTGATCCAGCAAGGAGGAAGGAGAGGTTGGGGAAGGGCTCCAACAGCAGCACGACGGCGTGGTGGTGGTGGAGTAGCAAGGTATTCCGACAGGGCTTCGCCTAAGCGCTGCGGAGGAGGAAGAAGAGAGGTAGGGCTTTGCCGTGAGAGAGAGAGATCAAATCCTGTCTCAAAACATCCAAAACCTCAAGTATATATAGGAGGAGGGACGTGGAGGGCTGGCTTGGCCTCTACTCCAAAGAGGAGAGGGTCGGCCGAATTAAAGGGAGAGTCCACCTCCCACAAGGGAGGTGGATCTCCTCCTTTTAAATCCTTTTTGCCTTATCTCCTTATCTCCAGCCGCATGGGCCTTTAGCAAAAAGTCTTGCCCAGCCCAATAAGGGCTGGCACACTTTATCTAACAGCCCATGTGGTCCTTTGGTCGTCACACCCCTCCCGGGGTCCTCCGGCACCCTCCCGGCACTCCCGGTACACTACCGATGAGCCCGAAAACTTTCCGGTGACCAAAACTGGACTTCCTATATATCAATCTTTACCTCCGGACCATTCCGGAGCTCCTCGTGACGTCCGGGATCTCATCCGGGACTCCGAACAACCTTCGGTAATCACGTATACCATTTCCCTATAACCCTAGCGTCATCGAACCTTAAGTGTGTAGACCCTACGGGTTCGGGAGACACGTAGACATGACCGAGACACCTCTCCGGCCAATAACCAACAGCGGGATCTGGATACCCATGTTGGCTCCCACGTACTCCACGATGATCTCATCGGATGAACCACGATGTCGGGGATTCAATCAATCCCGTATTCAATTCCCTTTGTCTATCGGTATGATACTTGCCCGAGATTCGATCGTCGGTATCCCCATACCTTGTTCAATCTCGTTACTGGCAAGTCTCTTTACTCGTTCCGTAATACATCATCCCGTGGCTAACTCCTTAGTCACATTGAGCTCATTATGATGATGTCTTACCGAGTGGGCCCAGAGATACCTCTCCGTCACACGGAGTGACAAATCCCAGTCTCGATTCGTGCCAACCCAACAGACACTTTTGGAGATACCCGTAGCGTACCTTTATAGCCACCCAGTTACGTTGTGACGTTTGGCACACCCAAAGTATTCCTACGGTATCCGGGAGTTACACAATCTCATGGTCTAAGGAAATGACACTTGACATTGAAAAGCTTTAGCAAACGAACTACACGATCTTTGTGCTATGCTTAGGATTGGGTCTTGTCCATCACATCATTCTCCTAATGATGTGATCCCGTTATCAACGACATCCAATGTCCATGGTCATGAAACCGAGACCATCTATTGATCAACGAGCTAGCCAACTAGAGGCTCACTAGGGACACGTTGTGGTCTATGTATTCACACATGTATTACGGTTTCCGGTTAACACAATTATAGCATGAACAATAGACAATTATCATGAACCATGAAATACAATAATAACCAATTTATTATTGCCTCTAGGGCATATTTCCAACAGTCTCCCACTTGCACTAGAGTCAATAATCTAGTTCACATCACCATGTGATTAACACTTACATCACCATGTGATCATATCATCAAGTGATTAACACCCAATAAGTTCTGGGGTTTGTTCATGTTCTGCTCGTGAAAGAGGGTTTTTTTTAGTCAACGGGTCTGCGACATTCAGATCCGTGTGTACCTTGCAAACTTTCCATGTCATATTTGTAGATACTGCTCCCACGCTCCACTTGGAGCTATTCCAAATGGCTGCTCCACTATACGTAGCCAGATTTCTACTAAGAGTCATCCGGATTGGAGTTAAAGCTTGCATCATCGTAACCCTTTACGATGAACTCTTTATCACCTCCATAATCGAGAAATATTTCCTTAGTTCTCAAGTTACTAAGGATAACTTTGACCATTGTCCAGTGATCCACTCTTGGATTACTCTTGTACCCCTTGACAGACTCATGGCAAGGCACACACAGGTGCGGTACACAGCATGGCATACTATATAGAGCCTATGGCTAAAGCATAGGAGATGACACTCATCTTTTCTTTATCTTCTGCCGTGGTCAGGTATTGAGTCTTACTCAATTTCACACCTTACAACACAATCAAGAACTCCTTCTTTGACCCATCTATTTTGAACTCCTTCAAAAACTTGTCAAGGTATGTCTTCGTCGAAAAAACTTATCAAGCGAATAGATCTATCCCTATAGATCTAGATGCTTAATAAAATAGTAGCTTTATCTGGGTCTTCCTTTGAAAAAAACTTTTCAAACAACCCTTCATGCTCTTCCAGAAATTCTACATCATTTCCGATCAATAATATGTCAACTACATATTCTTATAAGAAATTCCATAGTGCTCCCACTCACTTTCTTGCAAATACAAGTTTCTCATAAACTTTGTATAAACTTAAACACTTTGATCACCTCATCAAAGCATATATTCCAACTCCGAGATGCTTGCTCCAGTCCATAGAAGGATCGCTGGAGTTTGCATATTATTAGCATCCTTAGGATTGACAAAACCTTCTGGTTGTATCACATACAACTCTTCCTCACAGAAACCATTACAGAAACCTTGTTTTGTCATCCATCTGCCAGATTTCATAATCGAAAAATGCAGCAACTGCTAACAAAATTTTAATAGACTTTTAGCATCACTACAGATGAGACAATCTCATCACAGTCAACTCCTTGAACTTGGCGGAAACTTCTTTGCGACAAGTCGAGCTTTATAAACGGTGATATTTCACCATTAGCGTCTATGATTATCTCAAAGGTCCATTTGTACTCAATGACCCGCCATTCAACAGGCAAGTCTACCAAAGTCCATACTTGGTTTTCATACATGGATCCTTTCTTGGATTTCATGGCTCCTAGCCATTTGTTAGAATCCGGGCCCACCATCGCTTCTCCATAGTTCGTAGGTTCATCGTTGTCCAACAACATGATTTCCAAGACAGGGTTGTCGTACTACTCAGGAGCAGTACGCGTCCTTGTCGACCTACGAGGTTCAATAGTGACTTGATCCGAAGCTTCATGATCATCATCATTAACTTCATTTTAAACTGAGTAGGCTCTACAGAAACATCTTTCTGTGCTGCGCTATTCTCTGGTTGAAACAAAGGTTCAACAATGTTATCAAATTCTATCTTCCTCCCACTCAATTCTTTCGAGAGAAACTCTTTCTCAAGAAAGGACCCATTCTTAGAAACAAACACATTTTGCGCTTGGATCTGAAATAGAAGGTATACCCAATGTCTCATTAAGGTATTCTATGAAGATACATTTGTCTGCTTTGGGTTCGAGCTCGCTAGCTGAAAAACCCATTTTCACATAAGCGTCGCAGCCCCAAACATTAAGAAATGACAGCTTAGGCTTCTGTCAAACCATAATTCTCACGGTGTCATCTCAACAGACTTAGATGGTGCCTTATTAAAGTGAATGGATTTGTCTTTAATGCATAACCCCATAATGATAGTGGTAAAACGATAAGAGACATCATAGTACTCACTATATCCAATAGAGCACGACTACGACGTTCGAACACACCATCACACTATGGTGTTCCAGGAGGCGTGAGCTGTGAAACAATTTCCACATTGTCTAAAATTGCATACCAAACTCGTAACTTAGATATTCACCTCCATGATCATATCATAGACATTTATCTTCTTGTCACGATGATCTTTAACTTCACTCTGAAACTCCTTGAACCTTTCAAACATTTCAGATTCGTGTTTCATTAAGTAAATATCCCCATATTTACTCAAATCATCAGTGAAGGTAAAGAAAAACAACGATATCCACTGTGTGTTTCAACACTCATTGGACCACATACATCAACATGTATTATTTCCAATAAGCCACTTGCCCGCTCCATCATATTGGATGACGGGGTCTCAGTCATCTTGCCCAAGAGGCATGGCTCGCATGTCTCAACCGATTCGAAATCGAGTGAGTCAAAAATCCATCATCATGGAGTTTCTTCATGCGATTTATACCAATATGACATTTAGCGGTAGTGCCACAAGTATGTGGTACTATCATTATTACCTTTATATATTTTTGGTACCAACGTTATGAACATGTGTACTACTACGATCATGATTCGATAAACCATTCCGAGTGGGTGCATGACAATTGAAGGCATTATCCATGTAAATAGAATAACCATTATTCTCTAACTTATATGAATAACCGTATTGCACTAATCATGATCTAATCACGTTCATGCTCAACGCAAACACCAAATAACATTTATTTAGGTTTATCACAAATCCCGAAGGTAGAGAGAGCGTGCGATGGTGATCACATCAATCTTGGAAACACTTCCAACACACATCGTCACCTTTCACCTAGCTAGTCTCCGTTTATTCCGTAGCTTTTATTTCGAGTTGCTAGCACTTAGCAACCGAACCGGTATCCAATACCCAGGTGCTACTAGGAGTACCAGCAAGGTACACATCACTAACACGTATATCAAATATACCTCCATTGACATTACCAGCCTTCTTATCTACCAAGCATCTAGGGTTTTTCCGCTTCAGCGAACATTCTCCTCATAACAGAAGCACTTAGTCTCGGGTTCGGGCTCAACCTTGGGTTTCTTCACTAGAGCAACAACTGGCTTGCCATTCCTGAAGTTTTCCCTTCTTGCCCTTGCCCCTTTTGAAACTAGTGGTTTAACTTAACCATCAACACTTGATGCTCCTTCTTGATTTCTACCTTCGTGGTGTCAAACATCACGAACAACTCAGGGATCATCTTATCCATCCCTGGCATGTTATAGTTCATCACGAAGCTCTAGTAGCTTGGTGGCAGTGACTTGGAGAACTGCATTAATCACTATCTCATCTGGAAGATTAACTCCCACTTGATTCAAGTGATTGTAGCACCCAGACAATCTGAGCACACGCTCAGCGATTGAGCTATTCTCCTTTATCTTGCAGACAAAGAATCTTGTTGGAGGTCTCATACCTCTCAACATAGGCACGAGCCTGAGATCACAATCTCAGCTCCTAGAACATCTCATATGTTCCGTGACGTTCAAAACGTTTTGGAGCCTCAATTCTAAGCCGTAATGCATGACGCATTGAACTATCATGTAGTCACCAAAAAGTGGCTGTCATATGTTCACAACATCTACAGACAACGCTTGAGGGAGTGGTGCAGTTAGCGGTACATCAAAAACATAAGCTTTCTGTGCAGCAATGAGGACAATCCTCAGATCACGGACTCAGTCCGCATTATTGCTACCATCAACTTTCAACTTACTTTTCTCTAGGATTGTATCAATAAAACTGTGGAGCTACAGCGCGAGCTATCTACGACATAATTTGCAAGGACATTTTTAGACTAAGTTCATGATAATTAAGTTCATTTAATCAAATTATTAATGAACTCCCACTTAGATAGACATCTCTCTAGTCTTCCAAGTGATACATGATCCATGTCAACTAGCCCGTGTCCGATCATCACGTGAGACGGACTAGTCATCCATGGTGAACATCTCTATGTTGATCGTATCTTCTATACGACTCATGTTCGACCTTTCGGTCCTCCGTGTTCCGAGGCCATGTCTGTACATGCTAGGCTCGTCAAGTCAACCTAAGTGTTTCGCATGTGTAAATCTAGCTTACACCCGTTGTATGCGAACGTTAGAACCTATCACACCCGATCATCACGTGGTGCTTCGGAACGACGATCCTTAGCAACGGTGCACAGTTAGGGTGAACACCTTTCTTGAAATTTTATTGAGAGATCATCTTATTTACTACCGTCGTTCTATGCAAATAAGATGTAAACATGATAAACATCACATGCAATCAATATAGTGACATGATATGGCCAATATCATCTTGCTCCTTTGATCTCCATCTTCGGGGCACCATGATCATCACTGTCACCGGCACGACACCATGATCTCCATCATCATGATCTCCATCATTGTGTCTTCATAAAGTTGTCTCGCCAACTATTACTTCTACTACTACAACTAACGTTTAGCAAAAAAGTAAAGTAATTACATGGCGTTTATGATTGACACGCAGGTCATACAATAATATAAGACAACTCCTATGGCTCCTGCCGGTTGTCATAGTCATCGACATGCAAGTCGTGAACCCTATTACAAGAACATGATCAATCTCATACATCACAATGCATCACATCACATCCTTTTGGCCATATCACATCACACGGCATATGCTGCAAAAACAAGTTAGACGTCCTCTAATTTGTAGTTGCAAGTTTTTACGTGGTTGCTATAGGTTTCTAGCAAGAACGTTTCTTACCTACGTCAAAACCACAACGTGATATGCCAATTGCTATTTACCCTTCATAAGGACCCTTTTCATCGAATCCAATCCGACTAAGGTGGGAGAGACAGACACCTGCTAGCCACCTTATGCAACTAGTGCATGTCAGGCGGTGGAACCGGTCTCACGTAAGCGTACGTGTAAGGTTGGTCCGGGCCGCTTCATCCCACAATACCGTCGAATCAAGATAAGACTAGTAACGGCAAGCATATTAACAAAATCGACGCCCACAACTGCTTTGTGTTCTACTCGTGCATAGATTCTACGCATAGACCTAGCTCATGATGCCACTGTTGGGAGACGTAGTAGTAAATCAAAATTTTCCTACGTGTCACCAAGATCTATCTATGGAGAAACCAGCAAACGAGTGGGGAGAGATTGGATCTTCATACCTTTGAAGATCGCTAAGCGGAAGCGTTACAAGAACGCGGTTGATGGAGTCGTACTCGCAGCGATTCAGATCGCGGTAGATCCGATCAAGTGCCGAACGGACGGCACCTCCGCGTTCAACACACGTGCAGCCCGGTGACGTCTCCAACACCTTGATCCAGCAAGGAGGAAGGAGAGGTTGGGGAAGGGCTCCAACAGCAGCACGACGGCGTGGTGGTGGTGGAGTAGCAAGGTATTCCGACAGGGCTTCGCCTAAGCGCTGCGGAGGAGGAAGAAGAGAGGTAGGGCTTTGCCGTGAGAGAGAGAGATCAAATCCTGTCTCAAAACATCCAAAACCTCAAGTATATAGGAGGAGGGACGTGGAGGGATGGCTTGGCCTCTACTCCAAAGAGGAGAGGGTCGGCCGAATTAAAGGGAGAGTCCACCTCCCACAAGGGAGGTGGATCTCCTCCTTTTAAATCCTTTTTGCCTTATCTCCTTATCTCCAGCCGCATGGGCCTTTAGCAAAAAGTCTTGCCCAGCCCAATAAGGGCTGGCACACTTTATCTAACAGCCCATGTGGTCCTTTGGTCGTCACACCCCTCCCGGGGTCCTCCGGCACCCTCCCGGCACTCCCGGTACACTACCGATGAGCCCGAAAACTTTCCGGTGACCAAAACTGGACTTCCTATATATCAATCTTTACCTCCGGACCATTCCGGAGTTCCTCGTGACGTCCGGGATCTCATCCGGGACTCCGAACAACCTTCGGTAATCACGTATACCATTTCCCTATAACCCTAGCGTCATCGAACCTTAAGTGTGTAGACCCTACGGGTTCGGGAGACACGTAGACATGACCGAGACACCTCTCCGGCCAATAACCAACAGCGGGATCTGGATACCCATGTTGGCTCCCACGTACTCCACGATGATCTCATCGGATGAACCACGATGTCGGGGATTCAATCAATCCCGTATTCAATTCCCTTTGTCTATCGGTATGATACTTGCCCGAGATTCGATCGTCGGTATCCCCATACCTTGTTCAATCTCGTTACTGGCAAGTCTCTTTACTCGTTCCGTAATACATCATCCCGTGGCTAACTCCTTAGTCACATTGAGCTCATTATGATGATGTCTTACCGAGTGGGCCCAGAGATACCTCTCCGTCACACGGAGTGACAAATCCCAGTCTCGATTCGTGCCAACCCAACAGACACTTTCGGAGATACCCGTAGCGTACCTTTATAGCCACCCAGTTACGTTGTGACGTTTGGCACACCCAAAGTATTCCTACGGTATCCGGGAGTTACACAATCTCATGGTCTAAGGAAATGACACTTGACATTGAAAAGCTTTAGCAAACGAACTACACGATCTTTGTGCTATGCTTAGGATTGGGTCTTGTCCATCACATCATTCTCCTAATGATGTGATCCCGTTATCAACGACATCCAATGTCCATGGTCATGAAACCGAGACCATCTATTGATCAACGAGCTAGCCAACTAGAGGCTCACTAGGGACACGTTGTGGTCTATGTATTCACACATGTATTACGGTTTCCGGTTAACACAATTATAGCATGAACAATAGACAATTATCATGAACCATGAAATACAATAATAACCAATTTATTATTGCCTCTAGGGCATATTTCCAACAGTGACGACCAAAGGACTTCGTGGGCCCTTAGAGGAGGTGTGCCAGCCCTTTGTGGGCTGGCCAAGACCTCTAGAAAGGCCCATGCTGCTGGAGGAGTAGAGATAAGGGCAAAGGAGTTTGAAAAGGAGGAGATCCACCTCCCTTGTGGGAGGTGGACTCTCCCCCCACTTCGACCGAAGCCCTCCTCTTTGGAGGAGGGCCCAAGGCATCCCTCCCTCTCCCTCCTCCTATATATACTTGAGGTTTTGTCCTTTTGAGAACAGTTCTGAACTCTCTCTCTCACGGCAAAGCCCTACCTCTCTTCTTCCTCCTCCGCAGCGCTTAGGCGAAGCCCTGCCGGAATACCTTGCTACTCCGCCACCACCACGCCGTCGTGCTGCTGTTGGATCCCTTCCCTAACCTCTCCTTCCTCATTGCTGGATCAAGGCGTAGGAGACGTCACTAGGCTGCATATGTGTTGAACGCGGAGGCGCCGTTGTTCGGCGCTTAGATCGGAATCCACCGTGATCTGAATCGCTGCGAGTACGCTCCATCAACCGAGTTCTTGTAACGCTTCCTCTTAGCGATCTTCAAAGGTATGAAGATGCAATCTCTCCCCACTCGTTGTTGGTTTCTCCATGGATAGATCTTGGTGATCGTAAGAAAATTTTGATTTACTACTACGTCTCCCTACACGGAGATCGTCATCAAGCCGTACGTGTGGTGAACGCGGAGGTGCCGTCCGTTCGGCGCTAGATCGGAAGGACCGTGATCGAGTTTGCGGAACGGATCGTGATTGGATCGCGGGACAGATCGTGATTGGATCGCGGGACGCTCGGCGATTTGGATCGTGAAGACGTTCGACTACTCCAACCGCGTTTCTTAACGCTTCCCGCTTAGCGATCTACAAGGGTACGTAGATCCACTCTCCCTCTCGTAGATGCTCATCACCATGGATAGGTCTTGCGTGAACGTACGAAATTTTTCGTTTCCCATGCAACGTTCCCCAACAATATGAACTTTCTCGTACAAAAAACCTTTTCGTTTGAGTCCATCTTTATTGCATTTTGCACCGTGCCAAAATCAGGTGTCAACACATGCCCCCTGTTTTTCGTCAAAGCTAGCACGCCGAAAAATAATTTGCACTATGTTTGTTCTAAGGACGATGTCAACACTCCATCGGCCATCTATATTTCTCAGGGCGATAATTATGTATCGTCCATGTTTATGCTAAGGGCAATAATCATATATCGGCCATTGCCTAATTAGGCTTCTTGCCACACACTCGGGTGGTACTTCTTCATATATCTGCCATTGAGAGCTCGAGGTAATAATAATCCTTGTATGGATTCCACTAAATATGAATTTCCAAGAACTATTATTGCAATCCTGAAAGGACCTTCCCAGTTTGGAGACCACTTCCCGAATTATCTATCTCTAGAACCAATTGGCAGAATCACTTTCCACACAAGATCACCAACCTGAAAATTGTTCAACTTGACCTTTTTATTGTAAGCTCTTGCTACCCTAAATTTGTCCGTCTCTATGGCCTTTAATGCAACCAAACATTTATTAGCAATCTCATCAATATTGTCCATCATCAAATCATAAAAGTCCACTGCCGATAAATCATTTTGTTTGGCTATTTTCAAAGCACTCAAATTTACCTCCACTGGTAAAACAGCATCTTGCCCGTATACTAGCTCATACGGAGTTACCTTTGTAGCATCTGTTGGAAATATGCCCTAGAGGCAATAATAAATTAGTTTTTATCATATTTCCTTGTTCATGATAATCGTTTATTATTCACGCTATAATTGTATTGATAGGAGACTTAGATGCATGTGTGGATACATAGACAAAACCATGTCCCTAGTATGCCTCTAATAGACTAGCTCGTTGATCAAAGATGGTTAAGGTTTCCTAGCCATGGACATGAGATGTCATTTGATAACGGGATCACATCATTAGGAGAATGGTGTGATGGACAAGACCCAAACTACAAACGTAGCATATGATCGTGTCAGTTTATTGCTACTATTTTCTGCATGTCAAGTATATGTTCCTATGATCGTGAGATCATGCAACTCACTAACACCGGAGGAATGCCTTGTGTGTATCAAACGTCGCAACGTAACTGGGTGACTATAAAGGTACTCTACAGGTATCTTCGAGGGTGTCTGTTGAGTTGGCATGGATCAAGACTGGGATTTGTTACTCCGTGTGACGGAGAGGTATATCAGGGCCCATTTGGTAATACAACATCACAAAAAGCCTTGCAAGATATGTGACTAAGTGTTAGTCACGTGATCTTGTATTACGGAACGAGTAAAGAGACGTTCCGGTAACGAGGTTGAACTAGGTATGGAGATACCGACGATCGGATCTCGGGCAAGTAACATACCGAAGAACAAAGGGAACATCTTACGGGATTAACTGAATCCTTGACATAGAGGTTCGACCGATAAAGATCTTCATATAATATGTAGGAACCAATATGGGCACCCAGGTCCCTCTATTGGTTATTGACCGTCGAGGTGTCTCGGTCATGTCTACATAGTTCTCGAACCCGCAGGGTCTGCACACTTAAGGTTTGGTGACGTTTCGGTGGTATAGAGTTATGTATGGTGGTGACTGAAGGTTGTTCGGAGTCCCAGATGATATCCCGGATGTCACGAGGAGCTCCGGAATGGTCCGGAGGTAAAGATTCATATATAGGAAGTCATGTTTTGGTCGCCGAAAAAGTTTCGCGCTAATCGGTAGTGTACCGGGAGTGCCGGTAGTGTACCGGGAGACCATCGGGAGGGGTATTTCGACCCAAGAGGCTTCATGGGCTGTGGGAGAATAAATACCAGCCCTTTGTGGGCTGGTGGAATTCCCACACAAGGCCCATGCGGCTGGGAAGAAAAGCCCAAAGGGAAAAAGGTGGAAAAGGACCAAAAAAGGGAGGAATCCTAGTCCTACTAGGATTGGAGGAGGAGTCCTCCTCTCCTCCCCATTTCGGCCGACCCAAGGAGGCTTGGCCCTTGCGCCAAATCCTCTCCTCCCTCCCTCTTATATATACTGGAGGTTTTAGGGGGTTTTTTGCACATAATTTTTAGCCACGTGCTGCCCGTTCCTCTAGTGCATAGTTTCTCCTCTAGATCGGATTTCTGCAGTGCTTAGGCGAAGCCCTGCCGGAATTGCTCCACCACCATCACCACGGCACCGTCACGTTGCCGGTGAACTCATCTACCTCTCCGCTCCCTCTTTCTAGATCAACAAGGCGGAGATCGTCATCGAGTTGTACGTGTGCTGAACGCGGAGGTGTCGTCCGTTCGGCGCTAGATCGGAAGGACCGTGATCAAGATCGCGAGACGGATCGTGATGAGTTCGCGGGACGGATCGTGATGAGTTCGCGGGACGGATCGTGATTGGATCGTGGGACGGATCATGATGAGTTCGCGGGACGGATCATGATGAGTTCGCGGGACGGATCGTGATTGGATCGCGGGACAGATCGTGATGAGATGACGGGACACTCGGCGATTTGGATCACGAAGACGTTCGACTACAACAACCGTGTTTCTTAACGCTTCCCGCTTAGCGATCTACAAGGGTATGTAGATCCACTCTCCCTCTCGTAGATGCTCATCACCATGGATAGATCTTGTGTGTGCGTAGGAAAATTTGTGTTTCCCATGCGACGTTCCCCAACAGTGGCATCATGAGCTAGGTTTATGTGTAGATGAGATCTCGAGTATAACACTAAAGAGTTTGTGGGCATTGATGCTTAGATTGCTTCCACCCTTGGTCGTGTTTTGGTTCAACGGTATTCTGAGATGAAGCGGCCCGGACCAACACTAGTCGTCCGCTTACGAGAGACCGGTTCCCTCAACCGCAACTTGTTGCATAGATGGCTTGCGGGTGCCAGTTTCTCTCACTTTAGTTGGATCGGTTTCGACAAAGGCGGTCCTTGAGAAGGTTGAAAAGCAACTAGTGTATCACCATTGTGGTTTTTGCGTAGATGAGAATTGTTCTTGCTAGATACCCATAGCAGCCACGTAAAACATGCAACAACAATTAGAGGACGTCTAACTTGTTTTTGCAGGGTATGTTGTGATATGATATGGCCAATTACATGATGTGATATATGTGATGTATGAGATGATCATGTGATGTATGGATTATCATGACTTGCATGTCGATGAGTACGGCAACCGGCAGGAGCCATAGGGTTGTCTTTAATTATTGTATGACCCGCGTGTCAATCATTAAGCGCTATGTAATGCTTTACTTTATCGCTAAACGGTAGCAATGGTAGTAGAAGCATGTTGGGCATGACAACCCCGATGGCGGCACTTTGATGGAGATCATGGTGTCTTGCCGGTGACGATGGAGATCATGCCGGTGCTTTCAAGATGGAGATCAAAAGCACAAGTTCATGAGCATATCATGTCACTTATGACTTACATGTGATGTTAATCCTTTTATGCACCTTGTTTTGCTTAGGACGACGGTAGCATTATAAGGTTATCCCTCACTTAATTTCAAGATGAATTGTGTTCTCCCCGAGTGTGCACCGTTGTGAAAGTTCGTCGTGTTGACACAACACGTGATGATCGGGTGTGATATACTCTACATTCACATACAACTGGTGCAAGCCTGTGTTGCACATGAAGAACACTCGGGTTAAACTTGACGAGCCTAGCATGTATAGACATAGCCTCCGAACACAAGAGACCGAAAGGTCGAACATGAGTCATATAGTAGATATGATCAACATGATGATGTTCACCATTGAAACCACCTCAACTCACGTGATGATCGGACTTGAGTTGGTGAATTTGGATCATGTATCACTCGAATGACTGGAGGGATGTCAATTTGAGTGGGATTTCTTAAGTAATATGATTAATTGAACACATTATCATGAACATAGTCAGTAGTGTCTTTGCAAACTGTGTTGTAGATTACTAGCTCACGCTGTAGCTCCCTTGAATTTTTATATGTTCCTAGAGAAATAGAGTTGAAATATGATGGTAGCAATATTGCGGACTGGCTCCGTGATCTGAGGATTGTCCTCATTGCTGCACAGAAGGCTTATGTTCTTAATGCACCACTCGGTGCGCCAACCCCTCTAGCGATGTTTGTAGATGTTGTGAACATCTGACAGGCACGTTCTGATAACTACTTGATAGTTTAGTGTGTCATGCATTATGGCTTAGAATTGAGGATCCGAAACGTTTTGAACGTCATAGAACATATGAGATGTTCTAAGAGCTGAAATTAGGATCTCAGGCTCATGCCCGTGTTGCGAGATATGAGATCTCCAACAAGATTCTTTGCCTGTAATATGAAAGAGAATAGCTCAATCGTTGAGCATGTGCTCAGATTGTCTGGGTGCTACAATCGCTTGAATCGAGTGGGAGTTGATCTTCCAGATAAGATAGCGATTGATATAGTTCTCCAAGTCACTATCACTAAGCTACTAGAACTTGGTGATGAACTATAAAATGCCAGGGATAGAAATAATGATCCCTGAGCTGTTCGCGATGTTTGACACCGCGAAGGTAGAAATCAAGAAGGAGCGTCAAGTGTTGATGGTTAGTCAAACCACTAGTTTCGAGAAGGGCAGGATCAAGGAGGGAAAACTTCATGGATAGCAAGTCAGTTGTTGCTCCAGTGAAGAAACCCAAAGTTGAACCCAAACCCGAGACTAAGTGCTTCGATTATGAGGAGAGCGGTCGCTGAAGCGGAACAACCCTAGATACTTGGTAGATAAGAAGGCCGGCAACGTCGACAGAAGTATATTTGATATACGTGTTATTTATGTGTACCTTGCTAGTACTCCTAGTAGCACTTGGGTATTGGATACCGGTTCGGTTGCTAAATGTTAGTAACTCGAAATAAAAGCTACGGAATAAACGGAGCACTAGCTAAGGGTGAGGTGACGGTGTGTGTTGGAAATGTTTCCAAGGTTGATGTGATCAACATCGCACGCTCTCTCTACCTTCGCGATTAGTGACGAACCTAAATAAATGTTATTTGGTGTTTTGCATTAAGCATGAGCGTGATTAGATCGTGTTTATTGCAACACGGTTATTCATTTAAGTTAAAGAATAATGGTTATTCTGTTTACATGAATAATACCTTCAATGGTCATGCACCCAGTGAGAATGGTTTGTTGAATATTGATCGTAGTAATACACATGTTCATAACATTGATGCCAAAAGATACAAAGTTAATAATGATAGTACCACATACTTGTGGCACTGCCGCTAAATGTCATATTGGTATAAAGCGCATGAAGACACTACATGCTGATGGATCTTTGGACTCATTCGATTTCGAATCGGTTGAGACATGCGAACCATGCCTCTTGGGCAAGATGACTAAGGACCCCGTTTTCTGGTTTGATGGAGCGGGCAAGTGATTTATTGGAAATGATACATGTTGATGTATGCAATCTAATGAGTCTTGTAGCATGCGATGCATATCATTATTTTCTTACCTTCACTGATGATTTGAGTAGATAATAGTGTATATTTACTTAATGAAATGCAAGTCTGAATCGTTTGAAAAAGTTCAAGCAAATTCAGAGTGAAGTTTAAGATTATCGTGACAAGAAGATAAAATGTCCGCGATATGATCGTGGAGGTGAATATCTGAGTTACGAGTTTGGTATACAACTTAAGACAATGTGAAAGTTGTTTCACAACTCACGCCACCTGGAACACCATAGTGTGATGGTGTGTCCGAACGTCATAGTCGTGCTCTATTGGATATGGTGCGAATTATGATGTCTCTTATCCTTTTACCACTATCGTTTTGGGGTTATGCATTAGAGACAACTACATTAACATTAGATAGGGCACCATCTAAATCCGTTGAGATGACACCGTGTGAATTATGGTTTGATAGAAACCTAAGCTGTCATTTCTTAATGTTTGGGGCTGCAACACTTATGTGAAAAAGAATTTTAACCTAATGAGCTCGAACCCAAAGCGGACAAATGCATCTTCATAGAATACCCTAAAGACAGTTGGGTAAACCTTCTATCTCAGATCCAAGCATAAAATGTTTGTTGCTAAAACTGGTTCCTTTCTCGAGAAAGAGTTTCTCTAGAAAGAATTGAGTGGGAGGAAGATAGAACTTGATGAGGTTGTTGAACCTTTGTTCAACCAGAGAGTAGCGCAGCGCAGGAAGATGTTTCTGTAAAGCCTACGTTAGTTGAAGAGGAAGTTAATGATGATGATCATGAATCTTCGGATCAAGTTACTATCAAACCTCGTAGGTCGACAAGGACGTGTACTGCTCCTGAGCGGTACGACAACCATGTCTTGGAGGTCATGTTGTTGGACAATGATGAACCTACGAGCTATGGAGAAGCGATGATGAGCCCGGATTCCGACAAATGGTTAGAGGCCATGAAATCCGAGAAAGGATCCATATATGAAAACCAAGTATAGACTTTGGTAGACTTGCTCGTTGGACGGCAGGTCGTTGAGTACAAATGGATCTTTAAAATGAAGACAGACGCTGATGGTGAATGTCACCATTTATAAAGCTCGACTTGTCGCAAAGAAGTTTCTGGCAAGTTCAAGGAGTTGACTACGATGAGACTTTCTCACTCGTAGCGATGCTAAAGTCTGTTGGAATTATGTTAGCAGTTGCTGCATTTTTCACTTATGAAATCTGGCAGATGGATGCCAAAAAATCGTTTCCTTCCTTAAGGAAAGGTTGTATGAGATACAACCAGAAGGTTTTGTCAGTCCTAAGGATGCTAAAAGGCAAGCAAGCTTCAGTGATCCTTCTATGGACTAAAGCAAGCATCTCGGAGTTGGAATATACACTTTGATAAGGTGATCAAAGTTTTTAAATCTATACAAAGTTTATGAGAAACTTGTATTTGCAATAAAGTGAGTGGGAGCACTATAGAGTTTCTGATGAGTATATGTGGATGACATATTGCGATTCGGAAATGATGTAGAATTTCTGGAAAGCATAAATGGTTGTTTAAAAAGAGTTTTTCAAAGGAAGACCTGGATAAAGCTACCTAATTGTTGAACATCAAGATCTATCGAGATAGATCAAGATGCTAGATGAGACTTTCAATGAGTACATACCTTGACAAGATTTTGAAAGAGTTCAAAATGGATCAGTCAGAGAAAGGGTTCTCGCCTGATTTGTAAGGTGTGAAGTTGAGTGAGACTCAAAGATCGACAATGGCAGAAGAAAGCGAAAGGATGAACGTCGTCCCCTATGCCTTAGCCATAGGCTCTATATTATGCCATGTTGTGTACCGCACCTGGTGTGTGCCTTGCCATGAGTCAGTCAAGGGGTACAAAAGTGATCCAGGAGTGGATCACTGGACAGCGGTCAAGATTATCCTTAGTGACTAAAAGACTAAGGAGATGTTTCTCGATTATGGAGGTGATAAAGAGTTCGTCATAAAGAGTTACGTCGATGCAAGTTTTAACACCAATCTGGATGACTCGTAATAGTAATCTGGATACGTATAGTGGAGCAGCCATTTGGAATAGTACCAAGTGGAGTGTGGTAGCAGTGTTTATAGTTTGACATAGAGATTTGCAAAGTACACTCGGATCTGAATGTCGTAGACCCGTTAACTATAAGACCTCTCTCACATGCAAAGCATGATCGAGCCCCAGAACTCATTGGGTGTTAGATTCATAACAATGCGTATCACATGGTGATGTGAACTAGATTATTGACTCTAGTGCAAGTGGGAGACTGTTAGAAATACGCCCTAGAGGCAATAATAAATTAGTTATTATCATATTTCCTTGTTCATGATAATCATTTATTATCCATGCTATAAGTTTATTGATCGGAGACTTAGATGCATGTGTGGATAAATAGACAAAACCATGTCCCTAGTATGCCTCTAATAGACTAGCAATGGACATGAGATGACATTTGATAACGGGATCACATCATTAGGAGAATGGTGTGATGGACAAGACCCAAACTACAAACGTAGCATATGATCGTGTCAGTTTATTGCTACTGTTTTCTGCATGTCAAGTATATGTTCCTATGATCATGAATCATGCAACTCACTAACACCGGAGGAGTGCCTTGTGTGTATCAAACGTTGCAACGTAACTGGGTGACTATAAAGGTACTCTACAGGTATCTCCAAGGGTGTCTGTTGAGTTGGCATGGATCAAGACTGGGATTTGTTACTCCGTGTGACGGAGAAGTATCTCAAGGCCCACTCGGTAATACAACATCACAACAAGCCTTGCAAGCAATGTGACTAAGTGTTAGTCACGAGATCTTGTATTATGGAATGAGTAAAGAGAATTTCCGGTAACGAGGTTGAACTAGGTATGGAGATACCGATGATCGAATCTCGGGCAAGTAACATACCGAAGAACAAAGGGAACATCTTACGGGATTAACTGAATCCTTGACATAGAGGTTCGATCGATAAAGATCTTCATAGAATATGTAGGAACCAATATGGGCATCCAGGTCCCGCTATTGGTTATTGACCATAGAGGTGTCTCGGTCATGTCTACATAGTTCTCGAACCCGCAGGGTCTGCACACTTAAGGTTTGGTGACGTTTCGGTAGTATAGAGTTATGTATGGTGGTGACCAAAGGTTGTTCGGAGTCTTGGATGAGATCCCGGACGTCACGAGGAGCTCCGGAATGGTCCGGAGGTAAAGATTCATATATAGGAAGTCCTGTTTTGGTCGTCGGGAAAGTTTCGGGCTAATCGGTAGTGTACCGGGAGACCATCGGGAGGGGTATTTCGACCCAAGAGGCTTCATGGGCTGTGGGAGAATAAATACCAGCCCTTTGTGATCTGGTGGAAGTCCCACACAAGGCCCATGCGGCTGGGAAGAAAAGCCCAAAGGGAAAAAGGTGGAAAAAGGCCAAAAAAGGGAGGAATCCTAGTCCTACTAGGATTGGAGGAGGAGTCCTCCTCTCCTCCCCACTTCGGCCGACCCAAGGAGGCTTGGCCCTTGCGCCAAGTCCTCTCCTCCCTCCCTCTTATATATACTAGAGGTTTTAGGGGTTTTTTTGCACAGAATTTTTAGCCACGTGCTGCCCGTTCCTCTAGTGCATAGTTTCTCCTCTAGATCAGATTTCTTTAGTGCTTAGGCAAAGCCCTGTCGGAATTGCTCCACCACCATCACCGCGGCGCCGTCACGCTGCCGGTGAACTCGTGTACCTCTTCGGTCCCTCTTGCTAGATCAAGAAGGCGGATATCGTCATCGAGCTATCGTGTGCTGAGCGCGGAGGTGCCGTCCGTTCGGTGCTAGATCGGAAGGACCGTGATCAAGATCGCGAGATGGATCGTGATGAGTTCGCGGGACGGATCGTGATGAGTTCGCGGGACGGATCGTGATTGGATCGCGGGATAGATCGTGATGAGATCGCGGGACGCTCGGCGATTTGGATTGCGAAGACGTTCGACTACACCAACCGCGTTTCTTAACGCTTTCCGCTTAGCGATCTACAAGGGTATGTAGATCCACTCTCCCTCTCGTAGATGCTCATCACCATGGATAGATCTTGCATGTGCGTAGGAATTTTTTTGTTTCCCATGCGACATTCCCCAACAACATCATGCCTTGAGATCCTATGTGCCCACAAAGCCTCAGGCAACAACTCATGCCATTTTCTTGGGTTGTCCTCAATCTTCTTCTTGATGAGTTTAATCAATATTTTGTTGCTAGACTCAGCTTGTCCATTAGCTTGGGCATAATACGGAGATGAATTGAGCAACTTTATGTTGTATGATTCGGCAAATTCTCTAACTTGATGTGACATGAAAGATGAACCTTGATCTGTAGATAATGTTTGAGGAATGCCGAATCTATGAATAATGTGTTCGGTTATGAATTGAATTACCTCCGTATGTGTCATGTTCTTGAGAGGCACTGCTTTAGACCATTTAGTGAAATAATCGGTTGCCACCAACACGAACCGATGCCCCTTTGAAGAAGATGGATGAATTTGTCCAATAAGTCCAAAATCCATCCCCTAAAAGGCCACGGCTTGATGATATGGTGTAACATAGCAGCAGGAGCCAACTGAATATCACCAAATTTTTGACAAGCTTCACACTCTTTATAATATCCGAAGCAATCATTGATCATAGTCGGCCAATAAAATCCAGCACGTCGTAATAGCCATTTCATTCTGGGTGCCGACTGATGAGTACCACAAATGCCTTCATGTACCTCTCCCATAGCAACTCTTGCTTGGTCCTCGCCCAAACACTTCAAAAGAACATCTTCAACCGTTCGGCGATAAAGACCATCATCTCTCATTGTATACTTGAAAGCCATACGCCGAACAGCCCTGTCCACCCTTGCACTCGGATTGCACAAGTAATCAATAATGGCCTTCCTCCAGTCATGAACTTCACCTATACTAGATTTATTGTTAGTGGCCGAATCGGTGGGCTCTAATTCGGCCTCTCCCATATTAGCAAGACAAGACATTAGCTTCTGAGAAACATGAAAGATGCCATGATCAATATGATAGCCGGATGCTTGTTGTGCTAACTCATTTGCTCTCCAATTGTCATGTCTAGATATATGAGCAATGCTAAAATAATCCAAAGTAGAAATCGCATCTAGACACTTATCAAGATAAACATTAAGTGATTCGTCTAAACATTGAAAGACTTTGGACACCTGCTGCACTACTAATAACGAATCACCAAAAGCCTCAACATGCGTAGCACCTATAGCGAGCAACATCTCTAAACCGAATAACAATGCTTCATATTCGGCTTGATTATTTGTGCAAAAATATTCCAGTCGGCATGAGGCTTCAAAAACAGCACCATGGGGAGATATATAAACAATACCAACACCTTGGCCATTGCTACAAACTGAACCATCAAAATATAACCTCCATGGTACTAATGATACAAGATTTATATCAACATCATGCTTGTCATTAATCCGATGCTCAACAATAAAATTAGCAGCAATTTGGCCTTTCATGGATTTTAGAGATTCATAAGCCAAATCATACTCAATTAAAGCATAAGCCCACTTGCCAATCCTACCAATAAGAATTGGCCAATGCAACATGTATTTAATGACATCGGTTTGACAAGCTACTATGCAGGCACTCGGCACAAGGTAATGTCTCAGTTTTGTGCAAGCATAATATAAACAGAGGCATAACTTTTCAATAAATGTATACCTTGTCTCGGCATCCAATAAGCGTCGACTCAAATACGTAATAGTATGTTCTCTTCCTTCGGTTTCTTGAGTCAATACAACACCAATAACACCGTCCTCCGCCACAATGTAAAGCCTAAAGGGCTCTTTATGTTTAGGTGCTCTCATTACTGGAGAAGTGCTCAAATAATTCTTGATCATGTCGAATGCCTCTTGCTATTTTGCTCCCCAAGTAAAATTAGCATCATTCTTTAACCGAAGGATAGGAGTGAATGCATCAACCTTCCCTGACAAATTAGCTATGAACCTTCTCAAATAATTGACCTTGCCAAGGAATTTTTGCATATCTCTCTTGCATGTTGGAGCCTTCACTTTTTGTATAGCTTCTATCTTTTTGGGATGAATTTCTATGCCATTCTCATGAATAATGAAACCCAAAAACTTTCCAGCCGACACGCCGAATGCACACTTCAAAGGATTCATCTTCAGTCCATATTTTTTCATTCTTTCAAAAGCTAAACGCAAATTGGCCAAATGAGACATAAAAACATCTGATTTGACAACAATATCATCAATATAGACTTCAAGTATAATTCCGAGTAAATCATGGAAAATTAAATTCATAGCCCTTTGATATGTGGCACCAGCATTTTTTAATCGGAATGTCATCACTGTCCACTCGAATAAACCAAGGAAACTAGGGCAACGAAAGGCTGTCTTGGACATGTCCTCTTCGGTCATAAAAATTTGATTATAACCCGCATTACCATCAAGAAAGCTAATAACCTTATGTCCAGAAGCATCATTAATAAGCATGTCGGCTATTGGCATGGGGTACTCATCTTTGGGTGTAGCTCTATTCAAATCTCCGAAATCAATGCACACCCTTAACTTGCTGGATCCTTTCTTGTCCACCGGCACGATGTTAGAGATCCATTCGGCATACCTGCAAGGCCTAATGAAATTCGCTTTGAGCAACCGACCGATCTCCTCCTTAATCTGGTCATATGTTTTTGGATTAAATTTTCTGGCCGATTGTTTGGAAGGTCTAAAACCGGCCTTTATAGGCAACCGATGCTCCACTAGCTCTCGGCTTAAACCTGGCATCTCATGATATTCCCATGCAAAGTAGCAAACATATTCTTTCAACAACTCAATCAACCTATCCTTATGATCGGCTCTTAAGTTTTTATTTACAAACATCGGCGTAGGAACTGAACCATCCCCTATATCTATTTCTTCTAATGGATCTGCCGATTGAAAACCCTGACCTAATTTATCCATGTCATGCAACTCCTCTACGGATTCATACATATCGTTCTCACTAGACCGATATTCTGCAAGATGTTTCTGCAACCACTCGGAATTAGAATCCATTTAAACATATCATACATTGGAGCCGATTGCCACTAATCGGCTTTAAAGAGACGGGCACAAAGCCATTCTTCGTTGCGCTAAGGAAATCAAACTCTAACAAGTCGCGTCCTGTCAAGCAAGTAGCATTGGGGTGTTGCCAATCCACCGATGCATCGGCCATAGCAACACAAGCCGAATTATCCGCATGAATTACTTCCACCTCATCATCAACCCACTGGATCAAAAACTGGTGCATGGTAGATGGTACGCACTGGTTTGCATGAACCCAATCATGGCCTAGTATGACGTTGTAGTTACCTTGCACCTCGGCAACAAAGAATGTAGTAGCCAAAGTTTTGCTCCCGACTGTAAGCACCACATACATCACACCTTTGGCTTCAGTTTTCTCTTTGCCTTCAAACCCATTAAGCACCATATTGGTCTTGATTAATTCATCATCGGGCAAACCCAATTTCTTGAAGACCGAATAGGGCATGAGATTCACCACAGCACCACCATCAACAAGCATCCGACTGAGTGGTGATCCATTGATATGACCTCTAAGGTACAATGGTTTCAAGTGCATCACTGGTTCTTTTGGCTTCTCGAATATTGCATTTATAGGGCCAAAATCCAGCTGAGCCACTTCCCCTTCTTTATCTACAGCACGGAATTCAGCGAGTAAGTAATACACCATATTGATATCCATACCTTCGTTAACCGGTGTAGACTCATAGTCCAACAGATCGTCTTCCTCTTCGCGTGCGTCCACTAAATCTGAATTTTGTCCGAGTGAAGGAGAAGTAATAGGCGACTGAGACGATGTCACAGCTACATCGTCCTCTTTTGATGGTGTAATTGCTACTATGATAGATGTAGAATCCACTATGACTTGCATTGGTTTGGGCTTCCACACCTGCTTCGCTGGTATCATGGGCCGAGTGACATTGAACAACTCGTCCCTTTGCTTCTCAGCTTCTTGTTCTGCCATCTCTTGATTTCTCAACCTCTATAATTTCCACTTTTGTGTCTTCGTTAGCCCTGGAGGACACCACCTTGGTCGAGTGTATTTAGGATCAACTGGCTTTGCTTGGCTGGTACTTGCTTCATGATCATTGGTCGAGTGCTTCGGCACGATAACAAGTATCGGCTCAGTTGGGTTGCTACGCACAGTCGACTGTTGCGCAGTGAATGTTTCACTGCCCAAGACGAGTGAGTCAGCATTGATATTTTCCTTGCCTTCTCCTGACTCCACTGCTGCAACACTCGGCAGCTTGACGTGCCACTCTGTTCGACTTTTCTGGCTTACGAAGTTTTCACTCGTGCGCACCTTTTTACTCGAATGAAATCCATTTGACCGTATTCTTTCATTCCGATTACTTCCGCCCGGGTGCATTCTTACACTCGGATAGTTTTCACTCGGAGGCATATTTTGACCACCCGAGTAATGGACACCAATGTTCAGTTGGTTTTCATACGAGCATCCAAGTCGATCCCAAACAGGTTGTCGTTGTTCTTGTGGAAACAGCACCCTTGATCCAGTCGGTTTTGCATACCGACTGAACATATCAGCTGATGGTGACCTTGGTCGCTTCAGGTACGATGACCGATTAGAGCTAGAACCGGCCGATTGATTTGCATATTTGGATAGTAGCATATCAAAAGTTGGCTTGATTCGCTTATGATGTACCTTCGCTTCATTCCTCTTCCACTTGCCAACTTCTGGACTCTTGGGTTTAACAAATTTAACACGAGTGTCTTGTTGCACCTGTGGTTGCCCCTCGAGTGCAGGATTCTTGATGATGATCTTGATTACTTCTTTGCCATTGGGTTGCTTGTCAAGCACAACCTGCCTCCCCAAGACTTTGCTGTCCTCCTTGGTTTTCCTAGGCTCACCAATGATGACATTAGTTTTATTAGATGATCCAGCTACCGCTAGCCGAATGAGCAACTTTTTCCCCTCCAAATCCAGAGTGTTCATTGGGAAGGGCTGCTTATCAACTTGCATCTCAGAAAAGTTCAATCGTCCGTCATTAATGGCCGATTGTATCTGTCGTTGGAAAACATTGCAATCATTAGTAGAATGAGAAAAAGAATTATGATATTTGCAATAAGCATGCCATTTCAACTCTTCAATCGACGGTAAAGCGTGAGATATCCTAATGATCTTAGCTTGCAGCAAAGCATCAAATATTTTGTCACACTTAGCAATATTAAAAGTAAACTTCATCTCTTCATCATGATTCTTATGAATCGGTTTCAGATCATTGCAAGTAAATGGTTTGGCCTTAGACGGCCAAACAAATTCAGTAGCATACATATCACCTTCATCGTCCGAGTGATGACTACCATACTCAACCATATTCATCTTAGGACGGTCAGTTTTATATCTATGCACCTCTTTGAGATCTTTGCTCCGGCTCTCTTGAGCCAAAGCTTTTTGCAAGACCTGGTTAACACTTAAGAACTCATAGCCTTCTAGCCTTTACCTAATGTGAGTTTTCAAACCACTGAGCACAAGGTCAGCCAGGTCCCTCTCGGTTATCACCAAACTATAGCACCGGTTCTTTGTATCTCTAAGTCTCTTGATGTAATCGGAGACTGATTCATCATTTTTCTGCTTAACCGATGTAAGATGTGATAATTTAAGTTTGTTGTCACCGCTATAAAAGTGATCATGAAATTTCTGTTCCAGCTACGACCACACACGGATAGAACCATGTGGTAGAGAAGAAAACCATGAAAAAGCAGTACTAGTTAATGATAAAGGAAACAAGCGCACTTTCAATTCATTTAGCGAGCTTGCTTCACCCAGTTGTGCTATGTATTGACTAACATGTTCCCATGTGGTTTTTGTGCCTTCTCCATTGAACTTAACAAAATCTGGAATTTTATATCCCGAAGGGCACTGGATAGCATCAAAGTACTCGGGGTAGGGTTTTTGGTAAATCCGGTTCCGAGGTAACTCAACTCCAAAATTCTCTCAAAGCATCTTAGCCATCTCCTCTCTAAAACTAGCTAAAGTATCATCCGTAGTAGATGGTGAAGCTTGCTGTTGTGGGATGGGAGGAGTAGAATTACCAGCAGTAGGCAGGAACTGTGGCACATACGCCGAACCATAGTTCAGATATGGCCGAGTGCTTGCACCTATAGGTACAGCTTGGTTCGGTACAGGTACCGAACTTGGCATGCTCATGATGGAATTAGCGGGTGCAGCCACAATCTAATTGGTATGGGTAGGATAGTAATTCATCGGCATGGGAGGTGCCGATGAAAGAGGCAAAGACAGATTAGGGTTTTCTACACGAGCAGCCACACCAATATTACCACTAGACGATTGGGGCATATTTTTCTACGCATTGATATTTTCTATGAAAGTTTTATAGACCAAATTATTACCATCGACAATACGACTCTCAATCTCAGCCCACTGTTCGGCAAAAAAAAGTAGTACTTACAGGAGGTTTAACCTGCTTGGCTTGAAGAGGAGGGAACTTGATTTCTCTAATCGGAGTGATGTTGCCTTGGCGATCTTTCTTGAAGTTTCCAAGAAATTCCTATAACTCCTTCTCTTCACGTGCCTTCTTGTATTCCTCATAGGCTTGGCGATGATCAGCCGATAGCTCATCAAGCTTGGGCTTAATAATGTTATCGGCATCTATCTCAGATGGCTTGGGAAGATCAGACATGATGGTTGATGATGATGGTTGATCTTTGTTCCCAGTGGAGTCGCCAAAAAGTGTGTTGACACACGAACACGTCACTATGTACCCTCGACGCCGGGGGTGATGCACCGTAGCTCACGTCGAAGGAGGTCCGTCCAGCAGCGCGATACGCAAGACAGTCGGCGGACGCTTTTGTAGACCTGAAACCCTGCACGCCCAGGAGGGACCCCGTCAGGGAGTGCGGCAGCTATGGTCTGCCCTAGGTCGATTCTCTCGCCCCTAGAGCCTCGGGATTCGCAGCTCTCAAACGAAGCACAGCGAATAACGAGAGAGAAACGAAGAACGTAGATGAAAAATTAGTATAGATTGATTTGTTCGATTGTGCGTTGTTCAATCGACCGTCACCCCCAACATATATAAGAGGCAGCTGGACTTCTCGTACAAGCAAAGGATTCATCTGGGCTTTCCTTACAAGAAAATTATATCAATTCACGTCCTAGAGTCCTAGTTCTAGTTCCACTCGGATTTAGCTCAAATCTGGCCCAATCTTCTGTCTTGCTTCTTGCGTGGGCCGTAGAATCTGCATATGATCTCCGATGGAGACGGTCCAAACATCAATTTTGTGTGCCTCGGCGAGGCCAACAATATGTATGTTGATCACTTTCCCAAATAAAGCCATCTTCACTACTCCACGAGGTCATCTTTAACTTTGAATCGGACTCGATCACGTAGCAGACTGGACTGTCCGAGTGTTGTAGCGTAACTCCAGGTCGTATACTATCTCAGACGATAATGAACTTAAAAGCAAAGTTGACTGTTTCGACGTTTCGAACAACTTTTATGTTGAACACTTTTCCATCCGAGACCATTTTAAACTTTCACTCGACCGAAACTTTCACTCGATCGATATTTTTCACTCGGACGGTGATTTTCACTCGGACGGCAATTGCACTCGGCTAGTACTTTCACTCGACCGGTACTTTTCACTCGGACGGCGATTTTCACTCGAACGGCAATTTCACTCGGCCGGCGATTTTCACTCGGATGGCAATTTCACTCGGCCGGCCGGAAAACTTTTCACTTGACCGGACGGAAAACGTTTCCCTCGGTCGGCCAACTTTCACTCGGAAATCCCGAGTGAAACTCCAGAATGATTTTTTTTACCTCTCCAGGTCGCATACGACCTCGGATTGAGAATATTTGTATAACAAAATCAATCGACTCGACGACGCAAAACTTTTTCATGTTGTAAGTTTTTCCATCCGAAGACGTCTTGAGGGACGAATGACTCGTGCGACCCATCAGACATGTGTCTGATCTGCTGCGCCATATTTTGCTTTGTGGTAGGGCTGCACTCTGGTTGCTCTGACTTTTGCATACGACCTCAGATTGAAATGATTTATATATCAAAATCGATCAGCTCGACGAGACGAAGACAATCCATGTAGAACGTTCCTTTATTCGAGGTTGTCTTGGAGGCATAATAGACCAAAAAGCACTTAGAACATCTACATGACAATCCAAGTGTGATTTGGCCCTTGAAATGATGCCGAATGATGATGGCCTAAACATCAAGGTTGTTTCACTCGGCAATATGAACTTTCTCGTAGAAAAAAACTTTTCGTTTGAGTCCATCTTTATCGCATTTTGCACCGTGCCAAAATCAGGTGTCAACAGATATCTTCCTTTTAGAGCAATTTTAGTAGACCTCGCAAAATCTCGACCCATAAAATCCGTTTGCAGTTCGACGAAGATCTCGTTTGTGGGTCGAGAACGAGCGCGGCCAAACAGAAACCGTAGATGAAACTGCATAATTTTAAAAAACAGTTTCCAGAAGAAATTGCACCTCGTAGTTCATCACGTACTACATATATTTTACATGATCAAACACTACAAACACTAAATCATACTACATACTACATCAGTGCTAGTACTAGAGGGGTGGGGATCTCATGGTGGCGAGCTCGCGGCCATGGACGACGCCGTGGAGGAGCTCAATCCTCCTCGCCGGAGCTGCCGAGGTCAATGTACTTCGCCCTCTGCTCCTTGCGGATGCGCCGCCACTCATCGTCCTTCTCCTTGGCGGTGAGGTTGGCCGCGACCGCCAGCCGGAACCCGAGGTCTTCGAGCTCCTCGTGGTGACGCCGGCGCTCCGCCTCCTCGTGCACGCTCCGCTCGGCAATGGCGGCCGCAACAACGTCGACATCGGCGACGAAGTCCTCCGGCCCGATGACTCCGCGGCGGCCGAGCCCCTCGGGCTCCTCGGGCTCCTCCTTGACGGGGACGAACTCGACGTCCTCCGGCTCCTCGGGCTCCTCCGACCACTCCCTCTTCACGGGGAGAAGGCCCGCGCCGGAAGAGGGGGAGCTCCTGGCATAGGAAGATCTCGCCGCGGAGGAGAAGGAGGCGGCAGAGGACGGGGTACGGCCGTGCCGACGGTCGTACTCGTCTGTCTCGCGGACGCGGAAGCTCGGCGGCGGCGAGAGGCCGCGGTTGGTCCACTTCCTCGCCCCGCGCTTCCTTGCGCCGTCCGACCGGACGCGTCGCTCGCGCTCGGGGTCGCTGCCGCCGCCGGATCTGCTGCCGGAGACGCGTCCGGAGCTCCACATGCGGCCCCACATGGCGGCTGGAGGTGGAAGGGGGTCACCGGCAGCGAGAAATGTGGAGAGTGGGGTGGGGAATTGCGTAGCTCGGCGGCGGGGGGGGGGGAATAGGGTTTCGCCCCGCAAACGCGCCCTGAACCTGCAGATATAGTGGTCGGGGTGTGCGGTTTGCGGGCCGCGGCAAAAAAAATACGGGCCGGGCGAGTATGTGGGCTCTGTTCTGGACGGAAAATTGGGCCGAGCCCGCATACTCGCCGGAATTTTACGGGTTCGCGGCTTTTACGGGATCTGCTAGAGTTGCTCTTAATAATACTAAAATTAGAGATTCGTGTGCAATCAATTATCATTTTCTATTTTCTATCATCTATATATTTTAGATGTTGCGACTTGATATGCCCAACAATTAGTATTTCTATATGGTAAAAATAAATAAGTTATGATCGATTCTGTGAATCTATTGTATATGCTATATATCTTTGTGTATTCTCCAATTTGTATAATTTGGTACTATAATCAGTTATACATACTTATTAAACAAGGCTTTGGGCTTTTGAAGAAAATACCTATTTGAATACACACTCTTGAAATCCTGGACCCACCCTTGTTGCACAGCGACCTCCGCCAATGGCGGCGAGGGGGAAGATGGCCAATGGATCTGAGCTGGCGGCGGCTAGGTTTCGCCACCTTGGCCGCGCCGCCCGTGGGAGCGAGCCGAGGGGTACCCGCCTCGCACATGCAGATTGTCAGGTCGACGCTTGGGCGAACCGAGATCCAGTGACTGGCCTCTGGCCAGTCAAGATGTAACTGGCGAAAAGCCCACCGTCGGATGGAGGATGAACAGCCAAGATCGAACGTTGTAGCGAAAAATACTGTGCACCAATCACTGTAGCACATTCATTTTACAGGAGTTCCTGTGTAGACGGGTTACTGTAACGGGGGTACTGTTTGCTAATATCCATCCGTTGATTCTTGATCAGACGGTCTAGAGAGGGGCGTCAGGCACCGTACTGTTCACCGGTGACTTGTTCACGGCAAGTCACCGGATCTCACTTCCGCTTGGGCATAGGGCTTATGCTATCATAGCCTGCGACAGCAGGGATCATGTGGCTTCGCGAGAGGTATATATAGGGGCAAGGATCGGGAGCCTTGGAGTCGGCAACAGTGCACAAGTCTTCAGCTGCGAGCTTGCGGCGGACCGTGAAGGTGGCAGGCGGCACTGCAATATGAAGGGAGAGGGGTAGAGATAGAGGGAAGATTATATATAAGAATCCATGAAGATTGTTACGTGATGTGCGTATCCTGGTGGAGATTAGTTTTTGAGGGAATTAATGAAGATTTTATTAGTTCAGGGAGCTCAAAGGACCTTTGTCCTTAAAAAAATCACGAGCAATTACGTTGGGGTGGAAGGTTGCATTGCGTCCCACATCTGTGTACAGAATGCATGTATACATGACGAGAATTGCTGACGTGGATAGATGATGATGTGGACGGGCTGCATGTTGAAGAAATTGGTAGTAGTGGGGATCAACTTCTTAAGAATGTAAGATTGTAAGGGTTGACTTCGATAATTTATGTGGTAACGTTATATACTTCGAAAATGATGAGGGGCACATATTCAAAATGGATGTGCGTAAACTAAAGGATAAAATCACGATAACGCCGACGATGGCCACGATCATGACAATAACAATGATGACCAGGATGATGGAAACAACCAAGATGATGAGGACAACCATGAAGATGGGGAACCAGGATGACAACGACAGCCAGAATGACAAGGATGAGCAAAATGATGAGGATGGTCCATTCAATTCTGCGATTTTCTCAGAAAGAATGAAGAAGCTTACTCAAGATGAGATCATGAATGTTAAAGTGATGTTACCATCCAGTGTGGCCTTCTTGGGAAACCTCTTTGTGCACCGTTTAACTAAAACCAACGTCGTCAAAAAAAGTCACCGTGAGATGTTTGTATTCTTTCATCTTATTTTATTCATAACCAAGTATGATGAGATGTCTAACATTGCGTGCTCCCTATTTCTCTTAATTGTGGGGAGTTCAGAAGTTACATATGAAGATGTTTTCTAAAGTAGACATCCTCGTCGTCGTTCGGTACAAGACGAAATCAGACGGGCGCATATCCTTCTATGAGTCCTACTGATAAGAGTTCATGACAAGAAAGAGAGAACTAAGGGTCAACACACTTGTGATAATCACCATAAGGAAGAGCAACTGCAAGGACTTGCAGATGATGGTTGTCGTTGACCATGTTTAGAAATAAGGTCTAAAACATGAATATATTAACCGAGGAACTGCTAGTTAGTTATTATGTCGAACAAATTTGAAGTGTTACTGAATTAGTTTGTCGCTTGTTTCCAAAATTAATTAAAGTTTGGTTCAGTTATATTGAGAATCATATCACTACGTGAATTAACTTTATGACAAGAATGTTTTATCAACGCGCAAAGCCAACAATTGGTGTCTTTTTCGAGCCTAGTCCTCCAATGATGGGCGCTAAGGAATAGCCGCCACTGCTAAGATGGCATCTGTGGTGGCCACAACAGCGACATGTTACTGCTAGGCATTCCTGCAATACTCTTGCTTCCTCTCCGAAGCGTTGCATCAGATGGATGCGTCCCTCAGGGTGTATATAATGTACACCATCTCATTTACTTTATCTCTTAACACTAATGTCGGTTGGGAAGAGGACACAGAGAAAATGAGTTTGAAATACCACCCATGTTGCGTGCAAAATGAATTTCAAACAAACAAGGTATTTTTATTGGCAAAACAAATTAGCCCCACCCCCCCAAGGTTTATGTTGTGTCTTAGAGACTATCTTTACTTTATTTTTCCTTGAGATATACTCCATATGTTCCTAAATATTTGTCTTTTTAAAGATTCAACTACGGACTACGTACGGAGCAAAATGAGTGAATCTACACTTTAAATTGTGTCTATATACATCTGTATGTAGTCCGTAGTGAAATCTTCAAAAAGACAAATATTTAGGAACGGAAAACAACATCAATGAACTCACCCTGACCCCAGGATCCATTCTCCTGATCCATGTAAAGAAGAAGTATTAAAATTTATTTTGACAGAACCCTCACTTGGCTCACATCAGGTTTGAGTCTCAAGCGGCATTACATGTGCTTGAGTTCCCTCTAATACACGAAGTTCGTCATAGAGCTTTCGGATTAAAAACAAACTTCCTCTGCAAACTTGACGCTCTCCCGAGCTTGTTACGCCCATTCTGTCATTCCCACAACAAGACCAAAGGGAAGTCTCACGTTTCTTCTTTCAAAGACCATATATGATCAAACATCTCAGAGGGATTAGCACACTGGACCAGTGCCATCCAGACATCCTCAAGCTACAACTCATGTCGCACTTTGTTTAACTTGCTTGCATTTTAAGAAAATATGGTCTTCATCTTTGTCGAACATGAGACGTGTCAGACATCTCGTATCCAGTTTCACATGTTTTCCTTTTAATGTTCATGTGTAGCCGCCGACTATTATGTGACAATCTCCATAGGAACATTTTGATCTTTGGGGGCAGTTTGAGACTCCAGAACCTATTCCACTTGTGTGACACATCTGGTGCTAGTAAAGAAGATCTCGCATCTCTATAGCGCTTTGACTCCGCTAGCTTGAATACAAGATGATAAGTTGATTTAACTGGAAATTGTCCCTTGCATCAAAGTGCCAAAACACATGATCATCCATTCCACTCCTCATAGGAATTGCTAAGATCTCGTTCGCATCTTCTTCACATATCAACTCACTGACCAGTTCATTGTCCCATGCTTCATTAAACCAATCCATCAGGTTAGAAACCTTGTCAACCAGGACACTACCTTGACAAGTGCAAAGAGTACGAGTATCGCACCGTGGAATCCAAGGGTCTTCCCAAATTCTCACATTGTCTCCAAAACCAATCTTCCGTTCCACTCCTACTTTTAGCAGCTCTATACTCACAGAACCTCGTGTTGGTTGAAGTAGAAGAGAGAATATGGTATGTGGGGATGACAAGAGGTGCGGGCTATGTCAGTTGTTCATGCACATTTTTTTATGAATTGTTTTCTATTATGTGGCAACGCACGAGCATTCAACTAGTACATCGATAATGACATTGTTCTAGGATAACATTGATTCCCCACATATTTATTTATATGTGTATATCGATCTACGCTGCCTCTTTGCAAATAGGTTATGAAACCCTATTCAACAACCACGTCTGAATGCTTCACAGCCCGAAATTAGTTGTTTTGCCTTAGCTCACATGAACTTGTCTTGCCCTATAGTTACTCTCTCTAATTTCAATTTTTAGGGCTATGTACTTCATGATGTAAGATGTTACTGAGTTGAATGAAAATTTAGCCCTTCATGCGCCTTTCCCTTTTAAAAAAAAGGGCCATCACTAGGATGACGATGGAGCGTCACACTCCCTGCGCACCATGGATGGAAATTGTGTCAACTGTCTAGTTGAAGCAGGGTTTTTCACTTGAGATCAGAGACATTACTTGCGACGTGTCTATGAAGAGTGTCGATGTACAAGCCTTGCACATGTATATTGTACCGACTTTTTTTTTCAAAAGAGAAATGATATTCTATCTGTTTTTTAACAAAAAAAAGGACATTCTTTCTGTTTTTACTCGGGATATAACTTTCATCATAAGTAAAACTATTTCAAGTTTGACCAAGTTTATTGGAGAAAGACACATACCAATATTCACAATGTCAAATCAATATCATCAGATCCATCACGGATTTTTTTTCATACCATGTTCATCAACGACGGTTGTTGTTCTGGTGTGCTGGTCCTATGAAAGCTTAGCATGACGATTTTCTACCGCAACAAGGGAGGGGTGATAACGATAGCTTGCTTTCGGCTCACCTCGGTGATTTTAGCTAATTTCTTATTATTTTCGGTGCTCGTTGTACCGTCATGATTGAAGATTGATGGATCGAAAGTTTTCCCAAAAAAAGATAACCCGCCATGAAATCTTATTTATTTTCATATTGCATTTAATCGGCATCATAGATTTTGATACTATGTGTTAAGATAGTTTTGATCAAACTTTACATGGACTGACTTAAGATAAAATGAAGTATAAAAAAAGAAACGGAGGCAGTACAGTAGTATGAATGAAGATTCGAGTATTGTACTTGTATACTACAAGAAGATTCGAGTATTGTACTTGTATACTACAAGATGTATATGTACATCAATGGCCTCCGTCGGTGCAAACCAATCTATGGCTGAATGGTTAGTAGGACAGTGATATTTCCTGACGTTTTCGTCGACAACAAAGGCATATTGTACCCTGCTTAAAAAATTAAAAAATAAAAAGGCCTCCGTCGGCCGCGTAGCGATCTAGTCCACACGATCCTCTCCATCCGTCCACCTGCGGACAGACGGACAGCATTGCTACTCCGCCGCCGCGCGCGCAGTGCAGCTCGGCATCGTCGTCAGCCATGTCCGCCCACCTCCGCCTCCTCTCCGCGGCGCCCGCCCCCGCCCTCTCCTCCCTCCGGCGGGCCCGGCTGCTCCCGCCCGCGCCCCAACTCCCCGCCGCACGACCCATCGCCCTGCACCGGCGCGGCCTCCTCCCGCGCGCGGCCGCCCGCGTCCGGTGCGCCGCCGCGGCGGGCGCGGCCGACGGGGGCGAGCGGGGGGCGGTGGCGGTGGAGGCGATAGCGGCGGAGGGCGCGGGGATATGGGCGCAGGTGCGGGACGTGATGGTGTTCGCGGGGCCGGCGCTCGGGCTCTGGATCTGCGGCCCGCTCATGAGCCTCATCGACACCATGGTCATCGGCCAGACCTCCTCCGTCCAGCTCGCCGCCCTAGGTGTGTTTTGAAGCGCACTGTACCTTAATATACTGGAGCACCGTACTCTCCCCGCTCTTCGGGTTGCCCGCGCCATTGGTTGGGTGAGAACTGAGAATCCTGAATGCGCAAATACGCCACCATTATCTTCCTTTGTCTGACTAAACTGATCGACTGAACTGAATGCCGCATTTCTGGTGCGAGCTGATTGCTAGTATGATGCTCTTAACAAATAGCGTCCTTCAGATTGAAGAATCTGCACAGTTTCCTCATCATCTCAGCCTCCATCCGGTCCTTCTGACTTCATAAAGTTTGACCAACTTTGTAGGAAAAATAATAGTATCAACATTCACAATACGAAATAGATGTGTCATGTATTTAATTTTCATATTGTACTCACTCCGTACGATAATATAAGACGATTTTGCAGTTCAAATTGAACTGGAAAAAAAACCGTCTTATATTATGGTACAGAGGTAGTGGTATAACTTTAGTATATGGTAGATGTTGATATTTTTTCATACAAGTACGGTCAAGCTTTACAAAGTTTGACTTCAGACAAATGTTATATGTGGAGTAAAAAGGACCGGACGGAGTATTACGTACTTGTAAATGGATGAACGTGATGTATTGGCTCATCATGCTGTGCCTCAGTTTAAGTGTAATGGTGTATACTTATTTCAACTCTGGTTTCAGGGCCTGGGACCGTGTTCTGCGACTATCTGTGCTACATATTCATGTTCCTGTCGGTTGCAACCTCCAACATGGTGGCCACCTCCTTAGCTAACAAGGTGCGTGCAGCTCGTGCTGGATTAGTAGCTCGCGAAGTTGCGGGGAAGTGTACTATGAGTGCTTCGGCAATAGTGGGAGACAGGGATTATCAACTTAGCTATAGAGTATGCCCTTGCGTTGCTTTTTGGGTAATGTTTTGTTGAGACAAAAGTAAGCTGGCTAATTCTTTCCAAAGTACGAATTCTACAGAAGAAATTTGGCACAGTAGTAAGTCAATATATGTTTGCGTTTTCTGCATGAACTACATTTGCTTTGCTGCCCAAAATGAAAAGAACATTGTTCAAATATAAGATGTTACTTAATTGGCAATTTAATGATCGATAATCAGAAACTGAAGTTTCTTCAGATATGTGTCTCGTTGTTGCAGCCACTTGGCACCTATATGCACCTTTTGCTCTATATGTAATCTAAATCAGTTACAGCTACTATATGCAGGATGAAGAACTTGCACAGCATCAAGTGTCTATGCTGCTATATTTAGCTCTTACTTTTGGTATAGGAATGTTTTTGTTCACTAGGATTTTAGGGGTCCAAGTATTGACTGGTAAGTCTTTGAAACAAAATGTTCAATGGGCTTGAAATCATCTTATTTGAAGTGTTCGATATTTTGTATTGTCTAACAAGTGCTGGAGGACTACTTTTGGCATTAGATTCTGTAATTACCTGCTATCTCACTTGAAAAGTCACTTTAGCTTTCACCTTAGACTCAATCAAGCTTGCAAGTGCTGTTTAAAATTGGGGTCATGTAATGCTTTTGTCCCAACTGTTTGGCTTGTTCTGACTTCATTACCTGATTAGGGTAGGGCATGTATTTATGCAAAAGATGCCCCTGTATTTGTTCTACCAGTTTAGAGTTTCACATGCATGACGTGGTTTTATCCGTTACATTATTGAAAATTTGTATTTGGTGTATTCTACTTAATTTTACCTTAACTTGTGATTTATTAAATTTCTTTTCAGCTTTTACTGGATCCAAAAATCATGAAATTATTTCTGCTGCCAATACATATGCACAGGTCTGTATATGTTAATTGTGTTTTAATAGTTTCACAATCTATGCTATTTCTCAGTAGTTCCAGTTGACCGACAAAGGGCAGTAATCTTTCTCTGATGTATAACTGACACTTTATGCTTTTGCCCTTTCTCTACTCGAGTATATCCAGTCAAACATTTGATAAGTAATCCCATGCAGTGTGCTCAGTTAGCTCTGAAATTGCTTATCACCATAATCTCATAGATACAACTAATTTTTGAATTTACCTAGTTGGTCTCTGTTGTACTAATTTGATTATTAAGTGGTTGGACAGCCTGCATAGGTCATTTCCCTTACGTTGTTAGTGACATTACAATTTTGTAATTCTGACTTCAAGGCTATTGTGGAATCTTATTTTGAATGCTTGTAGTACTGTTCCAGTACCTTCTGTTATAGGATATATGAAATTGGATTTCCCTGTTTCATGCGAAATAACAGAAACTCAATTTCAGATTCGAGGTTTTGCATGGCCTGCAGTTCTCGTTGGCTTAGTTGCCCAAAGTGCTAGGTACAAACTCGGCCCATTCCTGTTCTCTTATTGCATTGGATATACTTGTTTCTTCAAATTTCTATTTCTTGTATGCCTTCTTCTTTTGACAATTTATTTTGCTGAACTACAGATTGTGGAAGTATATAATTATCACTAATATGGTTTTCTTCCAGTAATTTATGCACAAACGGATGTAACATCAGGCAACAAAATTGAAGTTAGCTCAACTCAGGAAATAAAATTATGAAATATGTTTCTCTACATTATAAAATTATGAAGTTAGCTCTTGTTTGAATCTTTATTTGAATTCATGTCGTTAGGGGTACTGCATTATTATATCTATCTTAGCAGCTACAAGAACTAGTGGAACTGTACATGTTTCTTTGGAATGTTAGTAGACATCTGTTTTAAGCCTCAAATGTCTTTGACAATTATATTTCTAAGTATGTTTTTGCCATTAAATGATATATTCTAGTTCAATCATTATAATTGCCAGCGACTAAGAGGGTATGGATTACATACCTACATGAGTACAATAGTACATGCAACAGTAAACAATTAAAAGTCTTATATTTGATGTCGTATTACAGTATTTTTTTATTGGACGCTTCTCTTATTATATTACATCTTTGCTGTAACTCAGTCTAGGCATGAAAGATTCTTGGGGTCCTCTGAAGGCATTGGCAGCAGCTAGTGTTATAAATGCTGTTGGCGATATATTTCTTTGCTCTGTATGTGGCTATGGAATTGCTGGTGCCGCCTGGGCTACTATGGTTTCACAGGTACACATATTTCCAGTTTCCTGAACATGTCTCCACATTGCTGAAAATCAGGTTTCCACACCTTCCCTTAAGCAACAATACCTGGTTAACTCATATCTTTACAAATACATTACTTACCTATGCACACCGCACCCTGTCCAGATGGAGTCACATGCTCTTCTGTTGTCAGTTGCATTTCATGTTCCAGAAATCCCAGCATCTCCTTATCCATTTCTCCACTCTTCATGATTTGTAATTGTGCCACACAAATAGCCTCCACCTCTAGCTTTTTGTGATGTTCCTCACACTGCCAATTTCTTTGCAAGTTTGAGTTCTCTGCTCACATGTTTTTGTATAAGTAGCTAGCTTTTGACACATGCTCAGATTGTTGCAGCTTTTATGATGATGCAAAATCTAAACAGTAGAGGTTTTCGAGCGTTCTCATTCACAATCCCATCGACAAGAGAGCTTCTGCAGATATTTGAAATCGCAGCTCCTGTTTTCGTGACAATGACATCCAAGGTATCATTCTTTTGGGGTATAATGATCTGTGTCCTTTCCTTAGCTTTACTGTATCTAATTGTTTCAATCTTATTCAGGTAGCATTTTATGCATTGCTTACATACTGCGCGACTTCTATGGGAGCAATAACTCTTGCAGGCCATCAGGTTCATACTTTCTTATGAAAGGCTTCCCTATGAAGACATGTCAATAAAAGCGTGACAACATATATTGTTTACTTTATCTTGTGAAGGTTATGGTCAACATCTTATGCATGTGCACTGTTTGGGGTGAGCCCCTGTCACAAACTGCACAGTCCTTCATGCCGGAGATGATATACGGAGCTAACCGCAATTTGATGAAGGTACCTATCGACAGTGCTCATTTTCCTGTGAATATCATACCACTTTGCCGTACTTTTAGCAGTAATATCAGTACATATCCAAGAATCTGTCCAAAGTTGTGTTTGATGAACATGTATGCTTGTATTTTTCACACTTTTCTTTTGTTTGGTTAAATGTATCAAATGACATGCAGACCATCTTTTCATGGGTTCAGCAGATTAATTTTACAAGGAGCTTCCTTTTCAGTTTTCTTTGAAATATTTTGCATGAAAATGCCGAGATAAGCCAACAAGCAATTATCAGTTTTATTAGGGGGGAGGCTCATCTGGTCAAAACAGAGCTGAATGTGACTAAGACTATTGCCATTGACAAGACATTTTGAAAGCCTAGAAATGAAAAGAGTTCATCTAAGATTTCTAATAATCTTATTTCGATAGAATCCATCAGAAGTTTGGTACTGTTGCATTTTTGGTAGATTATTATTTCTTAGGACATGAGGCGTCTTGACTGTCGAGTGTTGACAAAATATTTGAGTTCTGACCTGCACATGTTGCATAACAGGTTTCATACGTTTAATTGGTACACACCTACCTTCTCTCCCTGTAAGAGAGCAAAAGCTGCTAGTGGACCCAGCACCACTATGCATACTTGAAGCAACATGTGCTGCACTGATGGTGCTTTGATTGACTTAAGTAGTGGCTGCATTTTACCGTAGTTATTTCTACATCAATCTGTATGAATATTATGTTCATTACTCTGAATGACACTGAAGGTACCTTTAATCTAGGCAAGGATGCTACTCAAGTCACTCGTAGTTATTGGAGCTATAGCTGGACTGACTGTGGGGGCAGCTGGAACGATTGTTCCGTGGCTTTTTCCTAGTCTGTTTACCAATGATCAAATGGTTGTACAGCAGGTATGATTCTACTGCTTTAATTTTTGCATGTTCTGGAAGTACTTCAGATACGGATTGCTCCTCAGAAACAATCAGGATGCCAGTTGTCTATGTACTCCCTCCGGTCCTTTTTACTCCGCGTATTAGATTTTGGTCAAGTCAAACTTTGCAAAGTTTGACCAAATTTGTATTAAAAAATATCAATATCTACAATGTCAAATATATATACTATGAAACTACATTTCGTGAAGAATCTAACAACATTAATTTGGCATTATGAATGTTAATAATTTTTTTTATAAGTTTGGTCAAAGTAGAGATACTTTGACTTTGACCAAAACTTATATGCAGACTAAAATGGACCGGAGGGAGTACATGTTGTTTCCAAGTGTCTATAACTTGTTGTAAAGGCTATTTTTCACCATATATAGTATCGTATCTCTAGAATCGACATTTTTTAATCGTGCATTGTTGAATGATCAGTGCTCCTATCCGAGGGATCCTATTGGGCCTATTATGGATTGAGGAAGCAATAAAAAATATATCAATCTAGTCCTTTTTTTCCTCCTCGTCCCTTCACTATGGCTTCCATCATGGCATGCTTGCACCCAGATCCAGGGCCATCTAACTCTGGTCCATGGCATATACGAATCTGCTTACTAATTTCTTGCTAATACTAATCCTGATTTTGATTTTAAAAGGCTGTCTTCATCATATCAATCTGTTAGGAATTGTTTGCTGTACTCTTTGGAGAATTAACTTGGTTTCTCTGCAGAAAATTTCATGCTTTATTTCCATGACTACCAGAATTTTGTGTGAGAAACTAATAATTCCGCTGCACTATTTTTAACAGATGCACAAAGTGCTGATTCCATATTTCACTGCATTGTTCGTGACACCTTCAGTACACAGCCTTGAAGGAGCATTACTGGTAAGTTGGTATACTTCATTTGGCTGATCCTAACATACCCACCTGACAATAGGCGGTAACCATCTTGACTTGCTATGATACTACAGTGACAATTAACATATTAAAGGGCCTGTTCTGCTAAGTTTATAAGATCAATGGTGAGAACGTAGCATTGGCTGGAGGATTTGATGAAATGTCTGATGGTTCTCTTTCTGTCCTCAGGCTGGAAGGGATCTCAGTTATTTGAGTCAATCAATGGGTGCATGCTTCTGCGTTGGAACCCTTCTTCTACTGGTAATGCCTGTTTCCTTATTTCCTTTTTCTGCGAGACCTCATTGGGCTTTCGGTTTTTATTTTTCTAATTTAAATAATGATAACATTGATAAAGGATATGCCAACTTAAGAAAGAAAAAAGGATCTGAATATTTTGAATATCAGGTCTGAACCATGGAAAAATAGGACCACAATTTGCTATGTTCTGATAACTATCTACCTCTGTACACTCGTGAATGTTGTTGGTTGATAAAGCTGTGAGATCACTACCCAGCAAGTAGAAGAGCAAAAAATCAGATGCCATCTTGAATAGTTCTTTTGTTTTTGGTTATTCTTTGTACTATATAAGCTTTACATTAACACTCTTATTTTTTTGCGATGGGGTACTCTTCTGACAATGATGGTTTCTTTTTTCTTGTTCCGTATCTAAAGCTTGTCCGTGACAAATTTAGTAGCTTGACACTATGCTGGTGGGTACTCGTCTTCTTCCAGTGGGTACGTTCATTTCTATAAAATGTGTTATATTTAGAATGCAGCATCTTACGATGGCCCTAATTTGGTCTCTTTGGACAATTCTCCCATTCCAGAGTCGGTTTGGAAGCGCTCTACAACGGCTTGTTTCTCCAACGGGCATGTTGTATAACGAAAATTTCAACCAGCCTGAGCAAGTCAAAGTGAAGGCCACATAAGAGGGTGTATCGCAGGTTGAAAGAGGACGACGAACACATGCATGTTTTGCAATCCTGTAAACATTGGAAGCAAAGTTCAAGACCTGCTCAATGTCTTTAGGGCTAGGAAAGCCCATTTGGCTCTAGGGTAGAAATCAGTCTCCTGTAGTGTCTTTCTACCCTAGGGACCTTCATCTCACGCTTTACTGCTGCAGATAAGGTTACGCCGTCCAACGCTCGTGACTGTAAAAGTGCAGTTACACAAGCATGTAAAGAATTTTGTTGGTTTAAGAATTACAAAATGGTCGAAAATGTCCAAGTTTTTTGTTACACGTGAGCAAATATGAATGTTGAAAATATCCTGGAAAGTGAGATCCTTAAGTTTTCCTATTGTGAATCCATGCAGTTGCATGCCATAAAGAAGGGTTTGAGATTGCTCTTTTCAGGTGACCAGAGCATGGAACATGGGGGAGTACTGGTCACAGTGAACTCATTGCAGCCTGCAGCTGGCACAGCTCATCTTCCAGCAGAGCATAGTCCTACCAAATCAGTTCTCTCTGCAACGAATCACGGCCCATCTTCTGGCAGGTGAATGCACCTGACCCGATTTCATCTTTTCTTTAATGCAAACCCAGTTCATTCATTTATTCTGTTTACCAGAATGTTCAAACAGTTTGTCGTCATAAGTTCAGAACCTTCACCTTCCTGGCAGAAATGTTATCTGAATTTTCAGGTGTTTTCGATGTTTAGTTTTCATAATTGTAGGGCTCGAAAAGAGTCATGCAAGGGTCATCGTCGTGCTGCAGTACGCCAGCGGCTCGCTCAAACTCCTCCCTGATGATGCTGATTGTCTGCCTGTCGACTACACGGCCCAAGTCATGGCCGGTTTCGAAGGGGTCCTCGATGCAGATCAGATGGCGGTCGTTTCCGATGCGAGTCGTCCAGTTCTTCTCCTTCTTGCTACATGTCGTTGCGCCATCACACCAGGTGAGAATTTAAAAAAAAATCTTATAACCTAGATTAATTAAATCGATATTGAATTCTTGGTTTGGAAGAAGAATGCTGGTCCTTAATTACCTACCTGATTATCTTCCCCATGCGGATGGAGATGACATCTTTCCTGTAATCATGCTGGAATGCCCAGTAGTGGAAAAATGCCCAGAGTAACTCCGCGATGGTCTCCTTGTTTTCAGCCCCAAAATAACGAAGCTGATCAACTTCGTCGAAATAAGCGCATTCAGTATCATCAACAACCATGGTATATGTGGGCTCCATTGCCTGAAAATGTGGGGAAATGAGGTAGCATTAGTTGCATCAGGATGAAATGGACCAGACCGGTGCATATCATGAAGCTGAAAGCATGGACAAGAACTTTCATGTTCCCTTCTGACTTACCTGGTAACTATAAATACAGCAAACCAAAAATGATGAAATATATGGCAAAATAACCTACTACATCTGAGAAAAATTGAAAAGAAAAAGGGAAAGAAGAAAAGAAAATCGACAAACCATAACTGAATGATGGTGATGAGCCATCCAAATACAATCATCCACATCATATTCATGCACAGTGTCAAATGGAGCAAATCCATGACGACTAGAGGACATAATTCTATCATAAAATAAAAGAAAGAGAATATTATTTTAAAATGAAAATAAATAAATAGAAAAAAAAAGTTGGATTTATAAAATTGGATAAATTTTACAAAGTGTGCTTGGAAGTTCAGTAGTTTCTGCATTGGCACAAAGAAGATGATACATGAAGAAGTTGATGCAACAGAAGTAAGGTACATACCTGCAAACAGGGAAGAATCTTGGGCTCTCTCAGCTGCAAGAAACTGATGCACATGAGCACATACCTGCGATTTTCATATTAACAAGTGAGGCCCCATTTTTTGAGAAAAATGATATAAACATAATGATCTAAAAAACAAACTAATATAAACATGAATCCATCATATAACTTACGCATAGCTAGAGAGAGTTCCACGGTATGTCTCATTGACACCCCTCAGTTTGGCCCAGTGCTTGACAATGGAGGCTAGCTGAAGCAATCTACCATCTATCTGGGCATAATCTTTAAGAAGCTTTGTGTTGGCGACAGCAAATAGATTGTTGATGCAAATATCGCAAGAGAAGCCACTCCCTGCATCCAACATCCTCACAATGGGCACTCTAGCACCGGTAATCGCCTGCCAGGATGATAGAAGATCAAACCAGCAACCTCAATTTACAGTGAATTTTTACAACAGAATTTAACAAATTGCAAAGTTCGTGTTTTTTTAAGGAATACAAAGCTCCATGTAGTGAAGGCTTACTTACCTCCACACTGTCGAAATTATCGCCGCGCAAGATCTCCGCCAGCCGCAGAAGAAGCTCCACCGCGCTACCCGTGCCGATATCGATTTCGAGGCAGACATCGACATCGCTGTGGGAAGTTCCAAAGGAATTGGCGCACGATCCATAGAGATGCAGCTGAGCGTCGGGCCATTCTTTGCTCACTGACTTTGTTAGGCAGTCTATGAGCCGGCTCTGCTTTGACATGTGGTCCTCTGATGGCTTAAGGGATTCGTAGAGGGAGAGCAAGCCGGAGGCGAAGGTGCCGATGTCATGGCGGCATTCCATCCACCCTACTTGTGTTCTGATTTGCAGGCGTCTTGATTTCGACACGGTGTTCTGCAGAACGAAGAAACATTGCAAATTAAGCTAAATTTGTTTTGGGGGAAATCAGATGTGGATATATGTGATGGTAGTATGCAGTTAAGTTCCTGTGATCATTTGAATAGGAGGAGTATTTTGGGGGTTTTCCAATACCTCGCTTGACTGCTGGCCGCCGTCACTGTCATGGCACTCTAGACCACCGGCGATGAGGAGAGAATCCTCCAATTCCTCCCCGAGACGCCGGCCATCGCCGTCGCCGTCTTGTTCGCCGTCGTCCGGTTCCAGCAGCTCTTCCCCTTCGACGCTCCCCCCGGCCTCGTCTCCGCCCGCGTATCCCCCGCCCACGCCCCCCTGGTCGTCGGCGTCGCTGCCGCCACCCGCGCCCTTCCTCTCCACGGGAACCCACACCCTCTTCTCCCTCCGCGCCGCTTCCGCCGCCGCGGCCCGCCTGTCCCCGGCGCGGCCCTCGCCCCCGTTCGTCTTCACGGCGAGGCCCCCGCCCGCCCTCCGCCTATCGGGGCCCGCGCGGGACCTGCTCCCGGCGAAATCACCGGCCCTCCGCCTCGCCTGGCCGCCCCGGCCGGCGGCAAGGCGGCCCGCATTGCGCGCGGCGCCGGCGGCCGGGTGAACGCGCCGCGTCGGAGGGGTTTGGAAGTGGGGCGGCGGGTGCGGCTGCGGCCGCGGGAGGAGCCAGGCGGGGCGCGTGGGGGGCACGATGAAGAGACGCTCGTCGGGGGGCAGCGGGTCCGGCTGGGGGGCCGCGAAGAGGCAGTGCGGCGGCGCGAGGCGGGCGGGAGGGGACGGCTCGGGCTTGGGAGACGGGAGGAGGTAGCGGAGGAAGGCGCCGTCGGCGAGGGGTTTGGCGTCGCCGGCGGCCATGGCGCGCGGCGAGGCTGGGGTGGTGGTGGTTCGCGATTCCCGAGAGCGAGCGAGGAAGGCGTGAGGTCGGTCGGTCGTGGAGTGTGTCAGTGCGGGAGGGAGGGAGCGCTTCGCCTCGCCTCGGCGTGACTGACCGTGTGTGTGGGTTTCGGGTCGGGTCAACCCCCTCTCCATCCATACTCCACATTTTACCCCCCCCTCCCAAAAAATAAATGAATAATGATGCAAAAATAATACGTACTCCCTTCGTCCCAAAATGACTTTCTTAGCTTTAGTACAATTTTATACTAAAGTTAGTATAAAGTTAAGATATTTATTTTGAGACGGAAGGAGTATGTATGTGGATATTTTTGTCGAAAAAACACCGAGTACAATGCAGACACGCACCATTCTACACACATTCGTACTACGCATGCTGAAGATCGAACTCAACGGTGTTGACGATCGATGACCCTTGGAATAGATTAATGTCATTTTCATTACGGTAATTTATCTTTTTTTGCGGCATTATAGTAAACACGGCTTAGTTAGACACGCTTTGACGTCAAGCAGAAACGATCCAGATGGGTGAAAGATAAGCCGCACCGCCTTAAGATTTAAACTTAGCTACATATGCCTATAAAACAGTCATACAAAGAAAAGGAAAAGGAGGGCAAAAACAGACTATACATATGACATAATCTCTTGGGGTGCCCCTTAGGCCCCGCCACTAATGTTACGCCTAGAATTTGAGCCCTCTTTGTGAATTGTGGATACAATACTTTCACTAGTCACCCCTCTAGTGGGCAGAGCTTCGTCGTGACCATCTCAGGCACCCCCTCCCCCCCCCCCCTCGCGCCAAAATTTGGTTCACGTTCACCATTGCACTCAGCCAACTGTTTGTACTACAATTTAAGAAAGAGAGGTGATTTCCTATGTATGATGGTAGCTACACACCCTTTGGCATAAGTGTCCTTTTTGATATATGAGGTGTCAGATTTCAATGGCACTGGCACAAGTGGATTTTGTTGTATAGAGATAACTTTTACTAACTTCTCTTTGTCGTGAGATAAAAGTTGGGGCCGTGTGTAGCTATCACCATGGGTAGCAAATTATTTCCGATTTAAGAAAAGTATGTTCTATGCGTTAAGACATTCTATGTATTTTCTAACATAGAATTTTATATACATGCAGTAGTATTAAATTTTTGTCTATTGAAACACATAGATAGAGAAACATGCAAGACACATATGTCATAATTTTTTCGGTGCAAGAAAAATCAAAACTCAAGTATCTCAAAAATTTGTATGGATGTTTCACACTAGGGGCAGAGCTACGTCTGGGTCAAATCAGGCCATGGCCCGCCCAGCCCAGCAGGAATTAGTGTAAACTGGTATTGAATTTGGGCCTTAAAGGCGAAATTTCAATGATATCTCCTAACCAGGCCTGTTTTGGCCCGCCCAAAGAATTGGCCGAAGCTCCGCCATTGTTTCACACGATCTTAAAAAATCGCTAGAAGGAGAAGACATCTCTGCAAAGCACATGATTTTACATCCGTGGACTTTTGGACTTTTGTGTATGATAACATTCATACTCCCTCTATATTTATTTAATATGCATATTAGCTTTGTCCCAAGTCAAGCAATATAAAGGTCGACCAAGTTCATATCAAATAATATGAACATTTACAATGACAAATATATATGATGTGAACGTATAGTCGACGACGACTCTATTGATATTGATTTAGTATTGTAGACATCAATATATTATATAAATTTTGTTGACACAAGACAAATGGGATGTGCAAGTAAAAAAAAAATGGAGGGAGTACAATGTTTGGGTGGTCTTGGTCTTTGGTCCAAAGAGGCTATGTAGGTAAACTCCTTATATATCGGAATAACATAAAGTTCCTTTAGAAGTATTTCAAACTCTCAACATATGGATAATTTGCTAGTGTAGGCTTCCTCCTTCCCTCGTAACTAATTAATATCATCTTGTAAATAATTATCATATCATACTAGGATAATGCCCGTGCGTTGCAACAGAATATAAATATTCTAATATGTTAGCTTATGATTTACCTTCCCATATTAATGCGATTTGTGTAAACAAATGTTTCTCAAATCCTGCTCGTGAGATGTTTGGTACGTAAATTAAAGTGAAATTGGTTTAAAAGGTAAGTAAAATAAGGTGACTGGTATCATATAGTAAAAGGTTGGATGAAGGGGTGGTGGGAAGAAAAATAAAACATGAAACCTTACATTCTTTTTAAGTAGTATAAATAAAACATGAAAACTTACTCAGCCATTGGAGTAACACATACCAAAATGCATAAGAACTTAAAACCCCCTCCATTGGATTGGATCGCGGAATTGACATAAGACAAGGAAAAAAATGCACGATTGAAAACAAACACGACCTCTTGAACCTTATAACTTTACAATAAACACATGCACTTGGATTTATGTGTATAAGTATAACTCTTTGTGTGCTCTACAATATTTTTTCAAGAGTTTTGAAAACATAGGAGATACGTGCACACATAGAAAAATCACGTGAGGCCTAACCTCCTTGCTAGAAATCTTAATGAGTCGGGTTGTAGGAATGCAACCCATAGAAAATTGACTGGTTTTCACTCCTTTGACCCAGGAAGTTTCTGTAGGAATTTAACCCCTATAATTCCTTCAATTGCTCTAACATGATTTCTTTAAATCCAAATATCACCTCTGTACAACGAAAAAAAATGAGGCAAGGCCAAGTAGCAGTATGATTTAGGAAGAAAGAATGCAAAAGCAAAGATGGAGATGAAAAGTGTGTCGCCCTAAGGAGATCCTCAGCCGTTGGCCCCTGAGCGAGCGGTCTAGATGTACCACTGCGACAACTTCTGCACAACACCTCATAAAACAACGGTTTTACGGTCCAGCCAACGATTTCCCTCAAAGCAAGGGTGCAAACCACAAAAGTTTAGGGTTTCTTCCAGAGACATCCACGCTGCGGATTCCTCCCCCCCCTTCCCCCCACCCCCCACCACCCCGTGAAGAATCCGGCGGCGCACGGCGAGCGGCGGACGGCGAGCGGCAGCGGAGCAGGTCAGCCCGGCTTCCTCAGCTTCCGATTCTCTCCTTCGTTGGTCAGGAAAAGGTCGGTAGATTGACTCGTCTCCTTGGGGTCGCATCGATCTCGGCAGAGTCGGAGCCGGGCGGGTGATTCCAGCTTTTCCAAGGAGGGAGATGGCGGGCATGGGCGAGATGCCGATGAGGCCGCGGCCGGGCCCGCCGATGCACCGCGGCCCGCCTCCCATGGCGCGCCCGCGCCCCGAACCCATCGACCGCGAGAAGGTCAGCCAGGCCTCCGCAACCCTAACGATTCTCTACTTCTTATAATACTAGCTAGTGTGCGGACAGATACTTAGTGTGCGGTTCAGCAGCACAATTCTTAGGTTTGCTAGGTTTAGAGGATGGATTGCGAGGACTGATTGATTGAACTCCTCTTGTGCAGACCTGCCCTCTCCTGCTCCGGGTTTTCACCAAGGTAAGGCCCAGCGATCTCTTTTCTTCTACCCTTTCGTGCACCTTTTAGTGCACCTACAGTCGAGAGCGCCTTATTATAATCCTGAATTCGCTTGGGTTGTGCAATATTTGATTGAATCTTGTGGTGCACGGGTGATCGGTAGTTAAGTTACCTGAAACGTATGGTGCTATCAGAATGATGCTACTAAACGCGGTTGCATTTTTAACAAAGATGTATAGGTTCTGTTCCTGGATGGTGCTGTGTAGATCAGTTCGCTCGTATGGCGCCTGTAGTTGAGCAGCACTTGATTAGGTGTTTAACTGTATTTTTGGCAAAAACTAGCATGACTCGGTGATACAGCAGAGGATTCCAAAACGTATTTATCATAATGTTGGTTTGTTTGACAGGCCTTACAGTTTTAGTTCAACATGAAACCTGGCTAATCAGGGGCCTAAAGGCGTGTAAACATAGCTAGACCCATTTATCCGTAATAAACTTTTAAGGATTGGACATATAATCACACGTTTTGGATGTCGCAATTATTAAATCTTAACAAAATTTTGTGAGGGCCATCAGCAGTTCAGCACTAACCTATTTACCATGGCTGACAGACATGCAGTTCGCAAATTCCATTATTTTCGAGCATTCTAAGTCACTACGTGTCATACAATTTTTCATCCTGCCAATTTAAACACCGCATATGTTCACTGTTCAAGGATTATTCTGTTGGTGTTGGAACTGTGAGCTCAATTTAAGTGGAAGTACTTAGCTGCCACTGTTGGGTTCACCATCTTTGGCTGAAAAAATGGACACTATTTAGGAAGATGGATGCTATTCATGTACGCTGCATTTTGATTTTCAACTCAGCTCTGACTATTCTCAATCCTGCCCAGAAAAAATGGTAGTAAGCATGTAGTGCTTAAGAAATCTGATTCTTTTTATTGTTGTGGGCGATCTGGAAAATAGACCAATAGAGATCCTTACACTCTCCAATTATCTTCTGTAACAGTTCTGAACGATGTCTTCTCAGTGCAGACTGCAGCTTTGTGAATAAAACACACAGTAATACAGAAAACTGATCCTGGTTACTTTTTTCCAGGTTGGTGGCCATCACCTAAATGAAGAATTTTCTGAGAGAGGGAAGGAGCCAAAAGATGAAGTTCAGATTTACACGTGGAAGGATGCCACACTCCGGGAGCTCACTGATCTTGTAATATTACATATCTTACTTTTGACATTTTTGGGAAATATAGTTCAAATTGAAATTTCATAAAATACCACTGGTTGTGTGTGACAGCTATAATTAGTGCTTGGGCCTCCATGTCAATCACATCCCATGTCATAAAATACCACTGGGTGTGTGACAGTATGGTAATCCCAAGTGCTTGGAAGATAGTCTAATCAGCACAATTTTTATCATGTTTCAGGTCAAAGAGGTTGCTCTTCCAGCAAGGAAAAGGAATGCTAGGTTATCTTTTGCTTTTGTATACCCGGATAAGAATGGTCGTTTTGTTGTCAAACAGGTAAGATCTTGACTGATTTGTTTCTTCAATACCAATTTACAAATGCTAACCAAATTAATTGTTGCTCCGTATATCATGGTACCCAACGGTAGTAATCTAGCAAATTAGTTGTTTCTAAAATACTACTCGTAATTTAGAAATGCAAAGCACCCTGTCCTAAATCCTAAATTCCTGATACGTCATTCACTCCTTTATGGATGACAGGAGATGTTAGTTCTACTTTCAGGAATGAGTTATATCAGTAGCAGGATACATTAACTATTAGTTCTGGTTCTCAGCACTGTTTATGAGCTCATAATCTTGTATAATTACATTTGATATTAAAAGTCTATAGCTGTCTCCTTATTCCTGGTTTGGCCTAGTTAGTAGCATGATGAGCTACTACTTGCAGCTTGCGCCGTTAAGCAATTATGTTTCAACTATGCGTATGACCATTACAAAGTGTTCCAGACAGTATGGTAATCACCAGTTCCATACCGAAATTGATGCTTATTACCAGTTCATTGAGCGTCGTGCTTAAACTGCTAGTTACATCCACAAATCCACAAATTTCCATTGTACAACCTATGTCCCCCTGCATTCATAAATCATAACCGTTGAAATTTCAACCTGTGATAATTCATCTCGTTGGACATTGTGAAGGTGGGCTCGACCTTTTCTTATGGCCATGGAAGAGGGGATGATGCCAAATCTCTCGGGGATCTTGGCTTCCAGGTATGCATAAGTTCCGCACTATGTTGCTTCAGCCTTTTTTTTGGGTTGGCACACATTGTTATTTACTATGATGTTACCTTGGTTTGCAGATAGGCGATTACTTGAGCGTTTCGATCATGTGAGCCGTGCCATCTTGCAAAATAGTGTGTTCTGCTGCACACCAAGCAGAATAGTTTTCCTGCTGTGCTATTATCTTGAGCTGTGCACGCGAGGGGTTAAGCTCTCCTTAGTGGTAGGGAACTGGAACCAGAACTGTCTGTGATAGTGGTGACTTTTCGAACTAGTATTTGAGACTTGACACTTGAGACATGTGATGTGATTGCTTGCTACGTACCTGTTCTTTGTGGTTGTCACTCTGAACGAGAGTACTCGTTGAACCTATGTTTCCAACAGAACATATGCAGGAATAAACATCGCTGTGGTGCAGTACGTTCGTGACTGAATTTAGCGAATAGATGACGAGATATTTAGTTAAATTGAAGTTGTACAATCATAGAAAGCCGCATGTGACAACATAACTGTTGCATGTGAACAAATCGTTACAAGTAACACCTGATGCAACTAATCAAGAAAACTTCCAAATCTCAGATAGTGAGCATTGAAACATATATCTCGGCGCCGAAGGGTGTTCCCAGGCATTCTAATATTAACAAGGCTGGGTCTTTGGCCTATCTTGAAGATGATGAAATCACTTCAGCACATCCATGTTTAGCCCCCTTTTGCATGGGGAGGATCTTGTAATGACAGGGTACTTCACCGCAAAGAATTGTGTGCATTATTTCTGGCAACGCCTCTGCATTTCATGGCAAATGTGTCTGACAGCCATTACTGTAAACTCACCAAGTCACCATAGCTCATATGGACCTTTTGACTAGGCGATTACAGTGTGGACGCACATTTTGATCTCCAGCGAATCTGCTCTTCAATAGATAAGCTTGCTCTCTTGTTTTCAATCACTTTATTTCATCTGGAAGATGGGCATGACAGCCCATGAGAAGAAATGTACCAGATCAGACGGCCTTGACAAGCTTATGATGTCGCATACGCAGAGGGTTCTTTCAGTCTCCAAATCTGCCCGTACAATGGTCCAAGCAAACCATTCCAAGGATGGTTAGCGAATATAGATTGCTTCGATCTGCCGTCTGCGTTCTTATACAACATCTAACATTCCATTTCTTGGCAGGCAGTCGATCAGGCCGAGAGCCTGGAAGTCCAGCTTCAGCATCCTGCTCTCTGTTCAAGGCCGAGTGTGTACGGATCATCATCGTAGAGTTTGAATTGGTTCCTGGGAAAATGATAATTCTTAGACCATTTCCCTAATTCTGGCAGCCGCACGCCTCATCTGTTTAGCAACAAAATCAGCTTCTTCAGTTTTCCCGTCTTCATCAAGCGCATGATGAAGTGCGACTAAACTGCGAGGTTCAACGGCAGCAGAACTGCTTCCGCTCTCGATGAGCTCGTAGAAAAGCCGGAACGCATCTGAGGCTCTACCAGTTGTGCAAAGGCCATCCAGAACTGTACTGGATACCGACACACCCAGATCATGATGCTTCTGCAAGCTAAACAGGGTAAGTTCGGCTGCCTCTATGAACTTCTTTTCCTCGCAGAGGTCCCCGACTAGTTTTTCCATCTTGATGTAAAAGCCTTGGTCGTATAGAGATGTGATGATTTTGTAAGCACGGTCATTTAAGTTACTTTTGAACAATGCGTCAATCGTATTGGTCGAAAGATCCAAATTCTGGCGGATCTTCCTCTCTAGCATTATCTCAATCAAATCTGCAGCTTCCTTTGCGCAACCTTCTTTTTTCAAAAGTCCCAAGAGAACCGAGTGGAACGTGCTTGTGCTAGGCCGGAGACCACTATTCAGCATCCTGTGTAGGGCCTCCCATGCAATCTTCATCCTTCCTTTCTGCGAAAACCCCTCTACGATGGCAATGTAGCATTCATCATCAGGCACAAGATCCCTCTTCAACATTGAGAGCACCAGCTGGTACCCTTCTTCAAAATCTCCCTCCTTGCAATGCCCTAGAATTAATGTCTTGAATGCAGCAAAGTCGACCTTGCTCCTCTGATCCAATAGTTGCCCAAACAGCACCCTTGCCTTCTTTGCCTTTCCATTCTCACACAAGTACACAAAAACTGGGTTGTATGCCGCAATGAGCGGTACACAACCCCCTCGCTTCTTGAGAACTTCCTTCTCCAAAAGCTCATCCACAAGCGCCTCAGCCTTCACGAACTCCCTGTTCTCGCACAACGCCCTGATCACCGTGCTATAGCTTGCAGAGTCACGACTCACGCGGAGCTCCGCCATTTGTCCGAACACCTCCATCGCCTCCTTGATCCGCCCTTCCCCACAATGTGCGGCCATCAGTGTGTTGAATGTGCATGTGTCCGGCTTAAACGAGTCTGTCTCCAGCAACCCCTTCACCAGCTCCATCCTGCCGGCCTCGCAGAACCCCTGGATCATCGTGTTGTAGGTGATCCTGTTCGGCACCACCCCATCCGCAGCCATCATCTTGAAGACCTCGAGCGCCTCGTCGGCCAGGCCCCTTACACAATACGCCTTGATCATGGTCGTGTAAGTGATGACATTGGGAGATACAGAAGCTTTGCAATCTTTTCCTCCAACGCGCATTTTGTCGAACAGCTTGCGCGCGGCCACCAGGTCACCGGTGCGGCAGAGAGCGCCGAGCAGCGAGTTGTAGGAGATGGCGTCGGGGGCGAAGGCGTAGGTCTCCGGCAGGAAGCGGAAGAGCCTGACGAGCGCGGGAGGCGACGCGCGCGGGGAGGCGGTGGAGAGGCCGTGGAGGAGGGTGTTGAGGGTGGCGGCGTCGGGGGTGGCCCGTGGGCAGCGGAGGAAGGCGGCCAGGACGGCGTTGGCCGCGCGAGTGCGGCCGCGGCGGAGGAGAGCGGCGAGGAGGGAGTTGAAGGAGTGCGCGGTGGGGGCGGGGATGCGGCGGAAGAGGTCGGTGGCGGCGCGGACGCGGCCGGCGGCGGCGAGCGCGCGCAGGAGCGCGTTGATGGCGTGGTTGGGGAGGAGGGTGAGCGGCGAGGGGAGGGAGCTGAGGTATTCGAGCGCCGGGCGCAGGTCGCGGGAGCGGAGGAGGTGGTGCAGCTTCCTCGCCGCCGCCACCGACGCCGGCTCCGGCGGCGCCGGCGGCTTCCCTGCCGTGCCCATTAGAAGTGGTCAGCAGCGCTGAAAATGCATACGACTTCCCACGACAATGAAGTAGAAGTACAAATCTTAACACATTCGAAGAGCAGCTCCAACAGTTCCATAAAACCAAATTTTTAGGTTTCCCGTAAACTTTTAGAAAAAAATGTCTGAGACCAATTTTTGTTAGTTCCCGTAAACTTCTTCGCTTAAATCTATTTTATTTTATTTTTCATTAAAAAAATAGCTAAATGGCACGGCCACCGACAGGCGCAAGGCGGTGTGATGGCTGCCAGCGGCTGTCGAGTGGTGGCCGCCGGCAAGGGGCGGCATGGTTGCGGGAGGCGGCACGTGTTGGGATACATATACCGGAAACCATCTCCTCGTCACTAGCGTCCCTCTCAAGCGGGGGCGACTCGGGTAAACCACTCGCGTCGGCACTTCCACCCTCACTCTCTTTCTTGCTTCCTCTCACTGCTGTCACGCGACGTTGTAAGGCGAAGCACGTGCAACGGCCGGCATTGGCAGGTCTGCTCACGTGGACGTGGCGTGACTACCCTGGAGGTCACGACACTCTCGGTGAAGGTGGATGCCGGGACGGCGGCCCTGGATCTCCATGTGGTGATGGCGTCCGGAGTTGAGGATGGTAGCCTCGGAGGCTATGTGGGCAGCTCAGCGGTCGGAGTTAGGAGCGTGGCGTCCAGCGGTGTGGCGGCGCTCGATCCGGGGCACTGGCTTGGTCCTCTGTGTTGGGCGGCGTCCCTTCTCTCCTTGGCATCGCTCGGCAGAGTGTGGTGGGGGCTAGAGGTGCAAGTCGGGCCCTTGTGCTCGGGGTCGTCGGGTCGGCCTTCGGCTAAATCCGACTTCTGCAGAGGCTCTACAGCGACACAACTCGTCGTCTCCGCGTGGTGCGAGTGATGGCGACCACTGGTTGTGCTAGGGAAGCTTGGTGCTCTCAGAGGTGTGGCTGTAACTGCTTGTGCGCGGGGTTGCCAGATCTGACCCGACATGGTCAGATTTAGCTCCTGCAGTGGCGTTGGTGTTGCCCGTCGGGCTGGCTCTGCGTGGTGCTTGTGCCGTTGACAGGGCTGCTCTTGGCTCTAGTGGTGGTGAGGTGGGTTGAGGTATAAGGCAGTCGGTAGTTCTCATCAGTGTTCCGAGGGTGGGTATTATGGCTTCCCAAGGTGAAAGCCTTGCTTTGGCCTTGCCGAAGCCGACGATAGCGACGCCTACGGGCACCGCAAACGTTCTTGTAGGTGTCGTGGTCCGAGAACCTATGTCGTCCTGTCTCGAGCTTCGTGGGAACCCTTGTTCCAAGTCTTCTTGGAGATGGCAATGGCAGCGCTCCTGCGTCGTGATCCTTTCCAGAAGGCATCTTCTAGGAGTTTTATTTGTGAGTTCTAGTGTTGTTTGCTGCGGGGATGCTAAGGCGTCGGGCCTGGATTTGTGGGGCATGGTCTCCTGTTTGGCAACGATGACCGCCGCTAACGGAGTTGGTCTACGGAAAAGTTTTAGTAGTCGTTATCTCCCAATGTGTTCGAGGGGTCCTCATGCCTCACCGTGTCTTTGTGGATTTGGAGCTGCGAAGGAGGAGCCTCTACGATGACGATGGCATGGGATTGGTGTCGGTTGCCGGGGCCTAGTCGGCGCAAGCTCGACGCTTTTCTCCTACTTAGATTGTGGCTCTAGTCAGGGTTGTCTGGTCATCGCGCAGGTGGTCAACTGTTTGGCATGGACCGACATGGGTGCTAGCGTTTGTTGTAGTGAGGGCATCGTTGGTGGCCGTCGAAGGTGAAGTCGGAGTCGCTGGCTCGAGGAGAAGTGATGACGATGACGCTAGATGAAAACCTCGAGAATGCTTTTGTTGGAAATATGTCCTAGAGGCAATAATAAAGTGATTATTATATTTCCTTGTTCATAATAATTGTCTATCGTTCATGCTATAATTGTATTAATCGGAAACGTAATACATGTGTGAATACATATACCACAACATGTCCCTAGTGAGCCTCTAGTTGGCTAGCTCGTTGATCAATAGATGGTCACGGTTTCATGACCATGGACATTGGATGTCGTTGATAACGGGATCACATCATTAGGAGAATGATGTGATGGAGAAGACACAATCCTAAGCATAGCATAAGATCGTGTAGTTTGTTTGCTAAAGCTTTTCTAATGTCAAGTATCATTTCCTTAGACCATGAGATTGTGCAACTCCCGGATACCGTAGAAAGACTTTGGGTGTGCCAAACGTCACAACATAACTAGGTGGCTATAAAGGTACACTACAGGTATCCCCGAAAGTATCTGTTGGGTTGGCACGAATCGAGACTAGGATTTGTCACTCCATGTAACGGAGAGGTATCTCTGGGCTCACTCGGTAAGACATCATCATAATGAGCTCAATGTGACTAAGGAGTTAGCCACGGGATGATGTGTTACGGAACGAGTAAAGAGACTTGCCGGTAACAAGATTGAACAAGGTATAGGGATACCAACGATCGAATCTCGGGCAAGTGTTATACCGGTTGACAAAGGGAATTGTATACGGGATTGATTGAATCCCCAACATCGTGGTTCATCCGATGAGATCATCGTGGAGCATGTGGGAGCCAACATGGGTATCCAGATCCCGCTGTTGGTTATTGACCGGAGAGGTGTCTTGGTCATGTCTACATGCCTCCCGAACCCATAGGGTCTACACACTTAAGGTTCGATGACATTAGGGTTATATGGGAACAGTGTGCATGGTTACCGAAGGTTGTTCGGAGTCCCGAATGATATCCCGGACGTCACGAGGAGTTCTAGAATGGTCCGGAGGTAAAGATTCATATATAGGAAGTGAGGATTTGATCACCGGAAGTGTTTCGGGCATCACCGGTAATGTACCGGGACCACCGGAAGGGGCCACCGGCCCCGGGAGGCTTCATGGGCCAAGAGTGGGAGGGAACCAGCCCCTAGGTGGGCTGGTGCGCCTTCCACCCCAGCCCAAGGCGCAGCAAAGGAGGAGAGGGGGCAAACCCTAGGCGCAGGTGGGCCCTAGGCCCACCCTAGGGCGCGCCCCCTCTCTTCCTCTCTTGGCCACCGGCCATCTCCCATCTAGGGCTGCCGCACCCCCTAGGGTGGGAACCCTAGAGGGTGCGCACCCTCCTCCCCTCCTATAAATAGTGGGGGTTTTGGGGCTGCCCAGAACACAAATCTCTCTCTATCTCTCTCTCTCGGCGCAACCCTACCCCTCCTCCTCCTCGTCCTCCCTAGCGCTTGGCAAAGGAACATCGCATGGGAAACAAATTTTTTTCCTATGCACACGCAAGATCTATCCATGGTGATGAGCATCCACGAGAGGGAGAGTGCATCTACGTACCCTTGTAGATCACTAAGCGGGAAGAGTTAAGAAATGCGGTTGGTGTAGTCGAACATCTTTGTGATCCAAATCGCCGAGCGTCCCACGATCTTATCACGATCCGTCCCGCGATCCAATCACGATCCGTCCCGCGAACTCATCACGATCCGTCTCGCGAACTCATCACGATCCGTCCCGCGATCTCATCACGATCCGTCTCGCGAACTCATCACGATCCGTCCCGCGAACTCATCACGATCCGTCTCGCAAACTCATCACGATCCGTCCCGCGAACTCATCACGATCTGTCTCGCGATCTTGATCACGGTCCTTCCGATCTAGCGCCGAACGGACGGCACCTCCGCGTTCAGCACATGTACAGCTTGATGATGATCTCCGCCGTCTTGATCCAGCAAGAGGGAGCGGAGAGGAAGAAGAGTTCCATGGCAGCGTGACGGCGCTCCGGCGATGGTGGTGGAGCTATTCCGGCAGGGCTTCGCCTAAGCACTGCACAAACCCGATCTAGAGGAGAAACTATGCACTAGAGGAACGGGTAGCACTTGGCTGAAAATTCTATGCCAAAACCCTAAAATCCTCTAGTATATATAGGAGGAGAGGAGGAGGAGGCTTGGCTGCCAAATAGGCAGACCTTGGGTCGGCCGAACCTAGTGGGATTGGAGGATTCCTCCTCCAATCCTAGTAGGACTAGGACTCCTCCTTATTTTTGCCTTTTTTGCCTTTTTCCACCTTTTTCTCTTTGGGCTTTTCTTCCCAGCCGCATGGGCCTTGTGTGGAACTTCCAAAAGCCCACAAAGGGCTGGTATTCACTCTCCTACAGCCCATGTAGCTTCTTGGGTCGAAATACCCCTCCCGATGGTCTCCCGGTACACTATCGGCACTCCCGGTACACTACCGATGAGCCCGAAACTTTTCCGGCGACCAAAATAGGACTTCCTATATATCAATATTTACCTCTGGACCATTCCGAAGCTCCTCGTGACATCCAGGATCTCATCTGGGACTCTGAACAACCTTCGGTCACCACCATACATAACTCCATACTACCGAAACGTCACCAAACCTTAAGTGTGCAGACCATGCGGGTTCGAGAACTATGTAGACATGACCGAGACACCTCTACGGTCAATAACCAATAGCGGGACCTGGATGCCCATATTGGTTCCTACATATTCTATGAAGATCTTTATCGGTCAAACCTCTATGTCAAGGATTCAGTTAATCCCATATGATGTTCCCTTTGTTCTTCGGTATGTTACTTGCCCGAGATTCGATCGTCGATATCTGTATACCTAGTTCAACCTCGTTACCGGAAAGTCTCTTTACTCGTTCCGTAATAAAAGATGCTGTGACCAACACTTAGTCACATTGCTTGCAAGGCTTATTGTGATGTTGTATTACCGAGTGGGCCCTGAGATACCTCTCCGTCACACGGAGTAACAAATCCCAGTCTTGATCCATGCCAACCCAACAGACACCCTCGGAGATACCTGTAGAGCATCTTTATAGTCACCCAGTTACGTTGCAATGTTTGATACACACAAGGCACTCCTCTGGTGTCAGTGAGTTGCATGATCTCATGGTCATAGGAACATATACTTGACATGCAGAAAACAGTAGCAATAAACCGACACAATCATATGCTACGTTTGTAGTTTGGGTCTTGCCCATCACACCATTCTCCTAATGATGTGATCCCGTTATCAAATGACATCTCATGTCCATGGCTAGGAAACCTTAACCATCATTGATCAACGAGCTAGTCCATTAGAGGCATACTAGGGACATGGTTTTGTCTATGTATCCACACATGCATCTAAGTCTCCAATCAACAAAATTATAGCATGGATAATAAATGATTATCATGAACAAGGAAATATGATAATAACTAATTTATTATTGCCTCTAGGGCATATTACCAACAGTCTCCCACTTGCACTAGAGTCAATAATCTAGTTCACATCACCATGTGATACGCATTGTTATGAATCTAACACCCAATGAGTTCTGGGGCTCGATCATGCTTTGGATGTGAGAGAGGTCTTATAGTCAACGGGTCTGCGACATTCAGATCCATATGTACTTTGCAAATCTCTATGTCAAACTGTAAACACTGCTACCACACTCCACTTGGTACTATTCCAAATGGCTGCTCCACTATATGTATCCAGATTGCTACTACGGGTCATCCGGATTGGTGTTAAAGCTTGCATCGACGTAACTCTTTACGGCGAACTCTTTATCACCTCCATAATCGAGAAACATCTCCTTAGTCTTTTAGTTACTAAGTATAATCTTGACCGCTGTCCAGTGATCCACTCCTGGATCACTCTTGTACCCCTTTACGGACTCATGGCAAGGCACACACAAGTGCGGTACACAGCATGGCATACGATACAGAGCCTATGGCTAAGGCATAGGGGACGACATTCGTCCTTTCTTTTTCTTCTGCCGTTGTCGAGCTTTGAGTCTCACTCAACTTCACACCTTACAAAGCAGGCGAGAACACTTCTCCGTGACTAATCCATTTTGAACTCTTTCAAAATCTTGTCAAGGTATGTACTCATTGAAAGTCTTATCAAACATCTTGATCTATCTTTATAGATCTTGATGCTCAACAATTAGGTAGCTTTATCCAGGTCTTCCTTTGAAAAACTCTTTTCAAACAACCATTTATGCTCTCTAGAAATTCTACATCATTTTCAAATAGCAATATGTCAACCACATATACTTATCAGAAACTCTATAGTGCTCCCACTCACTTTATTGCAAATACAAGTTTCTCGTAAACTTTGTATAGACTTAAAAACTTTGATCACCTCATCAAAGTGTATATTCCAACTCCGAGATACTTGCTTCAGTTCATAGAAGAATCACTGAAGCTTGCACACCTTTTAGCATCCTTAGGACTGACAAAACATTCTAGTTGTATCTCATACAACCTTTCCTTAAGGAAGGAAACGATGTTTTGGCATCCATCTGCCAGATTTCATAATTGAAAAATGTAGCAACTGCTAACATAATTCCAACAGACTTTAGCATCGCTACGAGTGAGAAAGTCTCATCGTAGTCAACTCCTTGAACTTGTCGTAAACTTCTTTGCAACAAGTCGAGCTTTACAAATGGTGACATTTACCATGAGCGTCTGTCTTCATTTTATACATCCATTTGTACTTAACGACCTGCCGTCCAATGAGCAAGTCTACCAAAGTCTATACTTGGTTTTCATATATGGATCCTTTCTCGGATTTCATGGCCTCTAACCATTTGTCGAAATCCAGGCCCATCATTGCTTCTCCATAGCTCGTAGGTTCATCGTTGTCCAACAAAATGACCTCCAAGACAGGGTTGTCGTACCGCTCAGGAGCAGTACACGTCTTTGTCGACCTACGAGGTTCGATAGTAACTTTATCCGAAGCTTCATGATCATCATCATTAACTTCCTCTTCAACTAACGTAGGCTTCACAGAAACATCTTCCTGCGCTGTGCTACTCTCTGGTTGAACAAAGGTTCAACAACCTCATCAAGTTCTATCTTCCTCCCACTCAATTCTTTCTAGAGAAACTCTTTCTCGAGAAAGGACCCACTTTTAGCAACAAACATTTTATGCTTGGATCTGAGATAGAAGGTTTACCCAACTGTCTTTAGGGTATTCTATGAAGATGCATTTATCCGCTTTGGGTTCGAGCTCATTAGGTGAAAAACCCTTTTTCACATAAGTGTTGCAGCCCCAAACATTAAGAAATGACAACTTAGGTTTCTATCAAACCATAATTCACACGGTGTCATCTCAACGGATTTAGATGGTTCCCTATCTAAAGTGAATGTAGTTGTCTCTAATTCATAACCCCAAAACGATAGTGGTAAAAGGATAAGAGACATCATAATTTGCACCATATCCAATAGATCATGACTATGACGTTCGGACACACCATCACACTATGGTGTTCCAGGTGGCATGAGTTGTGAAACAACTTTCACATTGTCTTAAGTTGTATACCAAACTCGCAACTCAGATATTCACCTCCACGATCATATCGCGGACATTTTATCTTCTTGTCACGATGATCTTAAACTTCACTCTGAATTTGCTTGAACCTTTTCAAATGATTCAGACTTGCATTTCATTAAGTAAATATACACTATTATCTACTCAAATCATCAGTGAAGGTAAGAAAACAACGATATCCACCGCATGCTACAAGACTCATTGGATTGCATACATCAACATGTATCATTTCCAATAAATCACTTGCCCGCTCCATCAAACCAGAAACGGGGTCCTTAGTCATCTTGCCCAAGAGGCATGGTTCGCATGTCTCAACAGATTCGAAATCGAATGAGTCCAAAGATCCATCAGCATGGAGTTTCTTCATGCGCTTTATACCAATATGACATTTAGCGGCAGTGCCAGAAGTATGTGGTACTATCATTATTAACTTTGTATCTTTTGGCATCAATGTTATGAACATGTGTATTACTATGATCAAGATTCAACAAACCATTCTCACTAGGTGCATGACCATTGAAGGTATTATTCATGTAAACAAAATAACCATTATTCTTTAACTTAAATGAATAACCGTGTTGCAATAAACACGATCTAATCACGTTCATGCTCAACGCAAAACACCAAATAACATTTATTTAGGTTCGTCACTAATCCCGAAGGTAGAGAGAGCGTGCGATGTTGATCACATCAACCTTGGAAACATTTCCAACACACATCGTCACCTCACCCTTAGCTAGTGCTCCGTTTATTCCATAGCTTTTATTTCGAGTTACTAACATTTAGCAACCGAACCGGTATCCAATACCCAGGTGCTACTAGGAGTACTAGCAAGGTACACATAAATAACACATACATCAAATATACTTCTGTCGACGTTGCCAGCCTTGTTATCTACCAAGTATCTAGGGTTGTTCCACTTCAGCGACCGCTCTCCTCATAATCGAAGCACTTAGTCTCGGGTTTGGGTTCAACTTTGGGTTGCTTCACTTGAGCAGCAACTTACTTGCTATCCATGAAGTTTTCCCTCCTTGCTCCTGCCCTTCTCGAAACTAGTGGTTTGACTAACCATCAACACTTGATGCTCCTTCTTGATTTCTACCTTCACGGTGTCAAACATCGCGAACAGCTCAGGGATCATTATTTCTATCCCTGACATTTTATAGTTCATCACCAAGTTCTAGTAGCTTAGTGACAGTGACTTGGAGAACTATATCAATCACTATCTTATCTGGAAGATCAACTCCCACTCGATTCAAGCGATTGTAGCACCCATACAATCTGAGCACATGCTCAACGATTGAGCTATTGTCTTTCATATTACAGGCAAAGAATCTTGTTGGAGATCTCATATCTCACAACACGGGCACGAGCCTGAGATCCTAATTTCAGCTCTTAGAATATCTCATATGTTCCGTGACGTTTCAAAATGTTTCAGAGCCTCAATTCTAAGCCGTAATGCATGACACACTAAACTATCAAGTAGTCATCAGAACGTGCCTGTCAGATGTTCACAACATCTACAGACGACGCTAGAGGGGTTGGCACACCGAGCGGTGCATTAAGGACATAAGCCTTCTGTGCAGCAACGAGGACAATCCTCAGATCACGGAGCCAGTCCGCAGTAGTGCTACCATCATCTTTCAACTCTATTTCTCTAGGAACATATAAAAATTCAAGTGAGCTACAACGCGAGCAAGTAATCTACAACATAATTTTCAAAGACACTACTGACTATGTTCATGATAATGAGTTCAATTAATCATATTACTTAAGAACTCCCACTCAAATTGACATCCCTCCGGTCATTCGAGTGATACATGATCCAAATTCACCAACTCAAGTCCGATCATCACGTGAGTTGAGGTGGTTACAATGGTGAACATCATCATGTTGATCATATCTACTATATGACTCATGTTCGACCTTTCGGTCTCTTGTGTTCCGAGGCATGTCTGTACATGCTAGGCTCGTCAAGTTTAACCCGAGTGTTTTGCATGTGCAACACTGGCTTGCACCCGTTGTATGTGAACGTAGAGTCTATCACACCCGATCATCACGTGGTGTCTTGACATGAAGAACTTTTGCAACGGTGCACACTCGGGGAGAACACAATTTATCTTGAAATTAAGTGAGGGATCACCTTATAATGCTACCATCGTCCTAAGCAAAACAAGGTGCATAATAGGATTAACATCACATGCAAATCATAAGTGACATGATATGGCCAAGAACTTGTGCTTTTGATCTCCATCATGAAAGCACCGACATGATCTCCATCATCACCGGCATGACACCATGATCTCCATCATCCTGATATCCATCAACGTGTCGCCATCGGGGTAGTCGCGCCCACCATGCTTCTACTACTATTGCTACCGTTTAGTGATAAAGTAAAGCATTACATAGCGCTTAATGATTGACACGCAGGTCATACAATAATTAAAGACAACCCTATGGCTCCTGCCGGTTGCCGTACTCATCGACATGCAAGTTGTGATAATCTATACATCACATGATCATCTCATACATCACATATATCACATCATGTAATTGGCCATATCACATCACAACATACCCTGCAAAAACAAGTTAGACGTCCTCTAATTGTTGTTGCATGTTTTACGTGGCTGCTACGGGTATCTAGCAAGAACAATTCTCATCTACGCAAAAACCACAATGGTGATACACTAGTTGCTTTTCAACCTTCTCAAGGACCGCCTTTGTCGAATCCGATCCAACTAAAGTGAGAGAAACTGGCACCCGCAAGCCATTTATGCAACAAGTTGCGGTCGAGGGAACCGATCTCTCGTAAGCGTACGAGTAATGTTGGTTCGGGCCGCTTCATCTTACAATACCGCTGAACCAAAAATCCGACCAAGGGAGGAAGAAATCTAAGCATCAACGCCCACAAACCTTTTGTGTTCTACTCGAGATCTCATCTACACATAGACCTAGCTCATGATGCCACTGTTGGGGAACGTCGCATGGGAAACAATTTTTTTTCCTATGCACACGCAAGATCTATCCATGGTGATGAGCATCTACGAGAGGGAGAGTGGATCTACGTACCCTTGTAGATCGCTAAGCGGGAAGCGTTAAGAAACGCGGTTGGTGTAGTCGAACATCTTCGTGATCCAAATCGCCGAGTTTCCCGCGATCTCATCACGATCCGTCCCGCGATCCAATCACGATTCGTCCCACGAACTCATCACGGTCCGTCTTGCGAACTCATCACGATCCGTTCCGCGATCTCATCACGATCCGTATCGCAAACTCATCATGATTTGTCCCATGAACTCATCACGATCCGTCCTGCGAACTCATCACGATCCGTCCTGCGAACTCATCACGATCCTTCTCGCGATCTTGATCACGGTCCTTCCGATCTAGCGCTGAACGGACGACACCTCCGTGTTCAGCACACGTACAACTTGATGACGATCTCCGCTGTCTTGATCCATCAAGAGGGAGCATAGTGGACGAAGAGTTCTCTGGCAGCGTGACGGCGCTCCGGCGATGGTGGTGGAGCTATTCCGGCAGGGCTTCGCCTAAGCACTGCAGAAAACCGATCTAGAGGAGAAACTATGCACTAGAGGAACGGGTAGCACTTGGCTGAAAATTCTGTGCCAAAACCCTAAAATCCTCTAGTATATATAGGAGGAGAGGAGGAGGAGGCTTGGCTGCCAAATAGGCAGCCTTGGGTCAGCCGAACGTAGTGGGATTGGAGGATTCCTCCTCCAATCCTAGTAGGACTAGGACTCCTCCTTATTTTTGCCTTTTTTTGCCTTTTTCCACCTTTTTCTCTTTGGGCTTTTCTTCCCAGCCACATGGGCCTTGTGTGGGACTTCCACCAGCCCACAAAGGGCTGGTATTCACTCTCCCATAGCCCATGTAGCCTCTTGGGTCGAAATACCCCTCCCGACGGTCTCCCGGTACACTACTGGCACTCCCGGTACACTACCGATGAGCCCGAAACTCTTCCGGCGACCAAAATAGGACTTCCTATATATCAATCTTTACATCCGTACCATTCCGGAGCTCCTCGTGACGTCCGGGATCTCATTTGGGACTCAGAAAAACCTTCGGTCACCACCATACATAACTCTATACTACCGAAACGTCACCAAACCTTAAGTGTGCAGACCATGCGGGTTCGAGAACTATGTAGACATGACCGAGACACCTCTACGGTCAATAACCAATAGCGGGACCTGGATGCCCATATTGGTTCCTACATATTCTACGAAGATCTTTATCGGTTGAACCTCTATGTCAAGGATTCAGTTAATCCCGTATGATGTTCCCTTTGTTCTTCGGTATGTTACTTGCCTGAGATTCGATCGTCGGTATCTATATACCTAGTTCAACCTCGTTACCGGAAAGTCTCTTTACTCGTTCCATAATACAATATGCCGTGACCAACACTTAGTCACATTGCTTGCAAGGCTTATTGTGATGTTGTATTACCTTGTGGGCCCTGAGATACCTCTCCGTCACACGGAGTAACAAATTCCAGTCTTGATCCATGCCAACCTAGCAGACACCCTCAGAGATACTTTTAAAGCACCTTTATAGTCACCCAGTTACGTTGCGACATTTGATACACACAAGGCACTCCTCCGGTGTCAGTGAGTTGCATGATTTCATGGTCATAGGAACATATACTTGACATGCAGAAAACAGTAGCAATAAACTGACACGATCATATGCTACGTTTGTAGTTTGGGTCTTGTCCATCACACCATTCTCCTAATGATGTGATCTCGTTATCAAATGACATCTCATGTCCATGGCTAGGAAACCTTAACCATCTTTGATCAACGAGCTAGTCCATTAGAGGCATACTAGGGACATGGTTTTGTCTATGTATCCACACATGCATCTAAGTCTCTGATCAATAAAATTATAGCATGGATAATAAACGATTATCATGAACTAGGAAATATGATAATAACTAATTTATTATTGCCTCTAGGGCATATTACCAACACAAGGCATAGGAGACGTCACCGGGCTGCACGTGTGTTGAACGCGGAGGCGCCGTTGTTCGGCGCTCAGATCGGAATCGACCGCGATCTGAATCGCCGCGAGTACGACTCAACCAACCGCGTTGTGGGGACCCCGACTCATAAGTCATGATCATCGAATGCACGTGTATAGTGATCCCAGAGATCAATGCTTACTGAACACACAGAAGCTGAATAACAATAGTCTTACAATCACATTTAGCGCCTTACACAATAAGGACCATGAAGGTCAAGTCTTACATAGATAGGGCCACACGGGTCAAACACTTAAAATAGAACAAGCAACAGAACTCTTGATCGAAAGCGTGAACCCATGCCATCTGCCTTAACCTACAAGCATTCTGACTGGGAAGCGTCCTAGTTCGCATGTTTGTCTCCAACGAACTCTTCAACATACTCCTGTTCTTCCATGCCTGGCCAATTAAATAACCAGTGGCAAGCCAATGCGTACTTTGAATGTACTAACAAGCAACCCAAGTTGTGGAACAAGGTAACAATGATGCATGATGTAGCACTAAGTAGGTAATTTTGCGGAAAGCTAATTTTTAAATGCAATGACATGATCAAGTATCCTGTAAGCATGCGTCACCAATAGGCAGACAACCATATGAACAAGATACAGTTATCATCATAAGTAGGGGTTGAACACCTCGTGTTCAGTCATCATACTAAGTCATCGGACTTAGTTCAGTTTTCATGGTAAGTCATCGGACTTAGTTCATGTGACCTCTTTGTCACCATCTTATCCAACTCACAGCAAGTTTTAAGAAAACACCCGGACGTAGTCTAAGAAGGACCTCCAACTGTCCATGACCACGGACGCGGCTATTCGAATAATTTTACACTCTGCAGAGGTTGCACACTTTACTCACAAGACTCAAGGAACTTCTGTGTCATCCACGACTCGCGGTATATAACATACCCGAGGTAAGCACCTGAACAATGCCTTTCCCATGGTAATACTAAACAAAGAGTCCACTCGTTGGTGCCATCCCTCATGATATACATCACTCGTATCATCCATGAGGGCACACAATGGTGTGCCCGGTGCCTGTAAAGACAGCGCATGACCGTCCTCTTTGGGACGACCCCGTCTCAAGAGTGAGCACTTCACTCTTGCCACTAGTAATGCAGGCTCCTTTCTAGTACGAACCATAGTAATCAACAAAGCCCTATCCCATAAGGGATATAGTGGTTGCGCATGTAAGGTTGGGATGGTCAGTAGACCTTAGAACTCTCCATTTTCGAAAGCATATACTTACTTGTTCCGGCACACCACTTCTTTCTCAAGTGGTTGCCCATCTTATCAATATCTCCCTCAGGCATTAGTGGCACCCGACGGGGTTTTGAAAAGTTCTTGAAATCATTTCTCTCTTTCCATCAGTATGCATAGCCCCGATCCCACTTGCGTAGCATCTACTAGCATCCTATCTACACACACCCACATAACCCTCATAAGGTTGTAGGGTCATGCACGATGCAAGTGTCAATGGAAACATATAGGAGGCATCCCACCGAAAGGGGAACACCACATCACATGATCAATTATGTTGAAAGTAAAGTGCTATATGACATGCAACAAAAATGGTTTGTCATCATGGTCAAAGGGCTGCTTTCCTGGCTCAACAAAGTCTCCGGGGTCTTCGAAGTCTTTGGGTCCAACTTCCTCGTCAACCGCGCAATCTATCGTCGCGAAATAAGGCGATAAAAATAAGCAACACACAAAACAGAGCACTCAAACTACTACCAAAATTGTTAACCTACTCTGATAAATACTAGATGTTATACTAAAATTATTCTCCTAGGGTTTTGTTGTTAAAAACATTTTGGAAATTAATTAACAGAGGCAAAAAGGTGCCTAAATATAGGTTTTAAAATAAAACAATACTAAAACTAATTTCAAACATTTTTACAAATGGCACTATTAAATTCTAGGGATTATTCTATGAATTTGGGTGAAAGAATTATTTTCATAGGATTTAAGTTGGGCCCTGTGGGATTTTTGCAAAGACCAGAAGTGGCCAGTGGCTGGGTCGGCCCAGCAGGCCAGCTAGCCGACCTCGCGCCCGGCCAGGTTTAAACCTGACACGCGGGGCCCGGCCGTTAGCGACCGTGGGGGAGAGAGAGGGCGCGGGAGAGGGGAGGAGAGGCCGACAGGTGGGCCCCACCTGTCAAGTCCTTCTCCCACCTCGGGACAGGAAGGGGGAGAGCTCACCGACGGCGAAGGGAGGCGCGGCGAGGGGATCTGGAAGCGGGGACGAGTTCGGTGTTGACCCGCCGGTCCTGTGGAGGTGGAAGGGCGGCTAGAGGAGGTCGGAGCCGCCGGCGGGGAGATGGCCACGACGGAGGAGATTCGGGAGGGGGTCGGAGCTGGCGTTTCTTGCCTCAAAATGAGTGGGGGAGAGGGGGAAACGATCCATGGGTGAGTTGCGGGCTCAAAGGAGGAGAGGGGAGTGCTGGAGCGGGCCTGTGCCCCGAGATCGACGAAGCTCCGCCGCGGCGGTGCTATTGACACTTGATTTTGGCACGGTGCAAAATGCAATAAAGATGGACTCAAACGAAAAGGTTTTTTCTACGAGAAAGTTCATATTGCCGAGTGAAACAACCTTGATGTTTAGGCCATCATCATTCGACATCAGTTCAAGGGCCAAATCACACTTGGATTGTCATGTAGATGTTCTAAGTGCTTTTTGGTCTATTACGCCTCCAAGACAACCTCGAATGAAGGAATGTTCTACATGGATTGTATTCATCTTGTCGAGCTGATTGGTTTTGATATATAAATAGTCTCAATTCGAGGTCGTATGCAACATGGAGAGGCAAAATAAAATCAGCCTGGAGTTTCACTCGGGATTTCCGAGTGAAAGTTTGCCGACCGAGGGAAACATTTGCCGTCCGGTGGAGTGAAAAGTTTTCTGTCCGGCCGAGTGAAATTACCATATGAGTGAAAATCGCCAGCCGAGTGAAATTGCCGTCCGAGTGAAAATCGCTGTCCGAGTGAAAAGTACCGGTCTAGTGAAAGTAATGGCCGAGTGCAATTGCTGTCTGAGTGAAAATCACCGTCCGAGTGAAAAATATCGGTCGAGTGAAAGTTTCGGTCGAGTGAAAGTTTAAAATGGCCTCAGATGGAAAAGTGTTCAACATAAAAGTTGTACGAAACATCGAAACGGTCAACTTTGCATTTAAGGTTATTATCATCTGAGATAGTATACGGTTTGTAGATACACTACAACACCCGGACAGTCTAGTCTGCTACGTGATCGAGTCCGATTCGAAGTTAAAGATGACCTTGTGGATTATTCAAGATGGCTTTATTTGGGAAAGTGGTCAACTTACGGATTGTTGGCCTCGTCGAGGCACACAAAATTGATGTTTGGACCATCTCCATCGGAGGTCATATGCAGATTTCATGGCCCACGCAAGAAGCAAGACAGAAGATTGGGCCAGATTTGGGCTGAATCCGAGTGGAACTAGAACTAGGGCTCTAGGACGTGAATTCATGTAATTTTCTTGTAAGGAAAGCCTAGATGAATCCTTTGCTTGTACGGGAAGTCCAGCCGCCTCTTATATATGTTGGGGGTGACGGCCGATTGAACAACACACAATCGAACAAATCAATCTATACTACTTTTTTCATCTACGTTCTTCGTTTTTCTCTCGTTCTTCGCTGTTCTTCGTTTGAGAGCTGGGAATCCCGAGGCTCTAGGGGCGAGCAAATCGACCTAGGGAATCCCATAGCCACCACACTCCCTGACGGGGTCCCTCCCGGCGTGCGGGGTTTCGAGTCTACAAAAGCGTCCGCCGACTGTCTTGCGTATCGCCCTGCCGGACAGACCTCCTTCGACGTGAGCTGCAGTGCATCACCCCCGACGTCGAGGGTACACAGTGACGTGTTCGTGTGTCAACACAATTTTTGGCAACTCCGCTGGGGACCAAAGATCAATCATCCTCATCAACCATCATGTCTGATCTTCCCAAGCCATCTGAGATAGATGCCGATAACATCATTAAGATCAAGCTTGATGAACTATCGACTGATCATCGCCAAGCTTATGAGTACAAGAAGGCACGTGAAGAGAAGGAGTTGCAGGAGTTCCTTGGAAACTTCAAGAAAGATCGCCAAGGCAATATCACTCTGATTGGAGAAATCAAGTTCCCTCCTCTTCAAGCCGAGCAGGTTAAACCTCTTGTAAGTACTACCTTTTCTCCCGAGCAGTGGGCTGAGATTTGGAGTCCTATTGCCGATGGTAATAATTTGGTCTATAAAACTTTCATAGAAAATACCAATGCGCAGAAAAATATGCCTCAATTGTCTAGTGGTAATATTGGTGTGGCTGCTAGTGTAGGAAACCCTAATCTGCCTTTACCTCTTTCATCGGCACCTCCCATGTCGATGAATTACTATCGTACCCACACCAATCAGATTATGGCTGCACCCGCTAATTCCATCATGAGCATGGCAAGTTCGGTACCTATACCGAACCAAGCTGTACCTGTAGGTGCAAGCACTCGGCCACAACTGAACTATGGTTCGACACATGTGCCACAGTTCCTGCCTACTGCTAATAATTCTACTCCTCCCATCCCACAACATCAAGCTTTACCGTCTATTGCGGATGATACTTTAGCTAGTTTTAGAGAGGAGATGGCTAAGATGCTTAGACAGAATTTTGGAGTTGAGTTACCTCGGAATCGGATTTACCAAAAACCGTACCCCGAGTACTTTGATGCTATCCAGTGCCCTCCAGGATATAAAATTCCAGATTTTGTTAAGTTCAATGGAGAAGGCACAAAAACCACATGGGAACATGTTAGTCAATACTTAGCACAACTGGGTGAAGCAGGCTCACTGAATGAATTGAAAGTGCGATTGTTTCCTTTATCATTATCTGGTACGGCGTTTTCATGGTTTTCTTCTCTACCACATGGTTCTATCCGTGTGTGGTCGTAGCTGGAACAAAAATTTCATGATCACTTTTATAGCAGCGACAACAAACTTAAATTATCACATCTTACATCGGTTAAGCAGAAAAATGATGAATCGGTCTCCGATTACGTCAAGAGATTTAAAGATACAAAGAACCGGTGCTATAGTTTGGTGATAACCGAGAGGGACTTGGCTGAGCTTGTGCTTAGTGGTTTAAAAACTCACATTAGGAAAAAGCTAGAAGGCTATGAGTTCTGAAGTGTCAACCAGGTCCTGCAAAAAGCTTTGGCTCAGGAGAGCTGGAGCAAAGATCTCAAGGAGGTGCATAGATATAAAACCGATCGCCCTAAGATGAATATGGTTGAGTATGGTAGTGATCACTCGGATGATGAAGGTGATATGTATGCTGTTGAATTTGTTTGGCCGTCTAAGGCGAAACCATTTACTTGCAATGATCTAAAACCGATTCATAAGAATCGTGATGAAGAGATGAAGTTTACTTTTAACTTTGCTAAGTGTGACAAAATATTTGATGCTTTGCTGCAAGCTAAGATCATTAGGATATCTCACACTTTACCATCGATTGAAGAGTTGAAACGGCGTGCTTATTGCAAATATCATAATTCTTTTTCTCATGCTACTAATGATTGCAATGTTTTTCGATGACTGATACAATCGGCCATTAATGACGGACGATTGAATTTTTCTGAGATGCAAATTGATAAGCAGCCCTTCCCAATGAACACTCTGGATTTGGAGGGGAAAAAGTTCCTCATTCGGCCAAAGGTAGCCGATTCGGCTAATAGAACTAATGTCATCATTGGTGAGCCATGGAAAAGCAAGGAGTACAACAAAGTCTTGGGGAGGTAGGTTGTGCTTGACAAGCAACCCAATGGCAAGGAAGTAATCAAGATCACCATCAAGAATCCTGCACGGGGGGGGGGGGGGGGCAACCACAGGTGCAACAAGACACTCGTGTTAAATTTGTTAAACCCAAGAGTCCAAAAGTTGGCAAGTGGAAGAGGAATGAAGTCAAGGTACATCGTAAGCGAATCAAGCCAATTTTTCATATGCTACTGTCCAAATATGAAAATCAGTTGGTCGGTTCTAGCTCTAATCGGTCATCGTACCTGAAGCGACCAAGGTCACCATCAGCTGATATGTTCAGTCGGTATGCAAAACCGACTAGATCAAGGGTGTCGTTTCCACAAGAACAACGACAACCTATTTGGGATCGACTTGGATGCTCGTATGAAAACCGACTGAACATTGGTGTCCATTACTTGGTTGGTCAAAATATGCCTCCGAGTGTAAGAATGCACTCGGGCGGAAGTTATCTGAACGAAAGAATACGGTCGAGTGGATTTCGTCCGAGTAAAAGGGTGCGTCCGAGTGAAAACTTCGTAGGCCGGAAAAGTCGATAAGAGTGGTGCGTCAAGCTACCAAGTGTTGCAGCAGTGGATTCAGGGAAGGGCAAGGAAAATATCAATGCCGACTCACTCATTCTGGGTAGTGAAATGTTCACCACACAGCAGCCCACTGTGCGTAACAACCCAGCTGAGCCGATACTTGTTATCGCGCCAAAGCACTTGACCAATGATCATGAAGCAAGTACCAGCCAAGTGAAGCCAGTTGATCCTAAATACACTCGACCAAGGTGGTGTCCTCCAGGTCTAACAAAGAGACAAAATACGAAATTATAGAGGTTGAGGAATCAAGAGATGGCAGAACAAGAAGCTGAGAGGCAAAGAGATGAGTTGTTCGATATCACTCGGCCCATGATACCAGCGAAGCAAGTGTGGAAGCCTAAACCAATGCAAGACGTAGTGGATTCTACATCTGTCTTAGTAGCAATTACACCACCAAAAGAGGACGATGTAGCTATGACATTGTTTCAGTCGCCTGTTACTTCTTCACTCAGACAGAATTCAGATTCGGTGGACGCGTGCGAGGAGGAAGATGATCTGTTGGACTATGAGTCTACACCAGTTCATGAAGGTATGGATATCAATATGGTGTATTACTTACCCTCTGAATTCCGTGCTATAGATGAAGAAGGGGAAGTGGCTCAGCTGGATTTTGGCCCCAGAAATGCAATATTCGAGAAGCCAATAGAACCAGTGACACACTTGAAGCCATTGTACCTTAGAGGTCATATCAATGGATCGCCACTCACTTGGATGCTTGTTGATGGTGGTGCTGTGGTGAATCTCATGCCCTATTTGGTCTTCAAGAAATTGGGTTTGCCCGATGATGATTTAATCAAGACCAATATGGTGCTTAATGGGTTTGAAGGCAAAGAGAAAACTGAAGCCAAAGGTGTCATGTATGTGGAGCTTATAGTCGGGAGGAAAACTTTGGCTACTGCATTCTTTGTTGCTGAGGTGCAAGGTAACTACAACGTCATACTAGGCCATGATCGGGTTCATGCAAACCAATGTGTACCATCTACCATGCACCAGTTTTTGATCCAGTGGGTTGATGATGAAGTGGAAGTCATTCATGCAGATAACTCGGCTTGTGTTGCTTTGGCCGATGCATCGGTGGTTTGGCAACATCCCAATGCTACTTGCTTGACGGGACACATCTTGTTAGAGTTTGATTTCCTGAGCGCAATGAAGAATGGCTTTGTGCCCGTCTCTTTAAAGCCGATTAGTGGCAATTGGCTTCAAGGTATGATATGTTTAAATGGATTCTAATTCCGAGTGGTTGCAGAAATGTCTTGCAGAATATCGGTCTAGTGAGAATGATATGTATGAATCTTTAGAGGGGTTGGATGACATGGATAAATTAGGACAGTGTTTTTAGTCGGTAGATCCATTAGAAGAAATAGATATAGGGGATGGTTCAGTTCCGAGGCCGACGTTTGTAAATAAAAACTTAAGAGCCGATCATATGGATAGTTTGATCGATTTGTTGAAAGAATATGTTTGCTGCTTTGCATGGGAGTATCATGAGATGTCAGGTTTAAGCCGAGAGCTAGTGGAGCATCGGTTACCTATAAAGGCCGGTTTTAGACCTTACAAACAATCGGCCAGAAAATTTAATCCAAGAACATATGACCGGATCAAGGAGGAGATCGATCAGTTGCTCAAAGCTAATTTCATTCGGCCTTGCAGGTATGCCGAGTGGATTTCTAACATTGTGCGAGTAGAGAAGAAGGGCTCTGGCAAGATAAGGGTGTGCATTGATTTCAGATATCTGAATGGAGCTACACCCAAAGATGAGTACCCCATGCCAATAGCCGACATGCTTATTAATGATGCTTCTGGACATAAGGTTATTAGCTTTCTTGATGGTAATGCGGGCTATAATCAAATTTTTATGGCCGAAGAGGACATGTCCAAGACAGCCTTTCATTGCCCTGGTTTCCTTGGTTTATTCGAGTGGACAGTAATGACATTCGGATTAAAAAATGCTGGTGCCACATATCAAAGGGCTATGAATTTAATTTTCCATGATTTACTCAAAATTATACTTGAAGTCTATATTGATGATATTGTTGTCAAATCGGATGCTTTCAAGTCTCATTTGGCCGATTTGCGTTTAGCTTTTGAAAGAATGAAAAATATGGACTGAAGATGAATCCTTTGAAGTGTGCATTTGGCATGTCGGCTGGGAAGTTTTTGGGTTTCATTATTCATGAGAATGGCATTGAAATTGATCCCAAAAAGATAGAAGCTATACAAAAAGTGGAGGCTCCAACATTCAAGAGAGAGATGCAAAAATTCCTTGGCAAGGTCAATTATTTGAGAAGGTTCATAGCTAATTTGTCAGGGAAGGTTGATGCATTCACTCCTATCCTTCGGTTAAAGAATAATGCTAAGTTTACTTGGGGGGCAAAACAGCAAGAGGCATTCGATATGATCAAGACTTATTTGAGCACTCCTCCGGTGATGAAAGCACCCAAACGTAAAGAACCCTTTAGGCTTTACATTGCAGGAGAGGAAGGTGTTATTGGTGTTGTATTGACTCAAGAATCTGAAGGAAGAGAGCATACTATTACATATCTAAGCCGATGCTTATTGGACGCCGAGACAAGGTATACATTTATTGAAAAATTATGCCTCTATTTATATTATGCTTGCACGAAACTAAGACATTACCTAGTGTCGAGTGCTTGCATAGTAGCTTGTCAAACCGATGTCATTAAGTACATGTTTCATAGGCCAATTCTTAGTGGTAGAATTGGCAAGTGGGCTTACACTTTAATTGAATATGATTTGGCTTATGAATCTCTAAAATCCATGAAAGGCCAAATTGTTGCTAATTTTATTGTTGAGCATCGGATTAATGACAAGCATGATGTTCATATAAACCTTGTCTCATTAGTGCCATGGAGGTTATATTTTGATGGTTCAGTTTGTAGCAATGCCCAAGGTGTTCGTATTGTTTATATATCTCCCCATGGCGCTGTTTTTGAAGCCTCATGCTGACTGGAATATTTTTGCATAAATAATCAAGCCGAATATGAAGCATTGTTATTCGGTTTAGAGATGTTGCTCGCTATAGGTGCTACACATGTTGAGGCTTTTGGTGATTCGTTATTAGTAGTGCACCAAGTGTCCAAAATCTTTCAATGTTTAGACGAATCACTTAATGTTTATCATGATAAGTGTCTAGATGCGATTTCTACTTTGGATTATTTTAGCATTGCTCATATATTTAGACATGACAATTGGAGAGCAAATGAGTTAGCACAACAAGCATCCAACTATCATATTGATCATGGCATGTTTCATGTTTCTCAGAAGCCAATGTCTTGTCTTGCTAATGTGGGAGAGGCCGAATTAGAGCCCACTGATTCGGCCACTAACAATAAATCTAGTACAGGTGAAAATCATGACTGGAGGAAGCCCATTATTGATTACTTGTGCAATCCGAGTGAAATGGTGGAAAGGGCTGTTCGGCGTATGGCTTTCAAATATACGATGAGAGATGATGGTCTTTATCGCCGAACAGTTGAAGATGTTCTTTTAAAGTGTTTGGACGAAGACCAAGCAAGAGTTGCTATGGGAGAGGTACATGAAGGCATTTGTGGTACTCATCAGTCGGCACCCAAAATGAAATGGCTCTTGTGGCATGCTGGATTTTATTGGCCAACTATGATCAATGATTACCTCAGATATTATAAAGGGTGCGAAGCTTGTCAAAATTTTGGTGATATTCAGTTGGCTCCTGCTGCTATGTTGCATCCTATTATCAAGCCGTGGCCTTTTAGGGGATGGGGTTTAGACTTCATTGGACAAATTCATCCATCTTCTTCAAAGGGGCATCGGTTCGTATTGGTGGCAACCGATTATTTCACTAAATGGTCTGAAGCTCTGAAGAACATGCCACATACGGAGGTAATTCAATTCATAACCGAACACATTATTCATAGATTCGGCATTCCTCAGACATTAACTACAGATCAAGGTTCATCTTTCATGTCACATCAAGTTAGAGAATTTGCTGAATCATACAACATAAAGTTGCTCAATTCATCTCTGTATTATGCCCAAGCTAATGGACAAGCTGAGTCTAGCAACAAAATATTGATTAGGCTCATCAAGAAGAAAATTGAGGATAATCCAAGAAAATGGCACGAGTTGTTGTTTGAGGCTTTATGGGCACATAGAATCTCAAGGCATGGTGCTACGAAGGTAACTCCATATGAGCTAGTATACGGTCAAGAGGTTGTTTTACCTATGGAGGTAAATTTGAGTGCTTTGAGAATAGCCAAAATAAATGATTTATTGGCAGTGGACTTTTATGATTTGATGATGGACGATATTGATGAGGTTGCTGATAAGCATTTGGCTGCATTAAAAGCCATAGAGAAGGAAAAATTGAGGCTAGCAAGAGCTTACAATAAAAAGGTCAAGTTGAAGAATTTTCAAGTTGGCGATCTTGTGTGGAAGGTAATTCTGCCGATTGGCTCTAGAGATAGAAAATTCGGGAAGTGGTCTCCAAACTGGGAAGGTCCTTTCAGGATTGCAAGAATAGTTCCTGGAAATTCATATTTAGTGGAATCCATACAAGGAGTATTATTACCCCGAGCTCTCATTGGCAGATATCTGAAGAAGTACCACCCGAGTGTGTGGCAAGAAGCCTAATTAGGCAATGGCCGACATAAGATTATCGCCCTTAGCATAAACATGGCCGATACATAATTATCGCCCTGAGGAATATAGATGGCCGATGGAGTGTTGACATCGTCCTTAGAACGAACATAGTGCAAAATTATTTTTCGACATGCTAGCTTTGCCGAAAAACAGGGGGGCACGTGTTGACACCTGATTTTGGCACGGTGCAAAATGCAATAAAAATGGACTCAAACGAAAAGGTTTTTTTTATGAGAAAGTTCATATTGCCGAGTGAAACAACCTTGATGTTTAGGCCATCACCATTCGGCATCGGTTCAAGGGCCAAATCACACTTGGATTGTCATGTAGATGTTCTAAGTGCTTTTTTGTCTATTACGCCTCCAAGACAACCTCGAATGAAGGAATGTTCTACATGGATTGTCTTCCTCTCATTGAGATGATCGGTTTTGATATATAAATCTTCTCAATCCGAGGTCGTATGCAACCTGGAGAGGCAAAACAAAATCAGCCTGGAGTTTCACTCGGGATTTCCGAGTGAAAGTTTGCCGATCGAGGGAAACGTTTGCCGTCCGGTCGAGTGAAAAGTTTTCTGTCCGGCCGAGTGAAATTACCATCCGAGTGAAAGTCGCAGCCGAGTGAAATTGCCGTCCGAGTGAAAATCGCCGTTCGAGTGAAAAGTACCGGTCGAGTGAAAGTATTGTCCGAGTGCAATTGCTGTCTGAGTGAAAATCACCGTCTGAGTGAAAAATATCGGTAAAGTGAAAGTTTAAAATGGCCTCGGATGGAAAAGTGTTCAACATGAAAGTTTTTCAAAATGTCAAAGCGGTCAACTTTGCTTTTAAGGTCATTATCATCTGAGATAGTATACGACCTGGAGAGAAAGTTTCGATCGAGTGAAAGTTTCGGTCGAGTGAAAGTTTAAAATGGCCTCAGATGGAAAAGTGTTCAACATAAAAGTTGTTCGAAACATCAAAACGGTCAACTTTTCATTTAAGGTTATTATCATCTGGGATAGTATACGGTTTGTAGAGACGCTACAACACCCGGACAGTCCAGTCTGCTACGTGATCGAGTCCGATTCGAAGTTAAAGATGACCTCGTGGAGTATTCAAGATGTCTTTATTTGGGAAAGTGATCAACATACGGATTGTTGGCCTCGTTGAGCCAGAAAAAATTGAGCTTTGGACCATCTCCATCGGAGGTCATATGCAGATTTCACGGCCCATGCAAGAAGCAAGATAGAAGATTGGGCCAGATTTGGGCTGAATCCGACTGGAACTAGAACTAGGACTCTAGGACGTGAATTGATGTAATTTTCTTGTAAGGAAAGCCTAGATGAATCCTTTGCTTGTACGGGAAATTCTAGCCGCCTCTTATATATGTTGGGGGTGACGGCCGATTGAACAACATACAATGGAACAAATCAATCTATACTACTTTTTTCATCTACGTTCTTCGTTTTTCTCTCGTTCTTCGCTGTTCTTTGTTTGAGAGCTGCAAATCCCGAGGCTCTAGGGGCGAGCGAATCGACCTAGGGCAGCCCATAGCCACCACACTCCCTGACGGGGTCCCTCCCGGGCGTGCGGGGTTTCAGGTCTAGAAAAGCGTCCGCCGACTGTCTTGCGTATCGTGCTGCCGGACGGACCTCCTTCGACGTGAGCTGCCGTGCATCACCCCCGGCATCGAGGGTACACAGTGACGTGTTCGTGTGTCAACAGGCGCCTCGATCGATCTCGAGCACTGGTGCTTGGGGGGCTCTAATGGGGGCTCGGGGCGGTCTATGGAGGATGAGAGGGGGCCAGAGGAGGGGAGAGAGAGTCCCGCGGGGCTTAAATAGAAGGAGGGGGCGGACCACCATGGACCCGCGCTGGCGAGGACGTGGCGCTCGTTGGAGGGTTCGGTGGAGGGAGAGAAGGGGTCTGTGGCGTTCCTAGGCGTCGCCCACGACCAGAGGGAGTGGAGAGAGGGGCAGGGGAGCGCGTGTGTGCGAGCCCCGCGGTTGGCCGGTTCGGGTGGCCGCGGCACGTGCGAGAGGGGCCGGAGGAGGGAGAGAGAGGAGGGGTCGACAAGGGTGGCATGGCACGTACGCCGAGGGGGACCAAGTGGCGCGCGGGGGAGGCTCGAGGCCGCCAGAGCCATGAAGTGGGCGATGGCTACAGTTCCTGTCGGCACTGTAGCGCGCTCCAGAGCGTGTGTTTGTTATGCCACTGCATGCCAACGGCATCTTCTGCGTGGCCGGCTATGTCTAGGGGGATCTAGGGGGTTTAACAATAGAGGGTAGGGCATTGGATGTTGCAGGATGCCTTATGAGGGAAGAAAAAGGGGGAGGGAGGTAGAAAAAGATGCTGTCCTAGGGTGAAAATGTTTTTTTACCCTACCTCCTGGTGACCTGAGTTCTTGGGTTTCTTACTGGAGGTAAAATGCATCTATATGAGAATGTGGTAAAAAGTTGGGGGCAAGGGTAAAAGGGAAAGAGGTGGAAATGCTGGTTTTACCAAATCAGAAGAAGGTGTTTGGTAAGGTTTTGGGCAAGAAGATGTTACCATCTTACTGAGATACTCACCAGGGTCAAAGGCTAGGTAGAAATGAGGGAATCCACCAAGTTTGAGCTTAAGTGGAAGAAGCTGACAATGGAGATTTGATAAACCCTAGAAACTAGCAGAATCAGATTTCTGCAGATCCACTGATGCTAGGCTTTTAACCTTGATGCACCACTTAGTGTATCATCATTATTTGGACATTAGAGCATGCCCACAAAGTTTGAGGCCAAGAGGAGGCACTTCACAATGTAAAGTTTCTCAAATTTGATTCTGGACAGGAATAGTTTTGGGATGGTTTGATGAACCAAACCAACTTGGATTGAGATGAAACTTCTCAAGATCATCACCTAAGATTGTTTTGACTTTCTAGAATTTTCCTTGAATTTATTGAGAATATTTCTTATAGAAATATTCCAAAAGTTTGATTTGAACAGAAAGGGTTTTGAGGGGTTTTGCATATGATCTGATCATGCCCTTGTGTTGAAACTCACATATATGGAAAATATATGTCCAATGAGTTTCTCTAAATTTTCTCAAATATTTTCAAAGTATTTAAATAATTTTTCCCTAGGAAAAACCATTTCTGGCCTTAAGAAAAATCCTTTAAATAAAATATGAAAATAATCTTTAAAAATAATATTTGGTGGTTTTGGGAAGTCATATATATAGTAGGTTTGAAATAAAGCCTTTGGAAAAGAAGGATCCACCTAATTTGAAGACTTGCAGTGCAAACCTCTTTTCAGGGGGTTTTGAAAACCTAATTTGAACAAATCATTTTTGGTTAATTTTTTTTTGATAAAAATAGTTTTGGGCACTATTCACATGGCATTATCATTGGGCATTAGGTTTGGGGACAAGGAAGATGAATTTGAAGTGGAAGAGAACCTAGTAGTGCCACACCACAATCATCAAGCAAACAGATAACATAGCAAGCAAGCACAAGCGCATAGAAAAAGTTTAAGTTGGCTCCATATTTTATAAACCCAAACATAAAAATGTGACACAAAAACAGGGTGTGACAGACCTTCCCCCCTTACAAGAATCTCGTCCTCGAGATTCGTAGGCTTAACGCTGAAAAGATAAGGGAACTCCGATCTAAGATAATCTTCACGCTCCCAGGTTGCTTCAGCTTCAGTGTGGTTGCTCCACTGGACCTTGAAGTACTTGATGGTCGGCGTTCGGGTGCAGCACTTGGCCTCATCCAAAATGCGAACTGGCCTCTCACGATAAGTGAGATCTGGCTGAAGATCGATGGCTTGATGGTCGATGTCCTTGTAGAGGTCGGGGCGGTTGGGAACTTGCAGACACTTTCGGAGTTGTGACACATGAAAGACGTTGTGCACATCCGACAGCTCGGAAGGTAGCTCTAACTGGTAGGCAACTTCTCCACGTGTAGCGGTGATCTTGAAGGGGCCGATGTATCTTGGTGCGAGCTTTCCTTTGACATGGAAGCGATTGGTTCCCTTGAGAGGCGTGACCCAGAGGTAGACATGGTCACCGACACAGAAGTTCACTTCTCGGCGGTGGGAGTCGGCGTGGCTCTTCTGTCTTGAGTTAGCGGTCTTGAGGCGCTCTCGGACAAGTTGAACTTGCTCTTCGGCTTCGCGGAGGATGTCTGGTCCAAAAATTAATCCTTCTCCGGTCTCTGACCAGTTGAGGGGAGTACGACACTCGCGTCCATACAACACCTAAAATGGTGCCATCTGAAGACTCGACTGATAGCTGTTGTTGTATGAGAGCTCGGCGAATGGTAGGCAATCTTCCCACTTAGCTCCATATGCCAAAACACAAGCACGGAGCATATCTTCGAGTATCTGATTTACTCGTTTCGTTTGCCCACCGGTCTGGGGGTGAAAAGCAGTGCTGAAGGAGAGCTTGGTTCCCATAGCTTCTTGAAACATTTTCTAGAATCTTGAGGTGAACTGGGTGCCACGATCTGACACAATCTCCTTTGGAACTCCGTGAAGGCTCACGATACGCTCGATGTAGAGGCTGGCTAACTTGTTACCGTCATAGGTGGTCTTGACGGGAATGAAATGGGCTACCTTGGTCAGGTGGTCGACAATGACCCAAATGGAATCATGTCCCTTGCTTGACCTTGCTAAACCGGTGATGAAATCCATCCCGACTTTATCCCACTTCCATTGAGGCACCTTGAGAGGCTGCAACAGCCTAGCGGGTCGCTGGTGCTCAGCTTTGACTCTCTCGCATATGTCACACTTGGCGACAAAGGTGCCTATCTCCCGTTTCATGCCATGCCACCAGAATCTTGTCTTGAGGTCTTGATACATCTTGGTTCCTCCAGGATGGATGGAGTATGGAGTGTCATGAGCCTCTTGCAAGATTAGATTCTTGAGCTCCTCTCTGTTGGGTACGCAGATGCGATTCCCGAACCATACAACTCCTTGTTCATCCATTGAGAATCCTGGGGCCTTGCCTGCCTTGATCTTTCTCTTGATGCCTTCAATACTTTCATGTCCCTTCTGGGCTTCCTTGATATCATCCATCAAGGTAGGCTTTGCTTCGAGGTTGGCGAGGGATCCTGGTGCAACCAGTTCCAATCTGAAGCTCTCAAGTTCTTCATACGGGATGGGTAGTCTTTCCTTAATCATAGCATTCAAGGAACAAGCCTTTCTGCTTAAGGCGTCTGCTACCACATTGGCCTTTCTGGGGTGGTACTGAACACTGAGGTCATAATCCTTGATCAATTCCAACCATCTTCACTGCCTCATGTTCAACTCCCTTTGAGTGAAGATACACTTCAAACTCTTGTGGTCTGTGAATATCTCACATCGCTTCCCCAGAAGGTAATGTCACCATGTCTTTAAGGCATGAACCATGGCTGCTAACTCAAGATCTTGAGTTGCGTTGTTCTCTTCATGGGGTCGCAGCTGTCTTGATAAATATGCTACAACTCTACCTTCTTGCATCAGAACACCTCCAAGCCCGGTTCTTGATGCATCACAATAAATCACAAACTCCTTGTGAATATTAGGGGTGGCCAAAACTGGGGCTGTGGTCAATCTCTTCTTGATCACCTGGAAGCTTTCCTCACACTTAGCTGTCCATTCGAACTTCTTATCCTTCTTCAAAAGCTGGGTCATGGGTCTGGCAATGCTTGAGAACCCTTCCAAGAACTTGCGGTAATATCCCGCGAGTCCGAGGAAGCTCCTGACTTCCTTCACGGTGGTTGGGGTTTGCCATTCAGTCACGTCTTCAATCTTGGCAGGATCCACTAATAATCCTTCTGCAGTCAACACATGACCCAAGAATCCAACTTCATGCAGCCAGAATTCACACTTGCTGAACTTGGCATAAAGTTGGTGCTCTCGAAGCTTCTCTAGGAACAATCTCAAGTGTTCCTCATGTTCTTCCTCAGACTTAGAGAAGACGAGTATGTCATCAATGAAGACAACAACAAACTTGTCCAAGTACTCCATGAAGACCTTATTCATGAGGTACATGAAGTAGGTAGGGGAATTAGTTAACCCAAATGACATGACCGTGTATTCATACAGGCCATACCGGGTTACAAATGCCGTTTTTGAAATGTCTTGGGGTCTGATCTTCAGCTGGTAGTACCCAGACCTGAGGTCAATCTTGGAGAACACCTTGGCTCCATTCAACTGATCGAACAGGTCTTCAATCTTAGGGAGTGGGTACTTGTTCTTTATCGTGACCTCATTGAGAGAACAGTAATCGACACAAAGCCTGATAGTTCTGTCCCTCTTCGACACAAATAGAATAGGTGATCCCCAAGGAGAGGCACTAGGGCGAATGAATCCTTTCCTGAGCTGCTCTGCCAGTTGCTTCTTCAATTCATCCAACTCTTCGGATCCCATCCTCTAGGCCTTCTTATAGATGGGCCTTGATCCGGGCACAAGCTCAATGATGAACTCAATGTCACGGTCAGGAGGCATTCCGAGCAGCTCATCAGGAAACACATCCGGGTACTCACATAGCACTGGCACTTGATCCAACTCAACTCCCGATAGGCAGTTGGCATGAGGGGCTTGAGTGGAGGCAGGGTTGGGGACATACTTGACTTCCACTCCTTGTCTATTAGTCATGGTGACAATCCTCTTGGCATAGTCTAGCATGCCTTGGGGCTTGGTCAACCAATTCATGCCAAGGATGACGTCCAAGCCGGGTGAATCCAGAACTATAAGGTCTGCTAGGAAGTCTACCCCGTTGATGTCAATCTTCACTCCCTTACACCCTATCCCAGACTTCATAACTGAACCGGGGGGTTTGTATCAACATATAGCTACCTAGGGGTGTAGGTTTCAGGCCACTCTCTAGTGCAAACTTTTGGGTGACAAAAGAATGCAAAGCTCCACAATCAAACAATATTGTTGCTGGGGTTGAGTTGACGAGGAACATACCCAGTATGACGTCCGGGTCTTCCTGGGCTTCCTCTGCGGTGACGTGATTTACATGACCCTTGCCATTGTTGGGATGGTTGCGGGAAGCTGGGTTCCTTGGTGGTGCTCCACGGGCTTGACCTTGATTTGGCGCATTGGGGCGCGGTGCATCTGGCTTCCTGCTGGGGCAAAGCTTAGAGATGTGTCCAGACTGACCACGTCCAAAGCAAGTGACTTGCCCAGGGTTGTTGTTGAAATTCCTGCCACCGTTGTTGTTATTGGGGTTGTTGTTGTAGGCTGGCCTGGGATTGACATACTGCTGAGGCTGGTAGCTCAGACGAGGTGCAGGAGGTCTGGCCTACTGCGGCTGATAGGTCGGCTTGGCTAGGGCTGGCTGCCAGGGGTGAGGCTTCTGGTTGCTGGGGCTACCCTTGCCGATCATCTTGCGGTTGCAAGTGTCCTCGATGGCACGACGCTATTGTCCTCCAGCATGAGGGCCTTGTTCACCAAGTCGAAGAAAGTTCGACAGTCGCAGACGATGAGCTGATACCGCAGGACCTGTTGAAGTCCTTCCATGAGGTGTTCCTTCTTGGCAGCCTCTGTGCTGACATCTTCAGGTGCATATCTTGATAGCAGGTTGAACTTCTGCATGTACTCCTTGATAGAGCCACTTCCTTGCTTCAGCGCTCGAAATTCTCTCTTCTTGATAGCCATGATCCTAGAGGGAATATGGGCAGTGCGGAATCCTTCCTTGAAGTCATTCCATGTGATCACACGTTCTCCTTGCATGACCTTGAATCCATCCCACCAAGCTCGGGCGGTACCTCCAAGGCAGTGAGAGGCATAAAGCACCTTCTCACGATCCTCATTGCAATTGACCAGTGCAAGAAGGTCCTCGATGGTGTGGATCCAGTCATCAGCATCCAATGGTTCAGCAGTTTCGATGAAGGTTGGGGGCGAGTTCCTCATGAACTCAGACAGCATGGAGCGGCCATTGCCGTTCCTGCCTTGCTGTTGGTTGTTCACGAGGGCCTGAGCCATCTGCTGGATAACAGCATTGTTGGCTTGGCGCTCCTCCAAGAGAACTTGGAGAAACTGAGCTATGGTCATGTTCTTCGGTGGAGGTGGTGGCGGGGGAATATCGCCTTGTGGCTGCTCCTGGTGTCCTCCAGCGTGAGCAGCCACACCAGCTCCCTGTTGCTGGCTAGAGTTGCCGGCTTCAGGGTTGGTGAAGGAGCTGTTGCGGGTAGCAGTCACCATTCTGTTTGGAGCAGCCAAGTCAAACATCTAGGATTGACAAGAGGATAAGCAATAACGGAAAAGCGCGCCTAAGGGGGTCGGTCAAGTGCAAGTGTGTTGAAAACAAAGGTCGAAAGACCAACATATATTAAGATAGACGATGGAGTCGCTTACATGTTTCCTAAGGCAAAAGCACGACTTGCATCGGAACACAAACAACAAAACAAACAACAAGCACACATGGTTTCATATGAACCATTACACGGACTCGACTTCGCATGAGGGATACATGACTGATCCTACCCTAGGGGTTCTCGGACTCAGGTGGTGGAGTGCTCGGTCTCGTAGTCACGCTCCTCTGGGTCTTCCTTCTGTTCATCCCCTGAATGGGCATCGTTCCCGGTCGAAGGGGTCGAGGAACGAGGAGGTCCATCCCGACGATGCTTTGCTGGCGTGCACTCATGCGATGACGACATGTGAGTGCATCACTAGCTGGGGGTACTCCTCCTCGATAAGCGACAGCTGGTCATCCCTCGGGGGCTACATCCTTATTGATCTTGTCTGGCTTCGTCTTGGCTTGCCGAAGTAGCTCCCGGGTGTGGTGAAGATAAGAAGAGGTAAATAGTGCAGAAATCCTAAGTACAAATGCTAGGTGTAGTTCTGAAAGTTGATTTTATCCTAACTAACGTCCATGCTAACTAAGGGCTTCCTACAGTCAGGATGGCTCTAATACCAGCTCTGTGGGGACCCCAACTCATAAGTCATGATCATCGAATGCACGTGTACAGTGATCCCAGAGATCAATGCTCACTGAACACACAGAAGCTGAATAACAAGAGTATTACATCCACATTGAGCGTCTTACACAATAAGGACCAAGAAGGTCAAGTCTTACATAGATAGGGCCAAACGGGCCAAACACTTAAAATAGAACAAGCAGCAGAAATCTTGATCTAAAGCATGAACCCATGCCATCTGTCTTAACCAACATGCATTCTGACTGGGAAGCGTCCTCGTTCGAATGTTCGTCTCCAACGAACTCTTCAACATACTCATGTTCTTCCATGCCTAGCCAATTAAATAACCAGTGGCAAGCAAATGAGTACTTTGAATGTACTCGCAAGCAACCCAAGTTGTGGAACAAGGTAACAGTGATGCATGACGTAGCACTAAGTAGGTAATTTTGCGGAAAGCTAATTTTTAAATGCAATGACATGATCAAGTATCCTGTAAGCATGCATCAACAATAGGTAAACAACCATATGAACAAGATACATTTATCATCATAAGTAGGGGTTGAACACCTCGTGTTCAGTCATCATACTAAGTCAACGGACTTAGTTCAGTTTTCATGCTAAGTCATCGGACTTAATTCATGTGACCTCTTTGCCACCATCTTATCCAACTCACACCAAGTTTTATGAAAACATCCGGACATAGTCTAAGAAGGAACTCCAACTGTCCATGACCACGGACGAAGCTATTCGAATAGTTTTACACTCTGCAGAGGTTGCACACTTTACCCACAAGACTCAGGGAACTTCTGTGTCATCCACGACTCGCGGTATATAACATACCCGAGGTAAGCACCCGAACAATGCCTTTCCCATGGTAATACTAAACAAAGAGTCCACTTGTTGGTGCCATCTCTCATGATATACATCACTCATATCATCCATGAGGGCACACAACGGTGTGCTCGGTGCCTGTAAATACAGCGCATGACCTTCCTCTTTGGGACGACCCCGTCTCAAGAGTGACCACTTCACTCTTGTCACTAGTAATGCGAGCTCCTTTCTAGTACCAACCATAGTAATCAACAAAGCCCCATCCCATAAGGGGTATTGTGGTTGCGCATGTAAGGTTGGGATGGTCAGCAGACCTTAGAACTCTCTGTTTTCAAAAGCATATACTTACTTGTTCCGGCACACCACTTCTTTCTCAAGTGGTCGCCCATCTTATCAATATCTCCCTCGGGCATTAGTGGCACCCGACGGGGTTTTGAAAAGTTCTTGAAATCATTTCTCTCTTTCCATCAGTATGCATAGTCCCGATCCCACTTGCGTAGCATCTACTAGCATCCTATCTACACCCACCCGCATAACCCTCATAAGGTTGTAGGGTCATGCACGATGCAAGTGTCAATGGAAACGTATAGGAGGCATCCCACCGAAAGGGGAACACCCATCACATGATCAATTATGATGAAAGTAAAGTGCTATATGACATGCAATAAAAATGGTTTGTCATCATGGTCAAAGGGATGCTTTCCTGGCTCAACAAAGTCTCTGGGGTCTTCGAAGTCTTTGGGTCCAACTTCGTCGTCAACCGCGCAATCTATCGTCGCGAAATAAGGCGATAAAAATAAGCAACACACAAAACAGAGCAGTTAAACTACTACCAAAATTGTTAACCTACTCTGATAAATACTAGATGTTATACTAAATTATTCTCCTAGGGTTTTGTTGTTAAAAACATTTTGGAAATTAATTAACAGAGGCAAAAAGGTGCCTAAATATAGGTTTTAAAATAAAACAATACTAAAACTAATTTCAAACATTTTTACAAATGGCACTATTAAATTCTAGGGATTATTCTATGAATTTAGGTGAAAGAATTATTTTCATAGGATTTAATTTGGGCCCTGTGGGATTTTTGCAAAATCCCACAGAAAAGGAAAAGGAAAAAGGGCCACGGGGACCCAGGCCAGAAGCGGCCAGTGGCTGGGCCGGCCCAGCTGGCCAGCCAGCCAGCCTTGTGCGCGGCCAGGTTTAAACCTAATGCAATGGGCCCGACCATCAGTGACCGTGGCGAAGAGTGAGAGGGCGCGGGAGAGGGGAGGAGAGGCCGACAGGTGGGCCCCACCTGTCGGGTCCTTCTCCCACCTCGAGACAGGAAGGGGGAGAGCTCACCGACGGCGAAGGGAGGCACGACGAGGGGATCTGGAGGCGAGAACGGGTTCGGTGTCAACCCGCCTGTCCTCTGGAGGTGGAAGGGCGGACGGAGGAGGTCGGAGCCGCCAGGGGGGAGATGGCCGCGGTGGAGCAGATTCGGGAGGGGGTCGGGGCCGACGTTTCTTGCCTCAAAATGAGCGGGGGAGAGGGGGAAATGATCCAGGGGTGAGTTGCGGGATCAAAGGAGGAGAGGGGAGTGCCGGAGTGGGCCTGTGCCCCGAGACCGACGGAGGTCTGCCACGGCGACGCCTCGGTCGATCTCGAGCACTGGTGCTCGGGGGGCTCCAATGGGGCTCGGGGCGGTCTATGGAGGATGAGAGGTGGCCACAGGAGGGGAGAGAGAGGCCTGGGGGGCTTAAATAGAAGGAGGGGCGGACCACCATGGACCCATGCTCCAGCGAGGACGTGGTGCTCGCTGGAGGGCTCGGGGGAGGGAGAGAAGGGGTCTGTGGTGTTCCTGGGCATCGCCCACGACCAGAGGGAGAGGAGAGAGGGGCGGGGGAGCGCGCGCGTGCGAGCCCTGTGGTTGGCCGGTTCGGGTGGCCGCGACACGTGCGAGAGGGGACGGAGGAGGGAGAGAGAGGAGGGGCCGACAAGGGTGGCATGGCACAGACGCCAAGGGGGACCAAGTGGCGCGTGGGGGAGGCCCGAGGCCGCCGGAGCCATGCAGTGGGCGATGGCTACAGTGCCGGTCGGCACTCTAGCGCGCTCCAGAGCATGCGTTTGGCAAGCCATGGCATGCCAACGGTGTCTTTTGCGTGGCCGGCTATCTCTAGGGGGATCTAGGGGGTTTAACAATAGAGGGTAGGGCATTGGATGTTGCGGGATGCCTTAGGAGGGAAGAAAAAGGGGGAGGGAGGTAGAAAAAGATGCCGTCCAGGGGTGAAAATGGGGTTTTTACCCTACCTCCTGGTGACCTGAGGTCTTGGGGTTCTTACTGGAGGTAAAATGCATCTATATGAGACTGTGGTAAAAAGTTGGGGGCAAGGGTAAAAGGGAAAGAGGTGGAAATGCTGGTTTAACCAAATCACCAGAAGATGTTTGGTAAGGTTTTGGGCAAGAAGATGTTACCATCTTACTTAGATACTCACCAGGGTCAAAGTCTAGGTAGAAATGAGGGAATCCACCAAGTTTGATCTTAAGAGGAAGAAGTTGACAATGGAGATTTGATAAACCCTAGAAACTAGAAGAATCAGATTTCTGCAGATCCACTGATGCTAGGCTTTTACCATTGATGCACCACTTAGTGTATCATCACTATTTGGCCATTAGAGCATGCCCAAAGTTTGAGGCCAAGAGGAGACACTTCACAATGTAAAGTTTCACAAATTTGATTCTGGACAGGAGTGGTTTTGGGATGGTTTGATGAATCAAACCAACTTGGATTGAGATGAAACTTTGCAAGATCATCACGTAAGATAGTGTTGACTTGCTGGAATTTTCCTGGAATTTATTGAGAACATTTCTTATAGAAATATTGCAAAAGTTTGATTTGAACAGAAAGGGTTTTGAGGGTTTTTTCCTATGATCTGATCATGCGCTTGTGTTGAAACTCATATATATGGAAAATATATGTCCACTGAGTTTCTCTAAAGTTTCTCAAAGATTTTCAAAGTATTTAAATAATTTTTCCCTAGGAAAAACCATTTCTGGCCTTAAGAAAAAGCCATTAAATAAAATATGAAAATAATCTTTAAAAATGGTATTTGGTGGTTTTGGGAAGTCATATATAGAGTAGGTTTGAAATAAAGCCTTTGGAAAAGAAGGGTCCACCTAATTTGAAGACTTGAAGTGCAAACCTCATTTCAGGGGGTTTTTAAAACCTAATTTGAACCAATCATTTTTGGTTAAAACAAAATTTGATAAAAATAGTTTTGGGCACTATTCACATGGCGTGATCATTGGGCAATAGGTTTGGGGACATGGAAGATGAATTTGAAATGGAATAGAACCTAGTAGTGCCACACCACAATCATCAAGCAAACAGACAACATAGCTAGCAAGCACAAGCACATAGAAAAAGTTTTAGTTGGCTCCATATTTTATAAACCCAAACATAACAATGTGACACAAACACAGGGTGTGACACATGTTCTTGTAATGCTTCCGCTTTGCGATCTTCAAAGGTATGAAGATGCACTCCCCCTTTGCTCGTTGCTGGTTTCTCCATAGATTGATCTTGGTGACACGTAGGAATTTTTTTGATTTACTACTACGTTCCCCAACATTGGCATCATGAGCTAGGTCTATGCGTAGAATCTATGCACGAGTAGAACACAAGTTGTTGTGGGCATCGATTTTGTCAATTTTCTTGCCGTTACTAGTCTTATCTTGATTCGACGACATTGTGGGATGAAGCGGCCCGGACCGACTTTACACGTACGCTTACGTTTGACTGGTTCCACTGCCTGACATGCACTTGTTGTATAAGGTGGCTAGCGGGTGCCTATCTCTCCCACTCTAGTCGGATCGGATTCGATGAAAAGGGTCCTTGTGAAGGGTAAATTGAAATTGGCATATCACGTTGTGGTTTTGCGTAGGTAAGAAACGTTCTTGCTAGAAACCTATAACATCCACGTAAAAACTTGCAACAACAATTAGAGGACGTCTAACTTGTTTTTGCAGCATATGCCGTGTGATGTGATATGGCCAAAGGATGTGTTGTGATATATGTGATGTATGAGTTTGATCATGTTCTTTTAATAGGATTCATGACTTGCATGTCGATGAGTATGACAACCGGCAGGAGCCATAAGAGTTGTCTTAATTTATTGTATGACCTGCGTGTCAATAAAAAATGCCATGCAATTACTTTACTTTATTGCTAACTGTTAGCCATAGTAGTAGAAGTAATAGCTGGCGAGATAACTTCATGAAGACACGATGATGGAGATCATGATGATGGAGATCATGCTGTCGTGCCAGTGACAATGATGATCATGGTGCCCCGAAGATGGAGATCAAAGGAGCAAGATGATATTGGCCATATCATGTCACTATATGATTGTATGTGATGTTTATCATGTTTTACATCTTATTTGCTTAGAACTACAGTAGCTTAAATAAGATGATCTCTCACAAAAATTTCAAGAAATTTGTCCCCCCTAACCGTGCACCATTGCTAAGGTTCGTTGTTCCGAAGCACCACGTGATGATTAGGTGTGATAGGTTCTAACGTTCGCATACAATGGGTGTAAGCCAGATTTACACATGCAATACACTTGGGTTGACTAGACGAGCCTAGCATGTAAAGACATGGTCTCGGAACACGGGAGACCGAAAGGTCGAACATGAGTCGTATAGAAGGTACGATCAACATGGAGATGTTCACCATTGATGACTAGTCCGTCTCACGTGATGATTGGACACGGGCTAGTTGACGTGGATCATGTGTCACTTGGATGACTAGAGAGATGTCTATATAAGTGGGAGTTCCTTAAATAATTTGATTATGTGAACTTAATTATCATGAAGTTAGTCTAAAATGTCTTTACAATCTATATTGTAGATCCAATGGCCCACGCTAATGTTGCCCTCAACTTGAAGACGTTCCTACAGAAAACCAAGCTGAAAGACGATGGAAGCAACTATACGGACTGGGTCCGTAGCTTGAGGATCATCCTCATAGCTTCCAAGCAATTATATGTCCTTGATGCACCGCTAGGTAATGCACCCGTTTTCCCAATAACTCAAGACGTTATGAACGCTTGGCAGTCGCGTTGTGATGATTACTCCCTGGTTCAGTGCGGCATGCTTTACAGCTTAGAACCGGGGGCTCCAAAAGCGTTTTGAGCAACATAGAGCATATGCGATGTTCCAAGAGCTGAGAATGGTTTTCCAAGCTCATTCCCGGGTCGAGAGATATGATGTCTCCGACAAGTTCTTCAGTTGTAAGATGGAGGAAAAAAGTTCTGTCAGCGAGCACATACTCAAAATGTCTGGGTTGCACAGCCGCTTGTCTCAGCTGGGAGTTAATCTTCCGGATGACTCGGTTATTGACAGAATCCTCCAGTCGCTCCCACTAGGCTACAAGAGCTTTGTGATGAACTACAATATGCAGGGTATGGAGAAGTCCATTCCTGAGTTGTACTCGATGGTGAAATCAGCGGAGGTGGAAATCAAAAAGGAACATCAAGTGTTGATGGTCAATAAGACCACTAGTTTGAAGAAAGGCAAGGGTAAGAAGAACTTCAAGAAGGACGGCAAAGCAGTTGCCGCGCCCGGTAAACAAGTTGCCGGGAGAAGAACAAGAATGGACCCAAGCCTGAGACTGAGTGCTTTATTGCAAGGGTACCGGTCACTGGAAGCGGAACTGACCCAAGTACTTAGCGGATAAGAAGGCCGACAACGTTAAAGGTGTATGTGATATACTTGTTATTGATGTGTACCTTACCAGCGCTTGTATTAGCTTCTGGGTATTTGATACCGGTGCAGTTGCTCACATTTGTAACTCCAAGCAGGAGCTGCGGAATAAGCGGAAACCGGCAAAGGATGAGGTGACGATGTGCGTCGAGAATGGTTCCAAGGTCGATGTGACCGCCGCCGGCACGCTACCTCTACATCTACCTTCGGGATTAGTTTTAAACCTCAATAATTGTTATTTAGTACCAGCTTTGAGCATGAACGTTGTATCTGGATCTAGCTTTGAGGATGAACATTTAAATCTGAGAATAATGGTTGTTCTATTTATATGAGAGAAGTGTTTTATGGTCATGCCCCGCTAGTCAAAGGTTTATTTTTGATAAATCTCAAACGTGATGTTACACATGTTCATAGTGTGAGTACCAAAAGGTGTAAGGTTGATAACGATAGTCCCACTTACATGTGGCACTACCGCCTTGGTCATATTGGTGTCAAACGCATGAAGAAACTCCATGATGATGGACTTTTGGAGTTGCTTGATTTTGAATCATTTGACACGTGCGAACCATGCCTCATGGGAAAGATGACCAAGACTCCGTTCTCCGGAACAATGGAGCGAGCAACTGACTTGTTAGAGATAATACATACCGATGTATGCGGTCCAGCGTTGAGGCTCGCGGTGGCTACCGTTATGTTCTCACCCTCATTGATGACTTGAGTAGATATGGGTATGTCTACTTAATGAAACACAAGTCTGAAACCTTTGAAAAGTTCAAGGAATTTTAGAGTGAGGTAGAGAATCAACATGACAGGAAAATAAAGTGTCTGCGATCTGATCGTGGTGGAGAATATTTGAGTCACGAGTTTGGCACGCACCTAAGGAAATGTGGAATTGTTTCACAACTCATGCCGCCTGGAACACCTCAGCGAAATGGTGTGTCTAAACGTCGTAATCGCACTCTATTGGATATAGTGCAATCTATGATGTCTCTTACCGACTTACCGCTATCATTTTGGGGATATGCATTAGAGACTGCCGCATTCACTTTAAATAGGGCACCGTCTAAGTCCGTTGAGACGACATCGTATGAATTATGGTTTGGAAAGAAACCTAAGCTGTCGTTTATGAAAGTTTGGGGATGCGATGCTTATGTGAAGAAACTTCAACCTGAGAAGCTCGAACCCAAAGCGAAAAAGTGCGTCTTCATAGGATACCCCAAAGAAATTGTTGGGTATACCTTCTACCTCAGATCCAAAGGCAAAGTCTTTGTTGCCAAGAATGGATCCTTTCTAGGGAAAGAGTTTCTCTCAAAAGAAGTAAGTGGGAGAAAAATAGAAATTGATGAGGTAATTGTACCTCCACTCGAACCGGAGAGTAGCACAGCACAGGAAGTTGTTTCTGTGGAGCCTACACCGGTTGGAGAGGAAGTTAATGATGATGATCATAAAACTTCGGATCAAGTTGCTATTGAACCTCGAAGGTCCACAAGTACACGTTCCGCACCAGAGTGGTACGACAACCCTGTCCTAGAGATCATGTTGTTGGACAACGGTGAACCTTCGAACTATGAAGAAGCGATGGCGGGCCCGGATTCCAACAAATGGCATGAAGCCACGAAACCCGAGATAGGATCCATGTATGAGAACAAAGTACGGACTTTGGTGGACTTGCCCGATGATCGGAGAGCCATAGAAAATAAATGGATCTTTAAGAAGAAGACTGACGCGGATGGTAATGTGACCGTCTATAATGCTCAACTTGTCGCTAAGGGTTATCGACAAGTTCAAGGAGTTGTCTATGATGAGACTTTCTCACCCATAGCGATGCTGAAGTCCGTCCGAATCATGTTAGCAATTGCCGCATTTTATGATTATGAGATCTAGCAAATGGACGTCAAAACAACATTCTTTAACGGTTTCCTTAAGGAAGAATTTTATATGATGCAACCGGAAGGTTTTGTCGATCCTAAGAATGCTAACAAGGTATGCAAGCTCCAACGCTCCATCTATGGGCTGGTGCAAGCATCTCGGAGTTGGAACATTTGCTTTAATGAGGTGATTAAAGCGTTTGGATTTATACAGGTTTATGGAGAACCCTGTATTTACAAGAAAGTGAATGGGAGCTCTGTAGCATTTCTCATATTATATGTGGATGACATATTATTGATGGGAAATGATATAGAACTTTTGGAAAGCATAAAGGCCTACTTGAATAAGTGTTTTTTCAATGAAGGAACTTGGCGAAGCTGCTTACATATTAGGCATCAAGATCTATAAAGATAGATCGAGACGCCTCATAGGTCTTTCACAAAGCACATACCTTGAAAAGATATTGAAGAAGTTCAATATGGATCAGTCCAAGAAGGGGTTCTTGCCTGTGTTGCAGGGTGTGAGATTGAGTACGACTCAATGCCCGACCACGACAGAGGATAGAGAAAAGATGAGTGCCATCCCCTATGCTTCAGCCATAGGCTCTATTATGTATGCCATGCTGTGTACCAGACCTGATGTGAACCTTGCCATAAGTTTGGTAGGGAGGTACCAAAGTGATCCTGAAGCGGAACACTGGACAGTGGTCAAGAATATCCTGAAGTACCTGAAAAGGACCAAGGACATGTTTCTCGTATATGAAGGTGCCGAAGAGCTCGTCGCAAAGGGTTACGTCGATGCTAGCTTCGACACAGATCCGGATGACTCCAAGTCACAAACCGGATACGTGTATATTTTGAACGGAGGGGCAGTTAGCTGGTGCAGCAGCAAGCAAAGCGTCATCGCGGCATCTACATGTGAAGCGGAGTACATAGCTGCTTCGGAAGCAGCACAGGAAGGATTCTGGATGAAGGAGTTCATCACCGACCTAGGAGTGATTCCCAATGGGTCGGGCCCGATGACTCTACTCTGTGACAATAGTGGAGCTATTGCCCTTGCCAAGGAGCCTAGGTTTCACAATAAGACAAGACACATCAAGCGCCACTTGAAGTCCATTCGTGGATATGCCCAGGATGGAGATATAGACATTTGTAAAGTACATACGGATCTGAATGTCACAGATCCGTTGACTAAACCTCTCTCATGAGCAAAACATGATCAACACCAGAACTCTATGGGTGTTCAATACATCACAATATAACTAGATTATTGACTCTAGTGCAAGTGGGAGACTGTTGGAAATATGCCCTAGAGGAAATAATAAAGTGATTATTATGTTTCCTTGTTCATGCTATAATTGTATTAACCGGAAACCGTAATACATGTGTGAATACATAGACCACAACATGTCCCTAGTGAGCCTCTAGTTGGCTAGCTCGTTGATCAATAGATGGTCACGGTTTCATGACCATGGACATTGGATGTCGTTGATAACGGGATCACATCATTAGGAGAATGATGTGATGGACAAGACTCAATCCTAAGCATAGCACAAGATCGTGTAGTTCGTCTGCTAAAGCTTTTCTAGTGTCAAGTATCATTTCCTTAGACCATGAGATTGTGTAACTCCCGGATACCGTAAGAATACTCTGGGTGTGCCAAAGGTCACAACGTAACTGGGTGGCTATAAAGGTACACTATAGGTATCCCCAAAAGTATCTGTTGGGTTGGCACGAATCGAGACTGGGATTTGTCACTCCGTGTGACGGAGAGGTATCTCTGGGACCACTCGGTAAGACATCATCATAATGAGCTCAATGTGACTAAAGAGTTAGCCACGGGATGATGTGTTAAAGAACGAGTAAAGAGACTTGCCGGTAACGAGATTGAACAAGATATAGGGATACCGATGATCGAATCTCGGGCAAGTGCCATACCGGTAGACAAAGGGAATTGTATACGGGATTGATTGAATCACCGACATCATGGTTCATCCTATGAGATCATCGTGGAGCATGTGGGAGCCAACATGGGTATCCAGATCCCACTGTTGGTTATTGACCGGAGAGGTGTCTTCGTCATGTCTACATGCCTCCCGAACCCGTAGGGTCTACATGCCTCCATGACGCCGGCGCCAACTTGAACATCGCGATGGCGTTCACCCGCTTCGCCACCTGAGCCGGCGTTAGGTCGACAGTTGTCAGCCGGCAGGGGTCTTGGTGGCCGGACATGTTGCAAATCCGGTGGCCTCATGTGGAGAGGCAGCACTCGGTGCACGATGAAGGCCGGCACCAGATCGGAGGCGACCAAGCCCTCCCTGCTCTTCAGCTGCGCGAGCCAGCCGAGCTCCACAAGAGCCACTCCGTGTTGGGGAACGTCGCATGGGAAACAAAAAATTTCCTACGCACACGCAAACCTGTCCATGGTGATGAGCATCTACGAGAGGGAGAGTGGATCTACGTACCCTTGTAGATCGCTAAGCAGGAAGCGTTAAGAAACGTGGTTGGTGTAGTCGAACTTCTTCGCGATCCAAATCGCCGAGCGTCCCGCGATCCAATCACGAACCGTCCCGCGAACACATCATGATCCGTCCCGCGAACTCATCACGATCCGTCTCACGATCTTGATCACGATCTTTCCCGCGGACTCATCACGATCCGTTCCGTGATCACATCACGAACTGTCTCGCGATCTCGATCACGGTCCTTCCGATCTAGCGCCGAACGGACGGCACCTCCGCGTTCAGCACACGTGCATCTTGATGACGATCTCCACCATCTTGATCCAGCAAGAGGAGGTGGAGAGGAGAGAGAGTTCACCGGAAGCATGACGGCACTCCGGTGATGGTGGTGGAGCAATTCCGGCAGGGCTTCGCCTAAGCGCTGCAGAAAACCGATATAGAGGAGAAATTATGCACCAGTGTAACGGGTAGCACGTGGCCGGAAATTCTGTCCAAAAACCACCCAATACACTAGTATATATGGGAGGAGAGGAGAGGAGAGGCAGCCAAGGCCTTTGGGTCGGCCTAAATAGGAGGTGGGAAGCAATCCTACTTCACCTCCAATCCTAGTTGGAGTAGGATTGCCTCCTATTGGCTGATTTTCCACTTTTTGCTTTAGGACTTTCTCTCCTGCGCCATGGGCCTTTGTGGATGTTTTCCCAGCCCACTAAGGGCTGGTTATTATTAACCCACAGCCCATGGACCTCTTGGGGTCTAAATACCCCTCCCGGAGGCCTCCCGGTACACTACCGGCACTCCCGGTACACTACCGATGAGCCCGAAACTTTTCCGAAACCAAACTGGGACTTCCTATATATGAATCTTTACCTCTGTACCATTCCGGAGCTCCTCGTGACGTTCGGGATCTCATCCGGGACTCCAAACAAACTTCGGTCACCACCATACATAACTCTACACTATTGAAACGTCACCAAACCTTAAGTGTGCAGACCCTGCGGGTTCGAGAACTATGTAGACCTGACCGAGACACCTCTACGGACAATAAACAATGGCGGGACCTGGACATCCACATTGGTTCCTACATATTCTACGAAGATCTTTATCGGTCGAACCTCTATGTCAAGGATTCAGTTAATCCCGTATAACGTTGCCTTTGTTCTTCGGTATGTTACTTGCCCGAGATTCGATCGTCGGTATCTCCATACCTAGTTCAACCTCGTTACCAGCAAGTCTCTTTACTCGTTCCATAATACAAGATCCCGCAACTAACAATTAGTCACATTTCTTGCAAGGCTTATTGTGATGTTGCATTACCGAGTGGGCCCCGAGATACCTCTTCGTCACACGGAGTAACAAATCCCAGTCTCGATCCATGCCAACTCAACAGACACCATCGGAGATACCTGTAGAGCACCTTTATAGTCACCCAGTTACGTTGCGACGTTTGATACACACAA